>OU343222.1:135523311-135646428 GCA_910596185.1 Chrysanthemum makinoi | reverse complement strand
CCCACTACCAATTTCCCCTCATTCCAATGGCCAAGCCGGCAATCCCAAACCAAAAGACCTCAATGGATGGCTCAGATGTAATCTCATGGGTACCTACTTAATCAAGGGCTTGGATTGAGTTAAAGAAGCACAAGTGAAGTTTTTGGCTTGACTGCCCTCACAGAAGAAACACATCAAGAAGCCAAGACTTGAAGACTTAGTAGTAGTATAAAAGGAACATGTAGCCAAAGTTATAAGGCACCCCTAGTTTTTCTTTAAAATTTTTTTAGTTTACTTGTATCTTAGTTTTATTGTAATGTCTTTTTAATTAATGAAAGTTCTTTTTTTTCAGTTTCATGTTTTGTTAATTGTTTATTTTAGCTTACTGAAAGATAGTTAAAAGATTTTTAGATCAATCTTAGAAAAATGGTAGCTTGAGTTCTTTGCAAAAAGGGGTGTTTGTTTATATGTTTAAACTGATCTGAATCCTTTTTTTTGCCTGTTTGACTTGCTGAGTCAAACTCACTTAAGTTGTTTTAGCTCAGTCACAAGGAATTTGGAGATGGTTACTTGAGTTTGGTAAAAGTTTAGAGACAAAAAAATCGTTTTTGCTGTCTCTCTAAAACTGCACAGGACAGCAGTTGCTGCTGATCCCGCCTATTTTTCTCAGTCTAAATGATGTCCAAGATGTGCTAATCTTGTTTTTATTAAACCTTTGCATACCCAACTTACCTTAGTTTCAGATTTGAGCATTCAAGTTATCATTATCATAGTTAAATCGTTGTTAAAATCTGTCTTTGGACCATTTTCTTTTTCTGCAACAGAAGCTCAATAGCACCTGTCAACAGCTTATTTATAAGCTGTTTCAGTGTCCATCTCACCCTCTAATTAGTTTTTTCTAAATCTCTACCATGCTAACCTTATGCTTGCAGCTTGTACCTGAATTTGCAGCCCTTATCTCAGCTTAAAATAAGCTCCAAAGAGCACAATGACTGTTTTGAGTCCAAGCCCAATAATGAGGTCATTTTTTTTACTTAGCTTATTGATAGTTAGAGTAGTGATTTCAGTTGTATAATGCTTAATTACTGGATTTAGATTAGTGTAGTTAACTAGTAGCTTATTGGTGCTTATTGAGCCTATTCGATCAGTTTATTTCTCACTATAGCTCTAGGACTCATCCTTAGTTTAGCTTATTATCTCCGTAGTTTAGAATTCCTTCACAGCTTATGCCAACTGTTTTCCCGTTAGTGTTGCTTAATTGCAGCTTATCAGTGAACTTCTTAGCTTAAATGTTTATTCACTTTGATTTTATAGTGCTTGTTTAGCTTATTTCACACTAAAGCTGCTAAAGGGGTGTTTGTTTTGCTTCTTTGTCCCACTGTTTGGAATAAGTAGTCTTAACTGCTTATTCTAAAACTTTTCACACAAAAAGTTTTTACGAAATCTCTTTAATTTGATCTTACAGTAGTTGAAAGAAAAATCTCAAAAGTTTTCAAAAAAGAGACCAAGGGATTCGAACCCTGGTCCCTAAGCTCAACACACTAACACCCCATCCTCAACCATCTGCGCCCTTGGGACTTGTCTCACAAGTTTTTCACAAACAAATCACTTAAGGGCTTTTGGTCAGTTTTGTTTATAAGCTAAGTTTGGCTTATTTTGAGCTTATTTTCCAAAGCCGCCCCCATTTTTTTATTTTTCTTAGGTTCAGCAACCCTTAAAGTACTTTTTGTGAATTTTTCAGATTTTTCTTAAAACGTTTAGTATTTTTAATTACTTAATTAGTTTAAAATCGTTTTTAATTCGTAGTAATTAATTTAAAAGTCGAAAAAATTCCCGGTCTTTTTCTAAAATTAGTTTTTGTCAAATAGAACGTAGGAAAATTAATTTCACACCCGTTGCCCTTAAATTGCAAAACTTTTACGCTATGGCTCAGTGGTAGCTTGCTTTTACGTTTTTACGTTTTAGCACCCTAGGACTTAGTGTAGCTTCGTTTATCATTCCTTAGGCTTAGTGATAGTTTATATTTTAGTTTATTAGGTCTCTGCTTAATTACTTTCCGTTAATTAATTTGTAGGAACGTAACTCAAATCAAACAAATCATTAAAACCAATTCAAGTTCAAATCACGAAACTCAACGAATCCTTCCATTCACACCTCGTTGGGACACGCACCCGGAAATCACTTTTCCAGTATCACTTTATCACACCCGTAAGGTTTGGTAAGTTAACCCTTTTCCTAAAAGGTTAATTTGTCGAATTTTACGGTTATTTTGATATACGTTGATATTGTGTTTTTCACCACTCACTTCACAACGAATCAAAGCAACCGTGATTCCTACGAAAGTGAGTTAGGTTTATTTTTCATTTTTTCTTTTTAGAATTATGCTTGTCGGTAGTGTGATTTCTGGGATTGAGGTTTGCTCATGGATGCTTATGCGAAGCCACGACTCTCTTTCGTGGGCCTTCTTTCTGTTTGAAGCAACTTTCAGGGAAGTTCTCGCTCTAATTCTACTTTTCACTTCACCTTTATTTAACGCTTAGTACAAAAGGACATTGTATAATTCAAGGGGGACGGGTAGAATTGTCTCTTGAACTTTTATTTTGCCCTCTGGTTTTCTAGTTTATTTTGAAAAATTATGCCATTTTAAAATTTTGACATGTTTTTCTTAACCTAACTAGATTAGACCTTAGGAGGCACATATAACCTTGACATTTTATGGTGAGATTAGCCTTATCCGTTTTCAACATTTTACCCCAAATCCACCAAATTATGAGTGTGCTTAGAGCTTGTATACTTTAGAACTTGGCATTTGCATCATTTCGAGACCATAGGCGAGGTATGTTGAGTTAGCTCGATATATTTGGACTTTTCGCTAAGAAGGCAAGATATAGGATTATCACCTAAAATAGCCTACCATTGTGTGTCTATCGATTAGTCACCTCGACTTCTCGACCCTCATGTGAAACCCTTTTGTTAACCCAATATATTGTTTCGTTACACCCTTACACCTTAGCCTACCCTGTAGTCTTTATTTGTGATTGGGAAGTCATCATTTGCCTAAGTTCAAGGTTCAAGTGGAAAGGTTCGAATCAAGCTGTCAATGACATATATTCTTAAAGATCATTAAAGACCCCCTAATTTCCATTGTTCATCTCAAGTGGGGGGATGTTATGTTAAAAAAATAAAAATAAATAAATAGTTATGTTATTAAGTTTTGTTAGGAATTGGAAATTCCATGTTAAAGTGTCGGTCACCCCAATTAAGGTCTAGCATATGTTAGCTCGTAGACATGTCGGTATTTACGTTATTTAGTAGTTAGTTAGTTAATTATTAGCATAGTTTAGTTTAGAGCAACACCGCGGGAGGAAGGACGGTCTTTACCTTGTATATACCATCCAATGAGCCGTCAGAGGTCATTTACTTTGTAACTATAAATACCCCTTCCATCCTTGGAAGGGGTGGTGCTTTTCTAATAAGCTAACCTTACATTTGTGAAGCAAGTCTCTACCAAGAAAACACCCATCTCTTTACTTTCTCTCTCTAAATGGCTAACATGTATTTCCATCATCCAAGATCACCCGAATCATCAAACACAATAAATATAGGATCCTAGCAATTGGTATGTAACCAAGGTTTTTGTGTTGTGTTGATTTGTGTTAGCCTCGCTAAAGTGAAGTCATTACGGGAATTGCATTAGTTTATTCTTTTACTCATTCACAAGGACTAGTTTAGTCAATAGTGCTAAGTTAGGCTTGTTGAAGTATAAATACCCCTCCTAGTCCCAACTAGGAGGGTAGGAAGTTCATTGTAAAATAAGAAGTGTGTGTGGTTTCTTCTTCTTCTCTAGAAAACACACACATCTTCCCTTTACATCAATAAAAATAATACCATGTCTTATTCATTCTTTGAGCTTCCCCGACCTCTAACCACATGAATCATTGTTTTAATCGATCCTACAATTGGTATAACGAGCCAGGTTGTGTATTTTTATCGATTTTGTGGTTTGAATCATGTTTTTAATTGCTTTTTATGCTTATTTTGGTGGTCTAAAAATTTTTTTCCGGGTAAAAGCAGCTTACATATTTTGTATCCCATCTTTTGGTCTAAACAAAAGTTATGGTCCATACATGCTTTATATCTGCTTTTTGGTCTTTCATGTCCAAACAAGATCCTTATTATAGCTTTTTGTACCAAACGTGATAATAGTTGTGGTCAAACCTTCATCTTCTCATGGTCAACAATCAAAATGAAACATCTTTATGATGTTTACGGGTTTAAAGATGAATCGTGCGATAAAGTGGTCGAAAAACTAGGAAAAAGTCAAGCGGGTCAAAACCCTAGTTTTCTACGCATAAGGATCCGTCTCCGAGATGATATACAGAGTTGCGAAGTTACGCGTAAGAAAGCTACGCGAAGACCTTTACGCTTAAGCCTTGGCTTACGCCTATGGCCTACGATATGTTTACGCTGTATGCTTACGCGATAAGCTATGTTAGCGTATACGCGATATGCAAGCGCTACGCAGAGGCTTACGATAAGGAAAAATAAAATGGGTTACGCCGGTGAAGTCTGCATAAGAAAAGTTAGCGTAGACTAACCAAGACCACTATATCACATACCAAATCACAACCGACTTGACTTATAACATCATCAACCGAACATATCTTTTCCAAACACCATCAATCCTACTCTAGACTCACTCCAAAGGACCCTCACATCACTCCCCATATCTCAATCTAGACTCGAAAAATTGATGATAGATCTCTGATTGAGTTAACTTTATTTAGTTCAACTCTATTCATCACTGATCTTTGTGAAGTCGAAGCTTCAAATTATTTTCGAATCATCAAAGAAATAAATTATAACAAGTCTGTTATTTTTATCTCTTTAATTCGTTCATTAACAAAATTATAACGCGAAAACACATCATAAACAATAAAACCTACCCGAGACCTTGATTATTCAAGACCTTGAAGCTTTTGCGAAAGAATAATATGATCGTATGGAAATGATTCACATCATTTTGATGTCGAATGGTTGATCTAAGGTGGTTATATATTTTGGTTATGATGGTAAGATGAATCTGAGTTGAGATATTAGATGGGGATGGGAGATTTATATGACGTGTATCGCTATATTGTTTCTCGACTGCTTTGGAGAGAATGTCTAAGTTGAGGCGTATAAATATGGGTTAGGTTAAAATGTGACATTTTTGTGTATATAACCTATGTACATCTCTCTTGGAATTGGATCGGGCTATTTTGGATTTGAAATACCGGGATCTTATTCCTATTGAAATGGGTCATTGTGACTAGTGGGTGGATTTACAACAAGAGCGCTACATCAATGATATTCAAACGTCAATTTGTAGACATTTGTTTTAATAACTTTTGATATAAATACGTTTAACAATATTTGATATTTCAAAGATGGTATTTTGGTATGGTATTAAATTTTCACGGGAGGATACACGTTCACGGCTAAAGGTTTCGATGTATTTCAATCGTGACCCACCGGAGATGACTCTTTATTATTTATTTGGATGTGAAGTGGCGTTTGTAGGCGAGTTTACCTATTTTGTCTTCTTTCTTTCTTCCCTTCCGCGAAGATGACTTGTCTGGGCAAATATGTTGAGTGTGATGAAGACTTGCTATCTAGTTACTTTTGTGATTTTTTCTCTCTTAACCCACAAAGTAATTATCACCGGTGTCTCAATGAGTTGAGGATACGTCAAGAGGTTTTGTACAATGGGTACAACCGCTTTTTCACCGTGATAGTACAAGCTTAAGTAACTATTCCTGAGATTTTACTTCATCCTCAAGTTCGGCATATTGGGTTATCTTCACATGTGGTTACTACTGGGCGTACCGTTGAATTTTGATAATGGGGTTGAGATGAGTTAGAAAATTTCAAATGGTATTGTTCATCGACATCTTCTCACGGCTGATTTGATTTATGATAGAATGCTTCCAGTTAATGCTTCATGTACACAATTATATGCCGACCCGATAAATCGTAACCTTCAGGGAGAGAAATGTGTACATTATGGGCTGATTTGATATATGCAAGATAACTGGAATGCATTTGGTAAGATGAAGATGTTGATATATTATTCCCCCGAATGGACAATCTTGAAGAAGGTCGAGTCGCTTTTCTACATTTTCTGCTGCGTGTTAGAAGACTAAAGACGGTTCTAATTTAATTATCAAAAGACTTCTTCAATTCAGAAATTCATCAAAGGTTGTCGGTTGGGGAGAGCACTAATTAGGGAGAGCAAAAAGGTCGATTTAATCCCTAATTAGATTTGCTCAGATTGTTCTTCGCAAGTAAAGAGATGGCAACGGTAGATTCATGAAGTTTGATGACGTGAAGACACTCTTGAGCCTGGCCAGGCTTATCTGTTGTGTTTAATTTTGCTTGTAGGGAACATTAGCAACCTCGTGATGACATCACTGGAGAGATTGTTAGCCTCGCTAAAGTGAAGTCACACGGAATTGCATTAGTTTATTCGTTTACTCATTCACAAGGACTAGTTTAGTCAATAGTGCTAAGTTAGGCTTGTTGAAGTATAAATACCCTCCTAGTCCCAACTAGGAGGGTAGGAAGTTCATTGTAAAATATGAAGTGTGTGTGGTTTCTTCTTCTTCTCTCTAGAAACACACACATCTTCCCTTTACATCAATAAAAACAATACCATGTCTTATTCATTCTTTGAGCTTCCCCGACCCCCCGAACCACATAAATTATATGTTATTCGATCCTACAATTTGTGTGGTTTAGTTCCATGGTTACTTTGTTTGTTGGTTTTTTATACTTGTTTTTAAAACTGATTGTGTACCAATTTTGTGTGTCGAAAATTTTGTTTTCCTACTTTTAAGTAACATCAGTTTTTTAAACAACTTTTTATCCCTGATTTGGTACTTAACAAAATGTCTCTGCTATTATCCTGTGTCATATGGTCATATGGTCGTTTATTGGTCTTACAAGTGGTCAAAAGAATCTTGCATATCTTTTTTTCGAAGTTTTGATAAGTTGTTTCTTCCTAGCGAATTGTAATACAAATGCGCTTTTGTCTTTTAATATAGCGACTTGTCCGTATTCAAATGAACGAGTTGAATTTAGACTTGTTTTAAAAATACTATGAGTTTTGACTCATAGTAACCTGCATGTTGTATGGCTAATAGCCACTTGTCCCATGAAGCGAGTTGTGCTAGCGACTTGTTATTTAACAAGTTAGCGACTTGTGAGTCAAATAAATGTTAGCGACTTGTGACAGAACAAGACCTAGCGACTTATCACTTTTGGGTAGCGACTTGACTCTCAAGTTGTAGCGACTTGTCCAAAACTTAACAGAAAAAAGATGAAGATGAAGTGATTCAACTTATGCGTTAACTGAAACAAATGACCACGACTTTACACAAAAAGACCTTATACCAAACAACTCATGAACTCAGTCATCTAACATCATCAGCCCATAACAGATCCGAAATCCCACTTAATCAAATACAAATCTATCCTACCTCATTCAATCCCATCTCCATTATCAAACTAGACCTGGACTCGACTCATATCAAAAATAGAAAATTAAAAGTGATCTCAGATCGATTCAATTTTTGTGAAACCTTTTATAGATTTTTTTAATTGAATCTTTTTTCATCATAGATCATTTATGAAGACAAAGCCTCAATTAATATTCGAATTTATCAAAGAAAGACCAAGACCTATGTCTCAATCTTCTTTATATTCGGTTCTCAATACAAAACGTGCACATATTAAACCTACCCGAGACCCTTATTAGGTCTTGAAGATCGAGTCAGTCATCATCTTTCGTGGTAGCCATCCCAAGACCTCATGCCATCCATGTGGCATTAGTCTTTGGTACCTTCAAAATCTCATAGCCATCCCTGTGGCCGAGTATCATTCGAACTAATCATCATATTATGGAGGTGTTATGAATCTGTTTTAGTAAGGGTGTTTGATGCTAAAGGATTTGGAAATGTGACTGTAGTAATGAGCGATTAAACGATGGAGAGAAGTGATTAGGGTTTCGTTTTTCGTGGTGAGGTAAGAAGGGGGCGGATTAGTGTGAGAAACATTAGGGCTAACTTGTTGATGTGGTGTATTTTTATAGCTTCTTGATTAGGGTTAAGATAATTGTGTGTACGGACTTTGGAATGGATCAGCAATTCAAAACGGGCCTCTAGTTTTTATTCGAATCTCTCTTGGGCTATGCTAAGACTTGGGTTAAGATGTTAGCTAAGATAAATTGGACTTTGATATTGAACGAGATTTGATATTTAACGTGGATCATATTTGATTTAAGTGTCAGTTGCAGAGTTGTTTAACATCTCTCAATTTATGAATTTGATGTGTCACGGGCCTTATTTCTTCTCTTTTGGATCGGGTAAACACTATTTGGATGGGTCGAAGCAGATTTGCTTGTTTTTGCTATGAATAGGCTTTAAAGATTTTAACAGGGGATTAATATATCTCATGGGCAAATTACATTTATTAAGAGATATGGTGTGTGATGAGATTTGATGGTGAGATTCGTAGTGTGATTGATACTTTGGGGTATACATTTCCACGAAGAATATAATGTCACGGCTTGAATTGTTATTGGAACTAGGTTGACTAAGGGGTTGTTTGTGCTCGGTATTTCTTATTTGGGTTTGAAGTGAGGTTTTCCGGGCGCATCTACTTATTTCATCTTCTTTCTTTCTACCCTTCCGCGAAGATGACTTGTTTGGGCGTTTATTGAGTGTGATAAAGACTTGGCTATTTAGTTACGGTTGTGATTCTTTCTTGTTTAACCCACAACGCAACTATCACTTTGGTGTCTCACGCAGTTGAGGATATGTCAAGAGGTTTTGTACATTGGATACACCGTTTCTTCTTCACAAGGATTAGTACAAGTTTAGGTAACAAATCTGGGGAAGTTCACTTCATGATCAAGTTTGACATATCGGGTTTACTTCACCAAGTGGTCACAAAGAAAGCCATTGCAATCGGAATGATGTGTCTACCAAAGTATTTATTGGATGGTTGATGATATTGTTGATGTTGGATAATGAACCGCTGATGAACCGGCCGCATGTTCCCTTAAAATAGATATTCACTGAAACCAAAGTTGTCATAACACATCTGCTGACATTGCCCTCTGGTTTTGTCTTGATTTTGTAAAATCCCGCGAAAGAATCTATTTCTCGGTTTAAATCATAGACTTGTAAAATACTGTGACAATGGAAACATCCTGGTAATTGTAAAGTGCATTTTCGGATCTATCTTACGGTTTATTCTTGGTTTTGTAAAATCCCGCGAAAGAAACTATTTCTCGGTTTAGACCATAGAATTGTAAAATCCCGTGATGATGGAACCATCTTGGAGATAGGAAAGTGTATTTCGGGATCTTTTCGATGCTGGTGTTACGTTTCTACTTGAAGAAGGGATAAAAGGGTGTACTTCGTGAATTTGATGTGTGTTTGGATATTCGTTATGGCAGTTTGGTTATTACATGGTTTTACGGGGTTATGTGCTTTTAACCGTGGTCGGGATGAAACCATTATAAAAGTTCACTTTTAAGGTCAAAGGAGGCTAGATTTGAGCTTTTAACAAGATGTGATAACGGGGTTAATTCACTATTATTTATTTGAGGTTGAAGTGAAATATCACGGGCAAGTGTACTTAGTATCTGAAGGTATCGGGGATGGTTGGATGAAGATTCTTCAAGATCCTTGTTCAAGCTTATTATCAAAAACTAAGACTTGAAAATCTAGTTATTGTTGGGTGATTTTTTTTCCTTGTCTTTTACCACTTGAGGGAATTGGGCTTTTATCACCACAAAATAACTATCACTTTAAGGAGTTACGTTGTAGTGCTCAGTGTCACATTCAATTGTTGATTTTCAAGAGGTAATGTGCGTCTTATACTTGATGGTTGGTTGGATGAAGAGTATAGAGTACTTAGAGATTCAATGGAGGATGAAGTCTCGGCACTGCTCTTTGTTACATATGTGCAAGTTTAAGTCACGAGTTTAGGTTAGTTTACTTTGTGGTCAAATTAGTCATATTGGGTTTTTCCATCACCACACGACAAAAAGAGCCTTGAATGATAATGGGGTTGATTACAAGTTTTGCCAAGAGAGCGGAAAAGAGAGAGATTATGACGTATGAACACAACAGTTCATGACTCGTTCTCTAAAGAAAAGAAATGTGTACGCTTCACTGTGCATTATCTTTGGAAGAAGAGAAATCTTCTCATTAATGACCATTCTCATCAACATGCTTCATGCTTTTTCCATGCGCTTTCAATGATCAAGTGAACCGGGCTACTGTTGATTGTTTCCTTATTCCACTTGCTCAACTATAATGAATATGGCGACATCATGTGCTAATTTTGTGGGGGAGAAGTGTGAATAGAATACATTTGGATGATAATCACTTGTTTAATCAAGAATGGCATCTCCGTATGCAATTCTTGAGGGGAAGAAGAAGTGTGAATTTTCTGCATGGTTGATTGATATTTGAGAATAAATGGTCAAACGGCTCCAAACTCATGTAAGAACCGAGATTTTTCTTATCAGGGCATTTCTACATGGAGTTTCTGTCACACCCCCAAATTACCTGTTTTGCAGCGGAATGGAATTCCTGGGGATTGACTGTCATAGCATCACAATCACAGTTATATTGAACGACCAAAAGTGTCGTTTTAGAAACACATCGTTTGATATTTATATAAAACATTCAGAGTTACAAGATAGGTCCCAAAAGTTGATAAAGTTTGCGGAAAATAAGTTTATTACAAGTCCAAACGATGTTTTGAAAATACCATAATATACAATGAAACGTATCGACGCCGCGACACTATGAGGGTTCCTTATTCGTGCCATGATGCGAATGTCTTAATTACCTAAAATACATTTCAAAAAGTGTCAACACAATGGTTGAGTGAGTTCATAGAGTTTAGGTAAATGTTTAATACGACTACCACAAGTATAAATTATGTATGACAAATATGTCACAAAAATGTTACAATTGCTATAAGTCCATGACACCAAACTAGACTGATCGTGATTCGGCCTCAACAGAGTGTTTTTCCAAACAACTCAAATAATGATATTAAATGAAATGCATCCGTTTAACCAGGTTGGAATCCACCAACCCAGATGGAGGAGTCAACCTCGATAGATCTATCCACTCACCCTCGCTTCTATGAAATTAACGGTTCATGTTATATAATGGGGACATTCAATTGGCATGAGGTAACTTAAGCAATGTAATGAATTTGATATACTTGGTATCGTAATAAAAATGATGATGTGCAATGTATTCTCCCCCGTAGGTTTGAAATAATGTAAAACTTGAATAAATCGGGGCTATGAAAACTCACTTGATTGAATTGATGCGATGACAAAGTGAGTAAACCAAATGCAGCGTGAATCTAAAAACTTGACCTATTATGAATGATATGATACGTAATAAGTTATGATGTAATGTTATGCATGCAATTGGGATGATATCTATACCACTTATGAATTTTTGAAAATAATACTTTTCGTCAAAAATAATCTTTTAACGTCTTGACCATTTTTAAATTACTCCACTTGTAATTACGTTGAAATGATATCCGACGATAATCATTTAGTGATTTATTATTAAATTATAACTTTTCGTCGTAAAATAATGTCGTTGAAATATTCATGAAAGTGACAAAACGGCCTCTAAAAACTAGTCTTAAAATGGTGCACATCGAGTATTAGGAAACGTACTCAAGGTTTTTGGGAATCTTGTATCATTATCTCAAAGTTTTAGTACATGAGTTTCCATCCTAGAGGTCTCGAACATAAAGAAAAATAAAGGTTAAGTATGGTACTTGTGTCCCAAAATATAATTTAAGGATGGTTTTCGGCAAAGTTTGAGTAACCGTAATTAATTTATTACAACTCCGCTAGTCAAACGGTCGGACATTTTGGAAAATATACTTGGCGAACTTACTTTTACTAGAAGACATTACTTTATAAAAAGTTTAACATCAATGTTAAAAACAACCTTCAACATGGTCTCTTATTTGCCGTAAAACTTGCCTATTAGAAATTGAATAGTTTTTCTTATATATTAAAGTTACGACAACTTTTTGTAAACGTGTATAATTTAATCGTTACAAATCCGTTTCACGCTTTTATAGGTCCTTAGCTTCGTATCAAAGTATACTAATATATTTTTGATAAGTCGAAATAATTTATAACCTAAGTTTCATTTTTGACTCATACAAATTAAAAGTAACATGCTGAATTTTCGAAAATTATAGTTTCTGCCTAACTTGAAAATTCATAACTTCTTCAAGTATATTCGTTTTAACTGCCTGCCGCCACGTTTTCGTTTTAAAGTGTATTTTCTAATTATCTAGGCCAAAAAATTTTATCCACTGTCGAATTTTCCAGATTTTAAAAATATGGACAGAACCTTTTTAAAACTTGTCGAAATGAGTTTTTCTCGCGCCAAACCTATTCTAACCCATTCAAAACAACTCCGAAGCTATTCTAATCCTACCATACACCTTCTTAGGGTGTCATGGGTTCCTAGACATCACCAATAGTGATTTATAACAAGGAGTATTTATAAGATGATAAATATATATATTACTCTTAAAATCAATGAAAAATTGGTATAAACATCATATGACTTGCATGTTTTCTCAAATATGATGAAATGACCATAAAAATAAATATGAAATATGATGATGAATATGGATGCTTACTAGTAACTTGATGAGGTTTATGGACAAAGGATTTTCCTAATCACCCAAGGTTTTTATTGCAAAACCTAAATAAAGAGTGAGACTAGAGTGTTAAAAATCTTGTCTGGAAAATTTAGGATGATTCCTTCTTGGTCCTTGTGGTTGCCGGTTCTAGAGAGAAGAGAGGAAGAGAGTATGTTTTCACCTTGATATTATTGAAGTGTAGGTGTTATTAATGTGTATAATACATTAACTAGTAGAGATATTTGCAAAATTCACACATGACTCACCCCTTGTGTCGACAAGGGGTGTTAGTCATCCTCTTTATATCTTTTTTTTTTATTATGTTTAAGTGTAGTTATATGTAAGTAAATTGAGGATATGTGGTAAGTTGAATACACATTTGAGTATTTATGGTAACATTAGATAAAAATAAATTTTAACGGGTCAAGATAAAATATTTTGAGGTCATAAAAATTATAAAAATATTTTTCTTGCAAAATTTGAGTGAAATAATAATTATCGTGTAGTATTTAAGAAAACCGTCGTAATTATATAAATATAACAATTTAGATACAAAATAAATTTAAAAAACTGGGTAAACTAATAATAATATTTTTATAAACTTAATATGAGTATAAAAATATATTGGGATAATTTTTGAAAGTAATGGATCAATTGTTCAAGATAATTAATTACGCGATAGCGTTTATTTAATATGAAATTATACGGTTAATGTAAAATGCAAAACCATGCATGAACTAATATGATGATAATGATGATAATGATATGTAGACTAAACTTAGTCTATATGGAATGTCCTTTATGATAGTATATGAATTCACAACTAAACCATTACGGTTACGTGAATTTGATACTCGTAAATCTAGTTTACGATAAATGATAAATGATGAAGCATGAGTAATGTTTTGAAATATGACCTGAAAATACAAGTTGTCACAGTTTCTTCTTAGAGCCGTTGGTTGACATCTTCTTATGGACTGATGAGTTTAACGACAAAGTTCTTCCAGTGCGGGGGCTGATTTCTTTGATGAACATCTCTTTGTTCTTGTTTGATTGGGAGGGATTTTAGTTAAGGGGATTTTCTATTTCAAAGTTAACGGGAATGCATTTGGTGAGTTGAAGATGTTGACTTTCTATTCCCCAATTGGACAATCTTGAAGAAGGTCGAGTCTACAGTCGGTTCTACATTTTCTGCTGCATGTTAGAAGACTAAAGACGAGTTGCATTTAACGATCTAAAGACTTCTTCTTAATCCAAACAGATTGTCGGTTTATGGGAGAGCACTAATTGCGGGAGAGTGAAATGTCTGACTTAATACCCAATTAGACTTGCTCATATTCTTCAGCAAGTTGATTCTCACAAGAGTTCAAGTGTTCTTCTCAACAGATTTCAAGTATATGGGCTTATAATATGTCTTGATTCTGAAGTGTCAAAACTAGCAAGGGGGAAGGAGACACGTATCTAAACACGAGTAAACTTGATGAGCTTAATACTTCTAAGTGATTGAAGATATTTCGGGAAGACAAATTTCATTACCGCTGAGACACTCAAGGTTTGACTCATGGCGTTTAGTGTTCTTATTCCAACTATGTGGGGGAAGAGATGGAAGAGTTAGTTTCTGAAGATGAAAGAGGTACACAAGTGTGTGATGATTTTGATGTTTTCTCAATCATCAGGGGAGAGAGATTGTGTACATTGGGGATGCTTAGCTGTTTTACTTGAGGGCTTAATCAGTGATTTAGAGATATAATCACTTATTCGGAGTGGACATCCAGAGATATGATTCGGCCTGCTTTCTTCAATGTTATCGGTTATTTCTCTTTGGGCATTGGGACTTCGGGTTCTTGAACTTCATACACTTTCTTTAGGGGAGAGAAAAGTATACATCGGGGTTATTCTTTGGCTATTAGACTTAATCCGCTACTTCGATGGTATAAGTTTCTTTGTCTTCGGGTATGTGTATTCGGGTTCGTGAGCTCTAGTCTAAGAGACCGACTGCATCAATTCATCTACTTGGGGGAAGTGGTCTCTTGACAACTCGTTGGGGATGCATTGCTTCAGACTTCAGTGGTAATGAAATTTGAAAAGAGTTATTTATGTGTGGGATGATACGTTGCTGTTCTTGTTGATGATATATCCCCGAACGAAGGATCTCAATTATCGTTCTTAAAAGGAGCAGCGGGATTTATGATAATTGTGTGCTTCTCTGTGCACCTGGCTAAGGCAAGCTTGAAATAGAGCTTCGAATCTGCTCATCTAATGGATTTTCGGTTTGGGGGGAAGCTGCCAAAGTCTTTTTCTCAAAAGGCTCATGTTCTATCTTCTTTTCTGGAGCCTCGGAAGCTTTGGTAGTGAATGTTTAAGTGATGATGACTTCTATTTCTACAACGGGGCTGCTCGATATCCTCATCTCGGTACTCGTATCATCATCTTCTTAAACTATATCATCTAAACTATCTTTGTAAATATTTATCAAAAACCAAATACAAAAATAGAAAACCAACAAAAGAAAATAGAAAAATATAAAACCTTCAAAAACCCATAAAAATCAGAAAAATTTGAAAAATTCCAAAAATATGTTTTCTCAAGACATGTCTTCTGGTAATGGCACGGGACCATAGATGAAGTTCGAGCAGGAGATGTAAATATTCTTTTCCAAAACATGTCTCAAACAATGGCTTGCAGTTACGTCTGACTATAACCCATGCTTTATACTATGGCTTGCTATTATTTCCGATAGCAACCCGCTCTTCAAGAAAGGAAAGTGCTGCGCTAAACAACTTTTCAAATATTTCGTGCACTTATCCTAAAAACAAAATGAGGAAAGTATGTCGAAGGACTGCTGTTCCTACTCAAATATTTTTCCGTCTAAAATTCTTCAGAAAAATATTTGTTTTAACTTAATGGTGGTAAATGAGTTGCTTGAAAATCAATCAGTATCGGAGTTTTCATAAATTTGCAAACTCAATCAATGACTTCCGCGCTTTTAATATTTTCATAAAATAAGTCATTGATTGAGGGGGAGAATGTTTTTCAAATTTATATCATCTATCGGACTTATCTAATTATCCTAAATGCTTAACTGAAAAATGATGTTAACCTACGTTGAAGGACAAGGTGCCTAGGATAAGATTGTTAGGATTAGATGATTAGAGTTTGATGAACACATAAATCCCATACCTTTTATGATCTGATTGATATGTTGAATTGAATTTTATTAGTCGATTGCTGTTTGGGTGAGGTTGATTCGATAAAAATCAATAATAGAGATTTGTAATATGTTGGGTAACTCAAACGTGTTAGGTTTGAGCACCGAGATCGTTCCGAACGAGGGTTGAATGGAATTTCCAACTCACGTCGCGATTATCGGGATTTGAATGGGAAAAGGGGATAATTTGATGTTTTCTAAACTACGGGGCAAGGGAAGCATAAAAGGGAAATTACACTACTGGGAATCCTAAATACGCGAATAAAACTAAAATGCAACTACGTCTAATCTAAATCCTAAATATGATATAAAATTACTTTTATACTAAAAATGATATTTGAAAATTAACTAAGAATTAAAACTAATTTTTAGGATTTTTATTGAATTTATTTGAATTAAAAACTAATTTCTAATTTTAAAATAAAACTAAATTATGAAAATAAGTAGGAAAATCATGAAACTATTTTTAAAAATTCTAAAATAACAAAAAAGATTTTTCAAAATTGACTTTGTATTTTTCTGATGATTTTTCGAATTTCTATGAATTAAAAACTATTTAAAGCTAATTAAATTGCTAAAATTACTATTTTAACTAAGAAAATTATGGAAAAATATTTTTTTGGCTTTTTATATTTTTCTTAATCTAGGAAAAATGAAAAATTATTTTTTAGAAGCTTTTCTGAATTATTTGTATCAAAAAGTAATTAAAAAGTATTAAAAACTAATATTAAATGAGAAAAATAGTAAACAGAACCAGAAAATTATGAAAAATTCACGGAAAATCTAAAATAATATTATAAACCTAGGAAAAATCAGAAAACCTATGCTAGTGTGCACGAATAAGGGGCTGTAGTGAAAAGTGCTTGTGAATAAGCTAGACAAAATAAGCTACAAGCTTCCTAAATGCACCAAATGATCACAGAAGTTAAATAATGCTAAAAATACTCTAAATTAACTTAATTCAACTAGTCTAAACCTCTAACGAGCTGATTACACTAATATGGCTTATGAAATCCAAACAGCCAAACACCCTTACTTCAAGCTAATGCAAAAGCTATTCTAATGCACCAAACTGAAAACCAGAAATGTGGAACTCAATACCACCAGCTAAAGAACAATAGGACCAAAATTCAACCAATAATAAGCTAAGATGAAGCTTAGAGAGATGTTAGGAGGTGCACACGCCAGCATTCCGAAAGTGTGTAACAGGGATTTAGTAGCTGAATCAAGTGCTTCTTCAAAGCTTAAGAAAATTTCCAAAAATTTCACAAAAATTGGATTTGAAATCTTAACCAACTGAAGTTATTAATCCCACAATTTCAACTGATTTGAGCTAAAAATAAATCTGTGAAAATTCAGTAAAGTTTTGTGAAAAACCACTTTTGCAACTTTTGACTATTTAGAACAGATTTGGATATTTGACTAAAGTGGGATTTTAATCCAAATGATTAACTGATTATGATGAATATAGATGTAATAAGACCAAAACAAGCTGGCTTAAATGATTCTAAACCTTAAATGCAACATCTATCAGACTTACACTACCTTATATGCATATCAGATCAATTTTAATGTAAATTTGACTTCTACTAATCTAATGTGCCATTGAGTGACTAAACCAAGCTTAGTTATCCTAAATAATACTGATGTGACAAATCCTTACTACAAACTAATCCTAAAACTCACTAAAACCAACTGATCCAATCACTATTTTTAAAACTGTTTTGCAAAACTTTCACCCAAATTTCATTTCCAAGCTCTCTAATCCAATGTTCAGATTCAAACTACTTAAGATTACTTATCTGTAACAAATCTAACAGCTGAAATTTACTAGATCAGATCTAAACTAATTATGCAAACTACAAATAGATTTAATGCAGATAATCTCAATTAATCTAACCATTGATTATCACTACTACAATAAGCTAAATAACACTTCAAATAAGCTAAACTAACAACATTCAACTGATTATACTAGATTTACCACAATAGAACAGTGATTTAAGAAAAACTAAGCAAAACTCACTTTAGATCTCAACTGAACAGAGATCAACCAACTAAATGGCAGCTACAAGCTCTCTAGCTTATAAATAAGCTAGAGTAAAAGTACATCTGGCCAATCCCTTACAGCCACTTCCTATGCTTTCCACAATTCAATGCAAAGGTATTTTTAGAACTGATTTGGATGAATTTGAGTACAGAATTGAGTAGAGATTTAAGATAAGCACACAATAAGCTACGTTGAGCTTATAGATACAAAAAAATAAGCTGAATGCAGCTTAGTAACAGATTTGAACAAATTTTTGAATTTTTAAACTATTTTTTTATTTTTTTTTTGTGATTTTTTGTTTGATAAACTAAATAAGCTGAGACTGAATTTAGATAAGCTAATTTGAGAAACTGAAATACTAATAAGCTATTTAAAACAATGGAACAGTAATTAAGATGGATTGAAAACAAAAGCTGAGATTACTTATATTAATGAAACTTGTGATTACAAAGAAACTGAAATTCAGAAATTACAGAAATGAAAATTAAACATTAAACATTAATAAACTACTAATATTCTACTCAAATCCTCATCAATACAAGTGTGAATAAGGGAGGGTATTTATACTTGAGCTCATGCCTTGGAAGGATCCAGAAGATGAATTATGTGCTTTCTCTTGGCTCTTATCAACCCTTGGATTAAGTATACACCTCATCCCATCAATATCTACCCTTGGATCACTAACACCACGTCCCTTCGACCAATGAGAGAGCAAGGATTGGGAATGTGACACACCGGATTGCCAACCGGCATCCGTGTCGGTCATGTGTCGCTTGAAAGGACAATTATACCCTTTAATTTAGTTAATTTGCTTAATTGATCATGAGGGTATTTTAGGGTTCATGTATTTCTGGGTTTGGGGGGAATTAGGGAAAAACATTGGCGCGTTTGGTTATTTTAGTGTATTTTGATTTGGTTGACTGGGTTGACCGGGTTAAAGGGTATCCGTATATAAGACATTGGACCGGGTTTGGGCTTTGGGGATATTTTGGGCCTAATGAGTTAAGACATGGACTAAGGATAGATAATGGATCCAATGTGTAGCATAAGGGCCAAAACTACCAATTCTGAATTTCCAGGGACTAAACATGTAATTCTGAAAATGTAATCCAAGGGTTTACTTTGCCAATCTTCAATAAATCCAGGGACTGAATTTTCCAAGTTTGAATCTTCAAGGGTCTTTTCTTCCGGCTCAGCTTAAGCACTCTTTATCTCTCGTGCTCGGGTTTTTATCAGATTTGGCTGTCTTTTGTTCGTTTTGACATATCCGTACCTGCACATGCACAAACTCAAGAAAACAGCAAATATTAGCAATAAACGGCTCTTTCTTGGTTATTTTGGGTCTATATTTGATAAAGAAATGATATGTGTTTTAGCATATATCAGAGGTCGACCACCATATATATGTATGTGTGTTCACTAACGTATGCAGGTATATTGGTATATAAGAATGTTCCCGATCCGGATCCCACAATTGAAGATGATTGAATGCCGAAAGGAAAGGGTAACTATATCTTGGGTTGACAAATGAAGAAACGGAGCTTAATTGGACTTCTATGGAGAGTTGGCATGGAAAAATGCAACGAAGAGGTCTCACCGCATCGCCAGATGATGTTTTCATCGAGAAATGAAGAAACGGAGCTTAATTTGACCTCGGTTGGCATTAAATGCAACGAAGAAGTCTCACTGATCGCAGACGGTTTTATTCCAAGCCCTACAGCAACAACATAAGCTTCTCAACCACCGAACGTATCTTTGTGCAGATACCATTTTTAAACAATTTTGAAAAATATTTTGAAAATAGAAAATATTGTTTTGAAAATAAATTGGACTTAAATTTGAAAATCACCGGACTTCATTTTATCAAAACCTAAGTCACTCAATCAACGACTACGGTCATCGATTGACGGGGAGAGTGATTTAAAATAAAATATTTTCTAACGATATTTCTTCACAAAAGGTCCGTTGGTACAAAACCAAAGTGGTGATCTAAAGATTTAATGTTATGTCATGGTATGATGTTCTTTAAAACTCAAAGATCTGCAAAATGAAATTTTTTCTGTTCTTGTTTGATTGTGAAATTGTTTTATTTTACTTAAAGATCTCTTAAAAATTATCATACCCGATAACTAACAATCTTTAATGTCTGGTCCTTATCAGTCAAATTTTCAAAAATTAAATCTAGCCACGTCTTTCCCCAAAATTCTCCAAATGATTTAAATCAATCGGGATCCAAAATCTCAATTGGTTTGAAATTTTTGATCGGGGGAGAGATCGTGATTTAAATCTCAAATTAGTTTTAGTCCTTTAAAGGCACTCCTGCCTCCATGTGCCAAACGATTTCAAATACACGATGCACATGTTGAGGAGGAGGATTTATCCAAAAACAAGATGAGTATTTAAACCTGGCCACATATTCTTCCATGTTTTCTAAACCTAATTAAATCACTTGGGATCCAAAATCTCAAAGGGTTTGATATTTTTGATAGGGGGAGAATTTATGATTTAATATGAAATTTGATATAAGATGATCGTTTTGATTCAAAGTGCAAGTTCTCTCTAATATGTGTTAAACTCTTTCGTATATCGAAGTACATATTGAGGGAAAGCATTTCAAAAAGAAAATAAACTTTCAAGGTACAAAGATTTCTATGTTTCAACATAAAGTACTTTGATTGATTTTCTAATGGTTTCTTAATGGCTTTTGTAATCGTGGATATACTTCAAAAGAACTCTTACCTCTATGTGATAAAATGATTTCAAATATCCTATGCACATACTGAGGGGGAGAATTTACCAAAAAAATCAAATGGCTTTTTCTACAGAAATTGTGATCAAGAAATTATTTCAAAGAACTCTTGCCTCCATGTGCTAAAAAATTTAAAGATCATATGCACATGTTGAGGGGGAGCATTTCTAAATGATCAAAACTATTAAGGTACAAAATGCTTTGATATTATATCACAAGTACCTTAATTGATTTTCCAAATGATTTTTCAATTGGTTTCAAGAAGAGAAAGAACAATACCAAAAGACCGACCAATTTACTTTATGCATGGTGTTATAAGGATGGTTAGGTTAGGTATTCGTTCCCACGATCCCGCCAGAGCTGGAGGGATCTACCCAGGGACAATCCACTAGATAGTGTAGAGTCCTTAGGTATGATGAAAAAGAGAAAAGTGAGATATGGGAAGAGTGCGGATGAGATAGAGCTAGAACCGAATAAACCCAACAATGTTCTAGGTATGACGTCCCGGTAGCACTCAAGGGGTTGAAGAATGAAAAAGAAATGAATGAGAAAAGGGTGAAAAGAAATAGCCCTCAAGAATTCAACCTAGAGGCAAAAACCGTTCAATACATATGCTACTAGTGGTTACTAAGGTAACACTGGTATTGAAGACAAGACGGCATGGACCCAGTGACGCACTGCACTACAACTTCCCAAGCTACTCAATTTCCTCTTAAAAAGGGCTTGTTTCATTCTCACGGGGAACCTACCTAATCTATCGACTTTCTCTTAGAGATTGTTGATATTGAAGAAGGAGACCCTCTCCCTAGTCTCCGGCATAGGAAACCAAATGTGCACAATTGAGTCTAGAGCCAAGAGATCATCCACATTATCTCATTAGGACACAAAATTAATGAAGACTTGCTGTTTCACACAATATGGAAAGTAAGAATATATTAAGAGTCCTAATGATTATCCTTGTGGTATTGCTGTAACATCCGAAAGTGATATATTAAATATATTCAACATGAAGATGGAAATCTTTCTAGAGCCAACATCAAACAAGCTCTTGATGGGTGACATGTGAGATCTTTTCTAAAGATCAAGCTTGTGACAACTGGATAGAACGATGGGGCTTTCACCTGTGAATCAACCTTGGTCCGTGAAATGAATGAGCGAATATTTTGGAAAACCGCTCGATGTGCAAATCTTCTCTAGCACGTCGAATGTGTATTCATATTTCAAAACACAAAAGTATCTCGATTGAAAAAAATACTTTTGGAAAAACCGCTCGATGTGCGAATCTCTTCTTTTATCTAGCACATCGAATGTGTACTCTTTTCAAATACAAAAAGTATTTTGAAAATTGATCTTTCTTATAAAACCTTCGTCGTATTGCAAAACTCTTTCTTCTAAGCAATACGCGATTGTTTTTCAAATCAATTTTTCATCTATCGCTGAATCTCAATTGGCCGGTTCACTCATTCCGTGTTGTCTTCTTTAGACGCTCCTTTGAGAGAACGCTAGAACAAATGCGAAACCCTGCCAAGGAGATTCTTAGAATCCTACCCGATCACAAAGTGCACTTGTACTGATCAACGGGGAACCGTGGGCCGTGTAACTCAATTCAACGAAAGTGATCAAAGACACTTTCGGGTTTTATTGCTGCTAACCGTTGTTTAGGTACATTGGACTGCAGTACCGACGAATGAGGAGTCAATCCAAAGCCGCATGTTCACAGCATCCACACTTAATTAAAGAAATTATGACAAGTGCTTATCTACATAACCCGCTCGATAGTCGCAAATATCATGAACCAGAAAGCTTCCGCTATTCGATGAAAAGATGTCATGATCCAAAAAGTGTGAGCATGTCGGTCCAAATGTCACAACATCACATGATGGCAACACAACAAAGGATGATCCAGAGATTTACTGTGGCTGATGATCTCAATGAAAGCTCGAAGATCATCAAAGATGTGGATCAGTTAAAGGCCTCCACTGAAAGTACAAAACTATGCGGACTTTGAAGTATCACTACTGAAGCACAAGATTGCGGATTTGAAGAATTGAAGTCTACGAGCTCAAGAACGAAGTCATGAATAGAATGCTTGGATTCAAAATGTAAATCATAGGGGGACCTCCCTTAGGGGGAGATTGTTAGGAATTGGAAATTCCATGTTAAAGTGTCGATCACTCCAATTAAGGTTTAGCATATGTTAGCTCGTAGACATGTCGGTATTTACATTATTTAGTAGTTAGTTAGTTAATTATTAGCATAGTTTAGTTTAGAGCAACACCGTGGAGGAAGGACAGGTCTTTACCCACTGTATACCTGATCCACAGGCCGTCAGGAGGTCGTTTACTTTGTAACTATAAATACCCCTTCCATCCTTGGAAGGGGTGGTGCTTTTCTAATAATCTAACCTTACATTTGTGAAGCAAGTCTCTACCAAGAAAACACCCATCTCTTTACTTTCTCTCTCTAAATGGCTAACATGTATTTCCATCATCCAAGACCACCCGAATCATCAAACACAACAAATATAGGATCCTAACAAGTTTATTGTAAAGTGCGATGTTATAATCACTATGTTATGAGCTTAATATAGATTTAGTATCGAGGAGGCCACCTCGGTCACATTTGAAGATTAGAGTTGGTAATTGCGCCAACAATTGGGGAAAAAGTAGTGTGCCCATCATGACGTCCTCTAATGACACATCTACCTAGTATATCATGATCCGGTTTCTTAACTTCGTATCTTGAACTTTGGGCAGACAGTAAGTGGTGATGACTTGGTTATAGATTTAGACTATTTGCTTGATTTTTATTTTACACCATTTATATATCCCATGTCTTATCCTACCCTTTAGTCATGAAGCGTGTCTAGGTGATGCATCGAGCAATCTTTGGTTTCTTGGCCATGGATTTGGTCATGTATCATTGATTTTTTCCACTTCGCCGTGACATGTTAGTAATGATAAATCACCGTTAACCCTTTTCGTGTCTTGATGCAGGTTTTACTGACCAGGTTTTAATATTTATAATGTCTCGTTATACCTATGGTCTACCCTAATGCACTAACGGGCAGTGTACCCGATCGTGTGTAGTGTAGTATTCGGTAAAATCGAGGCCGTCCCAACAGCTATGTGTGTTGGATTAATACTAAGTCTAGGTGTCACGGATTTTAATATGATTTAATTAATTAACTACTAAAGCAAATAAAGGAAAAGGATGTGATCAATAGAGGAGAATGGTGCTAACTTAGTTATTCATCCTAGCTAGTAATGTCTACGTCTAATTACTTCCAATTACTTTAGGTGGGGTCAAAGTTGAGAAGACAAAGATTTGGTCAGCTTCGCCCTAACCTATCGCAAAGATGCCACCATGGAGAAGTCGTGTCCCCTCATAAGTCCAGTTGTTCCTGGTCCCCTAAGCCAAGTCATCAAGTTCTGCTACATGCTACACTTATAATAGTGAGTGCTCGGGCGCTAGTATCTTATACACTCACCTCCTAACTCTTTAGTTCATCCAAACGGTAGGTGATCGTTGGTCAAATCGCACAAGTAGAAAGGGTCTTTAGTTGGTCATATATTACCCTTCCCGTCTGATACTCACTTAGGTCGTTGGTCATATCTCCTAAGCAACTAGCATCTACCGCCATTTAAAACTACCGAAACAAGGGTAGCTACCAATAAACTATGCATGCATATACTTAGAAATAATTATACGGAAGTAATGTAAACGTAAACAAAATAATTAAGGAATCATAACTAGGCTAGAACCAAGAGGTTCTTAGCCGCTCATATTAACCATACAAATCAATTCAATGTTTAATGTTACGAAATACATGAATCGAAAGTAAAGAAAAGATAAAAAGCTAATGCTTATCATAGGGGAGTGATTTCTCCCTTGGAGATAGCTCTGTATGCTCCTCTAGATCTGTCTTTGGCTTCTTCCCATGTTCTCTGATTGTTTTATGTAAAATGGGATGATTTGAAATGCTGGAAATCGTGGGGTATTTATAGGCCAGATCTTGGTTACAGCGTAACTATAAAAAGAGTTTCGCCGTAATCATCTAATTCTTCAGAATTGCACTAGATCTGCTGGTTACAGTAACCTTAGAAGGGGTTACTGTATCTTCAATAAATTTTGTTACTGTGTAGTTGATGCATGAGTTACGGCGTAATTATCACCGCCGAACCGCATTTGACCTAATATGGTTAAGACGTAATTTAGGAGAGTTACGCCGTAATCTTCTCGATAAGTTGGTTTTCTGAGTCACGCTTTTAGTTACGATGTAATGTGAGAGAGAGTTACGCCAGTAACTTCTTCAAAGTGAGCATACTATGATAAATCTTCGAAACTCTCCAATTCCGCTTTAGATCCAATGCTCGTAATTTACCTGAAAGTGGAATATAATGGAAAACAAGCGTAAATCCATATAAATGATATAAATTACAAGCATTATCTGGGAAAATTGACACTTAATATTCAGGATAATTTGATGTTATCAAATATCCCCCACTTGAACTCTACTTGCCCTCAAGTATACCTTATTAGATAGATTCCTAAAAGATATCTCCCATTACCTGGAAAATATAAGTTTACAAATCCCTTATGCTAGAATAAAACAAAGCCGAACACCTCACCTAATTAGGAACGAAACACTCAAATCTCTCAACTATTATAAGTGTCAATTTCGGGGTGATCACTCAATCGCACAGTCATAAAATGTATTCTATCATAAGCTTGGCGGTTACACAAATCTCCACCACTAGAGTTAAGGACAAAACAATTATTGAAGGCAATATGGGTAGACACGAAATGGGTTAAGGGTGATATGTCATTACTAACATGTCACGGTGAAGTGGACAAAATCAATGATACATGACCAAATCCATGGCCAAGACACCAAAGATTGCTCGCTGCATCACCTAGACACGCTTCATGACTAAAGGGTAGGATAAGACATGGGATATATAAATGGTGTAAAATAAAAATCAATAAGATAGTCTAAATCTATAACCAAGTCGTCACCACTTACCGTCTGCCCAAAGTTCAAGCTTTGAAGTTAAGAAACCGGATCATGAAATACTAGGTAGATGGGTCATTAGAGGACATCGTGATGGGCACACTACATTTTCTTCAATTGTTGGCGCAATTACCAACTCTAATCTTCACATGTGACCGAGGTGGCCTCCTCGATACTAAATCTATATAAAGCTCATAACATAGTGCTTATGACATCGCACTTTACAATAAACTAAATAAAATAACTTTTTTTTTCTTTTTTTGTTCAACATAAACATAACAACTAAACATAACATCCCCCCACTTGAGATGAACAATGAGAATTCGGGGGGTCTTCAATGATCTTTAAGAATATGTCGTCGACGAAAGCGTGATTCCTGAACCTTTCCACTTGAACCTTGAACTTAGGCAAATGATGACTTCCCAATCACAAATAAAACTACAGTGGTAGGCTTAGGTGTATAGTATCGAAATAATATATTGGGTTAACAAAATGAAAGGAATGGCTAGATGGGTGTATCTAGGGGTATCTTGCACTAAAGGTGAGTGCAACAAAAGGGTTTCACATGGGGGTCGAGAAGTCGAGGTAACTAATCGATAGACACACAATGGTAGGCTATTTGGGTGATAATCCTATAATACTGCCTTCTTAAACTGAAAAGTCCAAATATATCGAGCTAACTCAACAAACCTCGTCTATGGTCTCGAAATGATGCAAAGGCCAAGTTCTAAAGTTTACAAGCTACTGGCACACTCATAATTTGGTGGATTTGGGATAAAATATTGGAAACGGATAAGGCTAATCTCACCATATAATATCAAGGGTTGTATGTGCTCGGCTAATGTCTAGTCTAGTTAGGTTAAGAAAAACATGTCAAAATTTTAAAAATGACATAATTTTTCAAAATAAACTAGAAAAACTAGGGCAAAATAAAGTTCAAGAGACAAATTTACTCCCGTCCCCCCACTTGAATTGTACAAAGTCCCTTTTGTACTAAGCGTTAAATTAAGGTGAAGAGAAAAGTAGAATTAGAGCGAGAACTTCCCTGAAATTTGCTTCAAAAAGAAAGAAGACCCACGAAAAATAGTCGTGCCTTCGTATAAGCATCCATAAGCAAACTTCAATCCCTGAAATCACACTACCGACAAGCATAATTCTAAAAAGAAAAAATCAAAAATGAAAAACAAACCTAACTCACTTTCGTAGGAATCATGGTTGCATTTAGCATATGCAACAAGCCTTTTAAACCACTTGGTGTCCCAAGTGGACGAGTGAAGTCTCGTGAGGGTTTACAGGGAACACACCCACAAAGTTTATTTAAAATACTAATACAAGGATATTGTGTTTAAAATGAAAGAAGTAATGTAGAGGATAGTTACGTCGTAATTCTATAAGGAGTTACGCCGTAACTAGGCAAAACCTGGCATACGCTGCAAGAGTGTAGCTACGGCGTAACCACTGAGATGGGATTACGCCGTAATTGGTAATGCATCCGGTTCTGCTGCAGGGCTTGTTACGGCGTAACCATGAGA
Source organism: Chrysanthemum makinoi (assembly GCA_910596185.1). NCBI lineage: Eukaryota > Viridiplantae > Streptophyta > Magnoliopsida > Asterales > Asteraceae > Chrysanthemum > Chrysanthemum makinoi. The sequence continues at coordinate 135,619,137 of OU343222.1, read as the reverse complement.
ATGAGTTTACCAGAACTAATATGTCAGATCGAAGATGCGCAAAGAAGAACTTATCTTCGTTTCTTGCAAAAATGGCTAAAAACACAAAACTCTACAGAAATGGAAATAAAACAAATAAAAGGGATAGTTCGGGTTGTCTCCCGAAAGAGCACTTTTCTTTATTTACAAGTCTTTAAGTTAGACTCAGAGCCTTGGGGCTTTATGGTGGCCTTTGGACTTGGCCAACTTCCTTCATGTCCTTCATTAAGTTATGTCTGACCCAAGCAACATTTATGGCAGTGCGGAGGTATTCTTTAGTCTCGATATTCCGAATTTTACAAAATTTTTCCTCCGGCCCCAAGTGGTATCGAGTGAACTCATAATTTTGGCTATAATCGGTGGCGGTCTCTTGTACGGAATGCCAAGTAGCTTGCATCTTCGCTTCTCATGTGCTTCATCATCGGGGTCAATGAATCCATCTTCACCTTGTAGTTCGAGGTAATCAAAATCATCATCGTTGGAATCGATATCCTTAAGAGGTTTATCGTCGAGTAAATTTTCCACTAGCACTTGTTTGCATTCCTCCTTTTCCTTCCTCGATGAATCCTCGGTGTCATTATCCGATTCTCCATTTGGAACTTCGTTGTTTGGTTGATATTTACTCATACACCCATCCCAGATTTTCTCCTTAGTTAGCGCGTCTATTTTTCCGTATTTGATTCGACCCAACCGTCAATCCTAAATCGTCTGCCAGCAATCTGTTCTTTCCGAGTCCTTAGCGAGGAGGTCCATAGGAACGTCTTCCCAGCTCTTCTCAATGAACTGCTTCCCCATACATTCATAATCAAAAAGGGTTGTAGAAGCCCAAAAACATTTCCGTCAGTGGTTTTAATTTGCTCACACCAATGACTGAAGTTGTCATCATCGTTGTTGCCGAAGGAATATGTTGAGAGGCTTAATGGTCTTTCCTTGAAGAATATGTTTTTCATATTTGAGCTCTAGATTTCTTAATAAGACCGAATTAATTATTGCATCACCGAACCTTACTGAGTATCAATCACTGAATGATAGGTCCCCAAAATCAACGTCATGTCTTCCCGATTCTTGTGGGCATATCCAAACTTCGTTCTTCACATTGCCCCTCCGTTGCAATATCTAGAAAGGGGTTGCAAGTCGGTCATGCTTGTGTGAACTCATCTTCCGTGATTAGTAAGGGTCTGTAATAATGCTTGATAGGTGGTCCTTCCACTTCGTTAATCGAGAATTTGGCTAATCTTTCTTCATCGTTAAGTGTAGTCCACATGTATCTGTCATAATTAACCCTCTCCTTATCAACCCCTCCATCGCAGTTCTTCTGAGGGTCACAAGAGGCCCATAAGTTGTAACACTCTCCATCGTTAATTGCAATAGCCTTACACCAATGATTCTTCCTTTTAGAGTCGTCAACTTTGGTAGACTTGTCATTGTTTGTGTCCTGGTTAAGCCGTAACTCTGATGTTTGGTTATGGCGTAGCTCTCTTCTGCTTTCAGTATCATTGTTTCTATTAGACTCATTAGAGGACTTGTCATTTTCAGAAAATACGGCTTTACATATTGTTGTTCTTTTGTGCCTCATTTCTCTTTTATACCTCATCTCCAAGCTTCCCAATCATACTTTCCAAGTTCTTTAGTGATATGTCATGGCTAGAAAGGATTTTGTTTGTATTATCTTGGAAGTTTTTCAGCCAATCTTCTTCCTCTTTCTGTCTCTTGGTCGAATCCACAAGGTATTTGTTAATCATTTCCTCCAAGTTAGCTCTTCTTTCACTACGCTCATAATATAGTGGGGGTCCTCCATGATAGCCATTACGATTATCCCCGTAAAATGGTCGATTTTCTCCATATTTAGCTTCTTCGATCGTGTTTTCTTCATTAATGTTAGGACAATTCTTGGTGAGATGTCCTCCTCCCCACTTCACAACCACTTGGCAAAGCATGAACGGTTTCTATGACTTTTAGCATATCTCGACTTAGATTTTCAATTTTGCTAGCGATGGCTGCAATTCCGTCAAAACTTCTGCCTTGGTTTCTTTTGTTTCCTCCATCGTGCGATTATTGGGAGTGATCAGCCATTTTTTGAATGGCTTCAATTGCTAAAGTAGGAGTCATGTTCGATATCGGTCCTTGATAGTCCAGCATCTGTCTTGTAGTCACGTTGATTCCTTTGTAGAAGATGTTGACCTTTTGCTGGTTGTTCAGATCATGTGTAGGACACTTGTAAAGGAGATTGTTGTATCTATCCCAGGCTTGATACAACGTTTCATCTTCTTCTTGCTTGAAATTATGGATCTCTAAGAGCTGGTTATAAATCTTCGACGGAGGGCAATACCTTTGGATGAAGTGCTTCTTTAGTAGAGCCTAAGTATTAACTGCCCCGGCGGGCAATCTTTCGATCCATCTTCTGGCAGCCCCAGTAACAGTCATGGGGAACACCCTTAGCATAACAGCGTCATGAGACACACCCGGAATGTTGAAAAGGCTTGCGATGTATAAGACATTTTCAACGTGCTCATACACATCTTCATCCCTGTTTCCTGAAAAAGGGGTAGCACGAAGCTCCCTCCTAAATTGGTCTTTAATTTCGAAATGGACATCAGCTCTAATTGCCGATCTTACGAGCCCCGACCCTTGTTCTGCTCTTGTCAATGCCAAATATTCCTCAAGAGTGAGGTCATCAATGTTCACAACTTCCATGGTACCTGAAAACTTAAAAAGTGATCGTGAGAATTTGAATATTTTAAAACAAAACAAAAATGAAAGACTTAATAGCAATCCTAATATAACTCTCCGGCAGCGGCGCCAGAAACTTGATGCAGGTTTTACTGACCAGGTTTTAATATTTATAATGTCTCGTTATACCTATGTCTACCTAATGCACTAACGGGCGTGTACCCGTTGTTGTAGTGTAGTATTCGGTAAAACCGAGGTGTCCAAGAGCTATGTGTGTTGGATTAATACTAAGTCTAGGTGTCACGGATTTTAATATGATTTAATTAATTAACTACTAAAGCAAATAAAGGCAAATGATGTGATCAATAGAGGAGAGTGGTGCTAACCTAGTTATTCATCCTAGCTAGTAATGTCTACGTCTAATTACTTCAATTACTTCAGGTGGGATCAAAGTCGAGAGTACAGCATTTGGTCAGTTCGCCCTAACCTATCAGCAAAGATGCCACCACTAGAGAAGTCAGGTGTCCCCTTATAAGTCCAGTTGTTCCTGGTCCCCTAAGCCGAGTCATTAAGTTCTGCAACATGCTAGACTTATAATAGTGAGTGCCCGGGCGCTAGCATCTTATACACTCACCCTCTAATTCTTAAGTTCATCCAAACGGTAGGTGATCAGTTGGTCAAATCGCATAAGTAGAAAGGGTCGTCAGTTGGTCATATCTTACCCTTCCCGTCTCAGTCTACTCACTTAGGGTCAGTTGGTCATATCTCCTAAGCAACTAGCCTTTACCGCCATTCAAAACTACCGAAACAAGGGTAGCTACCAATAAACTATGCATGCATACACTTAGAAATAATTATACGGAAGTAATGTAAACGCAAACAAAACTACTAAGGAATCATAACTAGGCTAGCACCAAGAGGTTCTTAGCCGCTCATATTAACCATACAAATCAATTCAATGTTTAATGTTACGAAATACATGATCCGAAAGTAAAAAAAAGATAAAAAGCTAATGATTATCGTAGAGGAGTGATTTCTCCCTTGGAGATAGCTCCGTATGCTCCTCTAGATCTGCCTTTGGCTTCTTCCCACGTTCTCCAATTGTTGTGTGTGAAATGGGATGATTTGAAATGCTGGAAATCGTGGGGTATTTATAGGCCAGATCTTGGTTACGGCGTAACTATAAAAAGAGTTACGTCGTAATCATCTAATTCTTCGTAATTGCACTAGATTGATGGTTACGGCGTAACCTTAGAGTTTACGCCGATCTTCATAAATTTTGGTTACACCGTAGTTGATGCATGAGTTACGGCGTAATTATCAGCGTCGCGGAACCTCATTTGACCTAATATGGTTACGACGTAATCTTTAGGGAGAGTTACGCCGTAATCTTCTAATAAGTTGGTTTTCTGAGTCACGCTTTAGTTACGGCGTAATGTGAGAGAGGAGTTACGCCGTAACTTCTTCAAAGTGAGCATACTATGATAAATCTTCAGTAAACTCTCCAATTCCGCGTCTCTTTAGCTCCAATGCTCGTAATTTACCTGAAAGTGGAATATAATGGAAAACAAGTGTAAATCCATATAAATTACAAGCATTATCGTGGGAAAATTGACACTTAATATTTAGGATAATTTGATGTTATCATGTCTACCCATATTGCCTTCAAGAATTGTTTTGTCCTTAACTCTAGTGATGGAGTTTTGTGTAACCGCCAAGCTTATGATAGAATATATGCTATGATTGTGCGATTGAGTGATCACCCCAAAATTGACACTTAGAATAGTTGAGAGATTTGAGTGTTTCGTTCCCTTTTCGTGAGGTGTTCGGCTTTGTTTTATTCTAGCATAAGGGATTTGTAAACTTATATTTTCCAGGTAATGGGAGATATCTTTTTAGGAATCTATCTAATAAGGTCTACTTGAGGGCCAATAGAGTTCAAGTGGGGGATATTTGATAACATCAAATAATCCTGAATTTTAAGTGTCAAATTTCCGATAAGCTTGTAATTTATATCATTTATATGGATTTACGCTTGTTTTCCATTATATTTCACTTTCAGTTAAATTACGAGCATTGGAGCTAAAGAGACAAGGAATTGGAGAATTTATTGAAGATTTATCATAATATGCTCACTTTGAAGAAGTTACGGCGTAACTCCTCTCTCACATTACGCCGTAACTAAAGCGTGGCTCAAAACCAACTTACTGAAGATTGCGGCGTAACTCTATCCAAGATTACGACGTAACCATATTAGGTCAAGTGAGGGTCCGTGCCGCTACTAATTACGCCGTAACTCATGCATCAACTACTGCGTAACCAAGATTTATTGAAGATACGGCGTAACTCGTTCCAGAGGTTACGCCGTAACCAACATTATTAGTGCAAATTACGAAGAATTATATTTTACGGCGTAACTCTTTTAATAGTTACGCCGTAACCAGATCTAGCCTATAAATACCCCACAATTTCCAGCATTTCAAAGCATCCCATTTCACACAACAATCGAGAACATGAGAAGAAGTCGAAGCAGATCTAGAGGAGCATTCGAAGCTATCTCAAGGGAGAAATCACTCCCTATGATAAGCATTAGCTTTTTATCTTTTCTCTTTCGATTCATGTATTTGTAACCTTAAACATTGAATGATTTGTATGGTTAATATGAGCGGCTAAGCACCTTTTGGCTGCCTGTTATGATTTCTTTAATTGTTTGTTTCGTTTACTTTACTTCCGCATAATTATTTCTAAGTGTATGCATCCATAGTTTATTGGTAGCTACCCTTGTTTCGGTAGTTTTGAATGGTGGTAAAGGCTAGTTGCTTAGGAGATATGACCAAAGACCCTAAGTGAGTAGACTGAGAGGGAAGGTAGATATGACCAACGACGACCCTTTCTACTTGTGCGATTTGACCAATGATCACCTCCCCTACCTTTGGATGAACTTATAAAGTAAGGGTGAGTGTTTAAGATGCTAGCGCGGGCACTCACTATTATAAATCTGCATGTAGCGGAACTTAATGACTGGCTTAGGGGAACAGGAACAACTGGACTATGAGGGGACACCTGGATTCTCCAAGGTACCCTTTGCTGATGGTAGGACGTACGACCAAATGTTGTCCTAGAGACTTTGACCCCACCTGAAGTAATTGGAAGTAATTAGACATAAACATTACTAGTTAGGATGAGTAACTAGGTTAGCACCACTCTCCTCTATTGATCACATCCTTTGCCTTTATCTGTGACACCTAGACTTAGTATAAATCCACACACATAGCTCTTGGGACGACCTCGGTTTACCGAATACTACACTACACACTACCGGGTACACTGCCCATTAGTGCATTAAGGTAGACCATAGGTATAACGAGACTTATAAATATTAAAACCTGGTCAGTAAAACCTGCATCAAGACAATACTATTGAAACGGATGCAATGATTATAACGACACTTATAGATATTAGTTTTGAGTGAAATGACTTACTAATGTGCTACTAGGATCCTTAAAGAGTAGGGTGTCAAAAATATCCAAACGCGACCAACCAGACGATACCCAAAGTCGTATAAGCTTCTTCGGGTCGGGTTATATGGGTTGTTGGGAATTAAACAATGGCAGATCTAATCAGGTGTTGATACAGCATATAAAAGATTCTTAGAGAAGAATACACTAGCAGTACTAACTGCTAGTATACATATATTTTGTACTGCTAATAGGATATGCACACGCTTTGTATTTTAAGAATAGATATTGTATATCTTATACGATTTTATAATGATAGTTTTCTAGTAAAGGACTCCTTGTCCTATAAAAGGAGGTCCTAGGATATGTTGATATATACACCAATACACAATCAACTAGAACAGCCGTATTAAGAACTTCAAGGTCGTATACCCTGATACTAGCCAAAGTATCCGTATTATTCTTTAATAATATTGAAGTGTTTTGATTATTACTTTCACTGTTCTATTCATTATTCTTCTAAGTGTTACCAAGTAGATTCCGCATACTTGACTAACATTAAGCTTTGTTTCATTCATAATTGTTTTGGATCTATCTAAGGCAATATACTTATACAAGCTAAGTAGATCTAAGGTTTGGGACTCACAAGTGGTATCAGAGCTTATGTATCTGAAACTCTGAATTAGAAGAAGCTCATTCTAAACAAAAAGCAATGGAAACTGAAACTAACCAAACACATATTACTGCAAAGGTCCCCAAGGTGAAACAATGAGAATTTAATGTATGAAGGATAAAGATTGAGCAGTATTTTCTGATGCAGGATTATAATCACTGGGAGATTATTGAGAATGGAAACTCCTTTGTTGCAGTGCCCATTCCAGGAAAAGAAGGAGAACCTCCAACCATTCCAAAGCCAACATCCACTGATGAAAAGATCAGAAGAAAGAATGATCTAAAGGCAAAAAGCATGTTGCTAATGTCTCTCCCTGATGAACTATTGTTGTCTTACTCCAAGAATCAGGATGCAAAGAAGTTGTTTGAAGCCATTGAAGATGGTTTTGGTGGGAATGAAGCCACCAAAAAGACTCACAAGACTCTACTAAAATAGCAGTTTGAAAACTTCTATGCAACCAACGCATAACCTCTTGATTCCATATACAATAAGCTTCAAAAGATTGTTAGTAAATTGTTCATTCTGGGTGTGGATCTCTTTATTGAAGATGTGAACTATAGATTCATGAGAAGCCTACCAAGTGAGTGGAATACTCATGTACTGGTTTGGACTAACAAACCAGACTTTGAAAAGATGAAACTAGTTGATCTATACAACAACTTTAAAATTGTTGAGCATCTAGTTAAGAAGTCCACTACAACTGCCAACTCAGAGTCACCAAATCTTGCATTTGTGGCAGCACCAATGATGTTCTTGAAGTTAGTACTTATAGTACTAATTTTGGTACTGCTGGAACATAGGATACTTCTAGTAGCCTAAGTAATGCCACTATCAATGCTTTTCTAGCCAGTTAGCCAAATGGATCTCAGGTTATTCATGATGATTTGGAGCAGATACATGAAGATGACCTGGAAGAGATGGACATTCAGTGGCAAGTGGCTCTCCTGAGTTTAAGAGAAAAGAATTTTCTATAGAAGACTGGAAAGAAGATCATCATTCACAATGATGAAAGAGCTGGATTTGAAAAATCCAAAGTAGAATGCTACAACTGCAGGAAGCTTGGACACTTTGCTAGGAATGCAGGAGCCCAAGATCTCAGGATGGAAGAAATAAGAGCAGAACTATCAATGGTGAAGATTCATCTTCCAAGGCTATGGTGGCCATTGATGGAGTTGGGTATGACTGGAGCTACAAGGCTCATGAAGAAACAGCTCCTCCCAACTTGGCACTAATGGCGTTTTTAGACTCTGAGGTACACAATTATAAATCTTGTACTAAAACTTATCTGAATAACTATGAATCTTTGAAAACTCAGTATGATAAGTTAAGATTGAATTTAATCAAACTGAGTATGACTTAGCTAATCATAAGAGAGGATTAGCCTCTATGGAAAAAACAATTAGTATACTACAGAGAAAATGAGGAAGCTTTAAGTGAACAGGTTGTAGTTCTTAAAAGGGAAATGTTGTATAAAAATGCTGAAATATCCTTACTTAAAACTGGCTTAGATAAAATCAAGTTAAAAAAGGATAACATTCAAGCTCGTGTGGACAAATATGCTTATTCAAAAGCTTGTTCACATAGGATCATAGAGGCTGGTCTTCTTAAACCAGGAAAAGGTTTAGGATACAATAGCTACAATAGTGTTGCACCACCAACATCAGGTTTATACAGCCTCCTACATTTGAGCCTGCTAGCACAGGAATATAGGATTCTAAAGAACCTGAAATGCAGTATGGGCTTAAAGGAATGAAACGGAAAGTAGTGAGGTTAAAGACAATTCTGATACCTCAAAAGCTAAAACTTCTTATGCTAGTGAAACTAAATCTTTCCCAAAAGTAGAGATTGTTTGTCCCAAACAAAAGGCTAAACCATTAGGGAACACAGTTAGATATGCTGAAATGTATAGGTCAAAATAAAGATCACCCACTTCTAGGGGAAACCAAAGGAATTGGAATAGACAACCATCACAACACCTAAATGATGAATTTATTAGGCACAACAAATCATGTTTTGAATTTAGAAGCCCTAAGTATCATCAAAGGAGTAGTATGATTCATGAGAACAATTTTGCTAGGAAGGATGACTATTCTCAGTCAACCTATTTCACTCAAAGAGCAGTTCTCTTGAAAATTGGCCTTAAAATTGTCAATACATTATGGACAAAGTCTACTATTCACCCACAACCAACTGTTTTTGGTGCAAGACCCAAGAAACCTTTTGCAAAGCAAGCACCATTAACTGACCCAAGACCCATTAAAAGAAAAACAACATTAACCTTTCAAAACTTTAATCAATAGGTTGAATTTTTACAAAAGGAAGTTTAGTACAACCAAACCCGCAGTTTGTACTGGTATGCCTAAACTTGATACTGCTAGACCAAAATCAACTTACAAGTCTAAAAGTAATGTTGTATGGGGTAACAAAGGCAAAGTTGCAAAGACCACACCTTTTTGGGTTAGAAAGACTATCAAACCCAATTGTGCATCTATTAAAGGGAATGAAAGATCCAAGCCAGTGATGGTTTGGGTTCCCAAACGAATCTAATTTCCTTTCTTTTGAAATGTTAGTCATATTTTGTCCTGATAAAATGGAAATAATTTGTTTTGTGTTTCTTTGGTTTTAGACTAACATTTGTAGGTAGAGCACAACACTTTGAATGGATTAAGATGTGTGAAACCTTGGCAGTCCTAGCCAATGGGATGGCATAATCAAAAATCTACTATGCTGATAAATATGTAAATGCCTAAGCATTATGAGGCATCTGGAGCTTTATTGAATAGGAAATAATGGTTCCACTTAGATAGTTTTATTTTGATCTAACCCACTCTTTGCCATTCTATCATATTAAATGATAGTGTGTTACTCTAAGGAGCTCTGGCATTGAGAACAGCGAGCAAAAGTGAATCTAACACTTATGTGTTGGAGGTAACAACTGTCACGAGCTGGAAACCGTGTTAAAAAGGCTCTTATAATGAGTCTATCTGTCACAGGCAGTACAAAGTACTGAAACTATTTGTTTTCACAAAACCAGAGGTCATATGAGACCGAACTTTGATTAAGTGTCTTCCTTTACAATTAATCCCTTCATAAAACCAATGCAGTATTGTTTTGAAAGAAAATTAAGTTTATACTGCTTAGAAAAATGTTTTGGAAAAGTTTGTACTGCTAGGCAAAAATTTTGTATTGCTAGCCTAACTTTGTACTGCTGGAAATTTTATAACTACTTTTGAAAATAGCCGTTGAACTCCTATGAATCATCTTTATCACCACTTATGAATAATACTAGATAGGAATCTGATGTTCCTTAGCACATAACTCCTATCATTATCATTGATGAAGATGAGGCTATTTCTGACAGTATAGGAAGGGCTGCTCCTACTGACACAGGCTTAGATGCTGGTCAGGACAAGGGTAACATAAATAAGACCCTTACTATGGCAACATATAATGTATCTGGTTCTAATAAATCAACTATAGGTGATAGAAACCCTAGCCACATGGAAACCTGGGGTATATGCCTAGTGATCCACCTCTCCCAGAAGTTAACACATCTGGAAGTGGTAAGGGCAGTTTGCAACTTATACAAGAATTGACGGCTTCATGTACTAGACTGATAGGACATGTGACTAACCTGGAGCAGGAAATCAAGTACACTATGTCTTTACACACCAGGGTCAATACCAATCTTATTAACAAAGTGAAGAAATTGCAGCTCAAGGTTAAGTCTCTTCAACAACCAAAAAGAGTCAAACTGGTTTTATCAAGCTTAGACAGTTATGATGATGACATAGAGCAAAAGGATTCTTCCAAACAGGGGAGGAAATCTCAAGAAGCTAAAGATGCAGACATTTAGGGGAGGATAGATATAGATTCTGATCTAGGACAGAATGATGTTCAGCCTGAGAAAGTTCATCAAGACACAAAGCATCCAGTTCAAGACACAGAGAATTCAGTCAATGTTGAAAATCTTGTGATAATGTAAAAAATGTAGCAAGACAGATGAGAGTTACAGTTGATATTGCTGCAACTAGAAGAATTATTGCACAATCAGTGCAACATATGGATGGTACTGCTGATATTCTATTTGATATTGTTAACGATATTCCAGATACTACTACTTCAACAAGAGTTGATTCTGAAGAAATTTGTCTTAAAAGGAAAGCTATATCAATTGATTCAAGTTCAGAAAAGAAGCAAAAAGTTGAAGAAGATACTTCTGAAAAGGTTGAATCACAAGAAGACATACAACTTCAAAAAGAGATGGTGGCTATTTCAGATGCAGTGTTTGTTGAACCATTGTAGTCAAAATATCCCATTGTTGATTGGAAAATTCACACAGATAAATTTGGTATATTTTGAAAGATCATCAGATTAGGAAACAAGGTGGAAATGTTCAAGACTTTTTCTGATATGGTAAGGCATTTGATAGAGATGATCTTGTGAAGTTGTGGAATTTGGTCAAAGAAAACTTCAGTCATGCAGATTTTGAAAATAACAAGGAGCTAGAGCTATGGACTGAGCTAGGTAGATTATTTGAATCCGATCCTCTTGATAGTCTGTGGAAATTTCATATTCCTGACAGAGCTACTACATGGAGATTATATGACACATATGGTATGCATCATGTATCTACAACTAATGGTACATATGTGTTTATGCTGGTAGAACAAGAATACCCTCTCAGAGTTGGAATTTTGGTGTTTATGTTATCTACAAAACTTATTGTGGATGAAGACTCAGAGATGGCAAGAGGACTAATAAGGAAGATTAAAAATCAGCTTGACCAAGCAATGAAGACTGCAAGAAGAAAGTATTGTTTGAAAGAACCCCCCTCATCAGAAGACTTAAAGTTTAATTGAATAAACTCAGTGATTTGCATAGAAATCATAAGTTTAGGGGAGGATTGTTGGGAATTAAACAATGGCAGTACTAACTGTGCTTGAAACTGCCAGGCATACAAATAGACTAGTGAAGAATACACTAGTAGTACTAACTGCTAGTATACATATGGTTTGTATTGCTAATAGGATATGCACACGCTTCGTATTTTAAGAATAGATATTGTATATCTTATACGATTTTATAATGATAGTTTTCTTGTAAAGGACTCATTGTCCTATAAAAGTAGGTCCTAGGTTATGTTGATATATACACCAATACACAATCAACTAGAACAGCCGTATTAAGAACTTCAAGGTTGTATACCCTGATACTAGCCAAAGTATCCGTATTATTCTTTAATAATATTGAAGTGTTTTGATTATTACTTTTATTGTTCTATTCATTATTCTTCTAAGTTTTACCAAGTAGATTCCGCATACTTGACTGACATTAAGCTTTGTTTAATTCACAATTGTTTTGGACCCATCCAAGGCAATATACTTATACAAGCTAAGTAGATCCAAGGTTTGGGACTCACATGGGTTGAAAAATTTATTCAGTGTTAACTCAATTAACCCAAAATCTTATCAGGGTCGGGTTTTGGGTAAGAGTTTCAATCTTATTCGGGTTTGGGTTAACCCAAATAACCCGCGTAAGAGATTTTTAATTTCTTTTATATATTTCCTTGTTTTTTAATACAAATTCACGCACTTATTTTTCATAAGATGTTATAATTTGGTTTATTCGGGTTAACACGTACCCGAATAACCGCACCTTATTGGTGTCGGGTACGGGTAAGTTTTTATTCCTCAAAACCATATTAACCTGACCTGAATAAGGCTAAATTGGTAGGATCAGACCTTATTTAAATACATTCATAATGTTGTAAACATCAGTATTCAAAAAGTATACAACTCTTTGCTCTAGGTAGATTAGTCAGATCCATCAAATCCTGGATACCCTTTAATAACAATAATAGGGGGTTCAGAAAGTTGGTTAATTGTATACAACATCTTCCTTATTCCAAATATGAATTTTCAATACAAAGTAGTTGAGCATGCTCTGATACGAGTTATTTGTCCACAACTGTTTGAATATATAGAAGATTATTAAAAGTTCATGCACCAAGATAACCTTAAACAATGACACACAAATTGTATGATACACAAGACATTCTTTCGCTTAATGGTAAGGTATATATCGCTAAGAAAATGGAATAAACTAAATTCTAGTTATGATTCTAAATACCTCATGTGACATTTATATATATATATATATATATATATATATATATATATATATATATATATATAAAGTTTCAAGGATATGTACTATATGGAATCATTGAGTAAATTGCAGAAATCTTTCCTGTGATTTGGTCAAATTGCATGTTTCGTCTTTATCTTTTTAAAAGTGTATGCACCATTCTCGTAGGAAACTTTCGAGTGCATTTTTCGTCCTTGGGCCAAAATAAGATGACTAAAATGCCCATCCTCTCTATTTTATTAAAAAGTAAGAAGACAAGGGTCATTTAGTCATTTCACTCTGGACTGGGACCAAAACTGCACTCGTAACTTCCTCACAAGGATGTTTCCCGGACTTTTGAGAAAATAGGGACGAAACATGCAGTTTGACCAAACCACAAGGACGACTTTTGCAGCTTACTCTAATACATATAGGAAACTTATTCCACATAGAATAACTATACTTTTTTTCGGGGGTTAAGTCCAAAGATAGGAAACGAACTTTCTCAATTTTCTCGAGTTAGATAACGAACTAATTTTTTTAACAATATAGGTAACTAAACAGTCAAATTTTCAACAAAATCACTAATTTTGAGGAAAAAATGTGAATAATATGGATGAATTGACTAAAATACCCTTTTGTTATTTCTTTATAGCCATCTTACCCATAAATTCATCATATCATTATCCACATTATAACCAACAACAATATCACCATTAATCATGATTTGTAATTAAACGATTGTTTCAAACTTTATGAAGATCCTTTTTTTTCCTTAAGCTATTAAGTGATTTCCAACAACAATATCAGCACTTAGATTACAACCTTTACAAACAAAATTAGACCTACAACTACCTATCTGGGAAATACTAAATAAGTAAATTGTTTCAAATTTAAGAATGCATCCCTTCTACCAACTGAACCATTATGTTTTTTAATAATCGACTCCATTACAAAAAATTCCCAACAACAATATCAGCATCTTCTTCTCCATAGGCGTCATCATCATCTTCCACATCAAACCCTAACCTCTAACACTAATCAGCCGCTGCCGCCCAACAACAATATCACTACTTTCACGACAGAGTTCACAACGGCAGTCACATAAACCATACAAAGCCGCTAAAACAAACACCCATGTGTCATCTTAGCCAATCAAACACCCTAAGCCACGAACCAAAACAAACAGATTTACCCCCCAAAACCCCCATATTTATTACACCCGTAACCCAATAAGGTACTATTTTATAATAAAGGTGATACTATTATATTGGTTAGATTATGTTTTTAGAATAAATGGTAAAGTTATAGATTAGAAACTAGTAAATGACAAGTTTTATTAAGGAGTGTGGCAAAAATAGGAGGAATAAGAATTGAGGGGCTAGTGTTGCTAAGTATCTAAAGTTAATTAATTAAATGTCTTGTTACTAGTAATTAGGAGATAAATCCGGAAACTTTGAGTGTGTGTGAGAGCAGGAACGCTTCAAAAGGAAGAACCAATTTTGGTGTACTTGTGATTTCTACCAAATAATTGTGTCAAGAATCAAGCGCTAGACACTCTAGTTCCTCTAAGACATCTCAAGTAAGTGAATTGATGATTTTGTAATTAGGGTTCATGGAATTGAGTTGGGAAAGTTGATTAAAGATTAATAATTTATTGTGTTAATGTTGAATTAGGTGCTAATTACGGTTAATCCCCTTATGAGAAACAATTGAAGATAAAGCCGTGAATTCCCAAGTAGTGAGCTAGTGAATTATTGAGGTAAGTATATTGACTAAACTTGTTAATATTTCATACTTTCAATTCATATTGAATTATGATGTGTAATGATGTAATGATCAAGGAATTGTTAATGTTAAAGTAGCTTGGATCCAATGCTAGAAAGTGTGTAATGTTAGTATAATTATTTATGCTTGATAAAGGTATGTTCAATGTTATAAATGTATCCATTGATATGCTGTAGCTAGCAGTTTGTTAGTTATAACTTATTGATGTTAAGTTTATGTCATGTACTTATTAAGAGTTTTGCTTATGGATAAGTTTAATGAATGTTTTGTAGCTGCAAGTGTTGAAGGTAGAGGTAAGGAGAAGGTGTAGTTATTAGCTTGTTGGAATCTTAGTATTTTTGTGGACTGTAAGTAGAAGACTCATCTCGTAACCAAGCTGTTAAAGTTGGAATCCCCCAAAGAGTCAAGTGTTTTGATATAATTCTCGTCTTTTGGGTCGTTTCGTGTCAAGTTCACATGCATAATTTGGACAAATTAGTCTTGAATTTAGTAGTTGCTATAAAGTTATTTTGATGCTTGTTTTGGTCAAGGTTTAGGGGTAATGAGATGTTTGGCTATATGCCATTTTTACTCATTTTTACCCATTGGTATGGGTTAGAATATGATGAATGATATATGGTATATTTCTAGTTGTAAAGAAAGTGTTTGTACAGTTTATATATGTTAGTTTGCATTTGGTTGAGTTTTATGTATTCTGTAGTAATTCTGAAAAGGTGTTGAGTCTGATGCATGAATAAGGCGTATCCAAATATGGATATGGTGTATTGATGAATATGGAGTATCCAAAATATGGATATGGTGTATTGATTAAAACGGCGTATTCAAAATATAGATATAGTGTATTGATGAGTACAACATATTCAAAATATGAATACGGTGTATTAATGAATATGGTGTATCCATAATATGGATATGGTGCATTGATGAATACGGCGTATCCAAAAACCAATGTAGTGCTCTAAGCCACATGAGTAAGGATTGCAAGAAACCAGTGATCATGTGTTATGGTTGTAATGAGTTAGGACATAGGCTTAGTGAATGCCCGAAGGCTAAGGCGAAGCCTTTAAAATCGATAAAGGAAGAAAAGGAGGAAGTTCCTAATCCGAAAGCCCGAGTGTATGTCATATCTGCTGAAGAAGCTAAGTTGGTGCCCGATGTTGTCTCAGGTACAATCCTTGTGAATGCTATACCCGCTCGCATGCTATATGATTCGAGTGCAAGTGTCTCTTTTGAATGTTATAAATTTAGTAATCCTTAAATGAACTTCCCTAAATAAACTTCTCTTCCCCTTTGAAGTAGAGATAGCCGATAGTAAAATCGTGGTGGTATCTTATGTTTATTGTGATGTAGAGATAAAAATTAATGACACCATTTTTAGGATAGACTTGATCCCTATCATGCTTGGATAATTCGATATCGTGATTGGCATGGATTGGCTCGGTAAACATAATGCTGCCATTCTATGTGGTCAAAAGCTCGTGCGAGTTGTAAACCCTCAAGGTCGTGAAATCCTTATTTATGGAGAGAAAAAGAAGGGTGAACTTAGGTTATGTTCAGTAATGAAAGCTAGGAAATATTTGTCACATGGTTGCTATGCCTTCATGGCACATGTGATAGATACTAGTCTTTATAAGAAAAGTTTTAATGAAGTTCCGGTGGTAAATGAGTATAGTGACGTATTTCCAAAAGATTTGCCGGGTATTCTGCCAAAAATGCAAGTCGAGTTTCGTATTGATCTGGTCCCAAGAGCTACTCCTATAGCCAAAAATCCTTACTGCTTAGCCCCATCCGAAATGAAAGAATTGATGAGTCAACTCCAAAAATTGCTTGATAAGGGTTTTATCCGCCCTATTAGTTCCCTATGGGGAGCTCCAATCTTATTCGTTAAAAAGAAAGACGGTAGTATGCAGATGTGCATAGATTATCGTGAACTGAACAAGGTCACGATGAAAAATGTATACCTGCTACCAAGGATCGATGATCTCTTTGATCAACTTCAAGGTGTTAAATGGTTCTCAAAAATTGATCTCCATTCGAGGTTATCATCAAATAAAGGTTCGAGAAGAAGATGTTCCAAAGACGGCTTTTAGAACCCGTTATGGGCACTATGAACTCGTTGTCATGCCTTTCGGTCTCACAAATGCACCTGCGGTCTTTATGGACCTCATGAACTGTGTGTGTAGACCAATGTTGGATAGATTCATCATTGTATTCATCGATGATATTCTTATCTATTCAAAAAGCAAGGAACAACATGAAATGCATTTATGGGAAATTCTCGAAATGTTGAGAAGAGAGAAATAACATGCCAAATTCTCAAAATGTGAATTTTGGCTACAAGAAGTTAAATCCATTGGCAATGTTATAAATTCCGAAGGCATTAAATTCGACCCATCAAAGATTGAAGCCGTGATGAATTGGTAAGTACCAAAGAACGTGGGTGAAATTAAAAGTTTTGTTAAACTCGCAGGGTACTACCGTAGGTTCATTCAAGATTTTTCTAAGATTGCTTCCTCATTAACCAAACTTACTAAGAAGAATTCTCCTTTTGTGTGGGATAAAGAACAAGATGATGCTTTTTGTACCATACGAGAGAAGTTAGTTTAAGCACCAATTCTTGTATTACCCAAAGGAAGCAAAAACATGGTGGTCTATAGTGATGCATTATATTCTGGCCTTGGGTGTATTCTTATGCAATGATTTAAAGTGATAACTTATGCCTCAAGATAGTTAAAGAAACATGAGGAGAATTACCTGACTCATGATCATGAGTTTACGATCGTAGTCTTTAAATTGAAGATATGGAGGCATTATCTATATGGTGTAGAGTTTATAATTTACACCGATCATAGAAGCCTTCAATATTTCTTACAAAATAAAGATCCGAATATGAGACATTGAAGGTGGTTAGATTTGTTGAAGGATTATGATTACGAGATTCGCTACCATCCTAGTAAAGTGAATGTAGTGGCGGATGCCTTGAGCCGTAAGAAAATAGAAAAGGTTACAAACATTCATTCATTACGGATGATTGTCACGTCCGACCTTTTTAAAAAGATTAAGGCGACTCATGTGGAAGCGTTAAAGGAATAGAATTGGGAAAAAGAACGTATGGCATCGTATATTTCGCATCTCGAAGATGATAGTTGAGGGATCAAGACTCGACACAGGAGAGTTTATATTCCCTTCTGAAGCAATGTTTAAGATTTACTTCTGGATGAAGCATATTTCAAAGTATTTTATTCATCCAGGAGCTACAAAGATGTACCTTGATTTAAAGAAGAATTATTGGTGGCCGGGAATGAAAAGAGATTGTGTTAAATGTGTTGAGAAGTGTTTGACTTGTTTAAAAGTCAAGGCTGAGCATCAAAAATCGTATGGGAAGGTTCAACCATTGGAGATTCCGGTTTGAAAGTGTGAAAAGATCACTATGGATTTTGTTACTAAGTTACCAAGGATGGCAAAGAAACATGGTGCAATTTGGGTTATAGTAGATCGCTTGACAAAAAATGCTCACTTTATCCCAATACGAGAACACATGCCCGTTCATAAACTAGAAAATATTTATGTCATTGAAATTGCTGCACGTCATGGAGTGCCCGTTTCTATTGTCTCAGATAGAGATGGATGCTTAACATCTAATTTTTGGCAAAGTTTCCAAGATGAGTTAGGAACGAGGTTACACATGAGTATGGCTTTTCACCCTCAAATGGACGGACAAAGTGAACGGACAATTCAAACCTTAAAAGACACGTTACGAGCTTGTGCAATAGACTTTGGAGGCAATTGGGACGAATTTCACCTTTGGTAGAATTTTCTTACAATAATAGGTATTATGCAAGAATCAAAATGCCTCCATACGAGATGCTATATGGAAGAATATGTCGAACATCAGTATGTTGGGAAGCAGTAGGAATTAGAGAACTAGCAAGCACGGATATCATTTTGGAGACGACTGAGAAGATAGAAACAACTCGAGAGAGATTAAAGGCAACACAAGATAGGTGGAAAAGTTACGCCAATAATAGGAAGAGACCAATCGAGTTAATGTGGGAGATTTCATAATTTTGAAGGTCTCGCTGTGGAAAGGTGTATTTCGGTTTAGGAACAAAGGGAAACTTAGTCCAAGGTTTATAGGACCATTTAAGATATTGAAGTGTATTGGAGAAGTAGCATACGTATTAGAACTACCCGAAGAAATGAGTGTTATACACAATACCTTTCATGTATCTTACTTGAGAAAGTGTCTAGCCTACGAAACTAGTGTGATCACTTTGGACGATATCGAGACCGACCCAAATTTAACCTTTCAAGAAGAACCAGAGGTAATTCTAGAAAGGAAAGTAAGACACTTCGCAACAAATAAATCCCATTAGTAAAAGTGCAATGGAAACATCACAAGGGTACAAGTGTTAGATAGGAATCGAAGAAAAAGATCAGGAATAAATACCCACACTTATTTCAAGAGTAGATTTCAGGGATGAAAACTCATTTAGGGGGGGAATTATTCAACCCGTAACCCGATAACGTACTATTTTATAATAAAGGTGATAGTATTACACTGTTTAGATTATGTTTTTAGAGTAAATGGTAAAGTTGTAGATTAGAAACTAGTAAATGATAAGTTTTATTAAGTAGTGCGGCAAAACTAGGAGGAATGAGAATTGAGGGGCTAGTGTTGCTAAGTGTTCAAAGTTAATTAATTAAATGTCTAGTTACTAGTAATTAGGAGAGAAATCCAGAAAATTTATGTGTGTGTGTGTGTGTGAGCATGAATGCTTCAAGCAGAAGAAAAACGAGGGAAGAACCAAGTTTGGTGTACTTGTGATTTTTAACAAATTATTGTGTCAAGAATCAAGCCCTCGACACTCTAGTTCCTCTAAAACATCTCTAGTAAGTGAATTGATGATTTTTTAATTAGGGTTCATGGAATTGAATTGTGAAAATTGATTAGAGATTGATAATTTAGTATATTAATGTTGAATTAGGTGCTAATTAGGGTTAACCCCTTTATGGGAAACAATTGAAGATAAATCCTTGAATTTTCAAGTAGTGAGCTAGTGAATTATTGAGGTAAGTATATTGATTAAGCTTGTTAATGTTTCATAATTTCAATGTATATTGAATTATGATGTGTAATGACGTAATGATTAAGGAATTATTAATGTTAAAGTAGCTTGGACTCAATGCTAGAAAGTGTGTAATGTTAGCATAATTATTTATGCTTGCTAAAGGTATTTTAGTGTTATGAATGTATTCTTTGATATGTTGTAGCTAGCAATTTGTTAGTTGTAACTTATTAATGTTAAGTTTATTTCATGTACTTACTAAGCATTTTGCTCATGGATTTAATGAATGTTTTGTAGGTGCAAGTGTTGAAGTTAGAGGTAAGGAGAAGGGCTAGTAATTAGCTTTTTGTAAGATTATTATTTTTATGGACGGTAAGTAGAAGACTCATCTCATGACCAAGCCGTTAAAGTTGGAAGCCCCCAAAGAGTCAAGTGTTTTGGTATAATTCTCGTCTTTTGGGTCGTTTCGTGTCAAGGTCACATGCGTAGTTTGGATGAATTAGTCTTGAATTTAGTAGTTGTTATAAAGTTAGTTTGATGCTTTTTTTGGTCAAGGTTTAAGGGTTATGAGATGTTTGGCTATATGTCATTTTGACCCATTTTGACCCATTGGTTGGGTTAGAATATGACGAATGATATATGGTGTATTTCGAGTTGTAAAGGATGTGTTTGTACAAGTTATATTATGTTAGTTTGCATTTGGTCGAGGTTTATGTATTTAGTATTAATTCTGCAAAGGTGTTGAGCCTGATGCATGAATACGGCGTATCTAAAATTTGCATACGGTGTATTGATGAATATGGTGTATTCAGAATATGGATATGGTGTATTGATGAATACAGCATATCCAAAATATGGATACGGTGTATTGATGAATACGACGTATGCAAAATATGAATATGGTGTATCAAGAATATGGATATGGTGTATTGATGAATACGACGTATTAGCGTCTGTTAACAGAAGGTTTTTGTTTTTCTCGTGTTTCGAGTTTTCAGTTTTGGGTCTTGGTATATCAAACTTATATATGTTCCTTTGATCATATACAAAAGCTCCATCATTGTATGTTCTTATTTCTTTTAGTTTCTTTGTAAAAGTTTCAAAAGTGTGCATTTTCGGAAAAAATTTATGTAGTTGTTTTGGGGCGTAACAAGATCTAACGGATCTACAACCGAAACAATACACAACTGAAACCACCAAAAGCAGTGGTGGTTCTTCCTGGATTGTGTGGCGTAGAGGAGATGGTATGGCCGAGGAATAACTTGTGTGCTTTTAGAGAGAGATAATAAGTAGAGAGTGAGGAGTGGTGATTGTGTATGTAAATAATTCAATTGATTTTTGAATAAACCAATGAAGTGGATCTCGGAATAAGGAGGATGAAGGTTGTCACATAAAGGATTTGAGTTCTAATGATAGTGGTCTAACAATAACATATTTATTTTCTCTACTTTAGTGTTATGCTCGGTTTTACGTGATTAACTATAAGGATTTGTTTAGGTTTGATGATGTATTTGGTTTAGAGTGAGGATGGAGATAACTAATTTATTACTTATATAGTATTTCCAAAATAAGTAGTGTAGTTCTAATTTTGGGCTTTTGAATTCCAGGTAAGAGGAAGAACACAAAGGTATTTTACTTAATTCATTAAAAAGTTATCGATATTGTTCACAATTTGAAAGTTTTAATTACCATATTAGTAATAAAATTAGTTTGTTATCTAACTCGAAAAAATTGAGAATTACAAACTATTGACTTCTATGAGATATATCTTCAATCTTTTCCTCCAAATTTTCTAGAACTTATTAAGAAGTAATGTTCTTCATCTTGACCGACCTTGAATGTCTGAGCTAATTAAAATGCCCTCTATTTTCAACTTCAAGCTAAAAATGATCTGTCTTTAACTTTTAAGCTGAAAAACTTTCGGCTTGAGAACTTCCAGCTTTGACATTACACTTTACTATTCCTAAACATACTAAAACAAGTCTAATTACAGTTACCACGTTGTATCATCAAATTCACAAAGATGAGATATGCTAAAACAAAATAACAAACATTTTCCATGGGTGATCTCATTGGGCTAGAACTCTAGAAGAGACTGAAAAGCTTGCTGATGCCTTAATCCTCGTTACTGTTGAAGGCAACATACAATTTTGTGAACATTACTATTTGGTCCCTTTCTCTCCATGATCACATGTTTGCTACCTGCCATTATGTCGTGGTACATTGTCTAGGAGTCTGTAAAATTTTGATGCTAAGCTCACATTTCAGTACATACTAATAAGTTTTACGTGCATATATATATCTACAAGTATTCATGCTATAAACTTTAGGGCAAATTGTCTGAAAAGGCATCGAACTTGCCACCTTTTCCTTTTCTGGGCATCGAACTTTTTTTTTTCCTATTGTAGCATCAACTTGTCTAATTTTCCTATCAGAGTGTAATGAACTTGCCTAATTTTCCTTTTGTGACACAAAATCACACGTAAAGTGTAATTAACCTTCTTAAACCCGTTTTAAGTGCGATTTTGTGTCACAAAAGGAAAATTAGGCAAGTTTAGTGCTACCCGTTTTAAGTGTGATTTCGACCGTAAATTTTTTTATTGCACCACTAGTCCTTTTCGTCTCGCTTTAACGACGTTATTATATTATTGTACCGTTAGTCCTTTCGCCGCTTTTACACATTTTCATCCGCTTGTTCGCTTTACACCCGCTTTCCCGCTTTACTTGCCATCGTCATGGCACGCTTTTGTTCGCTTTTGCGTGTTCGTCTTTTTTACACGCTGCTCGCTTTTGCACGCTTACACGATTTTTTAGTTTTTGCACTGCTTCGTCCGCTTTACATCGCTTTCGTCCGCTTTTACACGCTTTTGTCCGCTTTTACACGCCTTTCCGCTTTTGCACGCTGGGTCGTCCGCTTTTGCACGCTTCCTTTGTTTTTGCACGCGACATCACGCCGCTTTTGCACGCCGTCCGCTTTTACATGTTTTCGCCCGCTTTTAGGGTTTAGGTTTACACGCGTCCGCTTTTTACACGCTTTGGACCGCTTTTACACGCCGCTCGCTTTTGCACGCTGCTTTTTACACGCTGGTCCGGCTTTTGCACAGCTTTCGCCCGCTTTTGCACGCCATCCATTTTACACGCTTTGTCCGCTTACACGCCGTCCGCTTTGCACAGCTGTCCGCTTAGAACAGACGAAAACGTAAAACGATTTCCAGAAAACGACGAAAACGGAAAACGGACGAAAACCGTAAAAAAGGAAACGTAAAACGACTTAGTAACGGCAAAAACGTAAATGGTAACAAAACGACCAAAAGCGGAAACACGGCAAAACGCAAAACGGACGAACGCAAAATCCCGACGAACGAAAAACGCGAACCGTGGGGTGAATAAAACGACGAAAATGTACGAAATCAGGTAAAACGATGTACATTAAACGATTAAACGCGACTAACAGGTTAATATAATAACCGTTAAAACAGATTCGGTAAGGGACTAATCTGCGTAATAAAAATTGCTAACAGATATCACACTTAAACGGTATCACTAACTTGTTTAATTTTCCTATAGAAGATAACTGCTTATTTTTCCTTTTGTGACACAAAATCACACGTAAAGTGTAATTAACCTTCTTAAACCCGCTTTTAAGTGCATTTTGTGTCACAAAAGGAAAATTGTGCAAAGCCAGTTTATGGTACTATAGAAAATTAGGCAAGTTTAGTGCTACCCGCTTAAGTGTGATTTCGATCGCGTTAATGTTTTTATGCACCGCTAGTCCTTTTCGCCCTGCTTTTAACGACAGTATTCGCGATATTATCAGCACTGCTAGTCCTTTTCGCTCGCTTTTTACACATTTTCATCCGCTTTTGTTCGCTTTTACACCTGCTTTGTCCGTTTACACGCTTCGGCCCGCTTTTACACGCTTTTGTCCATTTTGCACGGCTTCGGCCCGGCTTTTACACGCTGCTTCGCTTTTGCACGCTTTTACACGATTTTTTAGTTTTGCACCATTCGCTTACATTTTCGCCCGTTGCTTTACATCGCCATCTGCTTTTTTGCACATTTTCGGCCCGCTTTTCATAGTTTCGTCCGCTTTTGCACGCTTTCGTAGCCCGCTTTTGTATCAGCCACCCGCTTGTCCGCTTTTGCATCGGTTCTGTTGCTGACACGTTACTGCGGTAACGCTTTACACGCTGCTCGCTTTTGCACGCTGGTGCTGTTTTACACGCTGGCCGCTTAGAGTTTTACGTTCGCCGCTCCGCGACATCGTGCGTTATCGAAAGATGTTTTTCGAGTGCACGTTCGTTTTGTTACACGGTCGTCCGTTTTTACCGCTGTTTTATTGCACAGTTTCGTCCTATTTTACATCGCTGTCTGCGCAGACCGTCTGCTCGCCCGGCTTTGCCGCCCATCCGCTTTGCAAAAACGACGAAAACGGTAAAAACGGACGAAACCGTAAAAAACGAAAAACATGCAAAAACGAACGAAAACGCGTAAAACGGCCTTCGAAAACATGTAAAACGGATCTAAACGTGCGGTAAAAACGAACTAAAACGGTAAAAAAACGGATCGAAATCAGTAAAACGATCAAATCGTGTAAAAACGGCGAAAGCGCAAAAACGAACTAAAACGAGCGTAAACCGCGTAAAACGAACAAAACGGACGAAAACGCGAAAACGGGCCAAGCGACTAATCGGCGTAATAATATAATAACGGTCGTTAAAACGCATCTAAAAGGACTAACGGTGCAATAAAAAAAAAATTTAACGGTCGATATCTCATTTTCAAAACGTAGCACTACTTGCCTAATTTTCCTTTTGTGACACAAAATCACACTTAAAACGGGTTTAAGAAGGTTAATTACACTTTAAGTGTTAATTAGGCAAGTTCAGTGCTACAATAGGAAAATATGTGCAAGCTTCAAAGCATAGAAAAAAAACAAAGTTTGATGCCCGAAAGGAACGCGACAAGCTCGATGCCGTAAAATTTGCCCTAAACTTTATTTCATGGATTTTGAGACGTTGGACCATTTAATTACTAATAGTAGAAGTAGGTATTACCATGTGCTAGAAGCATTGAATATAAACTGTATACTCGACAACTTTTTTACTCCATCTGGTGACCTACTTTGGTCAGTGTAATTAAATCATACGACACGTGAAATTTTGTCATGCCATAACTCAAGGTAACTACATTCATTTTGTATTCCGATTATGTACAAAATCTCGTATCACGTTCAAAGATGTATTTTTTACGTCGTGGCCTTGTTTGTTATACCGGTATGTCAAAGAACATGCAAACCGAATGTGGTTATTTCTGCGACCAATCTATCTTTGAATACAGAGGCTTTATGAATTAGGAATGTGTAGAATTTTGGTCGCAGGCACAGGCCCGTTTGGCTGGGGAATGCTCACTGAATTTGCAAAGAGCAGCAAGTTTGTTTAATACACAACCTGTGCAAGAATTAGACAGTCTCAACCGTGAACTCGGGGGTCATATATTTATTGTTGCCAATGTGCATCAATCTAGTGACTACATCTCCGAACTCTATGTCTAGCTCCTTCATTATAAGTCGAGCATATCATTTTAGTAAGAACAATTGGTTCTTTGCATAAAAAAAGAAGAAGGAGCTAATTTCGGATGGTCAAAAAGCTGATCAGGCTGTGTATGTTTTGAACTTCTGATTAGGATTTGTAGTTCGCAGATACAGTGTTGTGGCCCACAATGGAATTGAACTATGCACATCTTTGTCGAATATGCGTCCTAATTGGGACTTATACGTGTTTTTTGGGATCCTTTCTACCCGGACACTAGAGAAAGCAAACCGGTCCATAATACGACATATAATGGCTTTAGATAAGTTTTTTTAACCTGATATAACCAGACCCGATAAGCTTTATCGGGTTCGGGACAACCCGACCCGATAAACCTTATCGGGGTTCGGGTTCGGGGCAACTCGACCCTACTGACACTCCTACTTTAGATAATGTGTGACGGCACCGTGGATCTCTTTTGATATTCAAACTTCCGTTCCTTGCATCTATTGGATCAAATTTCAGAAATTGTTCGTATATATTTTATGACGTTGATGTCGATTTTCAGTTTCATAGGTTAATTGGTATTGTGTGTAATTGTAGCATGCATCCTGAAATGTTTTATCCTCTTTAGATCTCTTTTTATATGAATAAAAGTAATTAATATTATTATAAAACAGAAAATATACAACTTTAAATTATCTCCAGGATCCCATTAGAACGTTAAATTAGTTGGTTTCAGTTTCATATTGTTGATAACACTTCAACTAGGGAGTAATGAAAAACTTAGCTCAAAGAAAACAGAATCATGCATAACAATCATTTTTTAGAGTACCCTTGTCTTAAATATACACAAGTATAATCTGCACATAACAATCATAAAAAAGTATTGTGAAAGTATAAATGTGTATATTTACAAAAAGGCTTCTTGTGTATTGCTGATATATCAACTCATCACAATCTGAATTATTTAAAGTCACAAAATATATTTGGAATTTAGAATAATCGGTAATAATATGAACAAGCTTGTCCCATCTCATAAGTCGAGCCGGAACAAGCTTGTTCCCAATTGATTAAGTCAAATTCTTTACCCAAAAAAGTAATTAAGTCAACATTCTAGCAAGGCGAGTTTCGTATATTCACCTCTTCCCTCTTTGATTAACTCGGATCAAAAAAATATGGACTTGCACTCTCTTTGGTGTCCATTGTGTGACGATATCTTGAATCACGGATCACCTTTTGGATCAGTGTTCGGTGGCTAGAAATGTTTGTGACTGTATATCTACCCTGGAATATTTGAACACTAAATGCTCCGGTTCTATTTTGTTGGATCGACATTCTAATAAATTTGTTGAACTTGTTTTGTTAGCTGCAATATGGACTATCTTTAAGTCTGAAATGTTGTCAATTTTCTGAACAAGAGCGCGCAGCTTCTTGACGACATACAGCCCCTCTCGTTTTTAGCGCGCCAGTCTCTTCAGGCATTTTCAGGTGTTTAATAATTTTGTGTTTCTTTGCAACTGTTGCAATTAATTCTAGATGCTAGCTTCTTTTTAGCTCACTATCTATAACAAAGTCTCTTTACTGGCCAAAAAAATTAGTATTTGAACATGTTTGTTTATTTATATGAACATGAAAAAAATTAATAACCCGAAAAAAAAGAGGTACACCGGGTGCAATCTAGCCAAAATGTTTCGACAATTATCATATTTTTACCTTTTCGACCAATTATCCAACTCATTCGATATGCTGATTTGTCTTTTCTGCTTAGAATATTATACGGAAAGCAGTGTAAATGAATCACTGCATGTGAAATTTAATGCACCAAAACTACCACAACTATGTGCAGTTGGGATTGGCCAAAATTTAACCTAGCCTACTGTAAACATTTATACCACGTACCAATTCCCGCTCTATATTTAAAGACCTCATTGGTCTCTTGCTTCTTACAACATCATACATACAAAGAAACCATAGTCTTTGTATGTGTGCATATATATACTACACTTAGTAATTATATATTTACAAAAATCTTGTTACACTAAAATGGCAACCTCAAAATCACTAGCTATATTTTGGTTCTTATTTTTGGCATTATTTTGTGCGGCAGCTCTGAAAACTGATGCTCGAGCATTCTTCGTGTTTGGGGACTCATTGGTCGATAATGGCAATAACAATTACTTGACCACAACTGCCCGTGCCGATAATGTCCCATACGGAATTGATTTTCCGACTAAGCGTCCAACGGGGCGTTTCTCTAACGGGCTTAACATCCCAGACCTTATCAGTTAAGTTTATGTTTTCATGTTTAACTTCATGTCATCACTATGGTTTTAAAGAAAATATCATGAACATGCTATAGATAACTTATTTGAACAATTATAGGAGTATCTTTCAGGTGTTTAATAATTTATGTTATTTTGCCATTTTGAGGAAGTTATGATTATATCAATAAGTATTTCAACAGCATAAGAAACTACGAAATAAAATCAGATGTATTTTTTCAGTCTATTCATAGCACTATACATTTCTGGACCTTTTTTTTAATTATTTCACTATCAAGAATACAAACTTTTGGACCTTTTTTATATATGCAACGTACATTACATTGTTATGAAGTTGGAACTAAAGCATGTGTTTCTTTAATTATCAGGTGAGGCCATAGGTTCAGAAGCAACATTGCCATACTTGAGTCCAAACCTCACAGGTGACAAGTTACTTGTTGGAGCAAATTTTGCTTCTGCTGGAGTTGGAATACTCAACGATACCGGAAATCAGTTTGTAAGTCATATCACACATTTACCTAAGTGTGCGTAGTTACCATTTTCTTAGCACATTACAGATTTAGTGTTCAAATACGTACATATTTGGTCAGTCTACGGGATTCCCAAAATAAATAAGGTATAGTAAGCGTGCAAAAATTACACCGTTTGTGCAGAATGTTTGAGAAAATAAAAAAAATTCCCGAAGTATAGTCGTGTAACAAATTAAAGTGCATACATACAAGCGTGTATAATACTAGCTTGTATAAGAAAGTGTTGACTCATGTAAATTTGCAGAACCAATAATGAAACGAAGCATGAAAATGTATACTGTATTAATTTACATATTATGTGAGCTATCTTTGATTTAGAAGTTACTCGTATTATTTATAGGAAGGACTCAAAGGGTACACAAAGTTACATTTTAGTAACTTAAAATTATTATAATAATAGAAACAGCAATTGTATGAAAGAGTATAGGTTGTTATTTTAGGATAACATAACTTGTAAAAAAGGAAAGTACGGCAGTTAAGGTTTTCATAAAATCAATGTTCACTAGCTCATCTTTCTCATATGAATTATGAGAAAAAAATTATTTGTTCATTTAGTTTTAGACTTGCATCGATCTAACACATAAACCTACTCATTTTGTTTGACTCTCTAAAATCGGATCTTCATGTATGTGATGCAGTTTAACATCATAAGAATTTCAGCACAAATGCAATACTTGGAGCAATATAAGCAAAGAGTGAGTGAGATAATAGGCCAAGAACAGACTGAAAAGCTTATAACAGGCGCTTTAACCCTCATTACATTGGGAGGCAATGATTTTGTGAACAATTACTTCTTGGTCCCTTTCTCCGCAAGGTCACGGCAGTTTGCACTTCCGGATTATGTCGTCTACATCGTGTCCGAGTATCGTAAAATTTTAATGGTAATCAACCTTTCCTTTCTAATATACATGTATAATTTTAGCACATGGAGCATGTCGAAAATGGAGTTTATATGATTTTTGTTTAATGGACTATCTTGTTTTAGTCAGTTGCCCATGAAACTACTAAAGATGAAAAAGTAAAGGGCCAAGTTATACATACCTTCCAAAAAGGATTTAAATATCCAGTTTACATGTTTTTAATGTTCTTTTTTAATTTATATATTTTTTGTTTGTTTCTATTATAAAACTACTGAACTAAAAATACGAAACATAAAAATATACAGTTTGACAAGACAAAAAGTACGTAAATGAATTGAAAATACGAAATTAAAAACGATAGAAAAACTATCTTTGTTCTCTTGGGTTAAGGTGGGTCACGATGGGTATTAATAACATCACCCAAAAGTAAATTGGTGATGTGCTGAAATTCATCTTTTGACAGTATACTTATTACTAAAGATTGTAGGCACTTTTAATGCTAACGCATACGGCATCCGATAACTATAATATGATTGGAATAAATGAAATAAAGGTTAAAATTGTAAAAATTTGAATTAAAATAAAATAAACCCATTAAAAATATAAAAACTAAAAACTCATAAAAATATATTAAAATGAATGTTGAATTAAAAAGCATAAAATTTTAGAAAATATGATGAAATTAGATTATAATATAAATAAGTAGATAAAAAGATATTTTAATTTGAAAATAAAGATTTAATTTTATTCGAGAAACGACATACGTCATTTTATAATCGGAGCTTCCCTTATTTTAATTTTGGTTGTTAGGGCTGAAATTGTTAGAAGTTAGCTTGAGTTTGTTGAAGTTTATTACACATGCCATCTCACGATTGGAGCTCCTTATCTTAATTTTAAGCCTTTTAAAATTAGAAGACTTAATTTTTAAGCCTTCTAATTTTAGAATACCTAAATTCATTATAAAGTAGTATAGATATAGATATAAGTAGGTATTACCATGTACAAGCATTTAATACAAAATTTATTACTCAGCCATGATCTGACTCCATTGGTGGCCTACTTTTGGTCAATTAAATTATCTGACACGAGAAATTTGTCATGCCATAATTCAACGTAGTTACAGAGTTTTGTTCAATAAAGATCGAAGAAAAATTAAAGATCAAATAAACCATTCTCAACCACTAATTTTTCATCAAAACAATAAAATAAACTTTCACCTTCATTTTTAAAAACTAAATATCTCACGAATCATTGATCGTTAGACGAAACTAATCATACCATCACAACAAGCATAAAATTACCTTTAATTTGATATCCAACATCATATACTTTCGACGAAAATTTTTTTTCTGACTTTTTTGTGGGTTTAGGGTTTACGGTTAGGGTTAGGTGTTTAGGGTTTAGGGGCTTGACTTTTTTGGGTTAATCTTTTAGGGTTAAGTGTTTAGGTTTTTACTGTTTAGCTTGATTGGGTTTAGGTTTTTTGGTTTAGCTTGTTAGGTTTTAGGGGTTTAGGGTTTTTAGGGTTTGGGTTTAGGGTTTTTGGGTTTAGGGGTTAGTGTATTTTAGGGTTTTAGGGTTAGTATTTTTTAGGTTTAGGGGTTAGGGTTTTAGGGTTTACGGGTTGTGTTAACACAAAAGAGTATTTTTAAAATTTTCATTTATAGTGAAATATATCGAAACCCGCAAAAAACGATAAAAAATAAGTTCGTCGAAAGTATATAATATTGGATCTCTATAGAAAGATAATTTTATTCTTGTCGCAATGGTATAATTAGTTTTATCTAACTATTAACGGTTTGTGAGATATTTAATTTGTAAATATAAAGGTGAAAATGAATTTAATTAATTTGATCAAAAATGAATGGTTGAGAATGATCTATTTGATCTTTAATTTTTATGTGATCTTTATTGATCTCACCCCCGTAGTTACATTCATTTGTATCATAGCATAATATTTTTTTTTACCAGTTTTCATGTTCCAAGATGTAATTTTTTCAAGTTGTGGTCTTATTTTGGTTATGATATAGTATTTGTCAATGAATTTGCAAACTGAATGTAGTTATTCACACAACTGAGAATTTGAATGCAGAGGCTTCACGAGTTAGGATTACGTAGGGTTTTGGTAACAGGCACAGGCCCCATAGGTTGTGTTCCAGCTAGAACTAGCACAAAGCACACAGTAATGGCGAATGCGCACCAGACTTGCAAAGAGCAGCAATTTTGTTTAACCCTCAACTCCAAGATATGCTAGACAGTCTCAACACAGAACTCGGGAGTCATGTATTTGTTGGTGTCAACATCCGTCAATCCAGCATTGACTTCATTGCTGACCCTGAAAAATACGGTACATCTCTTTCTAAATCATGAGAATCATGGTTCATAAGCAGATTATGAATATTTCTTATCTGATAATTTTCACGGTTGTGAATTATCTTGCACCGTTTTTCTTATTTCTAGCAAAAATAATGGTTTTTTCTAAACATAAAAGTTCCTAACAAAGGCTTGAAAAGTTGATCATTGTCTCTGATGTGTTTGTGTAGGATTCGTTACTCGGCACGCATGTTGTGGACAAGGACCATACAATGGAATTGGACTATGCACACCTAGGTCGAATTTGTGCCCTAATAGAGATATATACGCATTCTGGGATCCTTTCCACCCTTCAGAGAGAGCAAACCGATTCATTGTTAAAAACATCCTAGAGGGCTCTGCCGACTACATATCACCCATGAACCTCAGCACCATCATGGTTTTGGATGCTGCAGAGAATGTGTGATCGCATTAAGGATCTTTTGAGGAATTCAAGCTCCTATACCTAGCATTTATTGTATTTCATAGATTCTTCGTTTAAGACTTATATTTTAAATGTTCTATATTTCAGTTTTAATTGTTTGATTGGTTGTTTGCCAGATTATTGTAGCATCCATCATGAAAGTATCTTATCTCATTTAAAACTCCTTTTATATGAATAAAGGATTGTCTTTTTAAATTGTGTGACGATGAACAGGTTATTCTGATCAATTTGTTAGTGATTGACGTGAATCATATTAGAAATATTGCAACACAAAGCTTGATAAACATGATTTCAACCTATCTATTTTTAACATACAATTATATGGTATATTGGTATCCACTTTTTTGTGTTCTAAATCTAGATTGAGAATTTGAGATCGCCCTCTCAATAGTAAAACCATAAGATATTTTGCTTACTTTCCTTAGTATCTGGCACATTTGGCTTATATAACACACGAGATCATATAGGTTGCAATGGTGTGTTGTCATCCTGGTGCTAATTCTGTTCTATCATACTTTTCTCATTAAAAGCGATCATATAGTAGAATATAAGGGGACCCTAATCTCCTAAAACCAGTCATTAGGGAATACCGACCAAATGAGTCGGTCTGCCGCTTGATTTCATAACAGAGCCGTTATTCCCGGCTGGCATAGAAGTCTCTCGCGCGGGCGAAGGAGATGCATTTCAGGTACTGGTGGTATTGGACAAGAAAAAAGGGAATAATTTCTTTACCACACATATATAAGTATAAGCTCTACTAAATCTAGATAACTAGAATTCCAAGGGACCAAAAATCCTGCCCGTAGATGGCCGAAACAGAGCTTCGGAGGGCTATGTCACTATCAGAACTCACAAATTTGATTACAACAGAGCCACTGCTCTTCGGGGCGGTGAAGTGGACAATCCCTTATTCCAGCTTTAGAGGAGCATCATTTTCTGCATCGGTGGATGAAGAATCGCGAACATAAGAATTTCTGGTTGACCATGTTCCCAGAAAAAAGATACTTTCAAGAAACGACGAACACGACTGAAGTGGCAATACATACAAATCCATTTACGGATCTATATGCTCCGATTGGAACTTCCAGTTCCAGAACAGGTGGCTGGTATACTACCATAATGAAACTATCCCGAGATTGAAGAGATCGAATTCCTCCGGGGAACACACGAAACAAAGATATGAACTGGGTAAATAGAAATGGAAAAGAGATGTTTCCAATTCATCAAAATGATAAGCTTTTTCTACATCCATATGATCTACTAAAGTAGATTGGTATTGCCCATATAATAAAAGCAGATCTTGGTCCATGGAATCCCAAGAAGGTAAGAACTCCAACCTGTCCGATGCTTCTTCGGCCAAATACGATAGACAAGTGGGACTGCGACTGTGCGCAAGCTTGCGAAAAACCGCTTTTTTTCCGGGCTCGAAACAACTTGGGCGAAATAGGGTTCTACCGGAAACCATGGATTTTTAGTTTTCGCCATTGGTTACTGGGTTGAGCCACTGAATGGAATGAGATAAGAATCTGAGATCTTTCCTCCACTTACTCGTAACAGGCTTTCAGAGAAGATCTGGCGTCCGCGAGCGAGTGGTTAGTGGGCCAATAGTTCTGTTGATGGCATTCCTCTCTGTGGCTGGCACTCGAGGAACCACGGGGCACTCCATACAGAGCAAACAATTCTTAGGGATGAGACGCCCGCGCAAGGACCTCAATTCTCATTAGTAGGTCGAACCAAGGACCTATGGAAGTCGGGGCTAGCCCTTCCCCATGGGCAACGAACAAGGTCCGGAGGAGGAGTTTAGAGGCCTTATAGTAGCACGGACTTTTTTTCTTTCTAGGTCATGCGGCGGGGGCCACCCAAGATCGTACTGTTTCTACAAAGACAATAGACGCTCTCAACGGCTAGGCGCCACTTCTCTTTCTGAGTTATTCCGCTTCTTCATGATTTCTGCGCGTTATGAAGAATGGTGAGAATGCACTGCACTTCCACGACATGGGAAAGGATCATGAGAGGAAAGAAAGAAAAGTGCAAGGTGAAATGAGTTCAAAGGAATTAGTTAAGACACGCTTCTTTAGCACAGGCCACGGAGTGAAGTTGGAAGGTTCAATGAACTACGCGAAGGGAAAGTGCCTCTCTCTCCTTTCTTGCAGCTTACGAACCCAGCCTTTCCCCCGAAAACAAGATTTACGCAGAAAGGTAGCGAACTCTTAATTCATAGGCAAGTCCTGGTGTTGACAATGCCATATTGCAACCGCATCCCTTCATTAGCCTTATTCTATTTGTGACCATAGTATCTGAAACCCTTAATCTAAACATTAAAACAAAGTATCTTCTTCATTATATAGGCTCACAAAGAAATCAGACCTAATTTTTCAAATTCAGATAGACCATGATAATCTAGTTATCTTAGAATGCATATTTAGTTGGGTTGGTGAAGATCTGTACAGTAGGATTAAAATTTCTGTATACACCATCTGTTTCTGCACTTTGTGTCTCCAAGGACATTAGGCTCTTTCCAACCAGCTGCAATTTAGGAAAAATAATGTATCTTTCAAAAATTATTTTCATTCAAATGCTTACAACTAGATCCCTCCGCACGTATACGGAAGGCTTTGACATAAGTAGGGATGAGCACGGTATCGGTCCCGTACCAAATTAGTGGTACCGATTTTTTTCCGAGCATAAATTAGTGGTAACGCATCGCATCAACGGACTGATATCTATCGTAGACTCGGTATTTGCCGGAACGGAAAATCGGGTTTTTCCCGCTTTCTTCGGGAATTTCCCGATTTGGTACCGGTCCCGTACCGAATTAATGGTCCCGATTTTTTTTTTCACCTTATTTCGTAGTCCCGGTCGCATCGATCAAGAATCGGCATCGCTTTTCGCATGTAGACGGTTCGGTTCCGGGATTCGGTTCGAAATGCTCATCCCTAGACATAAGTCTTACTAACGAAGTTTTAACATAAGTTGTACTAATTGAGTTTGTTAAATCTACTTGTTTGATTGTCATTTAAATAAAAATATTATAAACTACAACAACAATGACAAATGTAGCTTTTTAAAAACAAATATACAATTTATCGGGTATTTGTTATATAAAAGTTAAGATTAGATATTCTATAAAGTTTTGGGTCTAAATATAAATTCTATTAAGCAATGTTATTTCATATTTAACTTTTAAAGTTTAATTAATTACTCATCTTTTTTTTTTTTAATTTCTTTATTTTCAATTTACAACAATGTACAAGTTAATCGGGTTAACGGGTTAACGAGAGGTGTTGAATGTATGTTTTAAATAAGGAATGACAACAAAGTGTTTAGGAGGTTATTCGGGTTAACGAAAGAGGTGAGCTTAGTAATGTTTTTCTGGATGATGGTTAGCATACAATGAGCTTCAACCTTAAAGTCACGTACTTCTTCTCGATTAATAAGAGATGATCGTATGATGAGGCATGTGGTTTCCTAATAGGAAGTGAAGAGGATTAGAGTATTGTTATAACTAAATAATGATGGAGATGATTTTGGAAAGCGAAGCTTAAATTGAGATTTGGAAAGAGGTCAGTTGAAAGACAAAAATGCAAAGCCAACCCGCTAGAACTTAATTCTATATGCTTTTAAACTATATGCAAGTGTAGGGGTCTCATAAAGCATAGTACTAATCTACGTAGCAATAAAGGGAATTATGCAAAATGAGCATACAAAAGTTAAAACCAATTGAGATAACAAATAATTTGTTATCAACCCACAAAACAAATTTGTTAGTGACAAAAGATGTTAACATGATAGAAATCAAATGATAACATGTTATATAAGCAAGAACAACACATTGCACTTAAGTATACAAGAGATCACCATACAAGATAGCATCAAGACAATCATATTATGCAAGAATACAACTTTATTCAAGACATTTCATTTTGAGATTGTTTTGTCGTTAGACTTAGACGATTAAGCATACTTGGCTTTTAAATTAACACAACAATCTATGTGATTAATTTGTAAGATAAAAAGGCTTCTAAAAGTTTGTCATACCAAAAGCGCTTTGACATATTATATGTGCATAACGAGCAAACAAATTATGTGACAAGAAGAAAAAGAAACAAGATGAAAGAGTCATGCAAGCCATGTTTAAGACATAACAATTTGGAGCATGTATCATTTAGATCGATATTACACATAGATATAATGTATGCCAACTAATAGCTTTCAAACACAAATATATCATATCAAAATTATCACATATCAAAATGACATATTATGAGTTCATAAGCAACATGTTAATCATGCTAAGGATAATTCAAAAGTAAGTATCATGCAAATAAAGTTTAGGTTTTAAACGTTTAGTAGCATGAAACAAGGATACAAGCATTATAAAAACCGTACTAAGGTTTACACATTTGACTAGTTATCAAACACTAAGATAATGTCAAATCAACTTATCATATCAAACAAGAACATGTAATCAACACATGTAAGTGCAATGCAAATGGTTTTAAAAGAAAAGTCATATATACTACTTGTTTGATTAGTATTCCTAAGGCGAAGCAAACTATCAATGTTTTAACACTTACTTTAGGCAAGTATAGGAATACAGATTTTTCAAGTTGGAGAATGAATATTAGACTATTACTAGCGGTGCTCAATTAAGGCTAAACACGACCATTTTTACGGGTGATTCCACATACCCAACTTCTCTCCAGAAAGCAATTCAACCGTTAGGTCAAATTGAGTTTCTAGTGCATTAGGTTCTCCAGTAGTCATTCTCATGTTAGAAAGATGGGAACTCCTACTTTTTCATATTAAAGTGCATAAAAGATGATAGTTTACCAATACTTAGCTTAATGTGACTTAACTAATATGCAATATAACTAAAGTGATGAAGACGTCATGTTATACACATGAATTTTAACAATGGTGTGTTTGATAAACAATGTTTTAATCTTGTGTGAAGAATCTAAGGTTTGTTCAAATTACAAAGCTAATTGTATGATCTAATGGATGACATCTTTTATGTTGAAGTGTATACTTTATAAGTGATTGAATTATCTAAGACTAGGGAATGGAATATGTTAAATTAAGAATGTTCTCAAGAAAGTTCTTTGGAACTTTATTTGACAAGAATCTAAATAAGGTTACTAACTTCAATAGATCATGTGTATGTTCTAGAGATGTGTAGTTTCAACCTTGGATGTGCACAAGGTTTGAGCAAGGTTAGGTTATGATGTACGCTTGAAAGGAAATGAATACAAATAGTATCTTTCAACAAATGAGATTATCGCATGGGATAAAGTTATCATGCTTATGAAAATAAGTATGACAAGATGAATTGAATATGCTAGTTCATAGAACTTTTGGATATTCGTTTCAAGATCATTTAGCCAATGAGGTGTAATGAAATCTCTTGTAACATAACCATATATGTCGCATGAGAGAATGATGCATAGGATATACAATATCCTTTTAATAAGATGAATACTTAAAGCATGATTTCTTAGGCATAATGTTTTTCAAAACATCATGTTTTCCTAAATGAAGATATGAAGCCAAAGTGTTTGAATTGGATAGTCCTATCTAAATAAACTTGGTCTCAAGATTATATTCACTAGATGATGACAAGAGGAATTCACTCGAGTTTCTTATGTATACTCCTCAAGAGTCATTGTTGCTTGGGGTGTATGATGTTGCTTTTGAGATTGCATTTTAACATATTTTGTTAAAATGTTGATTTGAGGTTTAACGAAATTTATGCAGAAGTTTAATGACAAAGTATTACTAATACTTTGATAATTTGTGAAGGTAGTACTACTTATACCTAGTGGAAATTGACAACAATTACCAAGAGCACCATGCTTATTTGATAGTTGAGGTTCTAGCCATAATGAATTATCTAAGTCCTTATATGTGGGAAGGAATGTTTGAGTTTGTTCAAACGTGCATTTGATTCAGTACAAGTGTTGGACACAAGGGCTTTTTGAGCAATACACTTAACAAATTCAAATGATGGTAAGGATTGTGGATTGGTTGATCTAGGTGGTAGGTTTTCTAGTGTGTCTAAAAAGGATGTGGTGATGTAGGGGTTTGTTGTGCTATGGGAATACTTAGGTTGATTGTCCATAGATGTTGAACATAAAAAGTACGGATACTAATTCTTATGGTTCATTGGTTGCTACAACTAGTGGGTGAAGTACTTGAAGCTTTGGTTATGTCTATGAAGCTTTAGGGGTTGAGGTATAGGTTCACCTTGAAAGGGGACGTTTGATTTAAAGGATGCTCTTGGAAGATCATGAGCAATACTCTTAATGGTGCCAAAAGATGGAAGAGGGATAGTAGGTGTCAGAGAGGGATAAGTGGCACAATGGGTTGTTTGTTTTGGATAAGTGTTTCAACATGTGTTGTTAAAATACTTGGGTGTTGATTTTTCGGATATGACTTTTAATGACTACAATCGTAAGTCGCATATACTTGAATATTTCGGATGAAATACTTAAGTTGTCAATCCTAATTTGTTGAGATTATAAAGCTTAGATTGAACTCAAGTATAACAAGACTTGATAGTATGTCTTTAACATACGTGTGAGTTATGACTCTATGTAAATACTTATCGTCTTGAAGGATGACACATTATTTTCATGTTAACCAAGTGAGGCAATACATGTAGATACAAAACAATATCTATAGTCATATGATAGACTTGTGCATGATATCTTTGCAAATAATGAGTCCGGATTTGTTAGTCTCGGTAAGTCATCTAAGTCATCCGCAAACGGGTGAGGAGATGTTGGTGGTGTTGCACAAAGTTTGATAGAGACAAGCTTTGGAGACTTTGGTAGTGACGGTGTTTTGGATGGTTGTGAAGTAGTCATAATGGTGGGTGATTTTGGTGGTGGAGTTGGAGTACTTAAGTTTAAAAAGTTCACATCTTGAATGGGTGATGAGATGTTGAGAGGTAATGAGTCTAAGGATGAAGAGTTCAAGTTAATGTAGCAACAAGATTGAATGCTAATCCTAGTGGTTTTCTTAAGTGTCTTATTTGAGGTTAAAGATTTAGTCATTTTGACTTTGCTTTTAGAAATGCTAAGCTTAAGGAAAAGTAACAGTGAAGGTGTGAAAATGACCATCCTGAATGTGTCGATTTATGGAACTAAGGATTCATGCACTTGATGTTAATTCATACAAAGATAGTAGTTTCTAATGAGATGGAAGTGTCTAAGATCATGTCAAACATCCTAAGTTAATTCATTGAGGATGTGTTGAGTGAGGTATGAAAGATATGCATTAACAACTATCCTAGAAACAAAATTTGGTAATCTAGATTGCGAGATTTAGTAAAATAAAACAACTTACCGAGAATCCACGGCACCAATTTTTCGCATGTGAACCCTTAATTTGGTGCCGCTGGTCCGGCCTCAGACAGAACGGCGGTACCAAAATGCACATAACAGACGGTACCAAATTTTGGTGCCGTCTAACCGCGGACACCGAAAACTTCACGACCATTTTTTAGGTGTCCTGGGAGTTTTCAAACACAATTTTGCTTAAAACATCTGACATTAATCATTTCTAGTTAGGAAAAGTCAATAACACATATACAAACATAGTGGAGCATAGACTTTGACCAGGGGCTAACGATTTTCACATATAAGTGAAAATGGGTAAAATTTGATAACACCCGTGTGTTATCCCCCGCATGAACCGTTAGCATACATCAATGTTTTAAGTTAGTTTATCATCCTACTAAGTGAAAACATATAAATTACATCATACAACATTGTTTTTGTCCTTGTACCAAACACTCTCTTAAAACCTTCATTTTTCAAAGTACTTGACTAATTTACTTAGTACTTATTGCTAAGTGAGTTATGACATTTCATAAGTTATGCGAGATGTTAGTATAACCTATGCAAATGAAGTGATCTAATTCTACAAGCGATGGTAAAACAATTTTCCAACTTAGTGCACAAAATCTATCAAATAACCTATTGTGCATAAACAAGAAATCGTCAAACAAATGAATAAATAACATGGCAAGATTGACACTTATATTATGCAAACAAACAAGTGTAAACAACAATTTGAAAAGTAAGAAAGCAACATATATGCAAACAACACAAACAAGTGGTCATTTAGCATAGCATAACAAGAAAGACACTTTTAGTCATTTTATGCTTAAATATGACGATGTTACCAAGCTTGATTAGTTTCCTTTAAACATATTACCAAATTATTTAGTTTCAAAGGAAGTTGTATCAA
Source organism: Chrysanthemum makinoi (assembly GCA_910596185.1). NCBI lineage: Eukaryota > Viridiplantae > Streptophyta > Magnoliopsida > Asterales > Asteraceae > Chrysanthemum > Chrysanthemum makinoi. The sequence continues at coordinate 135,579,073 of OU343222.1, read as the reverse complement.
AGTTCTAAGAATACCAACTTAAATTGCTTGATTCAAAAATTTGAGTTTTTATGTTAAAGCGAAACTCAATATTTTAGACATACTGTAGTATTTTGTATATTTCACTTATTTAAAATTAGACTCAGGCTATGAGAGTATTTTTAAATGAAAGTAGACTCAATTCCCTTTAAAATGATAGGTGGCTCGACTGCACGGACTTACGGTTAATTAGTTATGATTTTGAAGTTGCCCAAAAAGATATCACATAACACGGATTCCACGGAACCAAATAAAGGGATCCGCCTTTATAAGATTTGTGCGTGGTCCTCAGAGACGATTCACCAAAACTAGTATTTGACATAGAAAACGTGTGTGACTTACTAGATTTCATAGTAAACATATAATACACATATTTAACAACATATCTACTTGTGTAACTTATCTTAAACATTTATGGAGGTGATTTTTCAACAAAATTTATAGTTATCCCAAACACTCCTTTAAAATCATATTTCTTCGTAAATTTTCTATAAGCACACAATACAATACTTACTAGTTCTTTCAACAAACTTTTATTTTATTTTTCAAGAAAACCTTCAAGCTTGTATACAAAGTTACATTTAACAACAAAATTTCTAAGTATAACAAGCAAAACATTTTACATATTCTTTTTCGCTTCAATGGTAATTTGATACATGGATCGTACTCTATTTTAAAACCATTTGTTTTGAAAATAAGAGCTACATGGTTTTACGATCAATTGTGGAAACGAGAGGGGGTTGAATACGCTACCGCTTTAAAAACTTTAGATATTTTGTATCAAATCGCTTATGAAGCTTGTTATAATATGAAAGTTCCAATTATTGTTTGTGACCAATGTAAAGCATAGTAAACCATGTTGTCACACAAGCATTAACATCAAACCACATCACAAGCAATAGTATAGTGCAACTATAAAAGTAAAGAGATAAAGAAAGGAAAGTGCAAACCGAACACGATGATTTATAGTGGTTGGTGCCACCGGATCTCCTTTCCTCCCTACTCCACTCCCCGAGTACCCAACTCGAGAGTTACTTCACTAAATCAACAAGCTCCCTTCTGGGCTACCGAGAAAACCTTACAATCGTCGCTTACACTTTTTCGGTACAAAGCTAAATACCGGGTTCTAGTTCGAGGTAGAACCAACCTAACGTCGCCTATACAATATTTCCGACACTAAGCTAGATGTCGAGTTCTTTTACAAGGGTACAACCACTCCCGATATGTTTTATGGCCCAACATAATAAACCTTGTGTTTTATGGCACAAACACATAAACCATCTAATCTAGTTTATTGAAAGTGTTGTGAAAATGCAATGATGTTCTACACTAATGATCCATGACACAAATGTCTAATGGATATGAATAACTACTTCTAAATGAACTTCCATTGATAGGAAGCCTTCATGATGAAGATCACAAGTTCCCTAAACTTGTTGTGATAGATCTTCACTTGTGGTGAGTGGGGATGGCTAGATCTCCAATCTTTCCTTGGTTGATCAAAGAATATGCTTACAACAAAGATGAATGTTAGAAGCATTATGATCATGATCATTAGGGTGTTTAATGTATGTTACTACATTGTTAATGATTGATCTAAATGTATGCAAGAAGGTGGAGAAGATGTGTTTTCAAGTGATGAAGAAATGATAAAACAATGGGCTTCTGGCAAAAGAAGGGTGGGGAGCGTCCACGGACCCGCGGTACCAAATAAAGGGTTCCGCCCTTTATACAAGTGCGTGGGTGCACTGACAAGAAATCTAAAAAATCTTTCTTCAAATCTTTTCAAGATTTTACCATATCTAACCAAGATCACATTTGATATATTGAGTGTCAATCTAACCAATATATTCAAGAGATCTTCCAAGGATTTCAAAGATGATGCATGCCATGATGTAACATGTATTTCCATTTTTAGATTAAAAAGTTTATCAAAGTAAACTTGTAAAATGTATTATGTAACTAGTTAATAAAATGTCTAGTTACCTTTTGAAATACTTGTGAATGCAAAATGTAAAATGAGGTTCGAAATAGAATGGTTAACCTATTAAAATACTTAGTGACTCTAAACGTATTTTAAACATTCTAAATGATTTGTTAATGGGTTTGATCATAATGCCACATAACATACATGTACGAACCTGTGTTGTAACATACGAGGACTTGAGACATCGAGAGGTGTTGAATGTATGTTGAGACAAATGTAATTACAAGTAACTTGTACATTTTACGTTATGTATTACAAGTTACATGTTTGTCATCAATCAAAACCAACGAGACTGTATAGATTAAATATCTACCAATTAAGGGGGAGAGAAATTCATTCACATAATTGTCTTTTGTCAAATTTTGTGTCTCTTAGACTCTACAATACCAACACATAGGTAAACACCACTTAGCTTTAAGGCGGTTCTGAAACCACAACTAGTTCAACCTTTTTGGCACAATACCTCATCAAGTGAAAAAGCATCATGTGTTTTACAAAGCGTCTTCATCTCCACATATAGGATTTTCCTTAAACTAGCACCTTACAACTTCACTATCTAAAACACCATCATAGGATCTTATCCTTTTCTAAACTTATCATGCATGTCCTTGTCAGGTGCAAGCGATATATTAATCAAAACAGCCATCTCCACCACGTTGGTCCATCCAACTCTCACTCATATGATGTCATTCTCATCCTCATATAGGTACTCATTCTTAGTATTTTCCATATTGTCTTCACTTCTTTTCAAAGTGATAATCATCCATGTCGGTCAAAACCATGCTAATACTACCTTTCCATTGTCACCTAGAATAGGTCATTTTTATAATTAAATGTCAATCAATGAGCAGATTTATCTTCATCACTTTTATTTCTTTTGATATCTTCATTTATATATTCTTAGATAGAACGCATTATTGATTACTCTTGGGTTGAAGCATATGAGAACTTGCTCAAAACAATAGGTTGTTAGCATCAATAAATCATTCAAATCATAACCCTTATGCATCATTGAAATGCAATGTCCATTCATATTTCTTGCTTTGGTCAAACGAAAGGATTGCATGAGTCTATATTGTTTTATATTTGCTATACATATGAGTTTCTAACTCCTTAAGCTTCCTCCATAATCACCACCACCCATACACTTTTACTAATCACCACCACCATGGATTAGCGAAAACTTACTTTTGTAAATCTCGAGTCATCTACCATCACCACATGAATCCTACTAGTAAACCGAAACCAACACTAGCACCACTAGTGGCAAGCTTTAGGTGGGAGACTTCATATCTTTTTAAGGAACTATTTTGCGTCTTTTATCATATTACATTCTCATTTTTCTTGTGATTGTAATTAGGAGACTACACTTCATGAGACCTTTGATTATATCATTTATCACATATATACATCTTATTTTTATTTGCGAAAAAGATGAAATATATTTCACTAATGTTCTTCATTGTAGGTTCATTATCATATAAACTCGATTGTATATAACTTACTCATCTAAGGATGAAGTTTGCATCAATTATTTTTCTTATTTTAGGTGCTTCTTGACACCTTAGAACAAGGAGGAATATCCTTTAAGCACTCATATTGCATCGTCTATACACTTGGTTGTATATGACATATTTGTCTTAAAAAAGCTTCTATTATACTAATATTTATTTTGAAGGTTCATCTTGGCCCTAGAGCAAGGGGCTTCCGTCAAAATTCTTGGATGCATCTTATATACACTTTGTTGTATATCACTTACTCGTCCAATGGCGAATATAGTTTTGCACTAATATTTGTTTTGTAGGTTTTAATCATACCACAGCGCCTCAAACAAGGGGAGCAACCGAGGGGAACCGCAAGGGAGAGCATGCACGCATTTAGCATCATTCTCAATTTTCAACAAGCATTTGTGCTTGATAAAAGTGGAGAAAATAGGCTAATATTGCTATGCATTTTCTCTTTTCATATATTTCTCATAATTTTTGTTGCGTAAAACTCGATGTAGGTTAAGCCTCTTTATTTGATCCATGGATCGCTACCTAACAAGGGGCGGTTGAAGTAGGCGATTTAACTTCACTAGGGATGATGCAAGCTACGCCTTTTGGGGAGAAATGAAGTTAAACTCAAGGACAAGCCCTTTTTGTTTTCGACAAAAGGAGAAAAGAGTGTAAGCGGAGAAGGTAATGTAAAGGTAGTAAGGATACAGTAACCTTTACATTTACTTTCTAGGAGAAGGTAATGTAAAGGTTGATACAAGTAACCTTTTACATTTTACTTTCTATTGTTTTACATATTTGTCATCATCAAAAGGGGAGATTGTTAGTAAATATTATGATATTTAATCTATCTGTCTCGTTGGTTTTGATGGATGACAAACATGTAACTTGTAATACATAACGTAAAATGTACAAGTTACTTATAATTACATTTGTCTCAACATACATTCAACACCTCTCGATGTCTCGAGTCCTCAATGTTACAACGGGTTAGGTACATGTTTGTTATGTGGATTATGATCAAACCCATTAACAAATCATATAGAATGTTTAAAATACGTTTATAGTCACTAAGTATTTTAATAGGTTAACCATTCTATTTAGAACCTCATTTTACATTATGCATTCACAAGTATTTCAAAAGGTAACTAGACTTTTTATTAACTAGTTACATAATACATTTTACAAGTTTACTTTGATAAACTTTTTAATCTAAAAATGGAAATACATGTTACATCATGGCATGCATCATCTTTGAAATCCTTGGAAGATCTCTTGAATATATTGGTTAGATTGACACTCAATATATCAAATGTGATCTTGGTTAGATATGGTAAAATCTTGAAAAGATTTGAAGAAAGATTTTAGATTTCTTTGTCGGCACCCACGGCACCAAAATGCATAAAGCGGAACCCTTTATTTGAGTAAAGTGGTCCGTGGACGCTCGATCCCTTTTGCCTATAAATAGAAGCCCATTGTTTTCATTTCTTCACACTTGAAAACACATCCTCTCCACCTTCTTGCATACATTTAGATCAATCATTAACAATGTAGTAACATACATTAAACACCATAATGATCATGATCATAATGCTTCTAACATTCATCTTTGTTGTAAGCATATTCTTTGATCAACCAAGGAAAGATTGGAGATCTAGCCATCCCCACTCACCACAAGCTGAAGATCTATCACAACAAGTTTAGGGAACTTGTGATCTTCATCATGAAGGCTTCCTATCAATGGAAGTTCATTTAGAAGTAGTTATTCATATCCATTAGACATTTGTGTCATGGATCATTAGTGTAGAACATCATTGCATTTTCACAACACTTTCAATAAACTAGATTAGATGGTTTATGTGTTTGTGCCATAAAACACAAGGTTTATTATGTTGGGCCATAAAACATATTGGGAGTGGTTGTACCCTTTAAAAGAACTCGACATCTAGCTTAGTGTCGGAAATATTGTATAGGCGACGTTAGGTTGGTTCTACCTCGAACTAGAACCGGTATTTAGCTTTGTACAGAAAAAGTGTAGCGGCGATTGTAAGGTTTTCTTCGCCGAGAAGGGAGCTTGTTGATTTAGTGAAGTAACTCTCGAGTTGGGTACTGGGGGAGTGGAGTAGGGCGGAAAGGAGATCCGTGACCGAACCACTATAAATCATGCGTGTTCGGTTTGCATTTTCCTTTCTTTATCTCTTTACTTTTATAGTTGCACTATACTATTGCTTGTGATGTGGTTTGATGTTAATGCTTATGTGACAACATGGTTTACTATGCTTTACATTGGTCACAAACAATAATTGGAACTTTCATATTATAACAAGCTTCATGAGCGATTTGATACTAAAGATCTAAAGTTTTTAAACGGTAACGTATTCAACCCCCCTTCTACGTTTCCACAAATTCTTTGTAATTTATACTCTACATCAAATCACCGATCGAATTTTCTAATATTTTAAACATAACCACTAAATTTTCAGAAGAATCCGCTTTTCTTTTTTACTTTTTTCTTTACAATTTTGCACATGTACTTTTATACATTTTTAGCAATGTTGACAAAAACTCATTTTGACTTTTGATTGGTGAATAGTATGGCTCGATCTAAAATTGAGTTCTCATGTGGTTGTCTTGAAACATCCATTTTAATTTTCTTTTACCCTTATATAAGAGATTTTTTTAATAGAAAACTCCACACTACGTACAAAACTACAAAAATGAGTTCTCCCAACAACCCCTACAAGAACATCTTAACTTCGGCTGGCCAACCAAAAATAATTAGTGGATCCTTGATTTGGTTGGCCAAGAAAAAACCAACAGGTCAATTGATTACCCCCTTATCATTTTGGGTCGAATCAGGTCGGTTCACATCTAATTTAACACAACTGCATAAGTAAAACATCAAACATATAGGTTAGGGGTTTAGAATTGTAAGATGGTATAGCTTAATAAAAAACACAAAAACTCTAGATCTTAATAACGAAATAGTTGGAAGGATTAAATCGACAGTACACAAATGCTTACATTAATGATTTGATTGTTATCAATGAAATAACAACCAAGATAACTATAATGTATTGGAATTATTTAAATTTTCAAACACACTTATAAAATTCTAATGAATAATGAACTTGTTCAATGCGCAGGAAAGAAAGGTAATATGATGTTTTGGAGAATAATGTTTTTAGCAGGGGCGGAGCCATCTTGCAAGTACTGGGGGAAAAAGCCCCCAACAAAGCTTCATCATAGGACTAAAGTAAATCAAGCAAGGCCTAAAAGGCAAGGTGCTCAAGTAAAGGCTAAGCTTAGTTGGACGAGTCCCGACAACTTATTTAATTCAAAATTTTCTTAGCAACGAATACGTTTTGAACCCTTTCGAGTGAGAGCTTAGGGATAATAGCTAAATTAGTAGGATAAATGGTTAAATTTTTTGCAAAAATCAGTGGTACCCTCAACTCAAAAATTGGTGTGTCTTGTTCAAAAAGAAAAATCATAAATTTTTTTTTGAACAAAGTAAAATCATAAATTGAATCCTCGATTTTTTTACTCCCGGACATTGTACGTGGAATGACAGAAAAAGGAGAAAAATGTTGAAGATGGGAAATGGAAAGTTGGACGCTAGAGTCAAAAATATTGAGAAGTGAGTAACATTGAATATAATACACAAAGAACGATGAAAGCAAAACATCTACCCAAATACATACCATACTTTATTTATGCTATTATAGGCTCTTACCTTTTGTGATGGAATGTTAATTTAGTTTCGATATATAAAAACTTTATTTTTTATTGAGATTCTTAACCTTTGTTATACGAGAATTGATACTCACACTAAATAAATTGATCATACATCACAAATATCACTCATTTCATATGTTATAACATGGCATGTACATAATTATAGTTGTGATGCGTGATTTATTGGTGTGAATATCACTCCCCATAAATGATGTTGTTGTTTTTGTTTCAAATTTCAAGCTTAGTGTCATTCTTAAGAAAAAAAGAGAGAAAAAAAAAAGAAAAGAAAAAGAGTTTTACGTTAGCATCTTAAACAAAAAACATCTATGTTAAAATTTACAAACATGTATGAGCGATTTATCACAATCTAATACTCAATACAAGTTTAGACACTCTTAGCTCTTTTGTTTTTTTTTGGTTGCTTGTTTATATTTTATAAGTGAATATATATTACAATTCCGTTCAAAAAATTAAAAAAGAACATAGATTACAAGTCGAGTTGAAATTATTTAAAATGAACTCGATGAAATTGCTTTATCATGTGATATACATTGCTAGTTTATATAGTGTTAAAAGAAGTGTTTTTTGCATTTAATGTCACCGACCCAACCTGATCCACTTTGAACTTTACTATAAAAAGTTCGGCCCATTATCGAAACATTCTTGTCCATCATTGCCCCATTCAATTAAATTTTTTGGCTTCGCCACTGGTATTTAGGTTATGTTGTATTGTGACTATGACTGTTACTTTTGATTTTGCTTTTTTTTCGTTTATAAAAATGATGATTTTTAAGTGTTAATCAAACGTTTTTTTGTCTTGTGAGTTTCTTCAAGTTTAGATATTTACATTAACGGTTGGAGTTTGTTATTTTTTCCTAATTATATTTAAAAATTACTTAATAATTTAAATTAAATTAATAATTTTAGGTTTTAACGCTATAAATAATCAAGTTAAGATAAATACAATATGAGATCATTTGAGGACAAAAGATTATTTACATCTGGATCACGTCTGTACCCATTTTATTTGATCTAATGGATTACGTTTATCCCAACAATTTTAAAACCCACTTTCATCCTTTTTCAAAATTAATATCTTTCAGCCGTTAATGCGTTGGCGAAAAAAAAATATATCATTCTGACGGCATTTAATTATCTTTTAGATAGATATGCACTTTGATATACTTTGAAAAAAAATTTTTAGTATTTTTCACGTTTTTTTTTTTTAAGTTTTTCGTTTTCGTTAATTACATTAAAAATCATATATGATAAAACACTAATTTGATATTAGTGTAAAATCACATATGATATGTAATATCATATGTCACATATCATATGTGATATTCGTGAAAAATCACATATGATATTACATGTGATATTACACATCATATATGATTTAACACTAATATCACATGTGATATTGATTAATGTTTTTATCATATATGATTTTTCATGCAAATTTCATGCGTAAAATAAACGAAAAAAAGGGCGAAAAAACGTGAAAAAATAATTTTTTTCTTTTTTTTTAAAAGTGTATCAAATCTGCGTCTATAGAAAGATAATTAAATCTCGTCGCGATGGTGTAAATATTTTCGCTTAATGATAAACGGTTTAAGAGATATTTAAATTATAAAAATGGGTGAAATAATAAAATGTTTTAATCCGTTGATTGATTTTTTAGATTGATGATGGAGATGAGTCCCTTAGTATGTAAGAAAAATTTTATTACTTAAATTTTTACAAACCTTTTTCTTGAATGATTATATCGTGTCTTTAAATAACTATAACAATCATTGTTAAATTAATTTAGTTGCATTTATTACTAGTAATTAGAATATCTAAGGGTATCAACAATGATAAAGCTTTGGGAGGTCATACTCACATCACATCTTTTTGTTTAATGCCTTGATTTGTGCATTACTGATGGTAATGCGATCAAAATGTAATGCATAAGTTGTGATGCATGCATAAAAAAATATGGTGTAATTATGAATTCCCTAAAGCTTTTAAAAGGTTTATAAAAAGCATTATTGCATGCTAAATCATCAAAACACCGCTATGCAAAAAAAATTTAAAACCCTCTAAATACTCAAATGCATTTATATATAAAACGGTTCAACATCATAAACATATTCATGGCACATAAGCATAAAACAAGATCTCATTATAAGTGAAATAGAATATGGATTTTTTTTTCATAGATTTTAAAACTTTCTTTTTAAACCTTCAATTATGAATGCTCTAAGAGCATCAGGTGTCATAACAAGGGTTAACTCGATGCGTCATTAAGGCACCTAGCGCCACATCAGGCATCCATTTTCCACTACTAACAACAAACCACCTTCCATCATAACAACAACACTCTTCATTTAGGGCACCACTACCACTTTATTTTTATTCAATTTCATTTCAAATAAACTAAATAAATTTATTTCATTCAAATTAAAAATCAATACATAAATAAACCAACCTCTCATCTTAAATTTATTTATTAAATAAAAATACAAAACAACATATTCAAAAAAAAAGTAAAAAAAATATATATATATATATATATATATATAAAACGTTGCTACTCTATTCACCACAAGTACAACTTTCTCATCCACTTAAAAAAAAAAAAAACAACTTTACTGTGCTTCTTCTTCCTTCTACAAACACACACTAAAACACACACTACAAACACACACTAAAACACACACTAACAAACACACACAACAATACAAACACACACTAATAACACAAATCAAATAAGAGGGAAAAAGAAATATATACGTTTTCTGTTGGAAAATTGGTTTTGCAAAATGATTTTTTGCAAATTTTGGACACTATTTAATATATGATATATGTTATATATATTTATGTTTCTTAGTAGCTTTGCGTTCTCCTCGACGAGAGCTTCTCAACGAGCTAAAGTATGTCCAAAATGGAGTTGAAATGAATGAGATATCGTGTCTCAAAGTGAGGCACTTGAAACATAAAAAACTTGGAAAAATGGGAGAATCCCACATCGCCCAAAACAAGAAGTGGATGCTTGTTTATAAGGAATTCATAGTATTGGCTATCAAATTCCTTTAGGTTGGTTATGCTCCACTCTACGTCTTGTAGCGAGGGGTGAGAAAATGGGATTTCGAGTTCAAATGAGTTGAAGCTTCGAACTCATGCGAGTCTGAGCGACCTGCGGACACGAATGCAGCTCCGGCCTGCATACGTGCGTATCTTTTTGCTGCAGTTTCGAGTTTCCTTTTTCCAGAATTTCTGTAAATCTATTTTAGGAATAGGTTTATACTTATCAAGTAAGTTTACATAAATCAGTTTATGTTTTTAAAAGATTTGCGAATCTGTTTTTGATATAACAGATTTTCGTGTATATGGCTGAAATATTTTTCTTGGAGGACAAGTTGAGTCTTCAATATAAATAAAGCTATATATCTCATACGTTTATGATTCTAAAAAGCGACTCCATTACAGTAACATTCCAGCAATCTTTTACGTCGAAGCTCAAGCTTCCGTGATCTTTCAGGCAAGTGGTCTAGTCGGCTGTACAACACTCGTACGTTGTACCACAGGAAACAGACGGCGAATCTGTTTTAAAGGGAATCATTATTCAATACGAGCCTCGTACAAGTCTCTTCTTTGCTTTCATTTAAATTACGTTAAATAGTGTCTGTCTTCTGCTTCTACTCCTTTCTGTCTGTTATTTATTTAATGCTGTTTATTTGTTATAATTATAATCTGATTTTCATAATTAAAAGTGTGCACCGTTTCCCACAGTCTTAAAACAGATTCGGTTTAACCGAATTTATAACACTTTGTTAAAATCGGATTTATTATTAACAGTTTTTTTATAACTGTTTTCTGTCGAAACCTTGTTGAGTTTCTTTGGAAATCAGTTTCTATTAAACAGTTTTAACATACAGATTTGGGTTAACAGATCTATAACGTTTTTTTTAAGCAGTTTTATTATCAGTTTTAACGAAACCAAGATAGAGTTTCTATTAAACTGATTTATTCAATCCATCAAAACCAAGCTAGAGTTTTGTTGAATCAGATCTGGTACAAGTAGATACCATTTAAAAAGCTTTGTTTAATCTGCTTTGTGTTTGTTTTCGTGATGACAAACACTACCCCCTGTGACTACTACTGTGAACGAACACGGTGCGCCCGTTACCAACACGGTTTCTAATCATGCTGAGAAACCAGAGAAATTCAATGGGCAGAATTTCAAGAGGTGGCAAAAGAAGATGTTTTTCTATCTGACTACTTTGAACCTTGCGCGGTTCTTAAAAGAAAACCCACCTAACGTGGAACCTCCTGCAGAAGGTCAATCCTCTAATCAACAGTGTCGTTCAAGCCTTGGAAGCATGGAAACATTCAGATTTTGTGTCACAATTATGTTCAATGGTTTGGTTGATTCTTTGTACAACGTGTACTCGCAAGACCAAGACGCCAAAGAATTATGGGAGTCATTGGAACGCAAATACAAAACTGAGGATGCTGGTACAAAGAAGTTTGTGGTAGCTCGTTTTTTGGATTACAAGATGGTTGATTCAAAGAATGTGATAAGTCAGGTTCAAGATCTGCAGGTTCTGCTACACGACATTCATGTTGAGGGAATGACTTTGAGTGAAACTTTCAAGTTGTGCTATTATTGAAAAGTTACCTCAAGTCGGTAGAATTCAAGAATTACCTGAAGCATAAGCGAAAGGAGATGAGTGTTGAAGACTTGGTTGTTCGTCTTCGTATTGAAGAGGACAACAAGTCGCTCAAAAAACACGATACACTGATTCTGCAAAGGTAAATATGGTTGAGCATGTTTCGTCATCTTCAAAGTCCAATGTCAAAGCTAAAGGCAAAGGAAAAGGAAAGAATGACAAAAGGGCAAAGGGAAGTCTGAGTACCTTGCTCCTAAAGGCAATTGTGAAACGAAGTTCCAAGGGGTGTGTTTCAACCGTGACCCGCCAGTCACCGTTCGCTAATTGTAAGATGCCGAAGCGGGTGATTCCACGCGAGGCTAATATGGTGAATGAAGATGTGGACATGATTGCTATGGTGTCTGATGTCATTGCCATGATCTCCGGTTAACCTGGTAGGTTCCAACAATAGGGAATGGTGGGTGGATACTGTGGCTACCCGTCATGTGTGTGCTGATAAGAGTATGTTTCACTCTTTCAGAGCGGTTGATAGTGGAGAGAAGCTGTACATGGGCAACTCTGCAACTGCTGAAATCAAGGGCGAAGGAGATGTAATCTTGAAGATGACATCCGAGAAAGAGCTCAAGTTGACTAATGTCTTGTATGTTCCAGAGATTCGCAAGAATCTTGTGTCTGGTTGGCTGTTGAACAAGTTTGGTTTTCGTCTTGTTTTTTAGTCTGATAAGTTTGTTCTTTCTAAGAATCAAGTGTATGTTGGTAGGGGATATGCCCTGAATGGTATGTTTAAACTCAATGTAATGGTTGTTAAGAAAGATATCAATAAAATGAATTCTTCTGCTTACTTGATTGAGTCTTCTAATATGTGGCATGGCCGTCTTGGACATGTAAATTTTAATTCGATGCGTCGTTTGATTAAATTTAATTGCATACCTAATTTCCATATTGACTCAAAATATAAATGTGAAACTTGTGTTGAAGCCAAACTTACAAGAGCATCTTTCAAATCGGTTGAACGGAAAACCGAACCACTTGATATGATACACACTGACATATGTGATCTGAAATCACTACCCACAAAAGGTGGCAATAAGTACTTTATCACGTTTATTGATGATTGTACAAAGTATTGCTATGTTTACTTACTGAAAAGTAAAGATGAAGCTATAGACAAGTTTGTTCTATACAAAAACGAAGTTGAGAATCAACTTAGTAAGAAAATCAAGGTGGTCAGAAGTGATAGAGGAGGTGAATATGTGTCTCCATTCACACTGTGTGCGAAACATGGAATTAGACACGAGTTCATCGCTCCCTATTCACCTCAAAGATAACGGTATTGCCGAAAGAAAGAACCGTACCTTGAAAGAAATGGTTAATGCCATGTTGATAAGTTCTGGTCTAAGCCAGGACATGTATTACGGGGAAGCCATTTTAATGGCTACTTATCTTTTAAATAAGATACCTCGTAAGGAAAAAGAAGAGACCCCTTATGAATTATGGATGGGAAGAAAGCCATCATATCAATACTTACGAGTGTGGGGGTGTCTAGCAAAGGTAGCTATACCAACTCCCAAGGCCCAAAAGATTGGACCTAAATCTGTGGATTGTATATTCATCGGATATGCTAAGAATAGCAGTGCTTATCGTTTCATTGTACATGATTCAAAAAATCCGGATATACAAAAGGGTACATTAATGGAATCAATGAATGCTTCATTCTTTGAAACTATATTTCCTTGTTTAACGAAGGAAACTGGAAGTTCATCTAGAATAGATGACGAAGTTGTCCAAGATAAGAGACAACGAGATGATAATGATCTCCCGTGGATGAGACAAGATCAAACTGAGGAAGAAGAGGTTGAACCTAGAAGAAGCAAAAGGGCAAGAACCAGAAATCGTTTGGACTCGTTTTTGTTTCTTTTATGGTTGAAAACGAACCTACTTCATACCGAGAAGCGGTTACTTCCTCAGAAGGGCCTCAATGGAAAGAAGCAATTAAAAGTGAAATAGATTCTATTTTACAAAACCATACTTGGGAGCTCGTGGATTTACCTCCTGGTTGTAAACCACTAGGCTATAAATGGATCTTCAAGAAGAAGATGAAAGCCGATGGCACCATTGACAAGTATAAAGCAAGATTAGTAATCAAAGGATTTAGACAACGAAGGTCTTGATTACTTTGATACATATTCGCCTGTTACGCGAATAACCTCGATTAGGATGATACTTGCTATTGCCGCTTTAAGAAATTTGGAAGTTCACCAAATGGATGTGAAAACGGCATTTCTAAACGGAGATTTAGAAGAAGAAATCTACATGAACCAACCTGAGGGTTTCATGGCTCCGGACAAGAGAATAAAGTTTGTAGGCTTGTTAAGTCTTTGTATGGCTTAAAACAAGCTCCCAAACAATGGCATCAAAAATTTGACCACGCCATGCTAGAGAGTGGATTCAAAATTAATGAATGCGACAAGTGTGTTTATGTCAAAGACACAAATAATGGATATGTAATCTTGTGTTTATATGTTGATGATATGCTTATCGCTTGCGAACGACAAGATGATCAAATCTACTAAAGGCATGTTGAAATCAAAGTTTGACATGAAGGATATGGGTTTGGCTGATGTGATCCTTGGAATAAAGATCATACGAACTCAGAATGGACTTGTGTTAAGTCAAGCACATTATGTGGACAAAATTCTTAATACTCATAATGCGGGATTCGGCCTAGCTAGAACTCCAATTGACACAAGTAAGCATCTATCTAAAAATAGAGGCTTAGGTGTTGCCCAATTAGAGTATTCAAGAATTATTGGCATGTTAATGTACTTAATGACAGGTACCCGACTTGACTTAGCATATGCTGTTAGCAGGCTAAGTAGGTATACTAGTAACCCAAGCTATGCACATTGGGCAGCTATGACTAGGGTACTTCACTATTTGAGATACAAATCGCGATTATGGATCGCATTATGATCGATATCCAACTGTTATCAAGGATACAGTGATGCAAATTGATATCCGACATTAAGGATTCTAGATCGACTAGTGGATATGTGTTTACATTAGGAGGGGCAGCTATATCTTGGAAGTCTTCCAAGCAAACTGTTATAGCTAAGTCCACGATGGAATCAGAATTTATCGCGTTAGATAAATGCGGACAAGAGGCGGAATGGCTACGTCAATTCGTAGAGGACATACCAAGATGGCCTAAACCGTAACGCCATTAGTATACATTATGATAGTCAATCGGCAATTGGCAGAGCTCATAGCATAATGTATAATGGAAAGTCCAGACATATCCGTCGTCGACATAATACGATACGACAACTACTCAACAGAGTTATCTCAATTGACTATGTGAAGTCAAAGGATAACATCGCGGATCCACTTACGAAAGGCTTAAGCAGAGAGTTAGTAAGTAAGTCGTCTAGAGGAATGGGACTAAAGCCCTTGAAGGAATGAGTTTCTATGAAGGAAAACCTAACCCAGTTGACTGGAGATCCCAAGATCCGGGTTCAATAGGACAACCTAATCATAGAAATGTGGGGGAAGTCACGTCAATGTGGGGAGTTACTAAATATTGTAACTTTCCTAGTCCATTCCTATAACAAATGTGACTTGTTGAGAGGTTAAACATATGACTTTTATAATTCAAGATGAAATCATAAAGCATAATGATTCAAGATGAAATCGCAAGAATATGTTTTTAATGATTCAAGATGAAATCATCTATGTGAGAGAGAAGTGGGGTCGCTTCGAAGGGAAATGTGGGGGCGCAATTCCTAAGAGCTCTTGCAGAACAAGGCTAGTGTTCATGACCATAACGAACACGACTATGAGGACTTGACATTGTCGGGGAGAGTCTTGTGTGAAGTGGAATGTCGTCTACGTAAATGGATGATGAGTTCAAGGACATCGCGTCTACTCAGATCTAGGAGACTAAGTACATCTCACAAGGGAAGGTTCAAAGGGTTACACCTACCTATCCTATGCAAGACTTAACCGCAGAAATTTCACCGAAACTTTCGTGTGTTTTCGACCGATCTCCATTCATGTGGGGGATTGTTGGAAAATTGGTTTTGCAAAATGAGTTTTTGCAAATTTTGGACACTATTTAATATATGATATATGTTATATATATTTATGTTTCTTAGTAGCTTTGCGTTCTCCTCGACGAGAGCTTCGCAACGAGCTAAAGTATGTCCAAAATGGAGTTGAAATGAATGAGATATCGTGTCTCAAAGTGAGGCACTTGAAACATAAAAACTTGGAAAAATGGGAGAATCCCACATCGCTAAAACAAGAAGTGGATGCTTGTTTATAAGGAATTCATAGTATTGGTTATCAAATTCCTTTAGGTTGGTTATGCTCCCACTCCTACGCAGAGCTGCGAGGGGGTGCAGTAAAATGGGATTTCGGGTCAAAATGAGTTCGAAAGCTTCGAACTCATGCGAGCCCGCGACACTACTGGACACGAATGCAAATCGAGCAAGCCTCGCATACGTGCGTATCTTTTGCGCAGTTTCGAGTTTCCTTTTCCAGAATTTCAAATCTATTTTAGGAATAGGTTTATACTTATCAAGTAAGTTTACAGAAATCAGTTTATGTTTTTAAAAGATTTGCGAATCTGTTTTTGATATAACAGATTTTCGTGTATATGACTGAAATATTTTTCTTGGAGGACAAGTTGAGTCTTCGATATAAATAAAGCTATATGTCTCATACGTTTAACAGATTCTAAAAAACGCAGCTCCATTACAGTAACATTCCAGCAATCTTTTCGATCAGAAACGCTCAAGCTTCCGTGATCTTTCAGGCAAGTGGTCTAGTCCGGCAGACAACAGCCTACGCATTGTACTTGACTGGGAAACAGACGGCGAATCTGTTTTAAGGGAATCGTATTCAATACGAGCCTCGTATAAGTCTCTTTACTCGCTTTCATTTAAATTACGTTAAATAGTGTCTGCTTCTCGCTTCTACTCTTTCGTGCGTTATTTATTTAATGCTGTTTATTTGTTATTATTATAATCTGATTTTCATAATTAAAAGTGTGCACCGTTTCCCACATTTTCTGCTTTTATGTCAGACCATCTCCTCGTCGTCCTCACGATTTTGTCATCAACGGCGAGCAGCGGCGAGCCACCCCAGTGTGGCGGCGGGGCACGGCGAGCCTCCAGCTCATCGATGGCGAGGGACAATTTCTCCCACACCGGATGCTCTAAGCTAGCAAGCACATTAGACGTCTACTATCTGCCATATATTTCACTATATTAATTTTGCTGTATATCTCATGTTGACTATTTCGCTCATTATTTTACTGCATCTAAAAACCGCCAACAAATTCATTTATTCATACCAATAAAGTCATGATTTGAATAACAAATATAACGTAAAATCAACATAGTTTATCAATTGTGTCAAATTAAATGTAAAGTCAACATAGTATATAAAGTGTGTCAAATTAAATGCGAAATGATGATGGTATTACTCAGGATTAGTTGTTGTAACTTTGAGTAAAATTTGCAATCTTATTTATTTGTTTACAAAGGTTATGATTTTGTTTCTTGATAGATATAATTGTCTTAGCTATATTCTAATGGTAAAAGTTAATGGAAATAAATTAGTCGAGATTTTATGAAATGGTTGTTAAAAATTACATATTCATGGTTTGAAACACGATACAAAGAACTTTCACAAATTAAATATAGCGAGATATAATATTCGCGCATTGCAGATGATGGAAAAACTTTCGTTTAAATGTGTAGCAATGAAAAAACTTTCTCCTATAAATAACGTGTAATGATAAACTATAAATCAAAACTAATCTCTATATTATATATAACAGGAGTCATTTGACATTAATGCCACCTCAATGCCCAGTAATTGTTTTTCATGCCACATAAGCATTTTTGGTCCAACTAAGCAATTTATTAATCCACCTAAGCATTGTAAATTTTGTATTTTAATAATTATTTTTGTATTTTTAATAATTATTTTTGTAAAATTCGGATTAAATTTCGTATTTTTAATAATTTTGTAAAATTCGGATTTTTAATAAATATTTTTTATTTTTCAAAAAATCATACATGCAGCTAGATTCGAACCTGGGTGTGTTATTCTACAAACAAACATGATTACCACTAGACTAACACATTTTTTTTATTATAACTTGGAAAACCAAATTTATAAATCTATGCAACTAATTATTGACAATTTTAATGACGTGATTATAGGAATCCCTACATGTTAGGTAATAATCTAGGAAATACAATCCCATTATTCATTCACGATAATATCATTCATACCCTACATTTTTTTCAAAACCCTAATATCATTCATTGTCACTCTAGATCTTGCATTGGTAGCCTTGGATGTTGGCGCATGTCGTGTTCTTTAGGCTGTGTTCCCTAACAAAGAGATATATTATCAAGTATATACCATGTCACACACTTTTATGATTGCTTTTCCTTTGTTACTGCTATGATTTAATTGTGTTGTTTGGTATATATTCGTACTCTCGTGCATGTTATTACTTTAACTAAACACATATTTTTGCATAGGTTAAGCGGCTTTTAGGGGTGGTATGATCAACTTACACATTGTTATCAAGGCTGTGAGTTGGTGGAAGTACATCAAGGTGGATCATTAAAGAGTTTACATCCCTGATGCATGCAGTTTCTAAGATTGCCATCCATTATCGTAACTTTTAGTGACCAGGATCATTAGGTTCATTCGGTATGGTTCACTCATATCTAATTTACTTAATTTCATCATATTCACATACTACATGTCGTGGTCACTTTTGCAGTATGTTCGTTATCTCTTTCAAGTCATTAGTTTAGTCACCATGGATATGATTGTAGTGTTTCATTGAATCTCACGATGGATTAATTTATCAATCTGTACACTCTATGTGGGTGTGATCAGTGTGACAACAACAAAGGTAAAACGTGACTTTCACATCAACTAATTTGTTTGTGTGCTAATTTTTTTTGTGATTAATGAAAAGATTGATAAACGCAATGAACTCGATCTAAATTTATCACTTTGAGAGTTTATCATGGTAATGACGTTCAGAGTAGTGATGATGATGAGGTGACCTTCAGGAAAGGGTCATTGATCGTGCCATGTGGAGGGCACACAACCCCGAGGTGCCCAGTTATGCACAAGACTTTTTAAACAGTTTTTCATATAGCTTTTCTCAAAAATTCCAAAATGTCACTTAAAGATTGTAGCTTAAATTAATCTCATGACTGTCAGATTTTGGAACTCTAGCTGCCAGGCAAGAAAGCAAGCAAATGCAGTGCATTTTGAATGGCTTTAGAGGTCAAGCTAAAAAGTTGAAATTGTATAAGCAATGACTCTAAAACCAAAGGTATGTCTATAGAATTTAGCACTCCCTAATTGATAAACAGGGGTCTCTGTCTCACTAATGTTAATTTTAGTGTTTTCAAAACCAGACTCATATAAATGTTGTGATCCTTGTGCAAACCAAACTCATATGAAGGTGGTCGAAATAGAACGAGAGTCTTTTAACAGTTAGACATATGCGAGTACACTGCAAATACTCAATGAATCGTGTAGATAGAAGCTTTTTCATCACGATTGCAATAATTATTGGCTACCCGATGCCCCAACGGCACAAAGAAAGTCGCTACCGGTATGGGAAAAGAACTTGGTGCTGCTGCTGGAACATCCAAACTAAAAAGATAAATATTGATGACGGTAATGAATGCGTGATTGAGGTACATGCTATTATGTTAATAGCATATATTTTCTATAATAAATATGTGTATTTAGTTTTGAGTGCTTTTTGTTTGTGTTGAAGGCTGAACAAAATAACAATAGATTTGGAGGGTGGGTAGGTAACTACAGGCTCCTTCAAGATGAACATGCTCATCTACTATCATCTCCACCAATTTTTTATTTTGAGGTAGGCACTAAAATAATTTACAAGCTTCTATTCTTTTATGGAAATTTCAAGTTTTCTTTTTAGCTTTCTATGTAGTGCAATTGTACAGGTAACTGATATTTGGCTTTCGGATATGGCGACGAAGGGTGGGTCTGATCTTGGTAGGCCACTGACATGGTTTTGGCCTCATTCTTGGCTCCATTACTTTTACCCATTTTATATTGATATATTGGTGAGTGACTATTGTCCCTATATTTAGTGTTCAACAGCAATTGTTACATGGGAGGTGTTTGGAATTGCTTATTACAGGGGTATTTTCATCATTGTGTTGATTTGTAAAAGATGGAAATTTGATCCTACGATTTTCATTTTTTAAGAGCTTATAGGTATCGAAAGCTTATATAATTATTGTCTTACAGTTATTAGTTTGTTAGACTTTATTAAGCCTTTTATTTATTGTTGTACAAATACCGCTAAAGGGATTGTCATTTGAGACAAGAGAAGTATTTAGGTGGGAAATATGTTAGAGCAGCATTCCCGGGCACCTCCAGGTAAAGATGCATAAACGCCTAAAGCCATGGTGTCATCATAATCCTGTCTCATGAATTACCCAAAAAGGAACCTCGGATAGACCAAATATACTAAACACCCCAAACTTAGTCGCAGAGCCCTGCTCGCCCGGCTAACCCCCAAAATCCCGCCTATCTCAAACTGTTTTATTTCTTTCAAGACTGCTTTATCCCGTTGAAAGTTTATTTTTGTGGAAATTCAAGTATGTATAGATTTCGAACATCACAGCGGAGGAGTGAAGCATTTGCAGCCAAGTATTCAAAGACGCAATGTCGATGGATTGGTGCAAGTTATAATATTTGAGGTTGTCGATCATGATAACATTGGTGGGTCTCTTATGGTGGGCAGAGATCTATAACCCCGATCTTAAGGTGGAAGGATGTAAACAAGGTGAGGTCATTAGGATACCTTCGCAGGGATTCTCGCCGCCTCACATGTCAATGTTTATTTACGTGGAAAGTCATTAACGACACAATTGAAGACTACAGAGCCTTACATTAGGAAGACGGGAATATATAATATATTTTTCATATCATCTGACCCAAGCGTTAAAGGGATGACTATGAGTGGTCAAACCTCGTGGAAGGGACCTGATGGCTACTTGCCTGGAAGGATGGCCTCGCTAAAGAAGTTTTATGTGATCATAGCTATTGCATATGCACTGCTCTGTGTTGCCATGTGATGTTTTGGGATGATGTCTTGCAACTCCAACACTGCATTAGCGTTGTAGTTGGTGTTGAGTTGTTTGAAATGATACTTTGGTACTTTGACTATGCATATTTCAACAAAAACAGAACAAGGCCAGTTGCACTTACAACTTGGGTGTGCCTGTGGGCAACAAGGAAAACTGTCTCATGATTACTTATGTTGTGTGTTTCTATGGGATATGGGGTTGTGCGTCCTACACTTGGTGGCCTTACTACAAAAGTGATGCTTATTAGAGTAACTTACCTTTTATCGACCGAGTTGCAAAATATTACCGAGTATGTGGGAGCAATAAGTGTCATAGCCGGAAGAGCAAGAGTTATTCTTGTCCTTCCTAATGCACTGCTGGATGTATTTTTTATAATGTGTATTTTCACTTCTCTTTCGAAGACACTTACTCAGCTACATGTTATGCTTTTATCTATTTGCAATATGTATGATATTTGTCACACAGATTTTGCTGTTGTGGTTTTGGTCTAACATATTTCATCCAAATGCAGCATCATTTTTATTCTCTCAATCGCATCAGCCAATTATCTTTTGGTTAAGGTACAATCAGATAACATCGCTTGATGGTCTTACTAATTTACAAGTTCGTGCTTCCGTTTCATATCAACAAATAACTTGCAATCCTCTATTGGTTTTTGTGTTGCAGATACTTGGACGAGCAAAATACTTCCCATTTGCACTTTGGGTGTTCAACCTATCTTTTCTTCTTTGTAACCGTGTTTATGAGGGATACTCATTCGCCGGTTTGGGGTTTTCTACCATAGTGATATTTGTAATTTCCTGTCACTCGACTTTAAGGCATAGGTTTAATTTGAAAATGCAGAGACCGTTGGGCTTACTTGGATAAGTTTAGGGGTACCTTCAGATGACATATCCGCTTTAACTTCTAGATTCTCTATGCCCTTTCTAGGTCTTGGTATCGCTCTATCTCTATGCTTGCATGGTTATTATTCCGTATGATTTAAATATGCACACATATAGCTAACTATGTTAGTTGACGCGCTTATGTAAATCTTTCAATACTGAGCTCCTCGGGGTTCTCACCGTCGCTTAATTATATTATACACTTTATGGGACTACTCAGAGAAATCTCTATAGATAACACACACATGGATTTAGGAACAAAGTGCTCTATGAAGTTTCAAACGTTTCACATGTCTGTGCTTATTGGTGCTTCTAATAATAAAGAACATATGAACTTTTCCACATTTACCATAAATTGCGCATGCTTCCTTAGCTGGACCTAACGGATATGCATTTTATGTTTTTTGCTAAACTATACAGCTCTATCTAGATTGTTGAGTAAGTCTCTTTTACGTTATATAGTCCCATGACACTATTTGATGCCTTTTAATGCATCTTAATAGAAATCGGACCATTTTCTACTTTTTATAATTCTCACAATTCTCTTTTTATATCTCCATGGCAGTTGTTTTGCACATGATTAGCTTTGGGTATGACTACCACGGTCGATTATTATTCTTCTCTTGACCAAGAGGTATATTGTGAAGACCACTATAATATCTATTTCTGCTTTGAGTGATGTCTCCATGCTAGCTGACTTTATTACATTGTAAACTCGGATTAATTTTTAGAATCTGGTTTTTCTGGTGATTGTAGAAGCTATTACGGCATTGCACCACATGCTCTTCAGGAAAAATATGTTATAGAACGTTACAGGAAAGTAGTTAATTGTTGATAGGGTTAGTGTTTTAAATCGTTAGTACTTATTTAAAAATACAATTTTTTTTGGCGGAGAGAAGTGTGGATGGAAAAATTCTCATATACTACATACCTATTTTATTTGTCTGTATGCACCTCTCTATATTGCGGACCCATTATAAGCTTCAACGCATTTGCCTCCTCCCGTGTTTTGTGACCTACTGTTCTTGATTAGCTTTGCAATTTACATGCTATGGCATATAACATACAGCCTTTAGGGAATCATATATTCACATATATATTTCAAACTCTAATATATGTGGCATTTGAACTACACCCGTTTAGGCAGATTCATTGACTGACTTTATGCTGCTCTTTAAGAGACGTTTTTCAAACAGTTATCTGCTAATATATTCTTTATGTCTAATATGTAGTTATCTTGGATAGGAAGGGTTTGGTAATATCATCCAGAGAGACTTGAAAACTATGAACCTTGCAAATTGAAAATGTATGGTTTCTGATAAAGGGTTAGTTTCTGATGAAGGTTCGCCAAATACGCTTTATAGTTTTTTGTTAGCTTATGGCTTATTTGATTTTGGGCTTATATTCATAAGCACACTTTTTTGGCTAATTTTGAAACTTAAGTAAGAAATTATCCATACGGCGCCCAATTATTCCTGAAGGAATGTTGTAATTTGCTGATACTGTTGTTAGAGGGTATGTCATATTCATTTTTTGGTTATGCATTATTAGTATCAGCATCCTAATTAACTTAACCATTTTGTGAAGATTATATTTGGATTCAACTTATTTAATGCAGAATAGAAAAGTTTATTGTACTTTATTAAATACTGTTGACTGCACTTTGGTTGTTACAGCTATGAGCCTCCGAACAACAAAAGGAGCTGGTGTACAAATAGGACTACGAACAGGATTAGGCGAAGCCATAACTACCGAACCTCGACGTGCTGTTCGTGTCTATACAGTAAACAAGATCAACACATCATGAATTTTGTACCTTAATGTGATGACTACAGTCTTACACAGTTAAATTTTGTTCTTTTTGAAGGTATTTGAAACTTTGCATCAGTCGAGAATACTAGAGGAGAAACTCTCATGATACCAGGGGATTTGATGCGGCCTTGATGCCAATGCTTCAGTAATGCTCATAAATCCAGTGGAAAACCTCTTCACAAGGTTTGTTATCCATATATATAACCTACTTCTAATTCATTTGGGCATGATTGTATTTTATTAATTGTGTGGTTTTTCAACAGGTTTGTCTTTAACATATAAGGACGTGGGAGACTGTGATCAAGTTTGTGAGTATTGTGGTGCTATTTTTGTACGAGGAACGCCAAAGGTCATTATCCAACTCAAAGAGGTAAATACAACCGATGTTGTAAGAGTGGTCAAGTTAGGTTATCATCGCACATCATATTTGGATCAAACCGACTCAAGAATCACAATCTCAATCACAACAAATGGGAATCCCAAATATCTTCTCAAATCAGAAGTTTTGACAGTAAATGATGTAAATGGGCAAATGGGATTTGCTTATTTGCTTGAAAAGATGGATATAAAAATATAAAATGCATTATTTTTCATTAATGTGTTCACAAAGACGCTTAGGAATTTAGATCGCTTGTGAATATTATTCATGGTCTCTCGGTCAACTCAACCCGCTTTGGCCCATACAATAGAAATTACCGCTTTCTCCGCACATGGTGTCTTGGCTACTGCTGACACCATATTTCATTATACAGTTGTTTCAAGTTTCCTACAAAACCTCATTTTTATCATACAAAGATTGATGATACTGATTTTGATACAAGAAGTTGGTGTATGGGTTTTGGAAAGTAAAAACACATGTATAGTCTTTGTATTGCTCCTCCATGATAGTAATCCTTTTTATAAAAAATATAAGTAGGTGTGTTAGAGGATTTATTAATCATCAAGCCCTCATACTTAACTTATTTTAGGGCTCATTAACATTTTAAAGGACTTTATAAGTGTTTCTTTTTTTTGTAAGGAAGTAGTAATTTATTCACGTATGTAGGCAGGGAAAAAAAATGACAAGCGTGATCAGTCGCAAATTCATTCACAAGGGTTTAAGAATATATCTATAATTAGCTACTTAGGTATATTCTTTGTTTTGTTTATATATTACAGTGGCTATAAAAGCGTGTTTATGTTTTATAGTAAAAGATCATCTTTTGGCCCAAATATATACATACACAAATGCTAATGGTTGCTTGGTTTGATTTATGTAGTTTTGTCATTTGAAATGATGTTACTCCAATCCTCTAGATACTTATGAAAAATTGAGTGAAGGAAATCAAAAACTTTGGAAAAGTTTACAAAGGAAACCGCCAACTCATAACCATAGTTGATATGTGGTACACACTTTAATCATATTATGACTTTTAAGGATTCATGCTGTTTTGCTATAGAAAATAGATACCAAAGACTTATCTTATGGTTAAATTATATATGTAACAAGGGACGCATATCATACTAAAAGTGTCAAGATAGGCGGGTCATAAGTCAAAATGGGTTCAACTTTAAACGAGTCATATTTGCTACACCTCAAAACGAGCGGACCAATCAATCTGTCTCTGGTCTTTTACATAAACTTTTTAAAATTTGTATAATAATTAGTGTTTTATGATGTAGTATTTAAGTTTTGCACATCATATATGTATGACTAACATAGAAATAGCTTTAAAACTTTCTCTTTACAAAACTCTTAATTTTGGATAGCTTTTGCAGAAGATTATTGGGCTTAAGTTTAAATTAATTGAAGCTAACATGATTTCTAATGTTTGACGACAATAGTAAAGCAAAATGTTCCTCCGTCACTTGAAAATGTTACCAAGTGTTTTGAGTTGGTGATTGATGAACATTTTTCTTTGTTAGTTATGCATAATGGTTTTTGAAGATATGAAGTCTATTGAGTTGATTGTGAATTCTTTGGCGTCAGAAGCAAGGCATTGTTGCACTTGGCGAACTTAGGTGCAAATATGAACAATTGCTACTAAAGGTATAAATATTTTTTAAGTACCTTCCTGTTTAGTTTTTGGTGTTTTATGTATGTATTATACACCTTATGGATATTTAGCGTTGTTGAGGCCAATCATTGTTTGATTAATAGGATGATAGGTTAAACCTTTTAATCACTTACTCTAATTACGATTTATTAGATATATGTTCTTTTCTTTTTTACACTCTTTATTAGATGTATGTCTTATTTTAATATCAAGATGTGCATTCTAATATCTTTAAAAAAGTGTCAATTAAAAAGAAAGATATGTTGTAACCTGGGTCTAATTTAAGGGTTAGCAATAACAACTTGTCCTGATTCTTTATGAATACATGTGCGCTTCAATATACAAATGATGTTTCCTATCTCTCTTGAATAGATATTATTGTGCTAAATGGTCACTTTGAATTGAGTAGTAATGATTCGTAATGAATCATTGACGTTGCTATCCATGCAATATCAATTATGATGTGGCAGTGAATAGCCATGACGCGGCACTAAAGTTACAATAACACAGACGGTAACTGTATACATGTATCAAATAATAATGAAGGAAAGTTACATGTGGTTTGTAACAACCAATTGTTGATCTAAGCCCCATGAATGTCGTTTCCATCGGTCAATAATACCAATGCATGTACACATGCTGTAGTTCCTACTCATATCCAATCTGGCGTACTTCAATTTCAGTTTGATCATTCATAAGATAAGAAAACGGTTTACATGTAAATTCCATACTCAACCATCTACATGATTCCTCTTGGTCTAAGTGGTGCCACAAGGTAATTCTCGCTGTCCATATATACAGGTATAGATTGAAGCATTTTCGGGCCTCAATCACCAACCTTGACTTTGATGACAAATTATATCAACGTCAAAAATGGTCTAAAGAGCGGTCTAAGAGATTCAGAAAATATTTCACGAATCTTCTTGCCTCTCAATACCCACACATCAAGGTCGAAAAGTTCAACCTTAGTTGCACTCCTTCTTTACGATTACCCTCCTTCTTTCGCTATAGCAAATTATGTCAACGATAATTATAAGACATGCCCGCCCATTGGGCGTGCCCCAAAACTAGTTTATATATATATATATATATATATATATATATATATATATATATATATACTAGTGTCAAAACAAGTCCGATGGACGGGTATGACTTGTGGTTATTATTTTTATGATTTAGTGGATCAAATATATACTAAAAAGTAATTAAAAGTTAAATGAAAGGGTTAAGATATATAATTGATGTATCCATAATCCATTAAACGACTAAAAGGAGGTAAGTACTCGATTTGTGTTTTTATTTTAATTTTTTTTGTTGTTAATTTTTTGTGTTTATTAAAGAAAAGCTACAATGTGTTTATATTATGTTTGTCGATATAGTGTGAACATATCTTTTCATATCAACCTAATTTCCCAAATGTTCTTAAGGATGTCCATTATTAATCAGAACACTAATAAGTAGATTCCTAATGAAGGTTCAGTTATTTATCGTGATCGTTTTTTTTTAACCGACCCAACACATAACCTATAGAAATTTGTAAGTTTTATTAGAGGTGGCCATATCAGTAGAGTAGAAAAGAGTAAAAACATAAGTTAACAAAAAAATGATATAAACATACCGATATTATTATTGAATGCATTAATAATGAAAAAAATAAACATTAGGTTTTATTCAATAATTAAAAGATACAAGATTGTTTCTAAAAATATAGTTTATGATTTAAACTCAATTGAGCTCTACCTCCTCAACTCCTACACTCCTTCGGTTTAACCAAATACAAACAATATGAACATAAAAAGTATTATTATACTTACAGAAGGCAACATCACGAGTTGAAGTAACTGTGGATACCAAAGAAGAAATCATCCGAAATATATAGTTGCAAGAGAACACATGTACGCATCGATATTAAACTCATCATTTTCTGATCGGTTTTTCATCTCAGACGACAAAAATTTCAGCCATGTTGTAACTTAGTTGTTACTGATATTGAGCTTAGAATACACAAAATAAAGATATACTATGAACTGAGATTAGCTAAAATCAAATGGTTCAAATGCGATAAATTAGTGAAAAGTCATGAAAAATGTGTTATGGAATTTGTCATTAGTACAAAAACAATGAAATTTTATAATCATATTTGACAGCAAGAGTGTTTATAAGAACAAAATTATAATGTTTTTGAAAAAAGTGAGATATAAGAGTTTATCGTTTTAACTCATTTGTTGGTCAATCAGTTAACACACACGTGATATTTAACGCACCGTTTTGAAATTTGTGATTAGACTACACATTGGATTGGGTAGCGGGTCATAAAAGTTCAACGTGAAAAAAGGTCTGATCAGGATTTCAAAACGGGTCAGATGGATTGCCTTGCATATAGTTTATGAATTTCATATGCTTGATATATATAAAGAGAGAACTGCTAAAAAGGGTTTATTGAATTGGGCCGATTTGACCCATTCAACCCATTTGAATTATTGCTAATATTTGATCTTCTACCCATTTAAATCTTTATAAAAATTATAACCCAATTAAAATTCTACCCATTTAACTCTACCTATTGAAATTCTACCCATTTGAATGGTTGCATTAATGTTAACTTGACATAAACAAATAATGTGTGAAATGGTTTGAGAAGACTTAAGAGCATCAACAGTAGAAAATAACCTTTTTGGGAAGAGGGTTTGACTCCAAATGGAGTTTGAAGCAAGTGCAAATGGAATTTTGTGCTTATGGAGATGTTAGAGGAGGCGATTAACACCAGGTAATGATTTGGCATGTGGCCACCTAAAAGAACAAATATTCCAATAATATTCAAAATTCATTGCACATACGATAACGTGAAACCCATCAAAATACACGAGCAACCAATTCTATGCCTACGATTCTTGAAAGTATTACAAATATACTTTTGATCCCCTAGAGGTTTGCTAAAACATACCTAGCGTGTTGTCCTAACTTTGTATAGCAAACAACCCAAAAGTAATCAAATATCCTTTAATTCCCTGACCAATATATATCTAGGGTGTGCTTGGGACTGTTCTCTTTTTTGCTTATCTGCTTATTTTTAAGCAAGATCAGTTATGTGTCACTCAGACTACTTCTGCTTCTCTTGCTTATTTAAAGTGAAAAAGGCAGTTTCTAATAAGCAAGTAGCTGCTTATTTATTGACAATTTACCATTACACTTGACAAAAAAAACTTTCACAAACAGATTTGATTGAAATTTTCCAACAAATGATTAATTTATTTCGGGTATCATTGCATTATTACAAAATAAAGAAAACCCAAACACAATTTGTTAATGTGCTCACTTTTAAGCATCTTATAAACATTTCCTATCTCACATGATTACAGATTAGCAAAGTATAACACAATCATCCAGTAAATATAACAAAAACCAAAACATATGAAATAAAAACCTTTTAAGATTATAAATCAGCCGCTCCTCATCACTCATCAACTTCTTTGTCATGCAGAAAATGCTCTCACAAATGAAAATTTCAGATTTTCTGTTTGTTTTTTGGGACACAAAAATGGTTGGTTTGCTGTTGCAAGATGATTAGGTTTGTAAGCAGGTTCCTGAGTTTTAAGAAGTTTCCTAAAGGTGATAATAGTGTGCATAGTAATGAATCAAAAAGTATGGGTATGGGTCATGATTGATGGATCTGATGATGGAAATAATACTTGAACATGCCACAAGCTTTTCCGAAGTACTTAAAACCTAATAACAGCAATAATACTATAGCATCTCTATTTTCTAATAGCCACCTTGGTAAGTGTATGGTATCCTTAGCTGATCATCAATCCACAAAAAAAATCAAAGATACAACCATTCATGAAATTTGCCACAAAAGCAAAAGATCACATTAATGCTAGGTGGCTAGCAGCTAACCTATAGGCTTAAGCTATCCTAAAAGGCACTTGGTTTTATATTTCGTCGATCAATAACTTAGTACTAACGTGATCACTCAAATCCACCAAGTATACTACTAATGTAACGTCGTGGCTTTTATAGGGGCACACCTCTGCAACAAGACCATTTTAACTTAAATTCAAAAACAAAATGTTGAGCAAGAGTGATGATGGATCGAAATTATTTTCATATATCACTAATAATTTCATATATCACAAAATGTTGAGCAAGAGTGAAAATGTTGAAAACAATTCTCCCTCAGTTTCATGAAAGGATGATTATAATATTAGATCTTAAAAATAGTACTCGATAGACAATGATATCCAGTGTACAATGATATAAGAATACCAATATTAAGAACGATTTATATTGCTTAAAAATATGGGTCATGTGTCGAGTTACATTGGAAGGCTCAGATGATAAGTACAATTTGTAAGAAATAAACTATTTCGGATTAATACTATTCGTAAGACAAGCTGATAAACGTCGAGATTGATGTTCTCTACAGATTGAACGTGAAAATTTATTCGGTATATGATGTATAGAAATTTACCTGATTGTCCTCTCTTATCCTCAAATGCATTTAGATCAGACATGTCATAATGAAGTTTAATGTATCGTCAAGAACCTCAATGAAGCTCAACTCATGGGATGGATCACGCAGAGATATGGTGAAGGAGCTTTACTTATCGATGCTTGGATGCCATTGCTATTGTCTTATGTGTGGTTCCTCGACCATATGGTTGATAATCTTTACTTCTTGTATTACCCTTGTTTATAAAATCCACTTGACGGTCAATTCTGCTTTCAAAGATTCCAATTCATCATCACCACGAGTAATTGCTGGGAAAAAAACATGTGCAACACCATGTCAACAAAAATTAACAGATTAGCAACATAAAAAAGAACCATCAGTTACACCCATCATCATGAACCAAGAGTTACTGCAATAATTGGTGGCGAGAAAGGGTAATCAAATGTACCTGGGCAAAACACTCAAATCCATTCATTACGCATTCATGTGCACGTACAATCAATTGGAGATCATTGTTATTGCAGGATCAGGCTGCAACAAATGGATGCGTGTCAGCAACTTTGATGACTAAAATTAGGAAAAAGAAATAAAACTTACCCCAAATGTAACTAACCCAAGACCTCTGGCATTTGGTCATCAGATTTTGGGATATCAGAAGGCGGGATATCAGAAGCCGTCATCTCAGAACCATCAAAATCCAGTCTTCATTTAGCAATACTAAACCTTTTAGAGGTTGTTGACTTCATTGGCGATGAAATGCAATGATTGCTCTCGATTGAATAGTAACAAACTTTTTTCATTAAACTAACTTGAATAGTCTCATATGTAATAACAGTCGGATTGGTTGACGTGAACTGCTGTTAGGGTAATACGGTTTTCTTGTTCATTGAAGGTGGGGTATGATTATCAACTGGTGAGACAAACTTGTCGGTTGTTGATGGTGAGGGTGTTTAAAGAGCAGGATTGAACAGAAACTTGGCAACTCTGGAACCTTGGTGCTATGGGATCACAAGCACCGCTTTCTCTTGGTCTTTCATCCGCATCAAAACATGCCAGCTGAAGCACCGCTTTTTCTTGGTCTTTCATCCGCATCAAAACATGTCAGCTGAAGCACAAAATATGTAAATTTAGCATAGACTGAAGGTTTGCTGCTTTAAGTATCTTGTGAACTTTGGTAAGATTTTCAACATTAAAGAAGAATTTGATGCCTTCATACAGTCTACCGATAGGTCTGGTAACCAATCATGAAGTCGATTACTTGGTAGTTGTTATCT
Organism: Chrysanthemum makinoi; assembly: GCA_910596185.1. Lineage (NCBI taxonomy): Eukaryota > Viridiplantae > Streptophyta > Magnoliopsida > Asterales > Asteraceae > Chrysanthemum > Chrysanthemum makinoi. Next base: position 135,547,541 of record OU343222.1, on the reverse strand, counting down.
ACTGATTCATGAGATGGGTTTGCAGCAAGATCTAATTTTTTCATAGTTTGTTGTCACAATTTTGGTGAGATGCAATCATTTTGTATATATAAGTTTGAATGAAAGCATGCACTGAATTATGGTTATATAAGTCGTGTTAGCGAATATGATGAGTTAGTTTATCATTGGAAGAGCTAATGGTGCATTGATGAACCTCATTGATGATGTCTGATCATATGCATCATGCTTCGGTTCAAAATAAAGAGTTATTGACTTTGAATTAATAGTTTGAATCATCGTGATCCACTGTGAAATCCAATGATGGAAAAGTACTGTCCCCATTCTGAGAAGTAGTTCGATTCAGAGGTGTCTGGGGAGATAAAAGACGGTGAATCGACTTGCAATACTTCATTCTCTGAAGTAGTTAGGTTTTGAAGTTGTTGGTATTCCTCTATCAATCCAAATTGTGATAAAGGAAACAAACATAAAGATGGAACAATGGGACCATGCAATTCATAGGTGTTGACACTAAGGTTGGTTTTGACATTTGAGAGCATCTCACATGGGATTGGCTACGATATATATATATTTATTTATAATAGAGTTAACAATTGAGATAATATATGGATGATAACAATATCATTAATAATGTAAAAGTAATTGAGATTAAATTTTAAAATATATAATATTTTATTTCTTAAAATCAAAAATGTTCTTCATAACACAATTAATAGAATAATATTAATGCCAAGTGAAGTGAACTAACACAATAATTTTAAATTCAAAAATGTTTTTCATAACACAATTAATACAATAATATTAATGTCAAGTGAAGTGAATAAAATTCTAGAGTATAGAATGAGTTTAAAGACATTTTTCATTTACTAAACTTAAGGTGTGTGTGTAGAATTATAGAAAGGGGTGAATACGGTCTTTTAGAATAACTTGAAGTTTAACAACTTTTAGTCTTAAAGAGCGAACAAGTGGTTATACACAACAACAATTACAACCACAATCTAAAACAAGTAAAGAGAGATAGAAACCACGATGTATATTGGTTCGAGTAAGGGGTTTTATACCATCCGTACGTCCAGTTGTGAATCCATGACACCGATACTGTTACTAAGTATAATCATTACGGTGGACTACAAACCATTACAACTTCATTCCCCCGATATGCACTAAGGTCGACGCTCACTAAGAAGAGTCACTCCAACAGTATTCTGCCATAGGAAACCACCCACAAGAATCTCGTGATTCGACTTTCCACTAAGACCACAAAGACTTCTCCACCGGATGTATCAAACCCCAACTAGACCTTCCCCGGTCTAGGCTTGATCACTAAGATACAAGACTTGTTACACCTTTGCTTATCCACAACCCGGATAAGACTTTAAATGATTTATAAGTGTGTGTTTGATTTGAAACAATCTAACCTATCCTAGAGACTCGATTCTAGAAGAAAAGGTATAGAGAAGAAGACCCTCGACACAATTCAAAAAAGTGGTCCTTGTGAATCTCTCTTACAGAAGATGTGTTCTTTCAATTGATGATTAAGATGAGAAGTTAGAACACTACTTAGAGGGTTGAGAGAAAAGAAAATATAGAGAAAGAATTATTGGCAAGAGGTAAGAATGTAAAAGACAAGAGGTGAGTATTTATAGGCAAAACTTGGAAAATGCCTGAAGAGACTGGTGCGCTAGCTATGTGTAAGGCGCGCGGGCCAGCGTGTCCGGTACTCTGGAAATTTCCCGATTTTGCTTATTTATACCTGAATCTTGTTAACCCCCAATTTCACTTCACCTTTGACATTTTCAATAACATTCCAACACTCAAAGTGAGATAAGGTCAACCAACTCATTTAATCAAGGGCTTTGGTTTATATATTTAAAAATATTTGTGAAGTGAAAACTAGATAGTTAGGGGTTTAGTCTAATTTCAAAAAGAAACAGAAGAACCACTGGACAATAGATGTTGGGTAATAACGTTATGTGCTCCCCAAGGGTTGGTTATTACCTTGCCTCCCAAATTTCAAATTCAAAAATATGTAGTTGGTGATGAGTTGTATATTGTGAGAGAGGGTTGAGTATGTAAGTGAGTGTGTAAGAGAAGAGGACATAAGAACAATATTATATTTGTTGGGTTGGATTAATGTGAGAGAGTTGAGTGTGTAGAAAGGAAGATGTGTAAGAATGTGTCATTTGTGAGTTGGAAATGGTGATGTGAATGAGATAGAGATGAGTTGGGAAAGGTTGAGAGTGACGAAGGTTCATTTAATTTCAAATTCAAATTGAGAAGGTCGTGAGTGAGTGAGTAAGTGTGTATATGTGAGGTGTGTGAGTAATTAAAATTCAATTTTGAATGTTTAGAGTGTGTGAGAGGTATGAGTGTATGTTAAGCAAAAGGAATGACACATTGTAAGAATGTGTAAGACATGTGAGTTGGCAAGACTTGCAAAGCCAAACTTGGAGAAGAAGGGTGAATGAGTGTGCGTGAGTGATTTCAAATGCAAATTTGAATGATGAGAGTGTGAGAAGAATGAGGTAGGAAAAGCAATAGCTCTAAGAAAATGTGTAAGAGGTAAGTTGTATAATAGTTGTATGAGGAATGTGTTATTTGAAATTTAAATTCAAAATATAAAGAGTTGTGAGTGTGTGTGCCGTTTGAATGTGTATGTGTGTGTGTGTGCGGTTATTCAAATTTCAAATTTGAATGTAGAGAATGTGTTAGGAAGAAGAAGAGTATGTGGTGGCATTATTTGGAATGAAAGGAACACAAGGGAACATTTGCGGTGTAAGGGACACAAGTACAAAAGTGTGTAAGAGAATGTAAGGGAATGTTTTTGTTTGTGGGAGATTTAAATAAATTCAAATGATGTTTATATTTTCTTGAATTCAAACTTGATAACCCTTGACTAACCAACAATTAAATCATTTACTAATTATCTTGATGCAAGTAAGATGGGTGCTTTTCATCAAGGTAAATCAACATCTTATAAATGAGAGAATTGCATTTACGCAAAGTGACCTCGACTTAAATAAACCAATAAGGGAGTAAATCGTTACGTGATTAGTAAAGATAGACGTAATGATTATGGTCACCTGAATACTTTCTTTTGAAGTTCTAGTGAAAGTATAAACCTTCTAGGTTCGAGGAAAAATCATTATGCCTTGGCTCGAGGCTTTGTAAAAACGTTTATGAATTGCTATTTTGTAAAAATAGGAGGACTAGTTTTGGGCACATCTCTAAGTCTAAATATTAAACTAAATTTCTAAATTATCGTGTGTGAACCTGAATTGAAATAAGCACCTTAGTTGGGTACGAGGAAAGCCGACTTGGAAAAACCAAACACCATGGAATTCAGAAACTGGCGCGCTGGCTATGTGCACCTCGCGCCAGGCCCAGTATTCCCGATTTTTTTTATTTTTTTACTATTGCTTGTAATTTTAAGTGTTGAATGTATATTTGTCATCATTAAAACATTATAAGAGCTTTGGTCATTATTGCACCAACAATGTGTCATAAATGTTGATGTACAGTTGTAAAAAGAATGATACAAAAAAGGTTATTATGATAATTATTTATTTATTTTTTTAACTTTAAGGGGTGTTTTGCATTTACACTACAAGGATGGACTCCTTTAGCGACGACGCAAGTTGTCGCTAAAGGTGGAACAACATCATCGCAAAAAGCTTTTGCGACGACCCGTTCTCGTAAAAGGGCTAACGCCAAAGGCTCGTCAGAAAAGATTTTGGCTACAACAAAATTACACTTTTCACGACGACCTGTGGGCCCACCAGAATTCAGCACAACATCTTGACTTTAGCGGGGTCCACACCTTCAACGACAACAGGCGTCGTCGCTAAAGGAATTACCGTAATTAATTTATTTTACTTATTTATTTAGTATGCAAATATAAATAATTAAAATAAAATAATTTAAATTTGGTGGGAAACACCTTTAGCGACAACGTAGTTGTCGCTGAAAGTGGGTTACCAAAAACTGGCAACCCACTTTTAGTGACTACCTTGTCCCGTTCAACAAAAAATTACACGAGCAATTTGTTGCAATTCTAGATTTTTTCTGGAATTTTTTTCAAAAAAAATCTACCAAAACCAAATATGTAAATCACCCAAATGTATAATACAAAATGCATCCATCCATTTTTTCATTCAAAAACGACCAAACTAAGTCCTTGTATTTTTGTATAACAATAAAATTAAGCTAATATACTAAGATGATAATGCAAATAACAAAAGAATGTCAATACAAATACTAATAACATACAAAATCCATACTTGTCATCATAAAGACCATCATAATCCCTATTACCATCATAATCATTTCTTATAGTTTTATTCGTTTGACACGTTAACATTCATCTATCTAGTTAATATTCGTATGTGCGCTATCAATATTATCAATGCAAGTTATTCCTACGAGTGGTATGGTCTGATGATGAGGGGTAGATTTGGTGATCCAGGAGCCTGGATCATGGGTTATAGTTAACGTTCATCAATTAACAATAGGTACCAATATGTTGCTAGAAGAAATTATTTGTGTGTGTTGGGCGTTAGAGGTCACAAGCAAGTGACCAACTAACAAAATAATATGTAGGTTGGGCTTGTAGTTATATTAACATTTGCATCACACACTAGTTATATAAAACACAAATTTAGTCTTGATCATTCGCTAATAATTCTTTTTTATGAGATTTATTCGCTCGATACGTTAACATTAATCTAATTAACATTCTTATGTGTGCTCACGATATTATCAATGAAATGCAAGTTTTATGCGGCCTCAATACGAAAGTATCCACGATACATAATTAAATACCTTTACAACTTAAACACATTTCAACTAAAAAAATAATTGTAATAATTTTTTAAAATATTAATCTTGGGAATAAACTAAGTTATATACTTTTTAAATTAATTTTAACAATTATAAATAATTTTAAAAACATTTTTTTGATGGAAGTACACTTTTAGCGACGACGAAATCGTCGCTAAAGGTGAACATGTGTTAATTTCTTTTATTAAATTCTTTATTAATCATTATTTAAAAGATAAAATACTGAATACACTTTTAGCGACGACGCCAATCGTCACTAAAGGTGTTATCAGGATTTTTTTTTTTAAATTTTGCGGGCACTTTTTATTGTCAAAATTAAAAAACCATACAACTGCACTTTTAGCGACAACACCTAGCGTCGCTAAATACATAAGTCCTACAGTCAACCATTTGATAAAAAAAGAGTTGAAAATGGTGGGCCTCATGCCACCTTCAGCAACGACATGTCGTCGCTAACGGAGCTCCCCCGCCAAAAACATTTATTGTTGTAGTGAATTGGGTAACACTCTTAATAAATTAACAGTGCATCACATTTTAAAAATATGATTATATTTTTTTTTGAACGGCTGAACATATATAGTAATATAAAAAGGAACTAGCAAGAAGCTAGAAACCACAAAAGTACTTACAACGACAAAAGACGAAAGAAAAAAGAAACAAACACTCGGGACTTTAACTGCGAGGGATACTAAAGGGATGAAAAAACTTTTGAACAGAGGCCGATCACTCGGTTTTCACTCTGCCAAAAGAAAAACCCCCCACCACGGAGGCCGAGCCACCGGTTTTCATATAAAGAAAGTACACAATTTAACTTGACCGGTGATGAATGAGCATCCAAAACTTACAACTACTAGCGATTAAAAGCTTTGGTAATTTAATGAATGATGTTTAATGTTAGTGACGAAAATCTGTTTAAATTAGTTTTTCTCCAACCACCAAAACACATATAGTGTATTGATGATATTCTCAACCGTAAAGTCAAACACATTTTTTCTGAAATAAATTTAACCTTCAAAAAGATAAAAAAAACTTATTCATTTGTCCCTTTGGCTCATCAAATGAAATACGGAGCGAATAAAATAAATAAAAAAGTTAGCATTTCTTTCTTTCTCCTCATTTGGTCTATTCATTTTGACAGTGGTCGCCCTTATATTATATAGACGACTATTCGTGCATAACAATATGATTTTATAGCGACAGATAGTTGTAATGATAAAAAAAATGTTATGAGTTATAAACGAAAAATAATGAAAGTTTAAGAATTTGGGATTAATCATTATTTAATAAATAAAATACTGAATATACCTTTAGCGGCGACGCCCATCATCACTAAAGGTGTTAGTGGGATTTTTTTTTAAATTTTGCGGGCACTTTTTATTATCAAAATTAATAAACAATACAACTGCACTTTAGTGGCAACACCTAACGCCGATAAAAGCATGAGTCCTACAGTCAACGACAAAAAATGAGTTGAAAATGGTGGGCCTCATACCACCTTCAGCGGCGACATGTCGTCGCTAACGGAGCTCCCCCGCCAAAAACATTTATTGGTGTAGTAAATTGGGTAATGCTCTTAATAAATTAACAATGCATCACATTTCAAAAATATGATATTGTATATATCCATTATCATATAAAGAAAGTACACAATTTAACTTAGCCGGTGATGAATGAGCATCCAAAACTTACAACTACTAGCAATTAAAAGCTTTGGTAATTTAATGAAACATGTTTAATGTTAGTGACGAAAATGTGTTTAAATTAGTTTTTCTTCAACCACCAAAACATATATAATGTATTGATGATATTCTCAACTGTAAAGTCAAACATAATTTTTCTGAAATAAATTTAACCTTCAAAAAGATAAAAATCTTATTCATTTTTCCCTTTGGCTCATCAAATGAAATATGGAGCGAATAAAATAAATAAAAAAGTTTGCATTTCTTTCTTTCTCCTCATTTAGTCTATTCATTTTGACAATAGTCACCTTTATATTATGCTAGACCACTATTCATGTATAACAACATGATTTTATAACGTCAGATAGTTGTAATGATTAAAAAAAGTTTATGGGTTATAAACGAAAAGTAATGAAAGTTTAAGAATTTAAGGATTAAACACGATTTAGACTTGAAAAAATAATATGGGTTATAGGTTATAAAGGAAAATAATAATAAACTTATGGTTTTCATATATAGTTTTCTCAATTTTTTACTTTAAAAAATATGGATTTTTCCTTTATATATAATATAGATAGTTAGAACATCGAAATAGGAAAAAGTAGTCTTCCGGCTTACCAACTCGAAAACAATTGTGTATTTGTGTCATTTGATTTTCAGAAATTGTTTTTAGAAGCTACATGAAGTAGTATTTGATTTTCAGAGAATGTTAAAAATTATGTTTTTATAATTTTTTATAAGTTTTGTCTACCAAACAAAACTTATATTTTAATAATCTTATTTTTTAGAAAAGTAAGCGCAATCTCTCTAGATAAAGTGAGGTGATATGCACATCAAAATAAATGATGTACACATCATTATGCATATGTGATATTATATTATGTGCATTATTAATGTAATTTTATGGTCTACACATTACTTATTGTGATGTAAATATCACCTTTCAATAAAATCTTGTGTGTCAAACATCGTTAGAACAACTAAATAGAAGAAAAAAAGTCTTTCGGCTGATCAATTCGAAAACAATTACTACTGACATAGGTATCCGTCTCAAAGTCAACCCAAAACTACACAAACTCTAACACTTTAATTTATCCTTTGCGTATAAATACACCTTTGAGACTTTTATTTTCCATCACATTCTCCTGCTTGCTACATACATATACATAATACATAACAAGCTAAATTATAAACCCGATGTCAAAAATGACACTTGTTAGCATTCTTCTTCTTTTTTGCTCGGGTCTCGCAATGAGGGCTCAAAGTAGCCCTTCTAGTGGTCCTTTAACCAAGAACGCTCCTCGAGCATTCTTTGTATTTGGGGACTCATTGGTAGACAATGGAAACAATAATTTTTTGCTTACAACCGCACGAGCTGATGCGCCACCTTATGGGATTGATCTCCCCTCTCATCGTCCTACTGGTCGTTTCTCTAATGGTAGAAACATTCCGGATCTTATAGGTTGACCTCTCAACTTGTTCTATCAAATAAATCAAGAAACTCCGCCTTTATATATAATTCATGCATACTATATTTAAAATTATTTGTTGACAAATGTTAATAGTCTACGTTTTTCATCATTCATATTTTTGTTACACAGTTAGAAAAAAACTAACCAGAGTCATATTAATAGATACCAATAAATCTAATTATATATCATGTAATTCTCATAGCCAAGTAGTTTGATACGGCATGGTTTATGTCTTTACACTGTGAGTTTAAGCCTACTAGTAATTTATGCTCAATTTGAGTGGATGGTATATATATAAATGTGTATAAACATTGACATTGCACCTTCTAAACGAAAATAAATGAGCAAGGCACAATTATACGAATAAAGATAAGAAAAAATTCGAACAACAATTTTTTTCACACCATATACTACATATCTCACAATGCCTCCAGCGAGGTTTGAACCCACAACCTTAAGTTGATGGACAACTCACATACCACTAGATGAAAGGCCTTGGGTATAAATAAAGATAATTATCATTGAGTTTAATGGGGTTAAATTTTCCAGGGGAGCAAATCGGGGTAGAGCCGCTATTGCCATACTTGGATCCGGAGCTGAATGGTAAAAAGCTGCTTAAAGGTGCCAACTTCGCTTCTGCAGGGATTGGAATTCTTAACGACACCGGATTCCAATTTGTAAGTTGCAAATGCTTCAATATTTGATTATTCTATCATGTTTTGAAGATAACATAATGGTTCGTGGTTTCGAGGATTTTTTAATATAGGTGTTTTTTATGTTAAATTTTTTTTATCTAACACCATAACCAGACTAATGAATGTATAGTAGCGCTGCAGTTTTAAGAAGGAAAAAGAATGGGTATAAATTAGCTAAATGGAGAACTTTGTATGAATACTTATGTACAAACTGATTTTCCTCATGCTTCCTCCTATGTAAGAGAATTAGACTTTACAAATTCATATCTTCTTAAAAGTGTAAACAAAGTTTTATCAAAAAAAGTTGTAAACAAAGTATACGTTTATACAGGCTTATAACTGCAATAACTTATTTATTTTACTATAAGTGACAAAAGTTGGGATTTCTTAAAATTTTTGCGATTATAAATGTAACCGAATTGTACATTATTTAGTAAGCACCGCGAAATATTCATACTCCGTACTTTTTATAAAAGTGTGGACGAATGACAATTTTATTTCGAATTATTTGCATCTATGTACTGTGTAATGCATGTTTGGAACTCAGACCTTTATCAAGTCAACTTGTTCATTTTTGATAGGTGAACATACTTAGGATGCCGACCCAATTAAGACACTTTGAAGAATACCAAAAAAGAGTGGCTGCATTAATCGGCGCCGAGAAGACCAAGAAGCTTATTAACGAGGCCCTCGTTTTAATTACTTGTGGAGGCAACGATTTTGTCAACAACTATTATTTGGTGCGATACTCGTTAAGATCTTTTCAATATAGACTTCCGGACTACATTCGATTACTTGTCACCGAGTATGAAAAGATTTTAGTGGTAAATACTCACTCCACCATTTTCCTTTATGTATAGATCATTTAATTTATGCACAAAATAAAAATGACATACGGATAAAATGCATCTTATGTGCAGAGACTTCATAAACTGGGAGCTCGTAAAGTACTTGTAACAGCGACCGGGCCGCTTGGTTGTGCACCGTCCATAATGGCCTTGCGCAGCCGGAAAGGCGAGTGTTCAACCGTTCTGAAAAACGCGGCAGACCTGTTCAACCCGCAAGTGACGGCCATGACCCAGTTGCTAAATAAGAAACTAGGGAGTGATGTCTTTATTTCCGCTGACGCACATGATATATACATGGATTTCATCTCCAGACCTAAATATTTTGGTAATTCTTCATCCATATATACATGGTTTCTATTTCTTTATTTTCAAAAGAATGCAACCACTTGTAAAATTGGCAACTTTTTTTATAAATATAACTTAATATGTTCTTGTAGATAAAATTCAGTACAAATTGACTATTCATATATTCATTTACAATAATGAAAAGAAAATTTTGAAGTGGGAGAATGGGTGTCTCGGGCGGATTAAATAACATTGCTAATTGGATAAATTTTAATTATGAGCCAAAACAAAAGGAGTTTGGTCGAGTCCCTATCATGTTCAGCCTATGCTTTTGTTAAGATGGTGGTATTAAAGAACATGTCACTTAGGATCAGATGTTCAACACAAACGTTTTCTTTTAATAACTGTTGATTCAATTTTAATAACTCCTTTTTTACAGCTTTGCTTTGTCTAAAGGCTGGTATTATGAATAATTGTGAAACTATGTAGGATTTGATGAGGCTCATAAAGCATGTTGCGGACAAGGAAGATATAACGGGCTTGGCCTCTGCACCGCTTTATCAAACGTGTGTCCCAATAGAGACAAGTACGTGTATTGGGATGGCTACCACCCGACTGAGAGAGCAAGCCGACTAATGGTGCAGGAAATCTTCAGTGGCACCAAGTATATGACCCCCATGAACCTAAGCACCCTCATAGCTATCGATTCAATGAAAGCATAGTCGTTTCATTTCTGGCTAAAATATGGCACTTCACTCGTTCAAGGGTAGTTAATTTACATGAGCATCTGTCATTGTTTTCCAAATAAAATAAATATATCATCTATGTAAACTTTACTACTATGCGTCTATGCCTATCTATTTGCTATTATTAACTTTTATGTTCAAAATCCCCGAGTGGGATTATTTTGCTATTCATGCATTTATACAATATAACCATCACCAAGGTGGCAAATGTGAAATTTATCAAAAATACAAAGATTTACACAGTGAAATTCATACAACCAAACTCTCCTTCATTATTTTATCACAACTCACTTGATTGCATAACCAATCTGTGATTTTTGAGTTCAATACAGATTACAAGAGAAAAAATATACTAATGATTACAACCAGAAAACATAAAAACTTTCTCTCACAAAACCAAAGAGAATACTCAGTAAACACACAAAAGAAAACTGACTTAATGAAACCCTAAAACTAAAGTGTAGCTTTAGCTTATATACTTCTTTAGATCCGAAATGCGCGGCTCATCCTTTTATTTACACTACTGACCAAATCTTAATACTTTTGCCACATTTAGTCTCTGTAGAAGTACAAAGCATACAAAAACAATCCAAGACAATAACTTATAAAGAAAAACTTAACATTTAATACCTTTTACCTCCAACTTGCTTTCACAAATCATCCGTATAAACCAAAGTTGGCTAATTCTTCCAATAGTAAAGTAGTGAGATATGCTCATTCCTCACTAGAGGTCTCAAGTTTAAACATCATTAGTTACACATCTTGGGTGGTCAGGAAAAAGATTGGAAATGGTCATGGGATACCCCGAATAAGCCACGTAAATTTGAGCCAAAGACTCACCTTCCTTGGATAACCTGATCTAAAATAACCTCATACGTCTACCCATTTATCTATTTATAGAATATACTCGTAATAATTCATCAATTTCTAACATCACAAGTACCAAAAAATAATTAAAAAAAAAAAAACTATGATTTACAAAACATAGAAAAATGTTTGGTTGCTCATCCACATTGTAGCCACTAGAATTTCGTCATTCTTTCCTAACGCTTCTTTTCAAGTGTAGTGTAAATTTCCAATCCAGGTTCCACTTCTTTTTTCTTCTGTTTATTTGAACAGCTTATTCTTTGTTGTTTCTGCTAAAGCATTGTATGTATTCTAGACCATCTTTATCTAAGATGCTAAACATCCTCGTTCAAGGCATTGTAACATCGTTATTTTAGCCTAAGTCGCTATTGCAACATGCATTTGTATCATGAAACACCTTTGCACCATCGACTCTCAGTCCCGCTGCAACATAATTTCCTTCTGGATGGTAGACAATTGTGTTCTAGGCTTCTACACGCTACATTTTCGTTCAAATCTGCTAGAGAATAAGAGAAGGTGTTTGATCTATAGAAACACAGACATTTCAGTTCTAAATTTTACCCTTGTGATCACTGCTTCCCTAACTTGTTTGATGTTGCTGATCTGATTCCATACTAATGGGTAACAATATTTATTTAGATTCAACTTGCTTCATAACTTGAAAACATGAAATCTTATTTTGAATGCCAATTTTCTCAACAGGTTGTTTGCCAACGTTTTTCTGTTTCAATAAACGTTTGTTTGTTTTGGCTGCGCAATGGGTGTTTGGATGTAACAGTAAAAACGGGTAAAAGATGCAATATACTAATAACGATTGACTTTGTAGATAATCAATGTTGTTGTGATTTCCACAGGTTGGAAATTCACTATATAAAGATAATGAAACGACACTAAGATTATTCTCCAAACGTTGTGTTGTTTGGGAGATAAGCTTTCCTACTTTAACATCAAATGCATATGGGCCTGTGGGTTAACAAGTCTTTTGACCCAAAGAATTCTAATTCGACCCATATCAATATTACAGAACTTACATAAATATAAACTAAAGTCTTAACATAAACATAAGGTAAATTTTGATCTAACAACATTATAAGGGCTAACAATTTCCCCCCCTAATGTTTTAGACTCAAACTTCTTGAATTTTCTGCTTGTTGCAACTTTAAGTAATGATGTCGAAATCATTACTTCCTTCACTGCTCTCATCTTCATATTTTTCTTCAAGCCTGACACCGAAATGGTCTCGACAGGACTCTATTGCTCCATCCTTCATCCTCTTGTCCTTCTGGTCTTGCAGGTCCATGGCCAAGCCAGCATTGCTTGCGTCTCCTACATTCTTTGACGTTTCACCCCAAGGCACACTAGCGGTTTCATGGTAGACTACAACTAGATCCACATACTTCTTGTAGCAATTTCTGATTGCTTCTCCATCTTTGATGTCCAGGCCCTGTAACTGGGCTATGGTTCCCCATTTATCACCCATGGTGACGGGAAAATAGCGTTAAACTTTCAACAGTTTTCAATAAACAAAGCAGGTTCACTTCAGCATCTTTGACAGCGGGTGGTATTACATCTAATGCATCGTAATTTAAATGCACCAAGTAAAACCATCTCAACATATCTACAAACTTATTGTTGAACACTTCCCAATTTTGACATAGCAATTTATCCTTTTTCAACAAATTCATGAATGAAAGAAACCTTGAAAATGAATTGACCTTTAAGGCGTATAAGGTTCCATTGAAACTCAAGTAATCGTTGTCTATGTAATCTTGAGTCACTTCTTTATTCCAATCCAACTCTTCTATACCTCTAACCAATGAACATTCGTCCCCTGGATCAATTGCTTCAAAGTATTTCTGCAAATACTCATTGTGTTCTTGTACCACTTCTTTCGGCCCAACCTTTTCTTTCTCATCATCACGTGGCATATCCGAATCTGTTTCCTCATCATAATACATATGGTATATGCTACATCTAGTATCCTTAATTTTCACAGAAAATCCTTGCTTCTCTAATAGTTCTAGGCTAAGAATATTGTGAGAAATTTCGGGAGTATATTGTATTTGTCTCACAACTAATTCACCCAATTCTGTTTTGATAGTGGTAGTGCCAATTCCATATGAAAATATGAATTTGCACTCATACTCATCTTTGCCTATTAACTTGAACTTATAATTGACATCATCAAACATGATTCTCCTAGGGCACATATGAACTTTGTAATGTTTACTTACGTACCATATATCATTCCAGCCATCTTCATCCGTCCCTTGCACTGTGTAGTCACCGTATATGTACACTTTTTCGGGGTACATCCTCTCTTGATCAATTATCTGATTCGTTAAGTTCACTTCTTGTTCTAGTTCGACGCCTGCCAATTTCTTTCTCCTTTCACATGCCCAAAAAGGGTGTCCCTTCTCTCGGCATATGTAACATTTTGAGTTCTTGGCTTTTTTCTTTGCAACGAGCTTCTTCTTTCTTTCTTTCACATGCTCTGTTTTTTTCTTTTGTGTTAAACGCTTCGTTTTCCAGCACGGTTTGAACCAGTAAGTGTTTTCCTTTTGGCGATATAGTCTTCTTCTTCCTTGTGTTCCATTGATACATACGTTTGGGTGTTTCCCTTAAGAGGTAACGCCCACTTTGGAATCCTGATGAAGTATGCTTGAACGTTGGCGTTTCCCACGGACCAGAGCCTTTGCTCTGATACCAATTCTCAACAGGTTGTTTGCCAACGTTTTTCTGTTTCAATAAACGTTTCATGTTTGTTTGTTTTGGCTGCGCAATGGGTGTTTGGATGTAACAGTAAAAACGGGTAAAAGATGCAATATACTAAATACGATTGACTTTGTAGATAATCAATGTTGTTGTGATTTCCACAGGTTGGAAATTCACTATATAAAGATAATGAAACGACACTAAGATTATTCTCCAAACGTTGTGTTGTTTGGGAGAGATAATCGTTTCCTACTTTAACTGTAAAATGCATATGGGCCTGTGGGTTAACAAGTCTTTTGACCCAAAGCATTCTAATTCGACCCATATCAATATTACAAAACTTACATAAATATAAACTAAAGTCTTAACATAAACATAAGGTAAATTTTGATCTAACAACATTATAAGGGCTAACAAATTTTAGACCAAGATATATTTTGTAACCTTACTCAACTGTTATTTTATTTGCTAAAACATATGATATGGTTATGCAGTTTAATTACTTATACAAAAAAACCAACTTTAAATGAAATTGTACTCTTATGTTAAAGTGTTCTTAGGAAATTGTTTTTATGTAATTAAACTTATTGGATTCTTGTTTAACACTTTTCAAAAAACGTACTCATTACATCCTAACAGCGGTATTTATCTTATCGATACAATATCGGATAGCTTAGTATTTGTTGATATTATTAGTTAGTCTTACAAAGAACAGAAATATCAAACCATATGTAAAATAAAACTTAATTATACTAGACTGAAAAAATTGAGAACCATATTTAAAATAGTTAATACAATAAACAAAAACATTATAATTAATCAGCTGAATATGTGCTTGTCCATTTCTAATTTGGTTTCGATATTGTTATTCTGGTCCATTTTTTGCCTGCCCTCCACGTAGGATTTGTTGACCTTCAGAAGCATTCAAGTCAGAATATCAAGGTTCAACAAATAGTGCATTTTATATATTTCATTAAACATATCGAAATAATATTTGAACACATGACTTGTAGTTGTTATAACATAACCAAACTGTATATATGCTGTTTAAAATCAACATATTATAGGTGCTTGTCCAGGTACATGATGGTCGTTAAGTTCATGGGTCTCATATACTCTTCTGCGCCGCTCAACATCTAGTCCACGATAAGTCTGTTCGCTCTTTCCGTTGGGTGAAAGGCATCCCAAAAGACGTACTTGTCTATGTTGTCGCACAATAATGACCATGGGGTGCATAAACCCAATCCGTTAAATGGTCCTTGTCCACAACAAGCTGTTTTTGAGTTCTCAAACCCTGCATGGGCAATTAAAAGGGTAAACAATACTGAAATACAGGAGCTAAAGTCCTAATCATTCATTCAGCATAAAATCCGAGAGTTTGTAAAGCATAGAGCTAAGTGCTTAAAATGAATTTTTTGTTTACCGTATGCCTGAGGATCTGATATAAAATCATTGTGCATCAGTTTGGTATTGGCTGCAATGAAAACATGAGAGCCCAATTCAGCATTGAGGTCTTGAACCATTTTGGCGAGTTGTGGTTCATATAGCGCGGCCGCAGCTTGAAGCTCGATTGCACATTCACCATTGAAACCGTGCTGTGCTATCTCTGCTGGTGCACAGCCTAATGGTCCAGATCCCATAAGTATCACCCTTCTTACACCCATTTCATGCAATGTCTGCATCATGATTTAAGCATAAATACTGAATTTGTAAGCATTTTTTTCTTCAAAACTTAACAAAGCGTGTAAAGTTTTGTCTTCCTTATTCAAACTTATCAAAGTGTATAAAAGTGATCCATCTGAAAAACTATGTGAGCAAATTTCAAGTATCTTTGCACAAACAAGATATAAGATCAATTCTAGCTATACAAAGTGAATTTTCACGCAAAAGAAAATGTTGATTTAAGCTCCAAATCATCAAATTAGAAGAATAAGAGAGTAACTAATTGAATACTCATAATGAAAAAGCACATCTAAACACCCCCTGGATACATCATGGTATTCAATACTTTTCTCTTCTAACGCTTTTAAATAAGTATTGAAAAAAAATAATACCATCAAAATCTTGCGATACTCAGACATGAGGAGGGCCACATAGTTTGGAAGAGTATACTGAAAAGACCTTGATGAAAATGGCATCAGGAAATAGTTGTTCACAAAATCGTTGCCACCCAACGAAACAAGTACTAAAGCATTGTTTACAAGCTCTTTCGCCTCTTTTTCACCCTTTAAGGAACTTAATCTCTGTTGGTACTCCATGAAGTATTTTAGTTGTAAAGGCATTCGAATTATGTTTGCCTGCATGAATGTCAATGCTATGGATTATTATTTTGTTACATGTTACGTAATTATAATAAACAAAAATACACAATGCAAAATTTCTATCTTGTTGTTGAACACTTGAACATATACTGTATGTAACAGAAAAAAACTATCTTTTGCCTTAAGTTAGTTTTTTAGTCGTTAGCTATCTTTAATCTCTTTTTCTGGAACAAAAGCTGTCTATAATCTGCCGAGGTACTTTCTACGTAATACGTAATAACTTTTCTTAAATTACATACTTCCCATCCACACATGGAGTATTTCTGAAATGAATTGAACAATGATTATGTTATTTGGTTGCTTTAGAAGTTGCATTTATGGTTTGTCATTTTTATTTTGATCATTTCTTTTAAGTTCAAGTATTAGTTAAGTGATTTTTCAGTCACTATATTTGGCATCAATCAAGTCGTTGTTTTTTGTTGACGGAGGAACCGCAACATATATATTAACAATAATAGACGAGGCTGTAATTTGAATTTTGGGTGGAGCCCGAAATTCATAACATACCATAAATCGACCTAATAATTTTAGAAGTCCCAGCCGCAACGCGTGGGCATATACAACCTCGTTATCATTATATTACATTTTTTCTCTTCGTATATATATCTTCATGGCTCTTTATTAGGTTTAGTTGGTATTAAAGCTTTCCCAACAACTACGCGATTTTAATAAATTACAGCAACAAAGCAAACTGAAACTCTGCATTGAGTTTCCAACACTATACTATTGAATGCAAGATTTAATATCTTATGCGCTCTCTAATAATTTGTTGACTTTAAATTGGCACATTTTATGTTATAGAAATATAATTACGTATTATATTGATACATGGGTAACTTACGAACTGAAATCCGGTATCATTGAGTATTCCTATTCCCGCAGAAGCGAAGTTGGCACCTAAAGGAAGATTCTTATCAGTCAGCGCAGGACTCAAATAGGGTAGTATGGGTTCTGATCCAAGATGTTCACCTGTTTGAACATAAAGTTATCCAATTATAGCATCTAAAAAACGAATGTATATACATATTGAAATGAAATAATATAAGATTAGGAGAACCTGCCTAGTCTCAATTTATTATGAGGGGAAGCATACTTAACTGATAATGTCGGGGATGTTAAGGCCATTGGAGAAGCGGCCATTTGGACGATGTGAAGGTGTGTCAATGCCATAAGGTGGTGCATCGGCACGTCTTAGTAAGTTGTTGTTGCCGTTATCAACCAAAGAGTCACCAAACACAAAAAATGGTCGTGGTTTGTTTGCTTTCGGCTCAGCGCCACTAACCCTCATCACCAAAAACGAGCCTAAAAACAACCATAGGATACTCATTATTCTCTATAACTTTGAGAGATAAAGAATGTAAGCGATTGAGATTTATAGTGATGGAATGGTTTATAAACTGTATCGTTACTTTCAAATGGTGAAAATGCAAATACCGTATCAAGTTTGAGACTAATAAATATAAGTTTGAAAACCAATAGGCAAAATATCACTTTGACCAGAATTTCGTCATTACTGCAATATTAAGGTTTCAAAAGTCAGCGTTGACTATTAAAAGTTATACCTTGTATTTCAAACCATGCCATCACCTTATGCCGTATCACAAATTTGATATTGTGTTCACTTCATTTTTCAAAATGTAATTAATTTGATTCATCCGTATATAGTATATACTAGACGAGTACCCGCGCCTAGCGGCAGCGATGTCTTGTTTTCTGCAAAGTTCCGATGACCCATAAGTTTCTTTCAACAAATTGTATTTGTAGCATTAGAGAATCGTTTTTCGAATAACTACAATTCGATCGCGTGGTTGCATAGCAAATATATAGTTTTTAAAAAATTATGTGAGTCGTCTAAGTGTGTGAGTATACTTTCTAATAGGATTGTTTTAAGTTATTAAGATTTTTAGTAATAATAGGTTCAAGCATTACAAAAAGCAATTGTATTATGTAGTTGGCAATATTATATTGTAGTTTAGAGGTATAGCCAACATGTGTGACCGCTTTTTCTTGTTTTGTTAGTAATTTAGGCAGTGATAACTATTTTTTTACATGTGTAACGTTTATCATTTGGTGTGTGGCTTTTAAAATTGTAACTTTGCAAATTGGATATCACCATATAAGATTATTTTGTACTATCAATTTGTATAGATATTTATGCATTCTTCAAAGCTATTTGTTTGAGGTACAAATAATTATCGCTAAAGATAACAATACTATTTATTTTTGTGATTTTAATAAACTACATTAACATTGATACACTGGACAAAGGGCTATACAATATATATTAACTTTTAAACGACGATTCATATATGCTAGTTCCTTAAATGGTGCAAGAGCAACATTTTTTAAAATAACATTATAAAAATGACAAATTACATGTGTCAAAGCAAAATAAACCAAAAACTACAATTACTTGGTCTCTCCTTTCAAAAAATTGTCACGGGTTCCACAACTACTTCATCATTTCTCATATAATTTTGTCAAATTTGAAACTCGATTTCACTCGGGTGGTTCAACTGGTTGAACGTTCCAATAAAAACAGTCGATTTAAACCGAGTCAAACCGATAGGTTGGGTCGAAAAAAATCAAATTAAACGGGTCACCAGCCGGGTTTGAAGCGTCACGGGTCAACCCGGTATCGGTTTCAACGGGTCAACCCGGTATCGGTTTCAATTGGTTGTTTTTAATTTGGTAGATGTGCTTTTAATTGGGTGTACAATGTGAATAAATTATTGTACTTTTAAGTAATTGGGTGTTTTAATAAGAGTATTAATTATATTATTTATTTCTCTCTCCATTGACCATGTTTTCAACATTCAACTTTCAACATTTTTCACTTTTTCCACTTTGACCATTTTTCCATTTTATATAGTATAGATAGTTTGATAAAAACAATATATTGTGAAATACACATTAAATAGGAAAGTACATTTATACTACGGCATGTTGTCATAGTAAGGGTACTGGCAACCATGCCTAATACTTTTTTTCATGCCTAATCACTCACCAATAATATCTCTCCATTTCATCTCATACCAATCTTATACCTAACAATAAATTTTTAGTGGCAACCATGCCTAAGTCACAATTTTTTTATTTATTTATTTATTTTTTAAACAATTTAATAAAAACATAATATTTTATTAATACCAATGTTGCAAAATCGAATTGGTCGGTGAGGGTCGACCACCTGCCACTGTGATGTCGGTCAAGTAGGGATTAATCGGTGATTAATCGGATTGGTATTTCCTGCAATTTTTTGGCATTTCTGGAGAACAAACTAAAAAACTTAATCGATTCCAAGCCTGCTATGTTTCCAAACCTCAATAAAAGGCTCCAATTCTGATTATGATGCCCATTGTGTGTTATAAGTGAAAAATACGATCCCCAAATTAAGTATAATGCCTAAATTATTATTATTTTTAAAATGACCGATTTGCTCGATTCGGCCGATTTTTTACCGATTCGACCGATTTTGACCGATTCGGCCGATTTTTTTGACTGATTTGTGTCGAGTTTTTCCTAGGCCGATTTTCAAAAATTGACAAGGTACTCGGCCGATTAACGATTAATTGGCGATTAATCGGCCGAGTTGGCCGATTTTTGCAACATTGATTAATACTTAAAAGAAAATTACATAATACTTAAAAGAAAATTGCATAATACTTAAAAGAAAATTACATAACACTAATCATCAAGGTATGGTAAGTCTTGAGCGTTCACATACTCCGTAAGATCATAACGGAGACGGTGATGAATATTTTCATCTTGTAACTCAGGTATGTGATGTTGCTCTTCATGTGCCTCGTATAAGCGTGCAACGTCGTGGGTTGTCGGCCTACGTAAGAACTCTTGCCTATATAATTGGATTACCGCTTCACAAAAATGATCAAGGCATTCACCTACAAAGTATACAAAATTAAAAATAACGTATTATATAAAAATTAAAAATACCGAATTATATAAAAATTAATAATACCGAATTATGTAAAATTTAAAATACCGAATTATATAAAATTTAAAATACCGAATTATATAAAAATAATAAAAATACCGAATTATAAAAAATTTAAAATATCGAATTATATAAAAAAAATAATACCGAATTATATAAAATTTAAAAAACCGAATTATAAAAAATTTAAAATATCGAATTATAAAAAATTAAAAATACCGAATTATATAAAAATAAAAATAACCTGATGTTCTTCGTGCCATGTTTAAGTAGTCATCGTATCTATCCGGAGGTCCACCCGTACCGAGTTGACGAATAGCCGATGTACATTTTTGCAACGCCGTGAAACTTTTTTCCCCCTAGCGTCTACACCCTCTTGAAACCATTCGAAATTCGCTTCAATATCACCTACAATTTTTAGAAACAAGCTTTTATCCATACGAAATCTTTCACGAAAAACATCATAGGGAAACTTTGGGTTTTCTTCTACGAAATAGTCATTCATTAGAGTTTCTAGCTTTTTCACGATGCGGGTAACATGTCTTCAGGTAGAGCTAGCCGTGTCTTCAATGCTATCGCACGCGGCTAAATAGGTTTCTATGGTAGAACCGGTAGAAAATATGTCGGATGAAGAGTCGGATAAAAAATCTAACTCTTCATCGGATGAAGAAGATGAAGATGAATACATTTTGTTTGTGAAATAGAAATGATATTGTTTGACAAAAAATTAGATATGTTATTGTATTTAAATAGGGAGAAAAAAAAGGGATTAATTTTTTTTTTAAATGCTACAAACGGCTCTTTTCACCCATTAAATGCAATCTAACGTCTATTTTTTGGCCATGTAGAATCGGGGAACTTTGCCGATTGTGAAGATACTTATAGCATGCCGCCCCATGCCGATTTGGAGGCAACATTGATGCCGAGCGGTTTGAAACATGCCGAAGCCCACCCCGCTTGGGTTGCCAGTACCCTAACGAGGGCTATCGGTGGTCGCCAACACTAGCGATTATCTTTAGTGCAATAAAAATAAATATGTATTAAGTTTTACTTATTCAAAAATCATGTACTGTATGTACACAAGACTCCAAAACTAGTATATGAATAAAGTCATGAAGGGATGTATGTTGTTTTGTATCATTAAAATTTAAAAGTCGATTAAAATACATACAATGTCGTAATTAAGCAATCAGAGATCTTATACAAAATATTTGTGATAACTAAGAACATACACAATAGTGAAGCTCTTAATAGGTTTAAAACTCTGTCAAATCATCAATTTATAAACCTTTCGATTTTATAAACCAATTTTCACTCTAGATAAACCTTTTACAAATTTATAAACTATTTCATAAGAACACATACATTAAATTATGAACAAGTTTAGGATTTTAGATATCTTCATTCTACTTTTACTTGAAACATAAGTCCAATATGGTTGAAAAAAATACTAAACCTTTGCATGAGTTTTAAACATGTTCTCGGACCTCTCATTACGGATCCCCTAAACATGACGATCAAGGATATATCATATATACCAACTATTAAAATGAAAAACACATATCACTCTAACTAGTTTTCACTTTAACAAACATTTAAATTATAAAATCATATATCATTTACATTTTTTGTTGGAAGTGAACATTGAAGTGCTAAAAGTATAACGAGATATAAAATTTGAGGTATTTTAAAACTTTGAAATCATATGCGTCCGCACACCTTCATATGTCGGCTTTGTATACATAAGTTTTGTTGTACAAACGATAATTGGAAGTGAATACTCTAGATGGATATATGAGCAAAGTAGAAGTTACGATTTCAGCAATTACAAATAACCTGTAAAAGTAGAAGAAAGATGGTTTGCTTAGAGGCGCTAAAAGTTACCTTGTCCCTGAACCTATGATCACTCAGCTCAAGTAGTATATTAGACATTCCTTCCTTAGGATATTAACTTTTAGGTTTCATCAACAAAATGTTAAATCTTTTCATTTAGCACTTGGCAAACATAATTAATGAGAAAAGAGAGAGTAAACAAGGTGAAGTGGAAATGATTATTCCATTACTTGAATGAGAAAATGAAGCTTACATCAGAATTTATCTGAGAAATAGAAAAGGCGGGAAACTAACTAACTTGAAACTACAGTTGACTATCGTTGACTATTAACTAAAGTGTAAACTACATGTTGCTACAATCAACTAAACATCTATGGTGATGAAGATAATTGGATGAGATGACTGTGGAGATGATTCTTTTATTAGCTTTGATGCCTGGTTGCTTGACTGCATCTTTAAGAACATCTTTGACTTGTGTCTTGATGGTGTTGATAACTCCATTACCCCCCCTGCAAGTTGGCAGTGTATATGGATCACACATGCCAAACTTGGAAACACAATTATGAAATGAAGATCTGTTAAGTCCTTTTGTCAACACATCTGCAATTTGAGTATATGAGGGAGTAAAAATAGGAAGGATGACCCCTGCTTTGATCTTGTCCCTAACAAAGTGGCAATCAATCTCAATGTGTTTTGTTCTGGCATGTTGGATTGGATTGGCCTAAATATGAAGATTGATTGTCCGCAGAAGATGGTGATAGGGGTTGGTGTTGTTATTTGGAAGTCCTTGAGCAGGCTGAGTAACCAAGTAATTTCACATGTGCAGTCTGCAAGAGCTCTATACTCAGCTTCTGTTGAGGATCTTGAGAGCACTTTTTGTTTCTTTGATTGCAAGGAAATGAGACAAGGACTAAGGAAGATGCAAAAACCAGTGGTTGACCTTCTTGAAATGGGACAACTTGCCCAATCACTATCACAATAGGCCTTAAGCTGTAAATTGTTGTTAGCTGGGAAGAACAAGCCTTGTCCTGGACATAATTTGATATATCTGAGAACTTTGATCAAAGCCTTCCAGTGTCGTGTCCTTGGATTGTGACTGAATTGACTTAAGGCATGAGCAGCATAAGACAAATCAGGTCTGGTGAGAGTGAGATAGAGAAGCTTGCCTACTAGGGCTCTGTATTGTGAAGGATCAGAAAGAGGTTCTCCATCTGTGTCATTGAGCTTGTCAATTGGGTTGATTGGGATATGGGTAGGTTTGAGATCCAAAACATCTACACTTTGAAGGAGCTCAAGGGCATATTTTCTTTGTGACATGGTGATGCCTTTTGAGTTTCTCATGAATTCTATACCCAAATAGTAGTTGAGACTACCTAGATCCTTGATCTTTGAATGTTGTATCCAGTTGCTGTTTGATATGATTGATGAGAGAAAGATTGTTTCCTGTGAGAAGAATATCATCAACATAGATCACTAAGGCTAAGTAATCTTGTCCCTTTCTGTAGGTAAGTAATGAAGTGTCTGCATAACTCTGAGTGAAGCCTTTGTCAAGTAAGAAGGTAGTGAGCTTAGTAAACCACTGTCTATTTGCTTGCTTGAGACCATAAAGAGACTTTTGTAACTTACAAACAGGATTTGGAATGGAAGTATCATACTTGTATCCCTGAGGTAAAGTCATGTACACTTCCTCTTCTAAATCTCCATGAAGAAAAGCATTATTGATGTCTAGTTGAGCAATATACCAGTTGTGATGGACATCAGTGACCAACAAAATTCTGACAGTTACCATTTTAGCCACTGGTGCAAATGTCTCTGTGTAGTCTATACCTTCTTGTTGAGTGAATCCTTTTGCCACTAACCTTGCTTTAAACCTTTCAATTGTGCCATCTGATCTATACTTGATCTTGAATACCCATTTACACCCAATGGGTAACTTATTTGGTAGAAGAAAAGTGACCACCCATGTGTGGTTAGAATT
>OU343222.1:135210178-135523211 GCA_910596185.1 Chrysanthemum makinoi | reverse complement strand
TAGCGATCAAAATTATTTACAACATGTTTTTGTACTACAATTTTATGTTTAATAATAAAATTTTAAGCTAGCCGGCCAACGGCCGGGCCTTAGGCTAGTTGCATATATTGGTGAATGGGTATTTTAATTTATGTATTAATTGTATGTAATAAACAGTGATTTTGTAATATTATTTGTGCTTTACATACTTGTAAATTATGTTTTTTTATTTGTATTTGCTTAAAATATATTTTAGAAGATCTTAAAAGTTAAATATGATGAAAGTATGTAAATGCTTTATAAGTAGTATCGATAAGTCAATCCTAAAGTACATTGTTTTTAATATCTAATTAAGGGTAGGGGTGAGCGAAAAAACCGAATAAACAAAAAACCGAAACCGAACCGAACCGAAAATAATCGAACCAATTTGCTAAAAACCAACGAACCGAACTACTAATTCGCCGGTTGGATATGGCCAGTAGCTGAACCAAACCGAATTCATATAAATATATATATTTTTTATTTATTTATATATATATTTATATGTAAATAAATACTATTAAAAGATTATCATAATATAATAAAATACTTTTTATGCTTGAAATATATTTTTTTGCTAAATATCTATGTAATCATTAATTTCTTTTTAAAAAAATAGTGAAATTGGATTGAGCCAAGAACCCAAGAACCGAACCGAAAACCAATTTGAATTTGGTTCGTCGGTTCTCGATCGACCTAAATTTTTAACCGAATTAACCGAACCGAACTAACCGAATAACCCGATGACCGAACCGATCAACACCCCTAATTAAGGGCTATAACGAGTCAAAGAAGTTAGCTTGGGTTCTAAACTGCGATATTGACTACAAATGGGCTTCGAAACTAGTTTGTTTAGCAGATTGACTTTACTGGCAAAGTGGTCCTGTAGGTTGAGTTTGGTATCAGGTCAAAATGTGTAATTGTTGTATAAAATATGACGAGAAAAATTATTTTACATATCAAATTTTTTTTACATACTAGGGGACTCATCTTCATCATCCATCTAAAAAATCAATTGGAAGATTAAAACATTTTATTATTTCACCTATTTTTATAATTTAAATATCGCTTAAACCATTAATTTAAGTGAAAATATTTAGACCGTCACAAGAAAAGCGTTTAATTATCTTTCATAGGCAAGACTTTAATATACTTTTCAAAAAGAAAAAATCGTTTTTTTCGTATTTTTTTACGTTACTTGAAATTTGCATGAAAAAAAATCATATATGATTAAACACTAATTTGAATATCACATGTGATATTAATGTTAAATCATATATGATATGTGATATCATATGTGATATGATATGTATATCATATGTGATTTACACTATCACATGTGATATTACATATCATATATGATATAACACTAATATCATATATGATACCCCTTCCGTCCAAAATTATAAATCCATTTTCTATTTTTCAAAGTCTTTTCTTTCGCACTTTGACCTTAATTATTTTTTTACGTTGTATACAATACTTGATGAAAAGTATACCAATGAAAATGCATTTAAAACACAAGTCCATTTATATATTTTGAGTAAGTATTATATAACATGAAAAAAAATAATTAAGGTCAAAGTGCGAAAGAAAAGACTTTGAAAAATAGAAAATGGACTTATAATTTGGGACGGAGGGAGTATAACACTAATATCACATGTGATAAGTGTTTAATCATATATGATTTTTAATGCAAATTTCAGTAACGTAAAAAAAACAAAAAAACTTAAAAAAACGTGAAAAATACGAAAAAAAAAATTGTCGAAAGTATATTAAAGTGCCTATCTATAGAAAGATAATTAAATGCTCGTCGAAATGATATTTTTTTTTCGCTTAACGATTAACGGTTTGAAAGTTATTAATATTTGAAAAAAGATGATGAAAGTGGGTTTTTTTAATTGTTGGGATTAATCTCATCCATTAGATCAAATAAAAATGGATGATGGAGATTGACACATTGGTATGTAAATAATCTTTTATCCTCAAATGATCTTAAATCAAATATGACATAGTAAATGTTTCTTATTCTGATGTTCGACAGAGAGAAGTTTCACGACGATACTTACCACACAGACTTGGCATACTGTATCGCGGAAGCTATGTCGTCTCTTTGAGTATAATACTATCTCTCATTATCCCTGAAAACGATTTGAAACAATTGGAAGCTACCCTTTTTTATAAGTTTAGTACTTTCCTACACATACTAGATTATTCAGGTTCATCACGTACCCTTCATATATTTGTTATACACGCTTCAAAGAGAGAGATACATTTTTTCGGTTTTGAACTCTATATATGCATTTATACATTAGCGGATAAACAACATGGATGAACTAACTTTTGAATCATATGCATTGAGCCGTGTATGAGGGTGTGCGAGGTGTGCTATCGCACAGGGCCTTAAAGTTTTAGGGGCCTAAAATACTGTACCTCCTTATATAGTTGTGGCCTCAAAATTCATTTCAACCTCAAAATGTTGAAGATATATGAAATTTTGTTCTAAATATATGTTAAACTTTACTTCAAATGCATAGGCGGTGGGAGGGCTTGACTAGCCGGTGTTGGCCCCCCTCCAATAAGCCCACTTTGTCTAATATCACATGAGCCCATGATCTGTAATTTTAATGACACATATAATGGCCACCCCAATTCTCTTGTGTTAAGGAAGAAAAAGAAACAACTGAAATAAATCTTTTGATCTAGAAACCAAAATCCCAACCACGTTTCGGTAGTCTGCTATATTTGTATGTATATTTTACAATAAAATCTTAGACTTTTTGTTTTTCTTCATCTTTCATCTTTAGTGTTGCATCATTGTTGGTCTTCTCAAACTACAAACTGATAAGTCATTTGATTTCTTTAACCACGTAAGTAACCAATGTTAAAATTTCATAATGATGTAGTTTGTTTACTTTTTGCATACCATTTATCTTCAGTGCATTGTCGTATTTGTAAACTGGATTGTATTTTTATTTTTGAATCTAAACAGTAATATTATTGTCGGGTTAACCTGAACCCGAATAGACCCGACCCGATATAACACGACCCAATTAGACCCGAACCTGAACCTGATAATCCGAACTCTTATAGGGTCGGGTTGCGGGTTGTATTTTCAAAAGTCAAAACCTGATTCAACCCGACCCGATTAACCCGATAACCCGACAAGCTGACCCGATAACATATGCATGCTGGTGTTAGTGTGATATTGCACTGTAAGAACAAGTAATGTTGTACTCCAACTAAAATGACAATTTATAAGAATGAAAACTACTAAGCTAGTAACAATAAATAAGATCATGCTACTTTTAGGCTACTGTTAGTGTTAGGATTGAAGAGTAGTAGTATACTAGTCGGTTATGAATAATAGAGTACTAGCAAACGAATCGTAAAACATAAATACTGTTGAGCTTCTAAACTTATATCCAAAAAATAAAAATAATACTGTTGGAGATGCTGAAGTAGTCCCTTTTGGATATTAAAGATAAGAGCACTCCCAATCCTAACACTATAACACCAATAACACCGTCCACGTCAGCGTCACATCAGCTTTAACATTTAACATTAACATTCAAAAAAAAAACACCCACAACCATAACATCCCAATAACATCAATAACATTTCATATTTTCAATTTTAACCCCTAAACTAAAACAAACAATTCATTTATTAAACTAAAACAAACACTTCATTAAAATTGAAAACAAATTACAATACGAGATTAAAACAAATTACAACGTAAATAAAAACAGCATCAAATAAACGCTACAAAAATTAAAGGAAATGACGAATACGATCTAATGACGAGGCTTTCGTTATATTTTTGATGATTCGATCTTTTCGTCATGATCCACCCACGACCATTGGATTTTGCCCTTCGGTAGGCGCCATCAAAAACTTTATCTCTTCCAACCTTGTTATTGTGAGATCTTTTTCCCGCTGCCCGACACGCCGCCACTGACCACGCTTTCAAACGATACCGTTTGCCATAGTTTCGGTGAAATAGGTTGATTTGTGCTCGTTCCTCCGGTCTTTGTTCCCCCAAGATTGTTGTAGTCTCGGATCTTGCTTTCTTGGTAGCACGCTTTTCCCCATGCGTGGTTGTTCATCATTACTAAACAAAGCCTCTTGTTTGGTTTGGACTTCACGGTTAAATCAACCGGTTTTGCGTGTCCCATTTTTATAATGACGCAAAACCTCCCAGCGCCATCGAGACCGAAACAAGGTGCCCCTCGCTTTCCTCACGATACCATTGCTTTTGCCGTTTATCACATCCACCTCACTTTCCCGCTTCGTTGATCCCGCGGCACGTATGTAACAAGAGTTGAATTTTGTGCATATCCCGTTCAACGTTTTCCATTTGCTTGACATCATGTCCTTTGCCGTTGTTGAGTCTATTGAACTCATTTCACCCGACAAAACGTATCTCTAGGTTGGCACTTTCCAACTTTCAGATCCTCCGAAACAACTATGTAACACCTTGCGTAATGCTTCCTCTCTGAATTCCAACGCAGAATCGACAACCTCCTCATCCGAATCAATTGGCGCCGGGTCTTTGGATTTTTTGATTTTCGCTTAATACCGACCTTTGCCTTTTTGGAGAAGACGTGGGTGTCTCGGAACATCTTGTGTTTTTGTGATTGTTGTGACTGTTGTGAATTGTAGGTAAAACTTGGAGTTTAAGGTGCTTTGTTGGTTTTGTTGTTGCCAAAACAAGAATGTTTGATGTTGTTGCACATTTTTGGCCGGAAGTTCTAAATTAGGTTTAAGATGAACCCGTCGGGTTAGATGATGAACCGGGTTTGTGGATTCCACCCACCACCAGAAGATTCAAGAAATCGTCGTTGCCGCAGGCCATTGTTTTTTTCGTAATCGAAGTTGAAAGATTGAGAGTATTGAGAGGATTTAGTAGTGGAAGTGTGAAAAAATGGTGTTTTAATTGTGTATTTATAGTGGTAAAAAAAGGTTTTTAATAAAACTAGCCGTTAGGGGTGGTTTTGAATTTTTATTAAACTTAACGGCTAGTAGCCGTTAGGGACTGGAAATGAAATTTTTTATTTTATTTTTTATTTTTATTTATTTTTCAAATTTAGCGCTAATAGGGGCAATGCAAAAGGACCAACGACGTTAAACAATCAAACTTCCAAAGGTGTAACGCCAATCTGGGCAAGATATACGATAACTGCACCGTTAACATTGGGAGTGCTCTAATATACTTTGCTATCTTTCGGATAAAAATGGCATTGTAGGTCTCATATAGGAAGAATTTGAAACATGCAAAACATATAGTTAGGAAAGAAACATGCCTATTAATCGCTTAATCTTTTATATAATAAAAGAATTATATTATTTCAGAGTTATTTTGTCAATTTATTTTTATTGAAAAAATAATTGAACCAATAGAAGAGCTCGATTTCGCCACGTAAACAAAATCGTGTGATGTAATTGGTTAATAAAAGTCAAAATTAAATTGATTTTGGTCAAACTTTAATAAATTTGGTAGAGAAATTTGGTTGATAAAAAAAACACATAAAAATATAAGTGTCAAATTTGTGAAAACAAAAACTTAAAAAAAGAGGATGTAACTAATAAAACTTTAGTGGTTAAATTTTTAAAAATTAATAGTTAAGTGTAATATTATAAGCATCCATGTTTTTTAATAACTTTAGGTTATAAACAAATATCCCCTTATACTTTATACCCTTTATACTTTATATCTTAAAAAATACAATGTATATGTTGTTTTAAATAACAACATACAAAATTGCATAAGATTATAATTATCAATTTTTTTAGTATATACGTTCAATAAGAACGCATTTATTTCATTTTTAAAAGTTTAACCTATGTGGATACGAGTTTACATTTTAAATACGGCTAAATTAATTAAAACGAAATATAATTATCAAATCAGAAGACGTGTTACTTTAATATAAAAATAAATATAATGCGATCGACTTACAACAATGACTACGTATTTTATTTATTTATATAAGGATATCTAGAAAAAAAAATTTAAAAAACTTTAAATATTTTAACTTTATCAACGCTCATTATTTGTTA
This sequence comes from Chrysanthemum makinoi, assembly GCA_910596185.1. Lineage (NCBI taxonomy): Eukaryota > Viridiplantae > Streptophyta > Magnoliopsida > Asterales > Asteraceae > Chrysanthemum > Chrysanthemum makinoi. The sequence goes on along the minus strand of OU343222.1, from coordinate 135,517,130 downwards.
TTAAACTTGGATCATGTGTACAACATAATAGTAGTGAAATTTAAATAACAACATCAACATCTTTGTCAGTTAAATAAAAGTAAATCTTGAATTACCTAACATAAATTTTTACAAATATTTTACCAAATTCTAATGGATATTAATGCATAATGAAAAACTCGTGCATAAGTATTAATTGTACTTATATTACAATTTTAATGGGCAAAATTCTTATATGTGTATATACTGAACTAAAATGTTAAAATAAATTTGATTTATGTGTAAATTTCGTGCGTGCACGAAACTTATAACTATATAATTATATGCAATTACCTTTAAAGACACAATATTTAGTATTAATACAGAATAATTTATTTTATCAAAACCCCAGACACGGGTATTATAACTAGTTATCTAATGTAGGAAGATAATATACTTTTGTGGTTTGTTTACTCTGTTCACTTGTAATCGAATTATACCTTCTTATAACAGTAACAGTGTAACACTTAGAATGTTTGGTATAAATAACTTAACTAGAAACAGTACATTGTACAAAGTTATTAGTAAAAGGAAGAATTAAATATTAATTTTCGGGTCTTATTGGGTTGACCCGATAACCCGATAACACAAATTATCTAACCCTAATCCAACCCTATAACAATATCGGGTTATTGGGTTCGGGTCAAATCAACTCGATAAGCTTTTCCAACCCAATTAAACCCGACCCTATAAGGCTTATCAGGTTCGAGTCAGATCAACCCGACCCTATTGACACCCTTAGTTGCATGTCTAGTTCTTCTTTTGGATGGATATGCTCATTAATACGTACATGTTTAATATTTATGTCTCTCTTTAGTATTTGAGAGTTTGTGTGATTTAAGAATTTATGTTATGCAGTTTGGAAATTTAACTTAACACTTTTATTTCAGTTTATAATGCTCTAGTTTATATCAAACTTTAAGTATAAGTTTGATTGATGTTTGTAAATTCATTTTCTACTTGTGAGGTTGTGGCAAATTCATGTAACATGTAACACCATTTTAGTTATAAAAGCTTTATTGTTGCTTGCATTCAATACTAAAATAAAATTTTGAACTCAAATACCGTATAATTGTTATATCGTTTTCAACTTATATTGTTCGGCCAATACCATTACTATTGTACGGTAAAGTCGGACTCGTCATCCCTTAACCTAAAATCCTGGCTCCGCCCTTGTTCAAATGGGTGAAAGTGATGAAAAACTCATAAAAGTTAAAGCTAGATCGTTACAATATATTTTTAATAGTAAATGTTTAGTTATCATATAAGCAGTTTTGCACAATGCCTCCGCGCGCTAGCCTAGCTACGGCATTGCAGTTATAGATTATGCATTTATACTAGCTGCAGTTTTCTATTAGTTGCTCTCTTCTATGGATGTTGGTGGATCATGTACCGGAGAATACAAAATGGTGATCTTTAAATTGTTCCAAACTAGTTGTGCTCTAACAATAATTTTGTTGAGAAAAATGACACCGGACTGAAGTAAACCCACAACTAAAATAAGTAAATACTAATAAAAGATGAAACACAGATCTAACGTGGAAAACCCTAATAGGGTAAAAAACACAGGCAAGTAAAGATATGTTTCACTATGATGAAAACTAAGAGTTACACCTTTTCTCTAATTACAAGGATAAACACCAATAGTTATATCTCTTGTATACAGGAGTAATTACACAAACTCTCTAAAAGCCTGAAATAAGTACTAGGAGAAAGAATAATACAAAGAACAATGTGTTTCTTTAGAATGTGATGCTTTGAATGAGACTATCACCTTTCTATTTATACTAGTAGTTCATGGCAAACTTGTAAATAAATTTATCACAAAAGCTGGCATCAGTTCATGCATTCATCATTCTAATCATTTGCCAACTTGATAGATATTCCAATGGCCCACCATCCCACTTGCAAAATTATTTAGATGCATTGTATCTTTAACAATCTCCCACTTGAAGATTCGATTGTAGCTAAATCGATCTTCACACCGTTATCCTTCCTTGCACTTTCATGTTGCTTACGTTTCCGCTAGGCCGCATGAGGATCGGTGATAGCAGGTTCGGGGTCGAAAGACTTCCTTTTCTACGAGCAAGCTTTACAACCGACTAGGCAGTTTACCCAATCGTTGCAGTATAGTATGGGTAAGCCCAGGGGGTTGATCGTTCTCTAGAGGAATAGAGATGTATGACGAGAATGTGAGGTTGAGGGTGATTCTTTTTACCTTTTTTATATTTTTTTTAGAAAACAATTAAAAATCTAGGGGTTTAGGAGTGGGGGGGGGGTGGTAATTCTATCAATTTTAACAACTAATAATTTAAACTAAAAACTAATTATATTAATGAAAAGAAAAAAAGCTATGAATTGATTGGGTGTGTTCTTATGATAATTAAGAGCGTGTTTACTTATATTTTCTTACTCCCTAGTTATCTCTTATTTGTTGGTTGAATTGTCACATTCTCATTCTAATTGGTGCGTTGTATTCCGTGTTAGTCCAGGGGTGCCTAATTACCTAGTTCTATGAATTGTAACTCTCCTCTAGACTATCCAGGATCGCCAAGTATCGTAGTATCTCCCCCGAATACTCTATTATTCTAAAGCTACAACTCACGCAATAAACACAACGTTGGCTCAAGTGCACTCTTAAGCTTTTTACTATTTAGGACGTTCAAGCTCGCAACAATTAAAGAAGAAGCCAGTTTTCTTTACTCTAGCATCTACCAATTAAAACAAGAGACAACCTAACAATAATCAAAAACTAGGTTTCATAAATCAAAGCAAACACAATAATAATTTAGCTACGGATGATAGATAAGCATGAACACAAACAAACGATTGAACATAGGATAAACATGATGATAGATTGTATTAACAAACTTATCTTTGAGTGTAAAAAAGGGTTTGGAACCCTAAAATACTGCCTAAGTCGGACTATGAACAAACTAGGGTTTGCTCTCCAAAATACTACACATCAAATACAGAAAATTCGAAGTCTATATATAGATATACACTTGCGACGGCGTCGCCTTTTGATGGTGACGCCATCTGGTCGCCGTCATTAGGGTTTCGTTATGGACAAGTCATCGTTGGGACGACGTAAGTTGAGGAAGTGTGACGCCGTTTGGCTTCATAAAGGACGCCGTCTGGCTTCATAAAGGACGTCGTCTTTGAATTATTCTTGGTCATTTGGTGTAAAATAAAGGGCGACACCCTCCTGGAATAAGGCGCGAGGCCGTCATGTTGTAAAACCAAAATATGACCTGAGCCGTCGCTTGAGAATTTTTAGAAATCCTTGTGAGCGACGACGTCGCCCCTATGGGTTGGGACGACGTCAGATGCAGAATTAAGCCTTAAAATCTTGACTTTGTCGTTTTCTTCATGTTTTCGCTTCTTTTCGTCCAAAAGTGCTTGATTCCAACAATTTGCTTCCAAAAGACCAAAAATGTGAAAAGAAAAGATTTTAAGCAGTAAGGGATATAAAATGTATCAATTTATAAGTTAGGGGTCATTTCGCATTGGTTTGAAATAGTTTACAACAAGTACAAGCGCCACAATAGTCAATACAAGCACATAAATTATACGCTAGCACCTCACAATTGGTGTTTGGATTCTCTCATCTCTCGGGTTTATATGAATATAATATGTAAGGAAATGGAAGATAAACACTCACTACCTGACATAGTACATAGATTACCATAGGCTTGAGAATAGATCAAACCTTTACCGCTTTGGCGTAAGCACCTAGGAATAACTATCTAAGAGGTCTTTACAAAGGGTTATAATGTTAAGCTTTGGGTAGGGAAATAAAGGGTTTTGTTGGATAAGGGGATATTTAGTGGTGGCAAGTCAAAAATCTTATGTTACAAGGATATAAGACGCGGCGTTGCTAAGCCAAGACTCGCTCCTAAATAATAACTTGAAGCAAAATCAAAAGACATAAACTTAAAAACATAAAATATAAAGATAGATGTAAGATGGTAGCCCGTATGTTTTTTTTTTCTTTTTTTTATACCTGTTTACTCTACCATCCTCTAAGATAACATCAAAATAAAAGGGATTTATAAGAGCATCCCTACATTTGAGTTTTTATTTCATTAACACTAATTGACCCGATTTGAAAAGATCAAAACACTTTGAGTACTTAATTACGTAGACAAAGAGAAATTGAATTTATCGTTCCTTCCCGTTACTCCATAAAATACTACTTTTAACTCATGAGTCCCAATCGTCTCAAAACTGTATACAAAGGATCTGACTCGACTTAGCAACCATGCAAGTAACTAGATCATTGAACTAAGGATTTAAACAATGGTTACAATAATACACTAAAGATGAGTGCATAAAAGGTGGGCTAAGGCGATTTGGGTGTACAATTTAGGGGTGGATTGTATACAATACTCTTCATTGATATTCTGGAAACCGGAACATCACGAGAACCACAAAAAGATAGGCTCTGAGGGGTTAACTAGGGGTATCGTGTACTAAAGATGAGTACATCGTAAGGGTGTGGGGAAAATTACTCAACCGATGTGGATGACGTAATTAAATAACAGGTTTAAAACAAGGGTTATCCTAATGCGTCTAATCATTTAGTTAATCCTATCTACACGACTGTAGTCTCACTCGCGACCTCGGAATGCATCACAAAACAAGTTCTAGAATCTATTATACTACCGGTACACTCACTAAGAACTAAAGATGAATGCTTTTATTTGTAAAGATCTAGGGGCGAACCTTACATTTTTTGGGTGGAATTTGAGTGGTATAGGGTTTTTGTGCTAGTCATATAACTACTATCCATGAGACGCTTTATTAAGGCTAACGTTTTATTCTAAAGTGACATAATTTTTTTAAATTTGATGCTAAAATTACCCTAACAAATATTTCTCATAGTTTATTACACAATTTACCAAGGACAAGACAAAAAATCAAGTGAGTAAATAGTTTCTAAGTTCCCGTTTTATTCTTCCTCCCTACACTTAAACTGAACATTGTCCCTAGTGTTCTTCGAAAGTATCAAAGTTATGATAAAAGAATGTATATAAAAGAGAAAGAAACTAATACTCCCCTGATTAGCTCAGTAGGATATGCGTAAAGTTGCGATTAAATCCTCCTCCAAGAAGAATGAGCAAGTAATAAGTGTTGCTACCATCATGTACTTCATCTTCTTGTCTAAAAGAGAAAGAAACTAATACTCCCCTGATTAGCTCAGTAGGATAAAAGAGAAAGAAACTAATACTCCCCTGATAAGTGTTGCTAATAAGAATGTATATAAATCCCCTGATTAGCTCAGTAGGATATGCGTAAAGTTGCGATTAAATCCTCCTCCAAGAAGAATGAGCAAGTAATAAGTGTTGCTACCATCATGTACTTCATCTTCTTGTCTAATATAACATGCACAATTATAAGAAAACGAAACGAAATCTCACATAAAATCGTCGGTATAAACTATATAAGAAACAAAACTACACTAGAAAGCATCCATTATGACATAAACAAAACTACACTAGAAAGCATCCATTACGTAAAATCGCATAAAATCAAGTGAGTAATAAGTGTTGCTTTAATCCCGACGCCGTCAGGTTGTTATGACAGAAAGAGTCAGATGCGTTTTCCGGAAAAATTCTGGAAAAATTACTTCTTTAAAGACCTGAAAAAATTCCTGCAAAACATCCATTATGACTCGATACAAGCATTTGACTCTAACAAACACACAAATATATACAATTCCAATTATTGTTAATCTCATGTTCATATAAGTTCTAAAAACATATGTGATCTTCCCTACACTTATCTTTTTGTAAAATAGCTTTCTATGCAATTAAAACGAAGTTAAAAACAAAATAAAGCATTTTCACAAAACAAACATGAGAATTAAGCAATAACGAAAAAGATATGTAAACACACAAACAAGAATGAAAAACAAGCATGCAAACAGTTTGTTAGGAATTGGAAATTCCATAGTGAAGTATCGGTCACCCCAAATATAATCTAGCATAAGTTAACTCGTAGACATATTGTTAGTTACATTATTTATTAGTTAGTTATTAGCGTAGTTTAGTAAACAATCGCGTGGAGGAAGGACGGGTCTTTACCCACTGTATACCTGATCCACAGGCCGTCAGGAGGTCGTTTAGCTTGTAACTATAAATACCCTTCCCACTAAGGTAAGTGTGTTGCTTCTGATAATCTAACCTTACACTTGTTTGTTTATCTCTCTAGAAAACACCCTCTCATCTCTTCATCTCTCTAAACATGGTAATCTTATATCATCATAATCCTAGACCACCCGAATCATCAAACAACATAAAATATACGATCCTTCAATTGGTATTAGAGCCAAGGTTTTATGTTTTGATGATTTATGTCGGTTTTGATACTTGTTTTAAACTGATTTTGTACCATTTTTGTGCGTCGGAAAATTTTGTTTTCCTACTTTTTAGTGACATCAGTTTTTAACAAGTTTGTGTATCTTTTGGTCAAAAGTCATATGGTCCGTTCAAGATTATACACTGTTTTGTCTCAATATTTTGTCCACAGATTGTGTTTTATATCTTTATATGGCTTTTGGTAACAAAATTTGAAAGAATATCAGTGGTCTTCTGGTCAAGTCATTGTGGTCAAAAATTGGTCATGTTATTCTGGTTCCTCTTAAATGGTTTCTCTTTATGCAGTTTCTGGGTTTTTTTTGGTGTGTTCTTGGTGGCGAGTTGGTGCAATTTGATATGCGAGTTGTCTCAAATATAACCAGAAGTGCTTTATTGAAAGCGACTTGACCTGAAAAATGTCTAATGAGTGACTTGTCATAAACTGTCTGGATTCAGTGAACCCTAAGCGAGTTGTGTAAACAGAAATAATAAAGCGAGTTGTGTTCTTGCATTTTTAAATACGAGTTGTTAAAATGCATGAAAACACTTTGACTCCATCTTGATGCGAGTTGTCAACAAGACCAAAGCGACTTGTTGACCTTACATTTGACTCGACCACAAAAGACCATATACCAAAAACAGACTCTTCATGACTTCTGTGTTTCCACATCATCAGTCCATTAATTTACGAGCAAGTGATAACCGAATAAAAGAGTAAACGTTAGACATATTCGACCCAATACCAACATCAACCACTCTATCCTAATCTCATCTCATATCATTCAACAACTTCAATCCCATATTATCCTAGATCTTGACTCGACTTTAATCAAAACATGTTCAATGGTTCTCAGATTTGACACAACGATTTCCCAATCGTGAAAAGATTTTTGTTGAATCACTATCATCACTGAACCATTAGCAGCTTAGCTTCATTTCATATTCGAATTACAAAAGAATGATTTATAACACTATTGTTATAATCCTTCTTTTAATTGCTAGACATATGTACTCATAACTAAAAGATAACATCTTTCCCGAGACCAGTTGTTAATTGATCTTGAAGCCTTACCGTTCACACTTGTGTGTTAGATGGAACAAACACAATCAATACCATGAGTATCTTGTTTAAGTACATGTTTGCCTATTTGAGATACGACTAGAAGAGACAAGGCAGATCTTTTGAGATGATGAATTTGGATCTGGTTTTGTGAATGAGATTGTTAGGTGAGAGATGTGTTAAAAAGAGGCGGATTATAAAAGTGTTTAGGGTTTGGTTGTGAGGGATAAGGGGCCCGAGTGTTTAGGGTATTAACTATTAACCGGTTTTGTGTATTTTCTGGAATTGGACTTGAGCAGATTGGGGCCCGATTGGTTGGATATTGGATCAGTTGACTTTGTGCTTAATATAGCATACATGGGCTAGTAAAACTGGGGTTTGAACTAATATTGTATTATGATTGTGAATTAGATACCTCATGTGGTGTTAGGACCATTATAAATATTATTGAACTTGATTGTAAGACGTTACTATGAAAATTGATAGCATATTGATACTTGATGGGTGGTATCTTGGTCAAATTTATGTTATCAAGAATATTGGAGATAAATTTTGATAAAAATCTGATTAATGACATTTGACTCTCATGGGGATAATTGTTCACGGCTTGTGTTATTGAATGAGTTCAAGGTTATTGTCCGACATTATTGATTTGGTATTGAAATGACGGTTCAAAACAGTTTTATTTGGATGATTAGACTTGGATGATTGGATTAATGTTCATGAACCGGGCCTCAAGTTTTACAAGTAATCAAGTTTGGGCCATTCACATGATTGGGTCTAATGGGCTTCTCATGAATTGAATTTTTAAGTATTTTGGATAAGCGAGACTTGGACTTTATGAGTTGTGATAATGAGATTTGATGATGAGATCGAATGATGAGATTTGTTGTGGTATGAGGTTTGGTACTTTGGCATATACATTTTCACGGAGAACAATATGTCACGGCTTTAATTGATATTGGAAAATATTGACTATGTGGTTGTTTTGGACGTTATTTCTTATTCAAATTTGAAGTGCGGTTTTCGGGCGCACTTATTTTGTCTTTTTTTTCTACCCTTCCGAAGATGACTTGTTTGGGCATTTATAGAGTGTGATAAAGACTTGGCTATTTAGTTTCATTTGGATTCTTTCTCGCTAACCCACAACGTAACTATCACTTCTGTCTCACGCATTGAGGATACGCAAGAGGTTTTGTACATTGGGTACACCGTTTCTTCTTCACAAGGATTAGTACAAGCTTAAGTAACAAATCTGGGGAAGTTTATGTCATATTCAAGTTTGGTATACCGGGTCTACTTCTCCAAATAATCACAAAGAATCGCCGAACAGAATTCGTGAATGATATGTTAGCCAAAGTATTTAATGGTGGAGATGTAATCAGCAATTCTTATGGAGTATTCAACACCACTGAATGTTAAATGACACTTCACAGTCTGAGCAAAATCTTTCAAGAATCTTCAACGTCATACACGATTTTTCAAGATGTTTGCTTATGACAAGAACTTTACGTGCAGATGGTCGTACATATTAATGGGGGAGAAATGTGTACTTTGATGATTTACGATCAACCTCCAGGGGAAATAGTGTATACCACTTGACTTAGTATGGTTTGTGAAGTTGTCTACATATGGGTAAAAGAATTGTTGATGATATTGTTGATGATGTGAATGAATCGTTGATGAACCGCTGCATGTTCCCCTAAAACAGATATTCACAGAAACCAAAGTTGCCATAACACATTCAAGCTGACATTGTTTACGGTTTTGTATTGGTTTTGTAAAATCCCGCGAAAGAAACTATTTCTCGGTTTAAATCATAGACTTGTAAAATCCCGTAACAATGGAATCATCCCGACATAAGTAAAGTGCATTTCCGGATCGATCTCACGGTTTATTCTTGGTTTTGTAAAATCCCGCCAAAGAAACTATTTCTCGGTTTAAACCATAGAATTGTAAAATCCCGTGATGATGGAACCATCTTAGAGAAAGGAAAGCCGATATTATCCGATGCCTGCACATTACGCCAAGAAGGGATAAAAGGTGTACTTCATGAATTGATGTGTGTTTGGATATTCGTCATGACAGCTTGGTTATTATATGGTTTCAGAGTTATGTGCTTTTAACCATGGTCCGGATGAAAACCATTATCATAGTTCACTTAAAACATCAAAGGAGGCTAGATGTGAGCTTTTAACCAGAAGATGTGACAACGGGGTTAATTCAATATTATTTATTTGAGGTTGAAGTGAAATATCACGGGCGAGTGTACTTAGTATCTCAAGGTATGGGATGGTTGGATGAAGATTCTTCAAGATCCTTGTTCGAGCTTATTATCAAAAACGAAGACTTGGAAATCTAGTTATTGTTGGGTGACTTTTTCTTTTTTGTTTTACCACTTGGGGGAATTGGGCTCTTATCACCTCAAAATAACTATCACTTTAAGGAGTTACGTTGTAGTGCTCAGTGTCACATTAAATTGTGGATTTTCAAGAGGTGATGTACGTCTAATACTTGATGGTTGGTTGGTTGAAGAGTATAGAGTACTTAGAGATTCAATGGAGGATGAAGTCTCAGCACCGCTCTTTGTTACATATGTGCAAGTTTAAGTCACGAGTTCGGGTTAGTTTACTTCAAGGTCAAATTCATCATATTAGGTTTTCCATCACCAATACCGACAAAGAGCCTATTGAATGATAATGGGGTTGATTACAAGTTTTGCCAAGAGAGATTGAAAAGAGAGAGATTATGACGTTTGAACACAACAATTCAGCCTCGTTCTCTAAAGAAAAGAAAAGTGTACGCCTCGGTGCTTTATCTTCAAAGAAGAGAAATCTTCTTATGACGTTGAAACACAGTCAAAGCCTCGACTCTAAAGAAAATAAAAGTATATTTCGCTTGGCTTTATCTTCCAAGAAGAGAAATCTTATGACGATGAACACAACAGCTCATGCCTCGCTCTCTAAAGAAAGAAAAGTAACGTTCCAAGGCGCTTTATCTTCAAGAAGAGAAATCTTCTTATTTATGACCATTCTCATCAACATGCTTCATGATTTTTCCAAGCGCTTCAGTCATCAAGTGAACCGAACTACTGTTGATTGTCTTCTTATTCCACTTGCTCAATCATAATGACGATGGTGACATCATATGCTACCTTTGAAGGGGAGAAGTGTGATGAGACTACATTTGTTGAAGATATTCACTTATTTTTTCAAGAATGGCATCTCTGTATGCAATTCTTGAGGGGGAGAAGAAGTGTGATAATTATGCATGGTTGATTGACATATGAGAATATATGGTCATACGGCTCCTAACTCATGTAAGAACCGAACTTCTTCTTATCGGGTCATCTTCACATGGAGTTTCGTCTAAGAGCCGTTGGTTGACATCTTCTCATGGACTGATTTGATTAATGACAAAGTGCTTCCGATTCTGATTTCAATGAACATCTTTCATTTGTTAAAGGGATTTGCTATATACAAGTTATTAACGGAATGCATTTGGTGAGAAGAAGATGTCAACTTTCTATTCCCCAACCTGACAATCTTGAAGAAGGTCGAAGCTCCTACATTTGCTTCACATTGCATGTTAGAAGACTAAAGACGAGTTGCATTTGATTATCTAAAGACTTTTTCTTAACGGGCATTTATCAAACAAATTGTCGGTTTAGGGAGAGCACTAATTGGGGAGAGATGTCGATCCCCAATTAGACTTGCTCACATTCTTCAAAGAAGTTGATTCTCACAAAGGATTATAAGTGTTCTCTCAAAAGATTTCAAGTATCCGGGTTTATAATGTGTTGTCGATCTCCGTCAAAACCAAAGAAGGGGAAGGAGACACATATCTAAACACAAAGCGAGTAAACTTGATGAACTTAATTCTTCTAAGTGATTGAAGATATCCCGGGAAAACAAATGTCATGACCGCGAGAAAACTCAAGGTTTTACTCATCAAGGCTTTTAGTGTTATTATTCCAACTATGTGGGGGAAGTGATGTAAGAGAAAGTTTCTGAAGATAAAAGAGGTACACAGTGTGTGATGATTTCGATGTTATCGCATCATCGGGAGAGAGAATTGTGTACATTGGGGCGCCAACTGTTTCACTTGAGTGCTTAATCGCTGATTCGAGATATAATCACTTATTCCGGAGTTGATATCAGAGATAGTCATCCGCAGAGATAACGTGATTCGCCTCGCTTCTTCAATGTTATCGGTTATTCTCTCTGGGCATTCGGTACTTTGGGTTCTTGAGCTTCATACACTATCATCAGGGGAGAGAAAAGTATACATCGTGGTTATTCGCTATTAGACTTAATCGCTACTCTGGATGGTATAAGTTTCTCGTCTTATGTGTATTCGGTTCGTGAGCTCTAGTCTAAGATGACCGCATTAATTCATCTACTTGGGGAAAGTGGTCTCTTGAAAACTTTTGGTATGGATCGCCGCACTTCAAGTGGAAAAGAAATTGAGAAGAGTTATTCATATGTTGGATGATACGCTGCTGTTCTTTTCTATGGATGATATAACCTCGAACGAAGAATCACAATGATTATTCTTGAAAGAAGGCATGATCGATGATAATGGTGTGCTTCTCTGGCACCGCTAAGGAAAGCTTGAAATAGAGCTTCAAATCTTCATCTAATGGATTTTCGGTTTGGGGAAGTCGCCAAAGCTCAAAGGCTCATGTTTTCTCTTCTATTTTGGAGCCTCAGAAGCTTTGGTGGTGGAAGTTTAAGAGATGACGAATTCTATCTTCTACGTCGCTGCCGATATCCTTATCTCGGTACCAGATCATCACTCTTAAACTATATCATCTATCTCTATCTGTAAATATTTATCAAAAAAAAAATACAAAAATATAAAACCAACAAAAAGAAAATAGAAAAATATAAAATCAACAAAACCCAAAAATCGAAATTTAAAAATAAAAATATGTTTTCTCAAGACATGTCTTTTGGTATCGATAACATTTACGGTCTTAGAAATGTCATTCAATAATGGCACATGACCATAGATGAAGTTCGGAAAGGAGGTGTAAATATTCTTTTCAAAACATATCTAAAACTATGGCTTATAGCACGATTGTAACCAAAGCGCTAAAACCATGGTTTGCTATTATTTTAGATAGCAACCCGCTTCTTCAAAAGGAAAGTGCGCGCTAAACCAATTTTCAAATATTTTCGTGCACTTATCCTAAAACAAAATGAGGAAAGTATGTCGAAGGACTATTGTTCCTACACAAATGTTTTTCCTTCTATAAATTCTTCTAAAAATATTTGCTGTTTTAAAAATGGTGGTAAATGAGTTGCTTGTAAATCAATCGATGGAGAGTTTTAGTAAAATTGAAAACTCAATCAATGACTTGCGATTTTAAACTTTTCACAAAATAAGTCATTGATTGAGGGGGAGAATGTTTTCAAATCTATATCATCGAACGGGCTTTCTTAATTATCCTACGTGCTTAATTAAAAATAATATTTGCCTATGTCGAAGGACTAGGAATTTAGGATATGATTGTTAGGATTAGATGACCAGAGTTTGATAAACACATAACTCCCATGCCTTTGTATGATCTGATTGATATGTTGGATTGACTTTTATTAGTTGATTGTTGTTTGGGTGATGTCGACCACCATATATCTGTACGTGTGTTCACTAACGAGCGTGTATATTGGTATATAAGAATGTTCCCGATCCCACAATTGAAGATGATTGGATGCCGAAAGGAAAGGGTAACTATATCTTGGGTTGACAAATGAAGAAACGGGCTTAATTTGACTTCTATGGAGAGTTGGCATGAAAATGCAACGAAGAGGTCTCACTGCATCGCCAGATGGTTTTCTTCCAAACCTGAACAACAACAAAAGCAGCCAACCACCTAACGTGATTCTTTGCAGACAAGAAGTGGATGATACCATTTTTCTTAAAACAATTTTGAAATTATTGTTTTGAAAATGGAAAAATATTGTTTTGAAAATAAATTGGACTTAATTTTTAGAAATCAACATGTCTTCAATTTAAACTAAAGTCACTCAATCATCGACTACGGTCATGGATTGAGGGGGAGAGTGATTTCAAACTAAATATTTTCAAACGATATTTCATCTATCAAATCCTTTTGTACAAAATAAGTGGTGATCTAAAGATTTAATGTTATGTCATGGTATGATTCTCTTTAAAACTCAAAGATCTTTCAAAATGAAATTTTTTCTGTTCTTGTTTGATTGTGAAATTGTTTTATTTTACTTAAAGATCTCTTAAAAACTATCATACCTGACACTAACAATCTTTAATATCGAAAAACTGTTCCTTATCTATCATTTTTCAAAATTAAATCAAGCCACGTCTTTCCCCAAATTTTTCTAAAAGATTTAAATCAATTGGGATCACAAATCTCAAATGGTTTGATATTTTTGATCGGGGGAGAGATCGTGATTTAAATCTCAAATCTGTATTAGTCCTTTAAAGGCACTCCTGCCTCCATGTGCCAAACGATTTCAATATATGATGCACATGATTGATGAGGAGAATTTATCCAAAAACAAGATGAGTATTTAAACCATGCCACATTTTCTCCCATGTTTTCTAAACTGATTAATCACTTGAGATCCAAAATCTCAAAGGGTTTGATATTTTGATCGGGGGAGAATTTGTGATTTAATTATGAAATCTGATAAATGATGATCGTTTTTGATTCAAAGTGGTCTCTAATATGTGCTAAACTCTTTCGTTTATCGATGCACATATTGAGGGGGAGCAAATGGTTTCTTAATGGATTTTGTGATCGCGGAATGTATTCCAAAAGAACTCTTTCCTCTATGTGATAAAATGATTTAAAATATCCTACGCATATATTGAGGGGGAGAATTTACCAAAGAAATTCAAATGGCTTTTTTTAAGGAAATTGTGATCAAGAAATCATTTCAAAGAACTCTTGCCTCCATGTGCTAAAAAAATTTCAAAATCATATGCACATGTTGAGGGGGAGCGTTTCTAAAAGATCAAAAACAATTAAGGTACAAAATGCTTTGATATTATATCACAAGTACCTTGATTGATTTTCCAAATGATTTTTCAATTTGTTTCGAGAAGGAAAGAACAATACCAAAAGACCGACCAATTTACTTTATGCATGGTGTTATAAGGATTGTTAGGTTAGGTATTCGTTCCTACGATCCCGCCAGAGCCGGAGGGATCTACCCAGGGACAATCCACTAGATAGTGTAGAGTCCTTAGGTATGATGAAAAAAAGGAGAAAAATGAGATATGGGAAGAGTGCGGACTGAGATAGAGCTAGAACTGGAATAAACCCAACAAGGTTCTAGTTATGAAGTCTCGGTAAGCACTGAAGGGGTTGAAGAATGAAAAAGAAATGAATGTGAAAAAGGGTGAAAAGAAATAGCTCTCAAATAATTCAACCTTAGGCAAGAAGGGTTCAATACTTATGCTACTGGTGGTTACTCAGGTAACACTAGTATTGAAGACAAGACGTCATGGACCCAAAGACGATCGCACTACAACTTCCCAAGCTACTCAAGTTCCTCTAAAAGGGCTTGTTTCATTCTCACGGGGAACCTACATAATCTATCGACTTTCTCTTAGAGATTGTTGATATTGAAGAAGGAGACCCTCTCCCTAGTCTCCGACATAGGAAACCAAAATACACAATTAAGTCTAGAGCCAAGAGATCATCCACAATATCTCATTAGGACACAAAGTTAATGAAGACTTGCTGTTTCACACAATGTGGAAAGTAAGTATATATTAAGAGTCCTACGCATTATCCTTGTGGTATTGCCAGAACATCCGAGTGATATGAAAATATTCACGATGGAGATGGAAATCCTTCTAGAGCCAACATCTAACAAGCTCTTGGTGGGTGACATGTGAGATCTTGCAAAAGATCAAGCTTGTGACAACTGGATAGAAACAATTGGGCGATTCATTCTTAAATCAACCTTGGTCCAGGAAATGAATTGACGAATACTTTTGGAAAAACCGTACGATGTGCAAATCTTCTTTTCTCTAGCACATCAATGTATTCATGTTTTAAAACGCAAAAAGTATCTCTGATTGAAAAAAATACTTTTGGAAAAACCATTCGATGTGCGAATCTCTTCTTTTCTCTAGCACATCGAATGTGTATTCTCTTTCAAATACAAAAAGTATTTTAATTGAAAATTGATCTTTCTCATAAAACCTTCGTCATATTGCAAAACTCTTTCTTCTATGCAATACGCTATTGTTTTTAAATCAATTTTTCATCAATCGCTGAATCTCAATTGGCTGGTTCACTCAATTCGCGTGTTGTCTTTGAGACGCTCCGTTTGAGAAAAGCAACAGCCTGCGAAACCCTCCAAGGAGATTCGAATTATACCTCGATCACAGGCATTGTATGATCAACGGGAACCGTGGGTCAGTACCTCAATTCAACGAAAGTCATCAAAGACATTTTCGTGTGTTTTATTGCTAACTGTTGTTTGCAGGTACATTTGGACGGTTGCAGTTGATCAGAATTGACAAGTCAATCCAAAGCCGCATGCTCACAGCATCCACACTTAATTGAAGAAATCATGACTAGTACTTATCTACATAACCCGCTCGATATTTTTATTATGTTTCGCTTACTGCTGCAAATATCATGAGCCAAAAGCTTCGCTACTCTAAAGAAAAGATGTCATGATCCAAAAGTGAGCATGTCGGTCCAAAGTCACAACTTCACATGATGGCAACACAATACAGGTGATCCAGAGATTTATCGTGGTGATGATCTCAATGAAAGCTCGAAGATCATCAAAGATGTGGATCAGTTGAAAGGCCTCCACTAAAGTACAAAGCAATCGGACTTTGAAGTATCACTGCTAAAGCACAATGATGCGGATGTTGAAGAATTAAAGTCTACGAGCTCAAGACTGAAGATTTAATAGAATGCTAGGATGCAAAATGTAAATCATGGGGTGACCTCCCTTAGGGGGAGATTGTTAGGAATTGGAAATTCCATAGTGAAGTATCGGTCACCCCAAATATAATCTAGCGTAAGTTAGCTCGTAGAAATATTGTTAGTTACGTTATTTATTAGTTTATTAGTTAGTTATTAGCGTAGTTTAGTTTAGTGCAACACCGTGGAGGAAGGACGGGTCTTTACCCATAGTATACCTGATCCACAGGCCGTCAGGAGGTCGTTTAGCTTGTAACTATAAATACCCTTCCCACTAAGGGAAGGGTGTTGCTTCTGATAATCTAACCTTACACTTGTTTGTTTTTCTCTCTAGAAAACACCCTATCATATCTTCATCTCTCTAAACATGGTAATCTTATATCATCATAATCCTAGACCACCCGAATCATCAAACAACATAAAATATACGATCCTTCACAATTAAACATAAGTTGCCTCCTAAGAAGCGCTTTTCTTTATTAATGAGTCTTGTAGCTAGACTCGAAGTCATACCCTACGTACCTAGGTGAGTGAGTTCATCCTTAAGGACATCGGTGGGATCGAATTTCTCTTTTAATTTCCTACTAGTACGCTTAGTCCGTTATGCCTTTTCAAACATCTCACCATTGGGATCATAGATCGTCATGCTAATATGCCACTCTTCATTCCCATTACTAGGTGGCTTATCCCAATTCCACTTATGCTTAGGCTTACTACTCTCAACTTTCCATCTATTCATGCAAAGATTAATAGCCAAGGTTCCTAGGAATTCAGTCATCTTCCTAAACACTAAAGTATCCTCAAATGGATTCACCTCAATTTCCCTAACCAATTGTTGCTCTAAGTAGCATATGTTATTTATGAAGGCTTCTTCTAGATAGAAAGGTCTTTGAGGGCCTACAAAATCTCTATTGGTCCAAGGTCCATATCTACATGGTTTCCTATCTAAAATGATCTCATGAGGCATTTGTTCACCCTCATTATCATAGGAATGCTTCTTAACATCATAGATTAACCTAGAACTCCCTTCTCCTACCACTATTTTGGACATCTTACAATCGATTATGGCACTAGCGGTAGCTAAGAATCCTCTTCCAACCAATAATGGACATGTGGTATCACTAGTCATATCTAGTACATGGAAATCCGCCAATAGAGTCACTTGTTCTACGTGTACTACCATGTCCTTCATTATTCCTACTGGATACGCAAAACTACCATCCGCTAAACCTATGATGGTTTCCATTGGTTCTAACTTACCTAGGTTAAGGTTTTTATGGAGGGACAACGAAAAAAGGTTGATGCTTGACCCTAGATCGGAAAATGTGTCGAAAGACTTGGAATTTCCAATGCTACACGGAAGAATGAATAACCGGGATCATTTAAAGTTTTAGGTAATTTGTTTTGCACAAACGCAGACCCACGTTCTCCTAATTTTTGTCTTTACTCATATTTTTCTTTCAAATCATGATAGTAAGGCGCATAATTCAAGACTTCAAGAACTGGGTTTTCTTGGTAAAGCTCCTTAAATTCCTCTTCATTAGTTGGTGTTTCAAGATTTGGATGGACCATTAACTTAGGTTTTTAGTCTTTTGGGGTAGTTTGCTTGAAACATGTCTTGATAGTGTGAACCGAATAGACTTGCGGGTGTGAGGGGCATGAATATGCGCTTTCCCTTGGTAAACAAGAAAATTGATACGATAAAATTGAATTTACTTTTGGGTTCTTGATGGTGTCACTTGGGAGTGCTCCCACAATTCGGTCATTGAAGACTTCAAAAAGGTGTCGAGTTTATTTGTCATTTCGCCTTGTTGTCTTTTGAAATCGGCTTCAAGTTTAGACAACCGAGCTTCTTGAGATGACACAAAGTTGGATACCATCCCCTCGAGATTAATGGGATTACCGGTGTTGTAGGGGTTGTTGTAGGGAGTACGGTTTAAAGATGAACCATTTGGTTGGAACCTATTAGGTGGAGTGGAGGAGTTGTTTTGAGGCGGGTTTGAGTTTTGGGTCTACCTAAAGTTAGGGAGATTTTTCCACGAAGGGTTATAGGAATTTCCTATTTTGTTTTGCTCGGGTTTGAAGTGTACCAATTCTTTCCCGCTCCATCGGTACGCGTGGAGGCGTAGTCCGCGAAAGCTTGTTGGGGAGTTTTGTGCAATCACGAGTGTCATGGGTACCACTACATAACTCACAAGGTGAAGTGATTTTGTTCACTTGGCGTGAAGGTTTAGGAGCTTCGTAGGAACTCATGAGGAATTTGGTTTGATCAATTAGTTTGAGCATCCTACGATTGGAAGGTTGTGAGTCGATTGAAGGCAAGGATATTGCCTTTACGGTTTTGGGCAACTCACGGGGGTCATTCCAACATTCGTTGTCATATATGGCAAGGTCCTTTATAGTGCCCCACGATTCTTCTATGGTTAATTCACTAAGCTTACCACCGGCCGCTTGGTCAATGGTTTGCCTTGTGGAGAGATTGACATGATCATAGAAGATTTGGACTTGGAGCCAAAGATCAATGCCATGGTGAGGGACTTTGTGGAGTAAGTCCTGGAATAGAGTCCACGTCTCATAAAGGGTTTCACCTTGACATTGTTGGAACATCAAGATATCATTCCTAAGCTTGGTGGTTCTCCCCTGTTAATATAAATAAACCGTAAAAACGTTTATTCATGTTTAGCGATCTCTTTGTGTTTTGTTAGCAAATATAAAGTTATCATAAGTAAAGTTATAAGAATACATGTTATTTTTGTAAAGTATATACATTTCGTCATTTACATAAAATGTTGTAATAATTCATTTGTTGTAATAGTTTATGTAATAGGATGGTTAATATCCAAGACCCATGACCCATACCCATAGAGCAAATCCATAACCCATGACCCATTGCATGACATCATGCATGAAATCATGTCAGGTATTATCCATGACCCATGACCCAAGACCCATGACCCATTGTCTAGATACATTGTATCATGTTGGGTACCCATGGCTCATACCCATAACCCATGACCCGGTTTGCAACCCAAAATCCGGACTGGTATAACCCAGTTTTCCAGATCCCTCGGTTGCACTTGACGGATTCCCCAAGTGAGGGATCCGGGAACCGCTACATGATAACCTTTTTGCCTATAAATAGTGAGCCATTTCTTCATTGTTACTCACCCCTCTTCTTACAAACTCTCTCATATATTATCTCACTCTTCTAACCTTTGATCTCTTGATCAATCTAGTAGTTCTTCTTTCTCTTGTTGTGATTCTCATATAGGTCCTTCAAAGCAGATCACGATACTACAAGTCATCAAGCAAGGGTCCTTGATTGATTTATTCCTCCACAATATTTCTGTAGCAAGATCTTGTATTTCATATTTTACATAGTTGTTGTGTAATAATTGTGTTGGTTTGGTCCGCCATGCTAAGGACTCGGTATTTAGCTTTGTACCGGAAACAATGTAAGCGACATTGTGAGGCTTTTCCGCCGTGTTAAAGGAGCTTGTTGACATAGTGCTTGAACTCTCGAGTGGGGAACTCGGGGAGTGGAGTAGGGCAAGGAAGGTGTCCTTGTAGCTGAACCACTATAAATCACTTGTGTCACTACTCTCTATCCTTTACTTTACTTGCTTTTGTTATTTACTTTACTTATTGCTTTATACTTTCTATCCATCCATACGAATTCACCTAAGATCAAATCTTAAGTTTTGAAACTTATATTAAAATCGGCAAAACTATTCAACCCCCCCTTTTAGTTTTACACAATTGGCATCAAGAGCAAGGTTTATAAAAGTTTTAAAGTAAATTGTATTTTAAAATCTTTTCGATCACAATGAGTGTTGAAAATTATATAGAAGGGCAATCTATGCAACGACCTCCACTACTTAAAACAAATGGTTTTATTTATTGGAAAAATAGATTTGAAACTTATGTGAAATCAAAAGATATTGATCTTTGGTACATCATTGTTGAAAGTGACTTTCAAGCCACTACAAACAATGATAAAATCGGCAACGAAATAAACATCCCTCATGATCGCCTCTCCGACGATCAAAAGAAAAAGCTTTCCAAAAATAGTGAGGCAAAAATGGTTTTATATAATGCCTTACCTAAAAAGGAATTTGAAAGAATTTCCATGCTTAAAACCTCTAAAGAGATTTGGAATTCTTTAGTTGTAACCCACCAAGGAAATCAACAAGTTAAAAACAACAAAATAGATTTATTTGTTCAACAATATGAACAATTTTCAATTTCGGATGAGGATAGTATAGATAATTCTTTTGCTAACTTTAATACTATTATTACTTCATTACAAGCACTTGATGAGTCCTTTTCTAGTCGTAAATGTGTCAGGAGATTTCTAAGGGCGCTTCCATCAAAGTGGAGACCAAAGGTACGGCCATCGAAGAATCCAAAGACTTGTCAATCCTTACTCTCGACGAACTCATAGGCAATCTAAAGGTCTATGAGGTCGTCCTTGCTAAAGACTTCGAAGCCTCAAAAGAAAAGAAAGAGAAGTACAAATCTCTTGCCTTAAAAGCTAAGAAGGTCTCAAGCAATGAAGAAACCTCATCTTCGGAAAGTGATGATGAAGAGTATGCAATGGCGGTACGGGATTTCAAGAAATTCTTTCTGAGGAAAGGAAAATATGTCAAGAAACCATAAGACGACAATAAGGGGTTCCAGAAAGGCAAAGACGACAAGAAAGTAAAGGACGAACGCACATGTTATAAATGTGGGGATCCTAAATCCTAATCACTTCTTTAGTGAGTGTCCCAAACGTGACGAACAAAAGGCGTTCGTAAGTGGTTCGTGGGGAATGAGTGAGGAGGAGAACGAAGAAATTTGTCTCATGGCAAAGGACTCAAACGAGGTATGTCCTGGATCTCTTTATTATAGTAGCTCATAATTAGATGATGAATCTTTACATCGTGAATATGATAAACTTTGCAAAATTAGTCTAAAAGTAATTAACAAAAATAAGTTCTTGAAAAACAAAAATGAACATTTAGAAAAGGAATTTCTTGAGCTAAAGGATAAATTAAAACGTTTAGAAAAGGGAAAGGAAGTAGATAGTGAATGTGA
Source organism: Chrysanthemum makinoi (assembly GCA_910596185.1). Lineage (NCBI taxonomy): Eukaryota > Viridiplantae > Streptophyta > Magnoliopsida > Asterales > Asteraceae > Chrysanthemum > Chrysanthemum makinoi. The sequence continues at coordinate 135,495,673 of OU343222.1, read as the reverse complement.
GCTTTGTGTTCAACTTCAAACGTTAGTTGATAATCTTGATTCCAAGATTGCTAGAATGAGTACTCATACTCTTGATAAAATACTTGATAGTGTTAAACGGAAATAACCAAAAGGGTTTAGGTGTTCAGGGAACTCATCTGCGTCAACTAGCGAGATTAAAGAAACACAATTCGTTAAAGCAATGAAAACATACTCTGTAGTCACGGATCCCACGGATCCCTTGAAAAAGGAACCGTCTAGTGTAAATCCAGGATCCGTGGGTCTTGCTTGCCAAGACAAATAGTAGAAATAATGCAACCACATCATCTAGAACCGACTTTGTTATTGTTAACAAGAAGAAACCAACCCATGTTACTATTAGAAATGTAAAACAACCACCTCCACTAAAACAAAATCAAAGTTTTTTGAAAAACAAAGGTCCATCGTTTTATAAACCAAACACAATTTTAAGAAGACCAAATAATATTTATCCGAGAAGTAACCAACATCAAATGGGATGGAATCCTAATGCACAAAACGGTTTTCCATTTCAAAACTTTACACCATGGAATGCTTTCTCACCTTTTTCATATATGCCTAACATGAATGAAATGTATAACACTAATGGACCATGAACAAATAGGGACCAAACTTTTGAGTTAATTTTTTTCTTAGGTGTGCCTAAAGGTCGACTTAGATCCGGATGAATGGATCAAGCATAGCGGGTGCACGATGCATATGACCGGTAAGAAAGATTTGTTTTCCACATACGAATCTTTCAATGGAGGAAATGTGGTGTTTGGAAATAGCAAGAGCAAAATCATCGGTAAAGATACAATTTCTCAAAAATCCTTAACCATTAACGACGTTTGTCACGTAGAAAACCTAAACTTCAATCTACTAAGTATAGGACAAATATGTGATAAAAAGTGCAACATACTTTTTAGTGAAACCGGTAGTAAAATATTGAAAAACGGCATTACTACAGGAAGAGGCATTAGAAAACATGGAGTCTATGTCATTAAAATCGGTAATGAGCCTAAAGACAAACTTTGTCTTACTTCTATGGATGATACTTCGACCTTATGGCATCAAAAATTGGGTCACGCCAATATGCAACTTCTTCAATCGCTATCATCCAAATAACTAGTAAGAGACCTACCCAAATTAAAATACGAACATCATTTTTGTGATGCTTGTAACATAGGAAAGCAAGTCCATGATAGTCATAAAGCTAAAAATATGGTCTCAACAACTAAGTGTCTAGAATTACTACATATGGATTTATTTGGTCCATCCGCTATTCAAAGTTACGGAGGTAACTTCTATACTTTGGTTATAGTGGATGATTACTCTAGGTACACATGGACTAAATTTCTAAAGAATAAAACAGAAACGTTCAATTACTTTGAAATATTAAGTAAGAAAATACAAAGACAACTAGAAAGTCCTATTGTGTCAATTAGAACGGATAATGGTAGGGAATTTGATAATGAAGTGCAATTTGGAGCTTTTTGTGATGCTAATGGTATTACTCACAATTTCTCGGCTCCTCGCACTCCGCAATCAAATGGGGTAGTTGAAAGGAAAAATAGAACCCTATAAGAAATGAGTCGCACCATGATTAATGAGCAATCAATTCCTCAAAAAGTTTGGTGCAATGCCGTCGACACATCAACTTATATACTAAATCGAGTTCTAATTAGACCATTTTTAGGAAAAACTCCATACGAGTTACTACGAGGCAAAAAGCCTACGTTAGAACACTTTAGAGTGTTTGGTAGTAAATGTTTCTTACTTAATACTAAAGATTATCTTACTAAATTTGATCCTAAATCAAACGAAGGTGTCTTCTTAGGATACTTACCTAATAGTAAAGCATACGTAATACTAAATAAAAAACCATGAAGGTTGAAGAATCCTTAAACGTAAAATTTGATGAAAGTCCACCTAAAGCTACCCTACCTCTTGTCGATGACGAGTTAATCGAAAGTGAAGCCATAGAAATCAAGGAAAATATAAATAAAGAAGATGAACCATTAAACAATGAAATCATCAATATTAAAGAGTCTAAAGGTCATCCGTAGAAAAGGTCATAGGAAAATTAAATGAAAGAACCTTAAGATCTCAAGTCCAAAACCAAAGTAGTTTATTTTGTTTTTTCTCAACCATAGAACCTAAAAATACGCAAGAAGCCATAAAAGATGAAAGTTGGGTAGTGGCTATGCAAGAATAGTTAAATCAATTTGTTTCTAACAATGTTTAGATAGTTGTCCTTCCACCTAAAAACCAAACCATAATCGGAACTAAATGGGTATATAAAAACAAGTTAGATGCAAACGGTGTAGTGTCTATAAATAAAGCTAGACTTGTTGCCCAAGGGTATAAAAAACAAGAAGACATAGACTTTGATGAGACCTATGCTTCTGTAGCTAGATTAGAGTCTATAAGAATACTTCTTGGTTATGCTTGTGCTCATGATCTTAAGCTTTTTCAAATGGATGTTAAAAGTGATTTTCTAAATGGCTTTATTAATGAAGAAGTCTATGTAGCTCAACCTCCGGGCTTTATCGATTTTGAAAAACCTAACCACGTGTACAAACTAAAGAAAGCTCTCTACGGTCTTAAACAAGCCCCAAAGGCTTGGTATGATAGACTCAAATCATTTTTAATCAAAAATGACTATACCATGGGGTTAGTTGATAATACACTTTTCACAAAGAAAAAGGAATCACATATAATTATTGTTCAAATATACGTGGACGATATTATATTCGTATCGACTTGTCAAGACATGTGTGATGATTTCTCAAAAATCATGCATGATGAGTTCGAAATGAGTTTGATGGGAGAATTAAGTTTCTTTCTTGGTCTACAAATTAAACAACTAGAAGATGGCATCTTCTTTAATCAATCCAAATACATAAAAGAAATGCTAAAGAAATTTGGATTAGAAGAGTCAAAACCTATAAGAACACCAATGTCATCCGATACCAGACTCACCAAAGACGAAGACGGTGAATCCGATGATAACACCAAATACCGTGGCATGATTGGTAGTCTTCTCTACCTTACGGCTAGTCGGCCGGATATCATGTTTAGTGTATGTCTATGTGCTAGGTTTCAAGAAGACCCTAAAACTTCACACCTAGAAGCCGTCAAAAGAATATTTAGATATATTAAGGGTACTACTCAATTGGAATTATAGTATCCTAAAGGGACGGGGGTAGAAACTGTTGTATATGCGGATTCTGACCATGCAGGTCATTTTTGAAAGGTACGTAAACGTTAGCCTTACCTTCTTTTCTGAGTCCAGGATCTCTATTTCACACACAACTCACAAACAATATGGGGATTTTCAAAACTCAAGATAAACTTTTCTTCTTTCTATGCAAGAAACTTTTCAAAATTCTTTCTAAAATATACTTCTCCCCGTATCATTTTTCTAAAAACACTCTCACGTCTAGGACAAACCTTTTCTTTCATTCTTAATACAAAGTAAAAACCTTTTTCATTGCATCTCATGTCTTTTGAATGCTAAAGGGAATACATAACTAATATGTGTTTTCGGGTACATTTATTTAAGCAAAAATGAATTAAGGAGCACTCGGGTTATCTCACATAATTATATATATATATATATATATATATATGCTTTTTCACTTATTTATTTATTTTTCTTCTTTTTAGGAGTCGAGATAACCGCAACTCCAAATGGTTTGCATATAGGCACACACTAGGCACCATTGTTTCCAAAAGAAAAACTTTGAGCAGCCTGAGAACACCAGTTCCACGGATATCAGCTTTTACGCTGGACGGATCCCTAAAGGGTCGGATCCATGGGAACCGTGCCACAGAAGCAAAAGTTTTCTTCTATTTTTCTCACTTTAGCTAAAAACTTTCATATTTTCAACATTTTAGCATTTTCACTAATGAATATGTTACTTAATACTTGTGTTCTCATGATCACATGCCTTAAATTCTTGCATATCCATCACTCTCAACCCCACAAACAATCATCATCATGTCATTCAAAAGATCCTCAAACATTGATGAACTATCTAGTGAAAACAACCATTTTTAAGAAATCCAAAACTTCATCCTACCACCTTCCGTAGTGCCACCACCTACCAAGTCTAGAAGAACCGCACAGATTAGCATCCGGCCTTGTTGTTTAGCTAAACCTTTGTCAAAAAGCCCATCACCAACTACTAACTCTCCACCAAATGACTACATTGTAGCACCTCCATCATCTCCCACAAGCTCATCACTACATTCACCTACCAAGTCTCTACCTAACACTCAATTCACCCTATAAGAACTCCTTAAGACTCCGAACACAATCCCACTACCCGTGTCTAGTTCACCACCCACTCCATTTCAACCATCCAAATCTACCCAACTAGCTTCCAACTTAAACCCAAAAGAACTAGTCTTTTTAATACCTCCAACATCTCCAAACACAATCTACAAAGAACTTAAAACCTCACCACCTCTACCTCCCATTATCTTACAAGAACATCTAGGTTCTTATCCACCACTACTCACCAACATCATGGACTTTGATCCATATTTTCTATCATTTCCACCACATATTCCGCCATCCACAAATCAAACCTACCCGAAAATCATCCACCAACACTACCCTCACCATTTACATTGCGAACATTGTCAATCCACTAGGGAACTTTCAATGGAAATAAGGGACGAGATGCGATTCATACTCAACCACATCCTTGATCGCATCAACATTATCACTCACCAAAATTTCCATAATTAACCATATGCAAGCATGGAAGGAATGATATTACTATTTTCTCTATTTTTTTTTCTTTTGAGTCATTTTAAAGAACAAACCTTGTTCTTAGTTTTACACTTTGTATGTGGCCTATATACGACTACACTTTGATATTTTATTACAAGGCTTTGTTTACGTACCTTGGCTCTCCATCTTGTTTCTCGTCCTATACAAGATTATATTACATGTTACTATTAACATTTCTTTATAGGTATTATATTTTCTCACTTGACGCCCAATTCTAGGGGGAGCTACCGTCAAGGGGGAGCTAGTGCTTTATGGATCATACTTTTTTTTCCACCATTTATTTCTTCGTTAGGTTCTCTTTTTTTTCGACAAAAAGGGGGAGAAGAAGTAAAACTTACATATGCTTTTAAAACATACATCTAATCTTAAGTTTTACTCATAATAACATTATGTTTTGTCATCAACAAAAAGGGGGAGATTGTTAATACAAATAAACCGTAAAAATGTTTATTCATATTTAGCGATCTTTTTGTGTTTTGTTGATAACAAATATAAAGTTATCATAAGTAAAATTATAACAATACATGTTATTTTTGTAAAGTATATACATTTGGTCATTCATATAAAATGTTGTAATAATTCATTTGTTGTAATAGTTTATGTAATAGGATGGGTAATATCCAAGACCCAAGACCCATACCAATGGAGCTAATCCATAACCCATGACCCATTGTATGACATCATGCATGAAATCATGTTAGGTATTATCCATGACCCATGACCCAAGACCATGACCCAAGACCATGACCCATTGTCTAGATACATTGTATCATGTTAGGTACCCATGGTTCATACCCATAACCCATGACCCGGTTTGCAACCCAAAATTCGGACTGGTACAACCCAGTTTTTCAAATCCCTCGAATTGCACTAGACGGATCCCCCAAGTGAGGGATCCGCCGAAACCGGGGTACAGTAGCCTTTTTTGCCTATAAATAGTGAGCCATTTCTTCATTGTTACTCACCCCTCTTCTTACAAACTCTCTCAAATATTATCTCACTCTTCTAACCTCTGATCTCTTGATCAATCTAGTAGTTCTTCTTTCTCTTGTTGTGATTCTTATATAGGTCCTTCTCAAAGGCGAGATCACGATACTATAAGTCATCCTAGCAAGGGGTCCTTGATTGATTTGTTCCTCCACAAGATTTCTGTAGCAAGATCATGTATTTCATATTTCACATAGTTGTTGTGTAATAGTTGTGTTGGTTTGGTCCGCCGTGCTAAGGACTCGGTATTTAGCTTTGTACCGGAAAAAGTGTAAGCGACGTTGTGAGGCTTCTCCGCTGTGTTGAAGGAGCTTGTTGACATAGTGCTTGAACTCTCGAGTGGGGAACTCGGGGAGTGAAGTAGGGCAAGGAAGGTGTCCTTGTAGCCGGACCACTATAAATCACTTGTGTCACTACTCTCTATCCTTTACTTTACTTGCTTTCATTATTTACTTTACTTATTGATTTATACTTTCTTTCCATCCATACGAATTCACATAAGATCAAATCTAAAGTTTTGAAACATAAATTAAAATTGGCAAAACTATTCAACCCCCCTTCTAGTTTTCCATATCACCGGTGGGAAAATTTAGGTAAGGAAACTGGTGGTGAGATCATCCCAACTTGAGATGGATTCTGCGGGAAGTCGCTCAAGCCTATTACTAGCTTGGTCCCGTAGAGGAAATTGGAAGAGACGCAATCACGTGGTCTCCCGAGTGGTAGCATCAAGGTCAATGGAGTCTACGATTTTTAGGAAGTCCTTGAGATGCTTATTAGTATCTTCGGAACGAAGTCCATGGAATTCACATCCTTTTTGCACCAACCGGATGGTGTCGGATCGCAGGGCCGTAGTTTGAACTAAATGGGGAAGCTCAATGGTGTTCATATAACCTTGATGGCTCTGTCTAGAGTATTCACCAAGAGTACGGCCTCTTGGCGGGTCGGGTAGTGGTTGATTGAGTGGTGGTAGTGGATGATGTGGTTGATCGTTGTTGGGTGAATTATCACCTTCTATGATGAAAAGTGACAAAGCTACGAACAAAAATACGAAGTAAGGGAATAGACTACAAGAAAGCAAAGAAAAAAAAAAAAAAAAGCTCACTTGATAGGAATCAAGTGAGTAAACCTAATCGAGATAGAAAACTAACTAGCTATTCTATTCCCCGACAGCGGCGCCAAAAACTTGATAGCAGGTTCGAAGTCGAAAGACTTACTTTTCCACGAGCAAGCTTTACAACCCACTAGGTAGTGTACCTAATCGGTTGCTGTGTAGTATGGGTAAGCCCAGGGGGTTGGTCGTTCTCTAGGGGAATATAGATGCTAGTAGAGATGTATGACGAGAAGGTGAGGTTGAGGGTGATTCTTTTTAGCTTTTTTATATTTTTTTAGAAAACAAGTAAAAATCTCGGGGTTTAGGAGTGAGGGGTGGTAATTCTACCAATTATAACTATAAATAATTTAAACTAAAAATTAATTATATTAATGAAAAGAAGAAAATCTATGGATTGATTGGGTGTGTTCTTACGATAATTAAGAGCGTATTTACTTAGATTTTCTTACTCTCTAGTTATCTCTTATTGGTCGGTTGAATTGTCACATCCTCATTCTAATTGGTGCGTTGTATTCCATGTTAGTCATAGGGTTGCCTAATTCCCTAGTTCTATGAATTGTAACTGTCCTCTAGACTATCCGGGATCACCAAGTATCGTAGTATCTCCCCCGAATACTCTATTATCCTAAAGCTACAACTCACGCAATAAACACAATGATGGCTCAAGTGCACACTCAAGCTTTTTACTATTTAGGACGTTTAAGCTCGTAACAATTAAATAATAAGCCAATTTTTCTTACTCTAGCGTCTACCAATTAAAATAAGGGACAACCTAACAATAATCAACAACTATGTTTCATAGATCTAAGCAAACACAATAATAATTTAGCTACGCATGATAGATAAGCATGGACACAAACAAACAATTGAACATAGGATAAACATTGTGATACATTAGATTAAAAAACCTATCTTTGAGTGTAAAGAAGGGTTTGGAACCCTAAAATACTGCCTAAGTCGGACTATGAACAAACTAGGATTTGCTCTCCAAAATACTACACATAAAATACAGAAAATTCGAAGTCTATATATAGATATACACTTGTGACGACGTCGCCTTTTGATGGTGACGCCTCCTGGTCGCCGTCATTAGGGTTTCGTTATGGACAATTCATAGTTGGGACGATGTCAGTTAAGGAAGTGTGACGCCGTCTGGATTCATAAACGACGTCGTCTTGGAATGAGTCTTGGTCATCTGGTGTAAAATAAAGGGCGACGCCTTCTTGGAATAAGGTGCGACGCTGTAATGTTGTAAAACCAAAATATGACTGGCTGTAAGCTAAGACTTTTAGAAATCCTTGTGAATGACGGCAGTAGCCTATAGGTTAGGATCTTTGTCAGTGCAGAATTAAGCCTTGAAATCTTAACTTTATCATTTTCTTCATGTTTTCGCTCCATTTCGTCAAAAAGTGCTTAATTCTAGCAATTTGCTTCCAAAATACCTAAAATGTGAAAAGGAATGATTTTAATTAGTAATGGATATAAAATGTATCGATTTAGGGCTTAAATGACCCCCTAAAAACGTATGCTTTAAATCCTTATCAATCGGAACCATATAAACTTATCACAGTTGATTGCTTTCGTCAGATAATCTGCCACGTTATCATCAATATGAATTTTCTGCATATCTACGGTTCCTTCTTCCACTTTCTCACGAACGAAGTGATACTGACCTCGTATACGCTTTGTCTTTAAATGAAATGCTGGATTCCTCGCCAGATACAAGGTGCTCTGATTGTCACAAAATATAGTACTTTTCTCTTGTTTGTCCTCGAGCTCTTCCAACAACATCTTCAACCATCGCTTCTTTCTTTGGCAGTAGCCGCAACATATTCTGGTAGTTGACATAGCCACAACCTGGTACGTAGTTTTGAAACCCATCTTTCTTGTTCGCCGAGAAAGTGTAAACACATACCATGGTGGTTGATTTACTTCCGTCAAGATCAACTGCGTAATCAGAATCAACATATCCCTTGACAGTTAAATCCGATTCCCCAAAACATAATGCAACATCTGAGGTTCCTTTAATGTATCTATGGATCCTCTTCACAGCTTCCCAATGCTCTCTACCAGGTTCCGCCATGTATCGACTCACTACTCCCTTTGCATGTGCATGCGGTCTTGTACAAATCATGCATAAACATTAAAATTCCCTTTTGATGCATATGATACTTGAGACATCTCCATCCTCTATTCTTCACTGCTAGGACTCATCTTGGAGGATAACTTGACATTAGTAGGAAACGGGGTTGATATTGGCTTACAATCTTGCATATTAAACCTTTGTAAGATTTTATTCACATAATTTTTATGTGAAAGCCAAATTTTCCTACTAACTCTATCTCGGTGAATTTGCATCTCTAGAATCTTGTTTCGGGTCCAAGGTCTTTCATCTCAAATTCCCTAGCGAGTTGTGCCTTCAGTTTACTGATACGATCTTTGTTGGGGCCTGCAACCAACAAGTCGTCAACATATAATAGCAAGATGACAAAATCATTGTCTCCAAACCTCTTGTAATATGCACAAGGGTTTGTGTGTAGTATGTTATATCCAAGGCCAATGATGAAAGAATCAAATCTCTTGCACAAATATCGCGGCGCCTTCTTTAAACCATACAGATATTTGTTTAATCTGCTGTTGATCCCAGTTTTGCAAACGATCTAATATAGAAACTGACTTGAATGAAAACTTATTAAGTATCACGCGGAATTTAATACTTAATCTTAAGAAGAAGAACAATAAACATTCAGCACTTCAATATTATTATTATTAATGAATACTCTAATCAGTATTAGGGTTTTACAACCTTGAAGTGTATCGACCTTAGATATAAAACCTACGTATATCTAATCTACCCTAGGACCTCCTTTTATAGACTAAGGAGTCCTATACATAATACAATACGTAACCTACAAGATAAATATCTTTTCAATATTTATCTAATCTGAGAATACTAAACCGACTATACAAGACTAGCAGTGGTTACATTACATTATCCGTGGTTACACAATACAACTAGCCGCGGTTTGTCTCAGCGGTGGTTTCATTCTTACTGTCGTGGTTTCATCAAGGACTGTCCGTGGTTCCAACACTTAGAATAATTCTTGATCCAAGGAACCAAAAACCCAACAATCCTCCCCTAAACTTGATACATTCAAATAGAATTCTCAAGTTTCCTTTAAGCTCAAAACATCTTGTCACAATTCTCAATTTTTGGTCATTTCTCAAAACAATTCATGCCTTACAATTTCAACATTTATCGTAAACTAGGTTTACGTGTTCCAAATTCGCGTAACCTTTATGGTTTAGCGGCGAATTCATGATCATATCATCACGGACATTTCATATGGACTAAGTTTAGTCTACATTTCATTAGCATCATTTGCATCATATTAGTTCATTCATGACATTTCATTTCACATTAAACGCGTAAATTTTATATTAAATAAACGTTATCGCGTGAGTTATTATTATTTTTTTGAATATTTAATCCATTACTTTCAAAAATGATCCCGATATATTTTTATACTTGCATTTAGTTTATAAAAACTATATTTTGACTTTACCTAGTGTTTTAAATTTATTTGGTATATAAATCGTTAAAGTTGTATTCTTACGACGTTTTTCTTAAAAACTATACGATAATTATTTTATCACTCAAATTTCACAAGGAATGTATTTTTACAATTTTTATTATCTCATTACATTCTATTTTGATCTATTAAAAACTTACTTGTACCAAAAAGTTACCATTTACCTTTACTTATACATTTTCCTACACATTTTACTTATACTCTTTATCAAATTTTACACAAGTATTTATTCAACATTTTAAAAAAAAAAAAAGATATTTTGTGGACATCCTCCCCTAAAAACCGGCCAAGGGGAGGGGTGGACATTTAATGGTTTGGAAAATTTTCAATTGTATAAGTTTATACTCAAACTCTTTCACTTAATCTCACATCTCATTCACTCATCTCATTTTTTCAAGATAGTAAAAGTTCTCTCTTTGTTTCTCCTTCATCATAACCGGCCACTTCAAGAGCTACAAGGGATCATCATTTTTTTTTTCTCAAGCACAAGCATTAACAATCTAGATCACACTTTTTATAAAGTTTTGAAATAAAAACCTAGGGTGTTTAGGTTTAATCCTTGGTTCTAATCACCTCATCATATCACTTGTAAGCATCTCATATTTATTTTTCATCTTACATATTCATTTCATACTCATCTCATCATTTTTGAGCAAAAACATGCAAGACTTGTGTTGTTTATACCATTTTTACCATTGATTTTTAGAGTTGAATATATATAGTCATCCTATAATTATTCCCTTGGTATATATTGGTCTTGATGATGTTTAGGAACCCATGACACCCTAAGAAGGTGTATGGTAGGATTAGATTAGCTTTGGAGTTGATTTGAAGGGATTGGAATAGGTTTAGTACGAGAAAAACTATTTTCGATAAGTATAAAAATGTGTTCTGTCCTTGTTTTATTTTTCTGGAAAATCCGACAGTAGGCACAAATTTTTGGCCTTGATATTTAGAAAATATACTTTAAAACGAATCCGTGGCCGCTTGAACGGATTAAAATGGAGTTATAACGAAGAAGTTATGGATTTTACAAGTTTGACAATGAAATATATATTTTTAAATTTCAGCAAGCTATTTTTACTTTATTCGAGTCAAAAGCAGAGCTTTAAGCTTTACAAATTATTTCGACTTATCAAAAATATATTAGTATACTTTGATCTGAAGCTAGGGCGTATAATGAGAAAACGGATTTGAACGACAAAGATATGCACGCGTTTTCATAAAATTGCGTAACTATTATTTTCTGAAAAACTATATTATTTTTCTGAGACAAGTGTTACGGTAGGTGAAACGTCCATGTTGAGGGCTGTTTTTAACCATGATGTGGAACTTTTTGGAACGAATTGTTTTATAATAAAATCAAGATCACCGAGCATATTTTTCAAAACGACAAGCCGTTTGTATAGCGGAGTTTTAATAAATTATTTACGGTTGCTTAAACTTTGCCGAAACTCACTTTTTACACAACACTTGGACAAAATCACCATCTTTAACCCTTATTATCTTTATGTTCGAGACCTTTATGTCAAAAACTTCTGAACTGAAACTTCTAGATTTTTATACAAAACTTTCCAAAACCGTCGAGTTCGTTTCTTAACGTCGGCGTACACCATTTACGACTAGTTTTTGAAGCCATTTTGTCACTTTCATGAAAATTCCGACGACATTGTTTCTGACGAAAAGTGAAAATTTCACTATAAATCATTATAAAACTATTGTAGGATGACATTTTGACGTAAATACTTGTAAAGTAATTTAAGAATGGTCAAGACGTCAAAAGGGTATTTTTCGACGATAAGTATTATTTTCAAAACTCGCAAATGGTATAAATAACATACGAAATGCATGCATAACATTACATTGCAACTCATTACATATCATATCATTCATAATAGGTCAAGGTTAAAGTATCACACTACATCTCGGTGTACTCACTTTTGTCATCGCCTCAGTTTACCAGGTGAGTCATAGCCCCTACTCTTTTAACTGTTATGAATTACTTTTGGGGGAGATACATGCTCAACTATTTTTATGACTATCATGATTATTTGAAACTACATGCTTAACTGAACTGAATGTTTAGTCATATTTTATATCATAAATCATGGAACTGAATGTCTTGGGATTACCATTGAGCTGAATGTCTTGGGATTACCATTGAAATTTGAATGTCTTGGGATTATCACTCGGCCTGAATGTCTTGGGATTATCATTGAGCTGAATGTCTTGGGATTATCATTGAGCTGAATGTCTTGGGAACATCATTGAGCTGAATGTCTTGGGATTTTCATTGAACTATTGATACATAAAGTCATGCACTATTATGTGAATTCATTTGACATCATGTGTTTGAACATAAACTATATACATTTTGGCAGTGGGTTGTGAACACACAAGTTGCAAGTTTTGTATGGGCGGAACTTGGGCGGAGTGGATTTACAATGCCTTTGTTGCATAAACGATTTTGAAAGGCTTTACATTTCAACACAAACTCTATGAACTCACTCAACCTTTGTGTTGACACTTTTTAGCATGTTTTATCTCGGGTATCTAAGGCATTCACTTCATGGCATGCATTTGGACATATCCTAGAGTCAGCGGTGTGGCGTCTCACTTGGGTTTTACGACTTTAAAAACATCGTTTGAATTGTAACAAACTTATTTCCGCTGAGTTAAATTTCATTTGGGACCTATACTTTGTAAACTCTGATTATTTTACTTAATCAAACGATGTATTTTTCAAACGACACTTTAGGTCGTTCGATATTCGTAACTTTGATGCTATGACAGTCCTCCCAAGGTATTCAATTCATTTGCAAAGCGAGGTAATTTGGGGTGTGATGATTGGTATCGAGCATCGGTTATAGAGAACTAGGTTGCATCATTGACCCTAGACTATAACCACATCATCATAGCATCTCATCATATCATTATAAGTGCACATTCTTTATACATGCGGACTTATGACTCAACACCAAACATCATATGAGTCGATTAGTTCAAGCATTGCATAGTTACTCATAAATTATACATAGCACGATCACCTATGTACTAATTCAGGAAGAATCATGCAATGAAGGGAGTAGTAGTCTCATATGTGTAAGCAATTCTGTAATCAAGCCAAATTTTCAAAAGATTTTCTTCAAACCACTTGTTTCAGTTTGATCCAGTGACGTTCTTGTTTGATGAGTTGCAAAGATCGAGCTAGAAACAAGTTGTTAACTAAACCGATTTAGCCTAATCGTATGACAGTTCTTGTTTGATGAGTTGTGGGATTAAGCAAAAATCGGTTACCAAAAGTCTTTAAAAATTTTGCTTGAGAATGGGAAAGCTTGTCTCATCGAGCCTAATCATAAGAAAGCATGTATTGAGGATGGGAATTGCTCGATAGCACAGAGGTATCTTGTGGGACGAGTAACTCATATGCATGAGCATTGACATAATCATTTAGACCATACATGAGCATAAACCTTTAGAACCCTTGTCAGGTTGAACCATAGTATCATCGATTGAATCACGAGGGCGTGATTCCTCGACATGGGAAGAATGTCACAATTCTCAATTTTTGGTCATTTCTCAAAACAATTCATGCCTTACAATTTCAACATTTATCGTAAACTAGGTTTACGTGTTCCAAATTCGCGTAACCTTTATGGTTTAGCGGCGAATTCATGATCATATCATCACGGACATTTCATATGGACTAAGTTTAGTCTACATTTCATTAGCATCATTTGCATCATATTAGTTCATTCATGACATTTCATTTCACATTAAACGCGTAAATTTTATATTAAATAAACGTTATCGCGTGAGTTATTATTTTTTTTTGAATATTTAATCCATTACTTTCAAAAATGATCCCGATATATTTTTATACTTGCATTTAGTTTATAAAAACTATATTTTGACTTTACCTAGTGTTTTAAATTTATTTGGTATATAAATCGTTAAAGTTGTATTATTACGACGTTTTTCTTAAAAACTATACGATAATTATTTTATCACTCAAATTTCACAAGGAATGTATTTTTACAATTTTTATTATCTCATTACATTCTATTTTGATCTATTAAAAACTTACTTGTACCAAAAAGTTACCATTTACCTTTACTTATACATTTTCCTACACATTTTACTTATACTCTTTATCAAATTTTACACAAGTATTTATTCAACATTTAAAAAAAGATATTTTGTGGACATCCTCCCTAAAACCGCCAAGGGGAGGGGTGGACATTTAATGGTTTGGAAAATTTTCAATTGTATAAGTTTATACTCAAACTCTTTCACTTAATCTCACATCTCATTCACTCATCTCATTTTTTCAAGATAGTAAAAGTTCTCTCTTTGTTTCTCCTTCATCATAACCGGCCACTTCAAGAGCTACAAGGGATCATCATTTTTTTTCTCAAGCACAAGCATTAACAATCTAGATCACACTTTTTATAAAGTTTTGAAATAAAAACCTAGGGTGTTTAGGTTTAATCCTTGGTTCTAATCACCTCATCATATCACTTGTAAGTATCTCATATTTATTTTTCATCTTACATATTCATTTCATACTCATCTCATCATTTTTGAGCAAAAACATGCAAGACTTGTGTTGTTTATACCATTTTTCCATTGATTTTTAGAGTTGAATATATATAGTCATCCTATAATTATTCCCTTGGTATATATTGGTCTTGATGATGTTTAGGAACCCATGACACCCTAAGAAGGTGTATGGTAGGATTAGATTAGCTTTGGAGTTGATTTGAAGGGATTGGAATAGGTTTAGTCCGAGAAAAACTATTTTCGATAAGTATAAAAATGTGTTCTGTCCTTGTTTTATTTTTCTGGAAAATCCGACAGTAGGCACAAATTTTTGGCCTTGATATGTAGAAAATATACTTTAAAAGCGAATCCGTGGCGGCACGGATTAAAAGCGGAGTTATAACTAAGAAGTTATGGATTTTACAAGTTTGACGACGAAATATATATTTTTCTGAAATTTCAGCAAGCTATTTTTACTTTATTCAAGTCAAAAACGAGCTTTAAGCTTTACAAATTATTTCGACTTATCAAAAATATATTAGTATACTTTGATCTGAAGCTAAGGGCGTATAATAATTGAAACGGATTTGAAGCGACAAAGATATGCACGTTTTCATAAAATTGCGTAACTATTATTTTCCAAAACTATATTATTTTACGAGACAAGTGTTACGGTAGCTGAAACGTCCATGTTGAGGGCTGTTTTTAACCATGATGTGGAACTTTTTGGAACGAATTGTTTTCTAATAAAATCAAGATCACCGAGCATATTTTTCAAAACGACAAGCCGTTTGTATAGCGGAGTTTTAATAAATTATTTACGGTTGCTTAAACTTTGCCGAAACTCACTTTTTACACAACACTTGGACAAAATCACCATCTTTAACCCTTATTATCTTTATGTTCGAGACCTTTATGTCAAAACTCCGAACTGAAACTTCTAGATTTTTATACAAACTTTCCAAAACCGTCGAGTTCGTTTCTTAACGTGCGACGTACACCATTTTACGACTAGTTTTTCGAAGCCATTTTTGTTACTTTCATGAAAATTCCGCGACATTGTTTTTCTGACGAAAAGTGAAAATTTCACTATAAATCATTATAAAACTATTGTAGGATGACATTTTGACGTAAATACTTGTAAAGTAATTTAAGAATGGTCAAGACGTCAAAAGGGTATTTTTCGACGATAAGTATTATTTTCAAAACTCGCAAATGGTATAAATAACATCTAAATGCATGCATAACATTACATTGCAACTCATTACATATCATATCATTCATAATAGGTCAAGGTTAAAGTATCACACTACATCTCGGTGTACTCACTTTGTGTCATACTTTTCGGTTTACGAAGTGAGTCATAGCCCTACTCTTTTAACTGTTATGAATTACTTTTGGGGGAGATACATGCTCAACTATTTTTATGACTATCATGATTATTTGAAAACTACATGCTTAAGCGGGCCGAATGTTTAGTCATATTTTATATCATAAATCATGGGCCCGAATGTCTTGGGATTACCATTGAGTGAATGTCTTGGGATTACCATTGATGAATGTCTTGGGATTATCCAGGCGAATGTCTTGGGATTATCATTGAGCTGAATGTCTTGGGATTATCATTGAGATGAATGTCTTGGGATTATTATTGAGCTAAATGTCTTGGGAACATCATTGAGCTGAATGTCTTGGGATTTTCATTGAACTCTTGATACATAAAGTCATGCACTATTATGTGAATTCATTTGACATTATGTGTTTGAACATAAACTATATACATTTTGGCAGTGGGTTGTGAACACACAGGTTACAAGTTTTGTATGGGGGAACTTGGGCTGAGTGGATTTACAATGCCTTTCTTTGCTATAAACGATTTTGAAAGGCTTTACATTTCAACACAAACTCTATGAACTCACTCAACCTTTGTGTTGACACTTTTTAGCATGTTTTATCTCAGGTATCTAAGGCATTCACTTCATGGCATGCATTTGGGCATATCCTAGAGTCGCGGTGACGACGCGTCTCACTTGGGTTTTACGCACTTTAAAAACATCGTTTGAATTGTAACAAACTTATTTCCGCACAAGTTAAATTTCATTTGGGACCTATACTTTGTAAACTCTGATTATTTTACTTAATCAAACGATGTATTTTTCAAACGACACTTTAGGTCGTTCGATATAACTGTAACTTTGATGCTATGACAGTCCTCCCTCAAGGTATTCAATTCATTTGCAAAAGCAGGTAATTTGGGGGTGTGATGATTGGTATCGAGCATCGGTTATAGAGAACTAGGTTGCATCATTGACCCTAGACTATAACCACATCATCATAGCATCTCATCATATCATTATAAGTGCACATTCTTTATACATGCGGACTTATGACTCAACACCAAACATCATATGAGTCGATTAGTTCAAGCATTGCATAGTTACTCCTAAATTATACATAGCCCGATCACCTATGTCTAATTCAGGAAGAATCATGCAATGAAGGGAGTAGTAGTCTCATATATGTAAGCAATTCCGTAATCAAGCCAAATTTTCAAAAGATTTTCTTCAAACCACTTGTTTCCAGTTTGATCCGAGTGACACTTCTTGTTTGATGAGTTGCAAAGATCGAGCTAGAAACAAGTTGTTACCTAAACCAATTTAGCCTAATCGTTATGGCGGTTCTTGTTTGATGAGTTGTGGGATTAAGCAAAAATCGGTTACCAAAAAGTCTTTTAAAATTTTGCTTGAGAATGGGAAAGCTTGTCTCATCGAGCCTAATCATAAGAAAGCATGTATTTAGGATGGAACTTGCTCACGATAGCACGAGGCATTATCTTGTGGGACGAAGTAACTCATATGCATGAGCATTGACATAATCATTTAGACCATACACGAGCATAAACTTTTAGAACCCTTGTCGAGGTTCGAACCATAGTATCATCGATTGAATCACGAGGACGTGATTCCTCTGACATGGGAAGAATGTCACAATTCTCAATTTTTGGTCATTTCTCGAAACAATTCATGCCTTACAATTTCAACATTTATCGTAAACTATGTTTACGTGTTCCAAATTCGCGTAACCTTTATGGTTTAGCGGCGAATTCATGATCATATCATCACGGACATTTCATATGGACTAAGTTTAGTCTACATTTCATTAGCATCATTTGCATCATATTAGTTCATTCATGACATTTCATTTCACATTAAACGCGTAAATTTTATATTAAATAAACGTTATCGCGTGAGTTATTATTTTTTTTTGAATATTTAATCCATTACTTTCAAAAATGATCCCGATATATTTTTATACTTGCATTTAGTTTATAAAAACTATATTTTGACTTTACCTAGTGTTTTAAATTTATTTGGTATATAAATCGTTAAAGTTGTATTATTACGACGTTTTTCTTAAAAACTATACGATAATTATTTTATCACTCAAATTTCACAAGGAATGTATTTTTACAATTTTATTATCTCATTACATTCTATTTTGATCTATTAAAAACTTACTTGTACCAAAAAGTTACCATTTACCTTTACTTATACATTTTCCTACACATTTTACTTATACTCTTTATCAAATTTTACACAAGTATTTATTCAACATTTAAAAAAAAAAAAAGATATTTTGTGGACATCCTCCCTAAAACCGCCAAGGGAGGGTGGACATTTAATGGTTTGGAAAATTTTCAATTGTATAAGTTTATACTCAAACTCTTTCACTTAATCTCACATCTCATTCACTCATCTCATTTTTTCAAGATAGTAAAAGTTCTCTCTTTGTTTCTCCTTCATCATAACCGGCCACTTCAAGAGCTACAAGGGATCATCATTTTTTTTCTCAAGCACAAGCATTAACAATCTAGATCACACTTTTTATAAAGTTTTGAAATAAAAACCTAGGGTGTTTAGGTTTAATCCTTGGTTCTAATCACCTCATCATATCACTTGTAAGCATCTCATATTTATTTTCATCTTACATATTCATTTCATACTATCTCATCATTTTTGAGCAAAAACATGCAAGACTTGTGTTGTTTATACCATTTTTACCATTGATTTTTAGAGTTGAATATATATAGTCATCCTATAATTATTCCCTTGGTATATATTGGTCTTGATGATGTCTAGGAACCCATGACACCCTAAGAAGGTGTATGGTAGGATTAGATTAGCTTTGGAGTTGATTTGAAGGGATTGGAATAGGTTTAGTACGAGAAAAACTATTTTCGATAAGTATAAAAATGTGTTCTGTCCTTGTTTTATTTTTCTGGAAAATCCGACAGTAGGCACAAATTTTTGGCCTTGATATTTAGAAAATATACTTTAAAACGAATCCGTGGCCGCTTGAACGGATTAAAACGGAGTTATAACGAAGAAGTTATGGATTTTACAAGTTTGACGACGAAATATATATTTTTCAGAAATTTCAGCAAGCTATTTTTACTTTATTCGAGTCAAAAACGAGCTTTAAGCTTTACAAATTATTTCGACTTATCAAAAATATATTAGTATACTTTGATCTGAAGCTAAGGACGATAATCGTAGAAAACGGATTTGTAACGACAAAGATATGCACGTTTTCATAAAATTGCCGTAACTATTATTTTCTGAAAAACTATATTATTTTTCGATACAAGTGTTACGGTATTTAAACGTCCATGTTGAGGGCTGTTTTTAACCATGATGTGGAACTTTTTGGAACGAATTGTTTTCTAATAAAATCAAGATCACCGAGCATATTTTTCAAAACGACAAGCCGTTTGTATAGCGGAGTTTTAATAAATTATTTACGGTTGCTTAAACTTTGCCGAAACTCACTTTTTACACAACACTTGGACAAAATCACCATCTTTAACCCTTATTATCTTTATGTTCGAGACCTTTATGTCAAAAACTCCTGAACTGAAACTTCTAGATTTTTATACAAACTTTCCAAAACAGTCGAGTTCGTTTCTTAACGCAATGCGTACACCATTTTACGACTAGTTTTTCGAAGCCATTTTGTCACTTTCATGAAAATTCCGACATTGTTTTTCTATTTAAAAGTGAAAATTTCACTATAAATCATTATAAAACTATTGTAGGATGACATTTTGACGTAAATACTTGTAAAGTAATTTAAGAATGGTCAAGACGTCAAAAGGGTATTTTTCGACGATAAGTATTATTTTCAAAACTCGCAAATGGTATAAATAACATACGAAATGCATGCATAACATTACATTGCAACTCATTACATATCATATCATTCATAATAGGTCAAGGTTAAAGTATCACACTACATCTCGGTGTACCACTTTTGTCATCGCCTCTTTACTGTGAGTCATAGCCCCTACTCTTTTAACTGTATGAATTACTTTGGGAGATACATGCTCAACTATTTTATGACTATCATGATTATTTGAAACTACATGCTTAATCGAATCAATGTTTAGTCATATTTTATATCATAAATCATGGAACTGAATGTCTTGGGATTACCATTGAGCTGAATGTCTTGGGATTACCATTGGAAATGAATGTCTTGGGATTATCCTCGAAGGCTGAATGTCTTGGGATTATCATTGAAATGAATGTCTTGGGATTATCATTGAGATGAATGTCTTGGGATTATTATTGAGCTAAATGTCTTGGGAACATCATTGAGCTGAATGTCTTGGGATTTTCATTGAACTATTGATACATAAAGTCATGCACTATTATGTGAATTCATTTGACATCATGTGTTTGAACATAAACTATATACATTTTGGCAAAGGTTGAACACACAGGTTGCAAGTTTTGTATGGGCGGAACTTGGAACCGAGTGGATTTACAATGCCTTTGCTGCATAAACGATTTTGAAAGGCTTTACATTTCAACACAAACTCTATGAACTCACTCAACCTTTGTGTTGACACTTTTTAGCATGTTTTATCTCAGGTATCTAAGGCATTCACTTCATGGCATGCATTTGGACATATCCTAGAGTCGCGGTGACGACGCGTCTCACTTGGGTTTTACGCACTTTAAAAACATCGTTTGAATTGTAACAAACTTATTTCCGCACAAGTTAAATTTCATTTGGGACCTATACTTTGTAAACTCTGATTATTTTACTTAATCAAACGATGTATTTTTCAAACGACACTTTAGGTCGTTCGATATAACTGTAACTTTGATGCTATGACAGTCATTCCCCAAGGTATTCAACTGCAAAAGCAGTAATTTGGGGTGTGACAGATTGGTATCAGAGCATCGGTTATAGAGAACTAGGTTGCATCATTGACCCTAGACTATAACCACATCATCATAGCATCTCATCATATCATTATAAGTGCACATTCTTTATACATGCGGACTTATGACTCAACACCAAACATCATATGAGTCGATTAGTTCAAGCATTGCATAGTTACTCCTAAATTATACATAGCTTGATCACCTATGTCTAATTCAAGAAGAATCATGCAATGAAGGGAGTAGTAGTCTCATATGTGTAAGCAATTTCGTAATCAAGCCAAATTTTCAAAAGATTTTCTTCAAACCACTTGTTTCCGTTTGATCCGAGTGACAGTTCTTGTTTGATGAGTTGCAAAGATCAAGCTAGAAACAAGTCGTTACCTAAACCGATTTAGCCTAATCGTATGACAGTTCTTGTTTGATGAGTTGTGGGATTAAGCAAAAATCGGTTACCTAAAAGTCTTTTAAAAATTTTGCTTGAGAATGGGAAAGCTTGTCTCATCGAGCCTAATCATAATAAAGCATGTATTTAGGATGGGAATTGCTCACGATAGCACAGAACGCATTATCTTGTGGGACGAGTAACTCATATGCATGAGCATTGACATAATCATTTAGACCATACACGAGCATAAACTTTTAGAACCCTTGTCGAGGTTCGAACCATAGTATCATCGATTGAATCACGAGGACGTGATTCCTCCGACATGGGAAGAATGTCACAATTCTCAATTTTTGGTCATTTCTCAAAACAATTCATGCCTTACAATTTCAACATTTATCGTAAACTAGTTTTACGTGTTCCAAATTCGCGTAACCTTTATGGTTTAGCGGCGAATTCATGATCATATCATCACGGACATTTCATATGGACTAAGTTTAGTCTACATTTCATTAGCATCATTTGCATCATATTAGTTCATTCATGACATTTCATTTCACATTAAACGCGTAATTTTTTTTATATTAAATAAACGTTATCGCGTGAGTTATTATTTTTTTTTGAATATTTAATCCATTACTTTCAAAAATGATCCCGATATATTTTTATACTTGCATTTAGTTTATAAAAACTATATTTTGACTTTACCTAGTGTTTTAAATTTATTTGGTATATAAATCGTTAAAGTTGTATTATTACGACGTTTTTCTTAAAAACTATACGATAATTATTTTATCACTCAAATTTCACAAGGAATGTATTTTTACAATTTTTATTATCTCATTACATTCTATTTTGATCTATTAAAAACTTACTTGTACCAAAAAGTTACCATTTACCTTTACTTATACATTTTCCTACACATTTTACTTATACTCTTTATCAAATTTTACACAAGTTTGATATAGAAACCATTATGTAACTTGTCCATTGCAGAGTTCTTTCCATTCAGGTTCATCATGAGTAGGCTCAAACAAAATCTTCAAGTGATGATAAACCATTTTCTCATGATAATCATCTGGTTGCACATCACCATATTTATTCCTATAAAGCTCCCAAAGATTCAACAAATCATCTCTATCAAAATACTGTAGCATCTGTGAAAATTGATTATACTCAGCAACTTCATCATTGAGTCTTTGAATTTTCCAACATCCTTTACTTCCTTTAAGCTCATACTCATAAAAGATAATTTGATTAACATCTTCATTCTCTTTCAGTCTCTTAGAATCAGATGTCTCTTGAAGCTCAGATTTTCTCTTTAAATTACCTTTAATCCACTCTTCATCTTTTTCAGAATTCATTGGACAAAAACTATCATTATTAATCCTCATACACATCAAATAAAGCTCATGAATTCTTTCAAAATAACATTTATTAAGATTATCAGGAATATGAATGCCTGAATTCTTAATAATCTTCATCAATACATTCCCCATCTGTGCAATTGTAGGAGGTTTCTTTCTTATAACTTGCTTTCTTTCTTTACTAATCTTCCTTGCCCATTCACCCAAAAGTCTAGCTCTTTCCTCATCATCTAACAGTGCCCATTCTTGTGGAGTATACTCATCATGTATTTGTTTAGAAGCTTGAAGGTAGTTTTGTGATTCATACCATGTAGCTAACCATTTCTGACTAGCCTCTTCTTCTTCTTGCTTTCTTTTCTCTAAAGCTGCTTGTTCTTCCGCTAACATATTTCTTATATACTCTTGATCATAAGCAATCTGTTCTTCTTTACTTTTAAATTTCAACTTTGGTTCTACAATTCCTTTACCTTTTCCAATATCTACTTGAGCCACCTTCTTCTTCAAAGTCCCACCAATAACTAAACTTTTACCTTTGGATTTGTTTGCAGTAGATTTAAGAGAAGAAACAGGTGCAATGATAGGTGTAGAGTTAGTTGAGGTTTTACTAAGATTGATCAGTGTACTGGCAGCTTCTTTCTCAACCTCTTTAGATTTGGGTGGTGACACGGAGATAGTTGTAACAATTGTTGAAGTGGTTATGATAGCAGTGGGTACAATTGCCATGTCCGAAACTGGCAGTGGTTTCAAAAGTACTATCCATGGTTGTAGACACACTAGCGAGGGTTGTGTCCTGCATCACTTCATCTTCTACCACGGTCTTCAACCTTTCAAGAAACGGCCTCATTCCCATGTTTATCGATACCAAAATTCTTGATCTCCACTATCAACAACTTCTTCCATAGATACATCTACAGCCTCCCCTGAATTCATGCCTTCACTCCTCCCCTGTTTGGGTATATTCTCCATATTCAGAGCTGGAGAGAAGTCCACCTTCTTTTTCATCTTCCCAATTTTCCTCAAACGAGCAACCCCAGGTTTTCTTACTTTCTCCAAAACAAACATCCTATGCTTCAGCCTTCGAATTTCCTTACCCTGAAACACAGCCAACTCTTGAAGACTTGAGATTGTATCATCCATTTTAGCACATTTAGCCGTCAATTCATTAACAAGTTTAAGAATATCCTCCCCACTTCGAACTGTGTGAACTGGTCCGAGAGGTGGTTCATTGGAAAAGTCATTATGTACCATATTAGTATCCGTCAATTCATGTTCATGTTCCAATATATCCTCATCACCGATTACGTGTTAACGCCCGAGAGGTGAATCCTTGGATATAAAACATAGCATCGGACCTAGCCGAACATCTATGTACCAAGATTAGCTAGTTGACTAGATTCCTCCACGTGTTAAGTCCCAAGGAACTCTCCACATTAGGAGTTGCCAAAGGTTGGGTCTGAATGATGTTTCCACTAGCACCGGCATCTAAGCATGAATCAATAGTGGAAGCCCTTCCGGTCATGTCACTGCACCACACAGCTGGCCTCATAAGCAACACCACTAGCACTAGCCTGAGGTAGATGAGTGCCCTTCCTCCTCCTAGTCCACACAATGGGGTTAACAGTTGTATTTGATATAGTTAATACTGCTTGTATTCGGTTAGTACTGGTTCAGATAATTAATACTTGTAGTACACATGAGTTAGTACTGTTTATAGAGTTTGTACTGATGGTTCCAAATTCATAAGTGACGAGAGCCTGATAGCTGAGATTTTGGAATTGGAAGAATGATTTCATTAGACCTCAATTATAGTCCTTTTTGCATGGTAACCAGTGATAGTTGCTTGACATGTTTGACCTTATTTCATGCATGTGAGATATATATTTTGTCACATGGCTCTTATTGGTTACTTCTTGATTATAGGACGGTGCTATATTGGATTATGTTTATTGGATGACTTTTGATTAAGATCTTCCAGGTTTACATGGATCAGGTTTTGGGCTTCAATGTTATTTTTTGCTACTTGTGATTTTTAGAAGCATGGGTTACAAGATGTGAGGGGAAGCTTATATGGTTATCTGATTACACATACAGATTGCTTTGGTACTTGGTATATTTTTGGCATATTTGTCTTAACACACACACAGGTTATTTTTGGAGTTTGGTTTATGATCTTCATAGGTTTAATTGGCTCGTTCTTATTGTTATAATTAATTACGAAGAAAGGCGTTTATCACCTATTTGAAGATGAAGTGGAATTATTTGGGTTTGTGTTTTATCATACCTTTTTGCAGGAGGTAACTTATTCGTGCGTTCATGTGTAACAACGAATTGACGAATAGTAGATGAAGTTTTTCGTCAAGAGATTGCAGTCTCCCTATACATCAAGATTGGGTATACGTTCGATGTCATCTTTAGTGCAAGATATAAGACACAAATTTGGGTTGTTTTACTTCTTCATCAAGTTGGTTATACTTGGTTTTCTTCATCAGTAATCATTACATAGAGGCTACGTTCTTAAAATGGTTAACATATGGGTTTCAGGGGAAGCTTAATGTTTAAATGTTTAACCATTTATATGCTACATCGAGGTGAAGGTTTTTATTACTACTTGTTGGTATTTGTACTATTGGTTCGGATTTCTTTTGCCTTAATTTCATTTTTAGTGCGGAAAACTTCATAGAGGGTATCTTGAGGCATTGGAAAGATGGATTAGTCGTATGATACTGGTTCGTAGTTTTGAAGATCATAGTTGCTTCTACTTAGCTTCTCCTAGTGGATAATGGCAAAAAGGGGAAGAAGAGTCTACTTGAAGATTTGCAACTTGAAGATCCTTGATGGTATAGCATGGCTTAAGGGGAAGTTTCATTCATCGTGTAGTTTTGCAATTATCAACTAGGGGAAGATTGTTGGGTTCGTTAATTTGAGTTGATAATGGCAAAACTAATAAGCTACAATATGACAAGAATGGAACTTGAAGGACTAAAGGTGACAAAGGGGAAAAGCTTCAAAGAAATAAAGATACAGGAAATATTCTTATTATGTAGAAACGATTTTCTAATATTATGTATTTATTTAGTCTTATCCCTTTGTAACCCTAGTATCTCTAATTTATAAAGAGATACAGGAAATTGGTTTTAGTGTGTGTCAAGATGTAAAACACCAAAGGTGTGTGTGTGTGTGTCTAGGGCGTGAGTTTGTAAACGCCTAGACTAGGTGATATTCGACTAGTTGGTTAGCCTCAAGGATCCATGATTCCTTGTTATAGATAGATAACACGTACTATCATTGATCAAGATAGTATTGGGGCTGTTGGTTGTGTTTGTAATAGAGTAGAGATGATGGCGAAGAAACCTTGTAGCAATAACAAATATGTTTGATGTATTCCGCTGCGTATTATTGTTAAATGTTATTGTAATCCGAGATAAGGTATAAACAACCTCAAGCATCGATTCTATCAAGTGGTTTCAGAGCCAGGTTGCTCTTGATATCTGGGATTTCGCAAGGTTTCTTGAAGAAGAAGAAAAATTCGAATCTGGAAAAATTTTCGTAATGCTTCTGCAGGTCAGTTTTGAAACAGGTGTAACTTATTCGTTAACCGTTGGATCACGACGAAATTTTTTTGGACGTTCTCTATATACCCATCTAACTTTTCACTGGAGTGATCTTCCATCTGAGGTCTGAGTCGAAAGTTATTCAGCCCTGAAAACTGCTACAGAACCATATTTGTAAGTCGAATTTTTAGGGTTTTCTTGGTATTCCACTTAAATTCTTGTTTACCTAAATTAATTGATTATGGAAGCTTGGATATATATTGCTTGGTGCCTCAAATTCATAAAAGAAAAGCATATTTGGTTAGTTTGTGATCAATTTTTGAGGGTTTGCTGGTTTATTTGTTCTCAAGGAGATCCGATTAGCGTTTTCAAGTTGGTTTAGGGTTTCTGAGTCAGATCTTACGCTGCTGTAAACCATCATTTTATTTTGTTTCAATGAAACCCTAGGAATATAAGAATCCTTACATTTAATCAGTTAAGAAAGAAAACGTGGTCTACTGGTTTTAGGGTTTTCATTTAAAGTTTAAAGGTTATTACATTCTTTGTGTGACGACTAAAACCACACAAACTGAAAAGTACACTTGAATGTCGTTTGTTTTCAAATCAGATTGGTATTCTCACGTTTGAGCTTGTATGATATGTGACTTACTACTGGTTGTAAGGTCAACTGATTTGAGAATGAGGTTACTGGAACAACGATAATGCTAAAAAGTGTTAGGAGTAGATCTTCACGTGAAGACTAAGGTTACTGGTCTTCTAAAAACATTTGCTACTATGGTCAATGCTGTTAAAAACAACTTTGTGCTGCTGTTTAAATATCTACTACTGATTTGAGTTGTTTGTGCTACTACTCATAAGATACTACTACTCCATATTAGTTTTATTGTTGATGTTGTACGTTCTTGGTTGTTGGTTGTGAAGAGGTTTTTGGTTGTTCATGAAGAAGGTGGACAAAGAATAAGGAGCAATGGAGCACATATGTTCGTTTACCCTACTACTGCTCATGGAAAGAACTTAGTACTGCTTCTTATGGTTGATATTGTTTGCTTTGATACCACTTGTTGATCCCAGTTGAGCAAACGATCTAATATAGAAACTGACTTGAATGAAAACTTATTAAGTATCACGCGGAATTTAATACTTAATCTTAAGAAGAAGAACAATAAACATTCAAAACCTCAATATTATTATTATCTGAATACTCTAATCAGTATTAGGGTTTTACAACCTTGAAGTGTATCGACCTCAGATATAAAACCTACGTATATCTAATCTACCCTAGGACCTCCTTTTATAGACTAAGGAGTCCTATACATAATACAATACGTAACCTACAAGATAAATATCTTTTCCATATTTATCTAATACAGAATACTAAACCGACTATACAAGACTAGCAGTGGTTACATTGCATTATCCGTGGTTACACAATGCTTCTAGCCGCGGTTTGTCTCCAGCAGTGGTTTCATTCTTCTGTCCGTGGTTTCATCAAGACTGTCCGTGGTTCCAACACTTAGAATAATTCTTGATCCAAGGAACCAAAAACCCAACACCTGCAAACCAAGTTCTCTTTTCTTTTTGTTTAAAACCTTCTAGTTAGAACATGTAAATTTATTCCTCAAGATTTCCATGAAGAAATTCAGTTTGATGATAAGATGGTCATATGTTTAGTTTGATGATAAGATGGTCATATGTTTAAAACCTTCTAGTTAGAGCATGCAAACCAAGTTCTCTTGCCTTTTTGTTTAAAACAACATCATCGAAGACTAGATAGTCTGAAAGAACATTACTGGTTAGGTTGATGATAAGATGGTCATATGAGTCAGGTAAACTTTGAAGTAGAATTTCAGCACGTTCTTGTGGCTCTATTTTACAACTCAAAGACGTGAGTTGAGAAAATAGAGTATTCAGGTTATTAACGTGCTCAGTTACTGAAGTAGATTCCATCATGCGAAGAGTATAAAGTTTCCTCTTAAGAAAATTTTTATTGTGGAGTGATCTTGCCTCGTACAATCGAGCAAGATGATCCCAAATCTCCTTTGCACTTTTCTTCTGCTCTATGCTTGACAAAACTCCATCTGTTTATCCCAGATAAAGATTTGCAATAGCATTTCCTTCCATCTCTTCACATTAACTATCATCCGTGACCTCATATGGCCTTTCATCAATGGCCGCTAAACATTTATCCTTTCTAAGGAAGCCTTCATCTTTAATTTCCACAATGAGAAATTATTCCAATTGAATTTTTCGATTTCAAATTTCGCCGCCATTGCTAGAATCATAATCTTCTTTTCGACAAAACTATTATTTGTTAATAATAGTAACGAACACCTTTTGAGTGAGTATAATTTTACTTATCTTTTGATGTGGAGGGTTCGCTAATTAGTGGCAACCACAGAGCATGCAATAAATAATTATACACACACCCAACCTTAGCTCTTGATACCACTTGTTGAGAAAAGTGACACCGGACTGAAGCAAACCCACAACTAAAATAAGAAAATACTAATAAAAGATGACACACAGATATAACGTGAAAAACCCCAATAGGGTAAAAACCACGGGCAAGGAAAAATACGTTTCAGTATGATGAAAACTAAGAGTTACACCTTTCCTCTAATTACAAGGATAAACACCAATAGTTATATCTCTTGTATATAGGAGTAATCACACAAACTCTCTAAAAGCCTCAAATAAGTACTAGGAGTAAAAAGGATACAAAGAACAATGTGTTTCTTTGGAATGAGATGCTTTGAATGAGACTATCACCTTTCTATTTATAGTAGTAGTTCATGGCATAAATAACTTTATCACAAAGGCTGGCATCAGTTTATGCATGCAACATTTTACCCATTACTTGATAGATATTTCAATCAGCCACCATCCCACTTGCAAGATGCATTGTATCTTTAACAAATTTCTCTATGATGAGATCGAAGCTGAGATATTTACCACAATACAATGACCCCTAAACAATTAGATTAATCATATTTGTTGGGCCAAAATTTGATCCAGTTGTCCATGACAAGTATTTAAACGTCACTTGCTTTTTGATTGTTTGTTTCATATTAGAACGTCACTTACTTTTTGTTCATTGGTTTATAACACTATTTAGAATAATTAATTCATATAATTATTTCAA
Source organism: Chrysanthemum makinoi (assembly GCA_910596185.1). Taxonomy (NCBI): domain Eukaryota; kingdom Viridiplantae; phylum Streptophyta; class Magnoliopsida; order Asterales; family Asteraceae; genus Chrysanthemum; species Chrysanthemum makinoi. Next base: position 135,465,961 of record OU343222.1, on the reverse strand, counting down.
TATTAGCTTAAAAAAATAAGTATTGACCTCATCACAAACTAAAAATGTATGACTGGCATTGTCGTGTAGAAGAAGGATTAGAGGAAGAGTTTAATGAGTTTCTAAAAATAAAACTTAACCATTAATGTTAATTTTATAAATGTAAGCCATTAATGCTTTCTGAAAATAGGATTTGTTAAAGAAGTGTATTGTCGTAGCATTTTCAAATGGAGGCCATTAAAGATTTTCCAAAAATAAGAGTTAACAGGTCAAGACAAGTGTACAAAATTACATATTCATTGTTTAAAACCCAATATAACTTTCACAAATTAAATATAAGGAGACACAATATTCTCCCGTTGCAGCGGATACAAAAACATATGTAGCAACGAAAAAACTTTCTCCTATAAATAATGTGTAACTATAAATCACAAATTATAACTAACACATATGTAATAGTTAATAGTTAGGATAATATTCGGATAATAACAATATTATAAATAATGTAAAAGGAATTGAGCTTTTATTTTCTATTGAAATGGTTTTTATAACATAATAATAATAATAATTGGCTTTGTTATAGCTAGAGGAGTGGGAGCCCAGTTATTATATCGACTTCCTCTAATTTTTTATAACTCCTAAGATTTTGTAATAAAGTGATGTATTATAAAATAAATAAATAAATAAATAAACAATAATAATAATAATAATAATAATAATAATAATAATAGGAGTGGGAGCCCAGTGGAGACTCGCCACCTTACCTTTTGCTTTTGGGGGACTTGGTTTATATTCTGCAGGTGATGTCTTGAACTATGCCTTCATTGCTTCTAGACTTCAATCAGCTGGCCTTCAGACTAAGCTTCTTCATGGTTCGGTATTATAATTTGGTCCTCTTTTGATGATGCTCTATGTACTTTCAACGTGAATATGGATATTGACCTTTTGAGTAACCCTAGCGAGGTCGCTGCCCCAAAACTTATGAAGAAATTGGCGATATATATATTTGGCCGGTTTCCCAAAGCTGTTGAATCTACTTTCCATCTTTCCCCGGCGGATGGCGTTATGGAGCTCTTTAAAGGAGGATCACACCGAATTGGCTTAGGGTGGCTCCGGATCCGGATTGGGACAAACTATGAGTGCCAGGCTTATCGGTGTGTACCTTGTGTTATCGTTTGGGTGTTCCTCGTTTCATCGTACCGTGTTCCTCGCTCTAAGGTTTTTCCCCGGAGATATTTACGGGATCACGCCGTTTCTTGTGCGGGTATTGTTGGCATTAAACATCGCCACAACCTTGCGCCGATGTTCTTGTTGATATATGCTCTCGATCGATTTCCGCCGCAAGGAGGTGGATATTGGGCTTTTGGAGATGGGGATGATCCTTGCGACCGAGCTGACATATTACTCTACTCTTGGGATAGTGGACGCGATGTATGTGTTGATCTTACGGGTTCGTCGCCTTTGACGCAATCCGGTTTGATTGATTTTATACCGTATGCTGAAGTGATCGGTGATGCCGCCGTAAGCGGGTCAATACGATGCCAAATGTCGCGGATATTGGGTATGGGTTTCTCCTTCTCTTTTTCCTCTTTGGAGAACTTGAGAAAGATGCAATCACCTTACTCAGCGTATTCGACGTTTCTTGATGACTCGGACATTGGGCTGCGTGCAGCTTTATATCTTTAATAGGATTGGTTTTACCATTGCTAGAGGTGTGGGGACTCAGTTGGTTTCGAGGCTCCCCACTAATTTTTTGTAATCCTATGAGGTTTTTAATAAAAGTGTGAATTAAAAAATAAAAAAAAAAAAATAAAAATAATAATAATAATAATAATAATAATAATAATAATAATAATAATAATAATAATAATAAAGCGTATTCGACGATTCTCTATGACTCAAGACATTGGGGCACGTGCTGCGGTTCATATTTTTAATAGGATTGGTTTTGCTATTACTAGAGGTGTGGGGGCCCAGTTGGTTTCTCGGCTTCCCACTAATTTCTTGTAAATCCTTTAAGTTTTTAATAAAGTGGTGTTTATAAGGGTTTTGCTAATCTTTGCCCACTGAGCATTTGTTTAACTACATATATAAGGAATGTTATAGTTAATTAATATCAAAATGGTGATCAATTACGGTAATATTAGAGACCGATAAATGTTTATTAAATGCATTTTTTGATTTAAATGGAAATTTTGTCTTCATTAATTGCGCTCAATCGTTACAAAATAGACCAAGGCGTCTCGAGTTTTATTTTTGAAAGAAGATAAAAGAAGTGGGTAGAAAACAAAGTAAATTCGTGTTCCTGAGTTTTTTTAGGAGAGAAGAGAAAAGAAGATGAGAGTTATTTTGGCTAAACTTTTCTCCAAAACTTTCTCTCCAAAAGTGGAATGATTTGGAAAGAAGTTATATTAGGAAGCTTTAAATAAATAAAGTTACTTAAATGACCTAATATAAAACATAACTTTTATATATAACCAAGGGTATAATTGTAAAATCATCTGTTATCTCTTCTTTTATCTCCTAACTCAGGAACATGATATAAAAAATTTAATTTCATTCATCTCCTCTTCTTTTCTGCCCATTTTTAACTCTTCTCTTCTTTTCTTTCATTTAAAAAACTTAGGAACAGAGCGTAGACGTTGATGACGTATAGTCCGTATTCGGGTCACGAACCCGACCAACGACCGCTACTAGCGGGCCCAATACGACTGGGCTAACCCGGTAACGGTTTGGGCTCACGAAGGCCCAAACCGTTAGTTATTTATGGTTTTGGATATCGGATATCTCTTATTTTTGGAGATATGTATTCAATGACCGACTTAGGCGGGATACGCCGAAGGTTGGGGAACACGAAACCAACAAGGATTTCGTGTGTATATAAAGGGCATCCAAGCCTCATTAAAAGGTACGATCTCAAAACCCTAACTCTCCACTAAACCCAAAACCGATTACTTACTCTCACGCCGGAGGATAATCGTGGGAGACAATCCCACGGTAAGCTTAACGGTGTTTTCTGTTTTCTTAGTCTTGCGAGTCTCAAGCATTAAGATCCAATTGATACTGAACGGAGTCCAAACAAGGAACGCCCAACTTTTGTATCAACAAGTGGTGCCATCCGTGGGACCAAATCACTAAAAACTAGAATGACAAAGCAAGGAAACATAAGCCGCCGATCGCGATGGTGACCTACAAGGGAAGAAGCGCAAAAAGTGGATCGGCTTCTAGCGGTGCCTCTGGAACAACCGGTGTGACTAAAACCAAGGGTCGTGCCCAAGTCTGGTCTTCACGACAATGAACCACGCGCGGGGACAACCCATGCCGCTACAACAACTACCAGTAGAAGACCCATCGCAACCTTTTCACCACCCTCCACCGGTGCCGTAAACAGGCCTCACAAACCCGCCAGACGCACCGACCGAACAAGGGTCCGCATGGGAAATGCAGACACCTTCGCTCTAGAAGGAGTCACGCTGAATTAGCATTGAGTGACTCGTGTCTCAAAACTATGAGACCTGGCTGCCCTCATGCAAGATGAAGCTAAAAAAGGTCGTCGAGCACGAAGCCCGACTCAACTTTGACTCGAGTATGAGACATCCCCATCGCGTCATCGAGGGAGAGGCACGGGAAGGATAACCGACGCCCCTGTTTACTGAATCGGAGGAGAGTTGAGAACGATGAAGCGCCTGACCTGCAAGATCCGGAAGAACATGAAGAGGACGGAAGGTGTACCAATGTCCACGCTAGACTTGGTAGCCGTAGGGTCCACGACATGGGCACGGCATTCCCAAGTGAGAGCTCTTCAAGCTCTGGATTCGAGGACGTCGGCGCAAGTGCCGAAAGAAGGGAAGCTCATCCTCTGGTGACTCCTCGGACAACGAGGATAGAGAAACGAGAAGTCTAGGGAAGATATCGCGACCAGGAGGAGGAAGATATGTCTCTTCCCTGGCGCCGCCAAAAGGTGGACGCGTTCACCCGTCGCATCAGCGATTTTTCAGAAATAAGAAAAGACGCATGCCCTCCAATGTGAAAACCTATGATGGAACAGGAGATCCTGATGATCACCTAAAATTTTTCGAATCAGCCGCCACTATCGAGAACTGACCACAACCTGTGTGGTGCCACATGTTCAATTCCACATTAGTGGGAAATGCGCGAAATTGGTTTAGTAAGCTTCCACACAGAAGCATTGATGGCTTTGAAGAGCTGCGGAAGGCGTTTCGCCTGAACTTCACTCAAAGGAAAAAATGCGCCAAAACCCCCTCAGCCGAACTTGCCAGGGTAAAACAGCGCCAGGGGGAATCTACAAGCGCTTATGTGGAGCGCTATAAAGATGAGTGCATACATGTCAAGGCATGCCCCGAAATACAAAAGATCTCAGGGTTCATGAACGGGATCAATAACCCATAACTCATCAAAAGGTTTGTTAGGAATTGGAAAATCCATAATGAAGAGTCGGTCACCCCAACTCTAGTCTAGCATATGTTAGCTCGTAGACATTACGTTATTTATTAGTTATTTAGTTTAGAGCAACATCGTGGAGGACGGACGAGTCTTTACCCACTGTATGCCTGATTCACAGTCTGAAGGAGGACGTGTAGTATGTAACTATAAATACCCTCTACCTCCCAAGGTAGAGGGTTGGACCTTTCTCATTCTTAATCTAACCTTCTATGTTTTCTTTCACTTTCTCTCTCTAGAAAGGATCCCACTTTCTCTCTCTAAACCTACTCATAATTCGACCCATATTATTGTTTGTTATGTGTTTATGAAATCCAATATCTACAAATGGTATCAAGAGCCATGGTTTGATCACTCATCTTTCATGCTCTTTGTTTTGGTGGATTTCATAAGGTTTTTGGGGTTATAAGTGTTTAGGAGAGTTTGAATCATTTGGACAAATTCTAGTGTTAAAGTTTGAATTTTGATTGTACTTTTGTGTTTAGAATCATTATAAGTGTTTAGGTTTTGATTTGGAAGGCTTGAATCATCGTGGTTGGGTTGTTTTTGGATTGAAATGTGGTGTTTTTTGAATGTTTGTTGGAAGCGAGTTGAGCCACGGTGTGTGTTTCTTGGAAGCGAGTTGGTGTGTTTCTTGAAGCGAGTTGTCACCAAGAGAGTTGGTAGCGAGTTGCCTATGCGACTTGTCCGATTCAAAGTATCTAAAGCAAGTTGCCTAAGAGAGTTGCCTATGCGAGTTGTCTGCTTGCTTATTGAAGCGAGTTGCCTAAGCGAGTTGCCTAAGAGAGTTGCCTATGCGAGTTGCTTTGCTTATTGAGCGAGTTGCCTAAGAGAGTTGCCTATGCGAAGTTATGTTCCGCTTGCTTATTGAAGCGAGTTGTCTAAGCGAGTTGCCTAAGAGAGTTGCCTATGCGAGTGTCTGCTTTCTTATTGAAGCGAGTTGTCTTATGCGAGTTATCTGTTAAGCGACTTGTCAAGGACTGTGATTTGTCAATTCTTGCGATGTGTCTCTAAACCTAACATACAAAACCCTTGTTTTCATACCCTAATTTTCCGAAAAATCCGCGGAACAGGGGGTATATATAAAGAATTAGGGAATATCACAAACTCAACCATCACACCAATTGATCTTCACTTCCTTATTCATCTTCTAGTTCCTTTACTACATTCTGCTTCTCACTATCTTACGGTTTGGTCTTGATTTTAGTAAAATCCCGTGAAAGATTCTATTTCTCGGTTTAGATCACAGACTTGTAAAATCAGATACACATCAACATCATGTCGTACACTCGATTCAAGAATTTTGAAGTACTTAAACTGTATGATGAAGTTGACAACCATGAGAACATTAGCTACTCGAACGCCATGATGATGGAATCAATCAATGAGGATGTGAGATCTCCGGTTCGAATCTAATGAGAGTGAATTGCACCACTAGGCTACGAATACCATGCATAAAGAAAGTAACATTGAACCTTATCAACAACTTCAATCACACCTCATGTTACTCACATCCACATCAATGGATTGAACATGTAGTGCTCTTTCCGTCAGACTTACCTACATTGAAGAGAACATTGTTGCTAGAATTAGAATAATTGAAGATCCAGCTCATCAAAGGGAAGATAATGAAGGATGATTCCATTGCGCACTGATGATTCACAACCAATTCCAACCATTTATCAATGAGGAATATTCCACAGATTTTGATCAACACTTGACGGTATTTCCTTAAAAGCATACCGAATGGAAATTCAGAATTCATCAATACATTTATCCAACTCATGGATAATGTGGAGAAGTACATTGAGGAAGGTACATTGAATGATGAAAAAGTAGATGAGTGTCAGGAGAAATTGAGAGATAGTTGTGATGAGTCGGTATTGTATCGTTGAAAAGTCGGTGTTGCTGAATACGAATATCGAGACAACAACGAATGATGTAACCACTGCTCAAGAACTACGCTCACACAAGAAGTGGATCGTGATCGAAGTTGAATGAATTTCAAGGGATGACAAGAGATTGTAGTGTTGAGATGGATAAAGCACCGATGATGAATCGGTTGGTACTGAATACTGAGGGCTCGAGGAAGATAAGCTTGAAACAGCCAGTAGTTTAGTGACTCTTATTACACATGATGTGGACGCAAATATCAGACCGACAAATGAACTGGTTTCATGTGATGAGGTACCCTTAACTAATCAACATAGTGCATCCGCTATGTACCTAAACAACCGATCTTAATCTCGAACATGATTCGATAAATGTTCCTTGGTTGAGGCTGAGTCTAAAAAATTCAAAACAAATGATATGGGTGATAAAAAGGCTTTTGATGAACTTTCAAACAAATTCTCAAAACTTGAAAAATATTGAATTTCTCTTGAAATTGCAATACAAAGAAAGGAGGAAAGTTTTCAAACTAAGAAACCATGCAAAATCCGAATTTTAATTTCGTGAATTTTTGAAATAAACGATTTAAAAACTCAGCTTCAAGCCAAAAACTCGACTATCAACAATTTGAAGAAACATATTTCCGATATGCATGTGAAAAGTAATTTGGTTACAAGTAATTCTGATGTTAATGCTATTGATGATATTCAAATGAGAAATGATGAATTAGCGATTTGTGTAGCCAAATTACTAAAGGAAAATGAGTCATTGAGAAAGCATCACATAGAACTAAGTGACTCTGTTAAAGAAGCTAGAACAAAGTCAATGGAACAAACAAAATCTTTGATAGAAAAAATTGATTATCTCAAAGCTCAACGGGGAAAGAGTTTCACCATTGTTGCCTTAAAAATGAGCTTAGGAAAATAGGGAAGAGTGAACACTAAGTTTACAAAACCATCAACCTTGGGGAAGCCAATTTCTCATCCCACTAGAGACCGCCAGGTTGTTAGACAACCGACCGCATTTAAGTCCGAATCGAACTAATTTTTCAAAACACGGTTTGCCTCCCAAGTTGATGTGAAACAAGTTTTGTCAAAAACCAGTCACTTCACCCGAAGTTACCTAAGAATAATGCTTCTAGCTCCGTTAACCCTCAACAAGTAGCCACTTCTACTCCCAAAGACCTCTAGGATTAGTTCGAAAATAATGTCAAAACCAAGCATTAAAACCCAGAATTCATATGATATGAATGACTTGTGGAAGAACTATTATCTAGAAGAAGCTAGGAAAAAGGCACAGATTAGAAAAGATGGAATTTTAGGTGCAAGAACTAGGGAGATGAATTCTACGAGATTTCAAGGCACTGCTAGTAGTTTTAAACCATTACCTAGGAACACTCAACTAAAGACTAGGGATTGGCTTGAATCTAAGCGTAGTTGCGTTTCGAATAAATCTATTCCCATAGTAGGTCACTCTAAGAACTCTAGATCATCTTCTGAATCCAAACAAGCTGTTTGCTCGAATTGTCTGAAATGCATCTTTAAGGCAAATCATGATAATTGTATTTCAAAATCCCTAAAGAATGTATATGCTCATGCAAAGGTTCAATCATAAGTCTAGGATCTACACTAAGTCTATGAAGCAAAACAAACAAAAAACTTTGCCTAGTTGGATACCAACTGCTAAATCTTTGGAAACTAGGAATAACGATAGGTCTTCCACTATGCATAAGAAGCTTAACAATCCTAGACCTTGCCATAAGTGGATTCCGCTCCGGTAAAATGTTTAAGGATGTTGGAATTAGGTGGATGCCTACCGGAAAGTTCATGATGACCAAATCAAGGTTGATCATGAAACCCCAAAGGGTTTGGATACTAATGTCACTAACCAAAATATATGCAATCAAGTGTGTAATATTAGTGCAGTAGTCCTTACTCGCTTGAGATAATTCGATCCTTCACTACATGGACTAGCTTAAAGTATGGATTACAAATGGATTGATATCTCATAACTCACGGGTTCAAGTAACTCAATCTTGATATTCATTCGGTCATGACGTATGAACACAACATTCATGACTCGTACTCTAAAGAAAATAAATGTATGCGCTTCAAGGCGCATTATCTTCAAAGAAGAGAAATCTTCTCAATTATGACCATTCTCATCCACATGCTTTATACTTTTTCCATGCGCGGTCATCAAGTGAACGGCTACCATCGATTGTTTTCTCATTCCACTTGCTCGATTATAATGAAGATGGCGACATCATGTGCTTATTTTGCAGGAGAGAAGTGTGAATAGAACATTCGGATGATTTTCACTTATTTAATCAAGAATGGCAACTCCGTATGCAATTCTTGAGGGGGAGAAGAAGTGTGAAATTACTGCATGGTTGATTATTATATGAGAATAAATGGTCAAACGGCTCCAAACTCATGTAAGAACCGAGCTTCTTCTCATCGGGTCATCTTCACATGGAGTTTCTTTTAAGAGCCGTTGGTTGACATCTTTACTCGGATTGATGAGTTTATCGACAAAGTGCTTCCGGTTAATGCTTCACGTATACATCAACATGATGATTCCGAACAATCTCTCTGTTCTTGTTTGATGTGATTGGTAGTTTGGCGTTACCATATTGTGTGTTATTCGCGGCCCGATTGACGATTTCCTTGATGAACATCTTTCTGTTCTTGTTTGATTAGGACGGACTTTAGTTAAGGGGATTTGCAAGATGTAAGTTAATTGGGATACTTTTTGGTGGGATGCTTCTTGGTGTGAGTTGAAGATGTTAACACTCTATTCCCCAACTGGACAATCTTGAAGAAGGTCAAGTCTACAGTCGGTTCTACATTTTCTGCTGCATGTTAGAAGACTAAAGATGAATTGCATTTAACGATCTAAAGATTTCTTCTTAAATTCAAGCACTCATCATAAAGATTGTCGGTTTAGGGGAGAGCACTAATTGGGGGAGGGTGAAATGTCTAATTTAATCCCCAATTAGACTTGCTCACATTCTACTTGACAAGTTGATTCTCACAAGTCTTCAAGTGTTCTTCTCAAAAGATTTCAAGTATTAGGGCTTACAAGAGTTGTGATTAGAAGTATCAAAACCGGCAAGGGGAAGGAGACCGATTAAAGCGGTAAACTTGATGAACTTAATACTTCTAAGTGATTGAAGATATCCCGGGAAAACATATGTCATGACCGTAGAGAAACTCAAGGTTTACTCATCAAGGCGTTTAGTGTTCTTATTCCAACTACGTGGGGGAAGAGATGTAAAAGTTAGTTTCGATGATGAAAGAGGTACACATTAGTGTGTGATGATGTCGATGTTATCGCAATCATCGTGGGAGAGAATTGTGTACATTGGGGCGCCAAATTTGTTTTACTTGAGGGCTTAATCTGATTAGAGATATAATCACTTATTCGGTGTTGACATCCGCATAGATTGTCACCCTTGCAGAGATAATCGTGATTCGGCCGCTTCTTCAATGTTATCGGTTATTCTCTCTTTAGGCATTCGGGTTCTTGAGCTTCATACACTTTCTTCTTAGGGGAGAGAAAAGTATACATGGGTTATTCTTTTACGCTATTGGACATAATCTGCTACTTCGATGGTATAAGTTTCTTTGTCTTAGGGTATATGTATTCGGGTTCGTGAGCTCTAGTCTAAGAGACGGGCTGCATCAATTCATCTACTTGGAGGAAGTGGTCTCTTGACAACTCGTTGGGGATGCATTGCTTGGACTTGTGGTAATGAAATTTGAAGATTTATTTATGTGTGGGATGATACGTTCTTTGTTCTTGTTGATGATATAACCCGAGCGAAGAATCTCGATTATCGGTCTTAAAAGGAGCGGCCGGGATTTACGATAATGGTGTGCTTCTCGTACCTTTTGGCTAAGGCAAGCTTGAAATAGAGCTTGAATCTGCTCAGCTAAAGGATTTTCGGTTTGGGGGGAAGCTGCCAAAGTCTCACTTTCAGATGGTTCAATTTCTTTCTTCGATTCAAGAGCCCTAGAAGCTTTGGTGGTGAAAGTTTTAGGGATGATGACTTCTATTTTCTACAACGGGGCTGCTCGATATCCTTATCTCGGTACTCGTATCATCATCTTCTTAAACTATATCATCTATTCTATCTTTGTATATATTTATCCGAAAAACAAAATACAAAACTATAAAACCAACAAAAGAAAATAGAAAAATATAGAACCTTCAAAAACCCATAAAAATCAGAAAATTTAAAAATTCCAAAAATATGTTTTCACAAGACATGTCTTCTGATATCGATAACATCTACGGTCATAGAAATGTCATTCAATAATGGCACGGGACCATAGATGAAGTTCGAGCAGGAGGTGTAAATATTCTTTTCAAAACATGTCTCAAAAATATGGCTTGCAGTTATTTCAGACTGTAACCCGCGCTTAAACCATGGCTTGCTATTATTTCAGATAGCAACCCGTTCTTCAAGAAAGGAAAGTGTTGCGCTAAACAAATTTTCAAATATTTCGTGCACTTATCCTAAAAACAATTTAAGGAAAGTATGTCGAAGGACTGCTGTTCCCACACAAATGTTTTTCCGTCTAAAAATTCTTCAGAAAAATATTTGTTGTATTCAAAAATTGGTGGAAAACGAGTTGCTTTCAAAACAATCGATTGAGTTTTATAATTGAAAACTCAATCAATGACTTGGTAGCTTTTAAACCTTTTAGAAAATGAGTCATTGATTGAGGGGGATAATGTTTTCAAATTTATATCATCTAAAGGGCTTTCCTAATTATCCTAATATGCTTAATTAAAAATGATGTTAACCTATGTTGAAGGACTAGGTGACTAGGATATGATTGCTAGGAATAGATGATTAGAGTTTGATAAACACATTATTCCCATACCTTATATGAACTGATTGATATGTTGAATTGACTTTTATTAGTCGATTGCCGTTTGGGTGTTGTCGACCACCATATATCTGTATGTGTGTTCACTAACGTATTGGTATCTTGGTATAAGAATGTTCCCGATCAGGATCCCACATAATATGATGTTTGGATGCCGAAAGAAAAGGGTAACTAGATATTGGGTTGACAAATGAAGAAACGGAGCTTAATTGGACTTCAATGGAGAGTTGGCATTAATGCAACGTAAGAGGTCTCACTGCATCAGCAGATGGTTTTCTTCTAAGTGATTGAAGAAACAGAGCTTAATTTGACCTCGGTTGGCATTAAAATGCAACGTAAGAAGTCTCATTGCATCTGCAGACGGTTTTCTTCCAAGCCCTACAACAACATCAACAAAAGCGGCTTATGATTCTCTCCACCTAACGTATCTTTGTTTGAGGAATAGTAGTGAATGATACCATTTTAAACAATTTTTGAAAATATTGTTTTGAAAATGGAAAAATATTGTTTTGAAAATAAATTGGTCTTAATTTTTGAAAATCACCGGACTTTATTTTATCAAAACTTAAGTCACTCAATCAACGACTTTGGTCATCGATTGAGGGGGAGAGTGATTTGAAATAAAATATTTTCAAACGATATTTCTTCATAAAAGTCCGTTTGTACAATAAAAGTGGTGATCTAAAGATTTAATGTTATGTCATGGTATGATTTTTCTTTAAGAATCAAGATCTTTCAAAATGAAATTTTTTCTGTTCTTGTTTGATTGTGAAATTGTTTTATTTTACTTAAAGATCTCTTAAAAACTATCATACCTGTCACTAACAATCTTTAATTCAAAAAACTGTTCCTTATCGGTCATTTTTCAAAATTAAATTTTGCCCGTCTTTCCCCAAAATCTTTTAAATGATTTAAATCAATTGGGATCACAAATCTCAAAAGGTTTGAAATTTTGATCGGGGTAGAGATCGTGATTTAAATCTCAAATATGTTTTAATGGAATCGGTTTTAGTCCTTTATAGGCACTCCTGCCTCCATGTGCCAAACGATTTCAAATACACAATGCACATGTTGAGGAGGAGGATTTATCCAAAAACAAGATGAGTATTTAAACCTGGCCACATTTTCTCCCATGTTTTCTAAACCTTATTAAATCACTTGGGATCCAAAATCTCAAAGGGTTTGATATTTTTGATCGGGGGAGAATTTGTGATTTAATATGAAATTTGATAAAAGGTGATCATTTGATTCAATGTGCTAGCTCTCACTAATATGTGCTAAACTCTTTCATATATTGATGCACATATTGAGGGGGAGCGAATGGTTTCTTAATGGCTTGTGTGATCGTAAATGTGCTTCAAATGAACTCTTGCCTCTATGTGATAAAATGATTTCAAATATCCTATGCACATATTGAGGGGGAGAATTTACCAAAGAAAATCAAATGGCTTTTTCTAAGGAAATTGTGATCAAGAAAATATTTCAAAGTCCTCTTGCCTCCATGTGCTAAACAATTTCAAAATCATATGCACATGTTGAGGGGGAGGTTTTCTAAATGATCAAAACTATTAAGGTACAAAATGCTTTGATATCGTATCACAAGTACCTTGATTGTTTTTCCAAATGATTTTTCAATTGGTTTCAAGAAGAAAAGAACAATACCAAAAGACCGACCAATTTAATTTATGCATGGTGTTATAAGGATGGTTAGGTTAGGTATTAGTTCCCACGATCCACGAAGCAGGAAGGATCTACCGGTGGATAATCCACTAGATAGTGTAGAGTCCTTAGGTATGATGAAAAAAGGAGAAAAATGAGAAATGGGAAGAGTGCGGAATGAGACAGAGCTAGTACTGGAATAAACCCAACAAGGTTCTAGTTATGAAGTCTCGGTAAGCAGAAGGGGTTGAAGAATGAAAATAATTGAATGTAAAAGGGTGAAAAGAAATAGCCCTCCAATAATTCAACCTTAGGGCAAAAACCGGGTTCAATACATATGCTCTTGGTTGTTACCAAGGTAACACCGGTATTGAAGACAAGACGTCATGGACCCGTGGCCTTGCGCACTACAACTTCCCAAGCTACTCAAGTTTCTCTTAAAAGGGCTTGTTTCATTCTCACGGGGAACCTACATAATCTATCGACTTTCTCTTAGAGATTGTTGATATTGAAGAAGGAGACCCTCTCCCTAGTCTCCGGCATAGGAAACCAAATGTGCACAATTGAGTCTAGAGCCAAGAGATCATCCACAATATCTCATTAGGACACTAAATTAATGAAGACTTGCTGTTTCACACAATGTGGAAAGTAAGAATATATTAAGAGTCCTACGCATTATCCTTGTGGTATTGCCAGAACATCCGAGTGATATGTAAAGTATTCACAATGAAGATGGAAATCCTTCTAGAGCCAACATCAAACAAGCTCTTGGTGGGTGACATGTGAAATCTTTCCAAAAGATCAAGCTTGTGACAAGCGGACAGAAACGATGGGGCGATTCACTTTTGAATCAACCTTGGTCGAGGAATGGAATTGACAAATACTTTTGGAAAAACCGTTCGATGTGCAAACATTCTTTTCTCTAGCACATCGAATGTGTACTTATGTTTTTCAAACACAAAAAGTATCTCTGATTAAAAAAGTACTTTTGGAAAAACCGTTCGATGTGCGAATCTCTTCTTTCTCTAGCACATTGAATGTGTACTCTTTTCAAATACAAAAAGTATTTTTGATTGAAAATTGATCTTTCTCATAAAACCTTCGTCGTATTGCAAAACTCTTTCTTCTAAGCAATACGCGATTGTTTTCAAATCATTTTTCATCAATCAGTGAATCTCAATTCATTGGTTCACTCACTCCGTGTTGTCTTCTTTGAAAGCGTTCGGTTTGAGAACAGCTAGAGCATGCGAAACCCATCCAGGAGATTCTTGAATCCTACGATCACAGCAAGTACTTGTCTTGATCAACGGGAATTGTGGGCGTGTACCTCAATTCAACGAAAGTGATCAAAGACACTTTCGTGTGTTTTATTGCTAATCGTTGTTTTGCAGTACATTTGGGCGGTTGCGGTGATCAGAATTGAGAAGTCAATCCAAAGCCGCTTGCTCACAGCATCCACACTTAATTGAAGAAATCATGACTGGTGCATATCTACATAACACTGCTCGATATTTTTATACTATACGCTTTATCTTTGCGCAAATATCATGAACCATAAAGCTTCCGCTACTCCGATGGAAAGATGTCATGATTCAAAAGTGTGAGCATGTCGGTCCGAAAGTCACAACATCACATGAAGGCAACACAACTATGGATGATCCAGAGTGATTTACTGTGGCTGATGATCTCAATGAAAGCTCAAAGATCATCAAAGATGTGGATCAGTTAAAGGCCTCCACTAAAAGTACAAAATTATGCGGACTTTGAAGAATCGCTACACAAGCACAAAGATGCAGATGTTGAAGAATTAATGTCTACGAGTTCAAGACTGAAGATTAAATAGAATGCTAGGATTCGAAATGTAAAACATGGGGTGACCTACCTTAGGGGGAGATTGTTAGAAATTGGAAAATCCATAGTGAAGAGTCGGTCACCCCAACTCTAGTCTAGCATATGTTAGCTCGTAGACATTACGTTATTTATTAGTCATTTAGTTTAGAGCAACACGTAGAGGGACGGACGGTCTTTACCTCATCAGATGCACGATCCACAATCCGAAGGAGGGCGTGTAGTATGTAACTATAAATACCCTCTACCTCCCAAGGTAGAGGGTTGGACCCTTCTCATTCTTAATCTAACCTTCTATGTTTTCTTTCACTTTCTCTCTCTATGAAGGATCCCACTTTCTCTCTCTAAACCTACTCATAATTCGACCCATATTATTGTTTGTTATGTGTTTATGAAATCCAATATCTACAAGGTTGAACGACAAGGTCCCCCAAACCTTTGATGAACTTATGAAACGCACGAGGTCCGTTATCCAAGGAGAAGCACGCCCATGACGAAAAAGGCTACTCCAACTATAGGTCACAAGAGCGACCTAGGAGACAATCCATTGACCGAGTAGCAACCCATAGCAAGAACTACCGGCGGGGCGGACGAGATAATGACAAATACACCCCGCTAACCAAAACTCCAAATGAGATATTCGCGGCGGAAGGCGCAAACTTCCCAAGACCCCCACCAATGAGCACCCCAGAAGATCGGCGTGTTGGGAATGGATACTATGATTATCATGGACAGAAGGGCCACACCACCAATGAGTGTGTCCAATTGCGCCAAATAATTGATAAGCTAGTAAAAGAAGGCAGATTGGACCATTTAGTTAAGAACATCAAGGAAGGGAAAGATAAGCAAAAGACTGGGAACAAGAAAGAAGCACCTAAAGATAAGACTGATACCATCTACATGATACAATCATGGTAGCGAATGACTAGGTAGAATATTAGCCAAAAATTTTCCCGTGGAAGCGAAATCTCTTTCCCCACATTGGCTGCGGATAACGCAGTGGTAGAACCACTCACCATTGAAATCAACGCAGGGGGTCACGATATCCACCGCATGTATGTAGATGGAGGAGCTTCCGCAGACATAATGTATGAACATTGTTTTAAGCGCATCGCGACACGAGATCTGTAAGTCGGTTAAACCCGGTCATGACATGGCTGACCGGTTTTACAGAGAAAAGATATGGCCCAAGGGGCAAATACGCCTACTAGTCAATGTTGGTGATAAGGAACACTCCACAATAGCACGGATGAATTTTATGGTGATCAATCCCTTCGCCATACAATGGCATTATTGGAAGACGGATATTAGCCTTATGCGATGCGTCTCTGACACATGGGATGCTCAAGTTCCCGGTGGAGGGAGGCATTGTTACTCCATACAATACCACCATACCACCTAGAGAATGTAACACGATTACATGTGAGACGACACACACACTTAGCGCAACTAAAGTATCAAACACGAGGGTCGCAATTCATCCCGATTACCCAAATCAAGAAGTATCGATGGGGATCATTTCGATCATGGCGGGTAGTGGTGCACACTCGCAAAAGAATGTGGATATCTTTGCGTGGGAACCAAAGCACATGACCTGTACCACGCCAATTAAAGAACAGGTTGAGAATCCGACAAGGATATTCCCTAGCACGAGAAGAAGCGCGGCCGGGCTCCGGGCGCGCACAAGCAATTCTAGCGAAGTACATAAACTTGTGGACGCAGTATCATCGCGAGAATTCTATTACCATGACCGGCTTTCCACCCGGTGATGGTCAAGAAGAAGCGGCGGTAGTTGGCGAATGTGCGTGGACTTCACGGACCTCAACAAAGCATCTCCACAAGACTGCTACCCACTACCAGAGATAGACTGGAAGATAGAATCTTTGTGCGGATACCCACTCAAATGATTCTTGGATGCATACAAAGGATACCACCTGTTAGATATTGGATTTCATAAACACACTAAACCAATGATCAAAGAGGCGTATAAGATGATGTTTTAGAGAGAGAAAGAGATAGAGGTTTGGAAACTTAGTGAGAGAAAGTAAAAGTATTATTATGAGCTCCAACTCTCTACCTTGGTAGGTAGAGAGTATTTATAGTTCTTACGTAAATCGCCACCTACGGGCTGTGGATCAGGCATACAGTGGGTAAAGACCCGTCCGTCCTCCACGGTGTTACTTAACTAACTACTACTTAACATTAAATAATCTACAACTATGAGCTTTCTAACGATTACATATACTTGAGGTGACCGACTCTTTAATATTTGGATTTACTAAATCCTAACAATCTCCCCCTAAGGGAGGTCACCTCAAAATACATTGAATACAAACAAATATTACATTAAAATTGTTCTTGGATTCTTGTAAAAGTTATTTGCTTTGAAGCTCGTAGTCATCGATTATTCATTTTTGCATGTTTGGTGAATCCAAGTGGAGGTCTTTAACTGATCCACGTGATAATGAGTTTTGAGCCAGCTTTGAGATCATTAGCTATCATAAATCTCTGACTCATCCTTTGTGGTGTTGGTATTATGTGATGTTGTGACTTTTGGACTAACATGCTCACATTCTGGATCATGATATATTCTCATCGAGTAGCAGCTTTCGTTGATTCATGATATTGGCGGCGTAGCGAAGCATGGAGTGAGAATATCAGAGTCATTGATCCACTAATCATGATTTCTTTTGAAATGAATGTGATGTGTGAGCATGCGGCTATGTATTGACCGCTTCATTCCGAATACGCAAACATCGGCTGCACTGCATACAACAATTAGCAATAAAAGCGCACGAAAGTGTCTTTGATCACTTTCGTTGAATTGAGGTACACGGCTCATGGTTCCCCGTTGATCGGATAAGTATCGTGATCGGTATAATTCGAAGAAGTTTCCTTGACAGGTTTTCGTATGCTCTAGCGTTTCTCAAACCGAACGTCTCAAAGAAGACAACGCGGAGTGAGTGAACCGAATTGAGATTCGATTGATGAAAAGAGATTTGAAAAACAATCGTGTACGCGCATAATAGAAATTTTTTTGCAATACAACGAAGGTTTTAATAAAAATCAATTATCAATCTTAAACACCTTTTATATTGAAATATTAGTACCACGATCGATGTGCTAAAAATAGTTTTAAGCACAACGACCGGTTTTTCAAAGGTATCCGTCAATCCATAACCTGAACGAGGATTGAATCATAATTATGACTCACCCCATTGTTTACATTCAGTTGTCACATGGTTGATCTATTTGAATAGATCTCACATGCCACCCACCAGAGCTTGTTTGATGTTGGCTCTAGAAGGCTTTCCATCTTCATTGTGAATATGATTGCATATCACTCGGATGTTCCGGCAATACCACAAGGATAATGCGTAGGACTCATAAGATATAATCTCTCTTTCCACATTGTGTGAAAAAGAGAGTCTTCATTGACAGTGTCCTAAGGAGATTTATTTGATGATCTCGTGGCTCTAGACTCAATAGTGCACATTTGGTTCCTATGCGGAGACTAGGGAGAGGGTCTCCTTCTTCAATACCAACAAACTCTAAGAGAAAGTCGATAGATAATGTCGGTTCCCCGAGAGAATGAAACAAGTCCTTTTAAGAGGAACTTGAGTAGTTTGGGAAGTTGTAGTGCGGTCGTCCTTTGGGTCCATGACGTCTTGTCTTCAATACCGATGTTACCTTGGTAACCACCAATAGCATATGAATTGAACCTGGTTTCTGCCCTAAGGTTGAATTAATGGAGGGCTATTTCTTTTCACCCTTTTCTCATTTCATTTCTTTTTCATTCTTCAACCCCTTCAGTGCTTATCAAGACTTCATAACCAGAACCTTGTTGGGTTTATTCCAGTACTAGCTCAGTATCAGTCCGCACTCTTTTCCTATCTCACTTTTCTCCTTTTTTCATCAAACCCTTCTACACTATCTAGTGGATTGTCCCTGGGTAGTTCCCTCTGGCTCTGGCAGGATCGTGGGAACGAATAATTAACCTAACCATCCTTATAACACCATACATAAAGTAAATTTGTTCGGTCTATTTGGTATTGTTCATCAGCCATTGGAACCAATTGAAAACCATTTGAAAATCAAGTCAGATACTTGTGATATATAATCAAAGCATTTTGTACCTGAATTGTTTTTGATATTTTTAGAAACAGAGCTCCCCCTCAACATGTGCCTCATGTATTTGAAATCATTTTGGCACACGGAAGCAAGAGGAAGAATTAACTTCTTTGATTACCATTTTCTAAAAAGTATCAACATCACTTCCCTGATCAAATCAAGTAGATAAAGCATATTAAGGAAGGATGAGGTTTTCATAAATTTGCTTCCCCTCAATATGTGCCTCGAGGTTTGAAAGAGTTTTGCACATATTGGAAGGAATCTGCACTAAGATACAAATCAATCACGTTTCAATTCTTTGTGGTTTAAAATAGATGCTCCCCCTCAACATGTGCATGGAAAATTTGAAATCGTTTGGCACATGTGGGGAGGAAAGCTTGCTAAACACATACGAATCCATTTATCAAATTATCAGTTTAAATCCAATTTAAATCACAAATACTCCCCCGATCACAAATTTCAAATCATTTGAGATTTGTGATCTCTGTAGATTTAAATTGATTTTGAAAGCTTTTGAGGAGAAATGTGACTTGATTATGAGAACAATTTAACTGATAAGGATCGGATTTTGAGACTTTACACTCCATTGATTAAACATGCATAATTATCTTTTTGAAAACAATTGAATGTCGAACAACCTTTTGATTTAATTGAAATCATTTCCCTCCTCAATTAATGACATAAGTTGTTGATTGAGAGATAGATATTTTGACAAAAGTTAAGTCCAGATGATTTTCAAAAATAGAGTTCAAGTTATTTAACAAAGCAATTAGTTTTCATTAGATGGTAAGTAATTGTTTTAAAGAATCAGAGCAAGAGATTTGAAAAACAAGATAAAGCATGGCTCTGTTCTTTCTTTGAAAAACGGTTCTTGCTGAAATGACAATAAACCATAGTTTCACTTTCTCCCAAAAATATTTTTTTTGATTTTTTTTAAGAACATTCGAACAATATCTAAAGACCGTGTCATTCTTTGAATGACAACACAAAGAACCGTAGATATTTTGAATTGAGAAAATCATGACAAAATGACAATATTTTTTGAAAATTTTCAAGATTTTTTGATTTTATGGATTTTTGAAGGTTTTATATTTTTCTATTTGCTTTTTGAAATTTTGTATTTTGCTTTTCGAATAAATATTTACAAGATATGGATGAAGAAAGACCTTTTACTCCTCTTCTTCCTCTTGAAGGCGTTTAAGTGTTTCTGGTTGAAGACTCTTTAGACCAAGTCGTGGGAGGATAAACTCAAAAGCGTTCTCTAGGAAGAGCTTTGGTGAAGATGTACGCTAACCGGTATTCGTCTTCACAAAATATAGTTCCACCACACCGTTTTTACTTGTTCCGATGAAATGATGTAATGTCGATGTGTTTTGCTCTTGAGTGTTGAACGTTGTTGCATGAGAGAGCAATAGCACTTTTATTATCACAGTCCATAGGGATTTTGTTGAATTCAAAGCCATAGTCAGATAATTAGGATCTCATCCATAGGATTTGAGCATAACAAGATGACATGGCTATGTATTCAGCCTCTGTAGAGGAAATAGAAGTACTCATTTGCTTCTTTGAAGAGCAACTCACAAGCTTATCACCCGCGAGCACCTCGGGCGTGCTTCAACGCATAGAACATTAGTGACATACCGGTGTCCTTCCGGTACCAAAGTCCCATATTGATGGTTCCTTGGAGATACCGAAAGACCCGTTTAACCGCTTCAAGGTGTTTTTTTGGTAGGCTTAGCACGATATCTAGCACACATGCAACAAATGAAAAAATGTACGGTCTCGGTCGTGAGGTACATCAGGGGATCGATCATACTACGATATTTCGTTTGGTCTACCATGATCCACGAGTGGTCCTCATCCAGTTTAAGTGCAGCTCAATCATGGGAGTGTCAGCAGGGTCACTAGAATCAAATCCAAATTTCTTTAAAATCTCATTTGCATATTTAGATTGATTTATAAAATTGCCTCCGGGACTTTGTGAAATTTGTAATCCCAAGAAAAATGACATTTGTCCCATCATTGGCATTTGAAATTTGGAACCCATTTCATTTGAAAAGCGATCACATTCATTGGTGTCGGTTGAGGCAAAAATAATATCATCAACATATATTTGAACGTGAATTAAATGTTTGCACGAATTTCGGTGAACAATGTCGGATCAACTGCTCCTTTTTTGAATCCAGTAGATAGAAGAAACTTTGATAGCGTATCATACCATGCCCTTGGAGCTTGCTTCAAACCGTAAACAGATTTCTTCAAGCGATAGGACGTGAGTAGGATGCTTTGGATTCACAAAGCCTTCAGTTGGCGATGTATACGACTTCTTTAGGATCTCCGTTAAGAAAAGCCGTCTTTACATCCATCTGATAGACTACCATGTTCTTACTTTCAGCATTAGCCAAAAGATTACGATTGCCTCGATACGAGCAACAAGAGCAAATGATTCTTCAAAGTCAATACCCTCCTCTTGACGATATCCTTTTGCAACTAATCGAGCCTTATTCTTTAAAACATCACCATGCTCATCAAGTTTCACTTTGAAGATCCACTTTAGAGCAATGATCATAGCACAATCTGGAGTCGGTACTAATTCCCATACATCTAGTCGATCAAACTCATGAATTTCTTCTTGCATGGCATTGAACCAACTATTTTCATTCATGGCAGTTTTAACATCTTTTGGTTCGACCTTAGAGAGTACGAGTTGAAGAAGCACCATAAGGCATCGGTTGCAAGTTGTTTTCGTGTAGATCTTGGGCGAGAAGGGTTTCCAATGATGTTGTCCAATGGATGATCATGTGTCCACTTTCTAATGTGTTCATGTGGTTGTTGTTGATGAAGATGGTTGCGATGATGATTCGGAGAGCAAATATGTTTTCAAATGGAGCATCTTCGGGAGTAGCAAAGGGATTAACTTCATCATGGGTGCCCGAAACAATTCCATGATGTACATTTGATGATTGATGATTTGTTGATGAGACAGAGTGATCGGCAGCAGGCGCTTCTTGGCTTAATGATATTGAAGCGAAGGGTTGACTTCATTGGCGAGGGATAGGAGCGACCTCTTATGATGGAATTGACATTTCATTAGCATTTGGCTCATAGTGTTCATCAAACATTGGATCAAACAATTTCTTTAAATCATCTTCTGATGGTGGTACATAAGGAGTTCTTTGGTGAGGATTTGAAATGAGAGTAGAACCGATAGGACTACTTGATGAAAGTTGAGATGCTTGGTCAGGCTGGTTTGTCCTAGAGCCATTGGACCGTCAGCTCATCAAGCGTAACGTGAATTGTTTCCATTATACTTCGGGTTCTTTTGTTGTAGATTCGGTATCCTTTTATGTTTGGTGCATATCCTACAAAAACTCTAATGTCGCTTTAGCTTTAAGTTTTCCTAAATCTTGGCCCTCATTAGTTGGATAACACAATGCACCAAACACACGAAGAAATGAGAGATTAGGTTTTCTATTGTGGACAAGTTCATATGGAGTTTTTCCATGAGCGGTGTGAATTAGGGATCGATTTTGAGTGTAGCATGCAGTGGCAATGGCTTCAGCCCGGAGAAACATTGGAACCTTTGAGTAAATCATTGTTCTTGCGGCTTCCACAAGAGTTCGATTTTGTCTTTCAACTACACCGTTCTGTTGAGGAGTTAGTGGAACACTTCTTTGATGACTGATTCCAACACTTTCATAAAACTCACTAAGTTGTTTATTAACATACTCAGTTCCATTGTCGTTTGGATGATTCGAGTTTTGTTAAGTCGAACTCTAATCTGTTTGATAAGTTTGATGATGATATATGGAGTTTCATCCTTTGTCCTTAAGAATTTAACCAGTGAATCGAGTAATCATCAACCACAACTAACACATATTTCTTCCCAAAGATATTCTGCACTCTCATGGGTCCACATAAATCCATATGAATGGTATGAAGAACTTCCAGAATGAGTTTGTAGGTTTGGGTTTGTGGGCATACTTCTTGCTTTTTCCCAATTGGCATTGAACAAAGATGATCCTTTTCATACTTTAGTCTAGGTAAACCTACAACTAAGTCCTTTCTGGAGAGATCATTGATGGTGCCGAAGTTCAAGTGATTGAGACGGCGATGCCATAACCATGACTTTGTTTTTGAAGCCTTTGACAACAAGCAAATTGGAGAAGACTTCATCATATCTTCGATAGAGATGGTGTATAGATTTGAACCACGTGTTCCTCTTAAAAGTTCTTTACCATCAAGTTCTCTAACGAAACAAGTATGTTTTCTGAATGCCACTTCTAGATCGAGAATCACGAATTGACCGACAGAGAATAAGTTATGACCAAGACCTTCTACATAATATACCCGGAGATAACACTATCACCGACAACATAATCTCCATAACCCATAATTGCACCGAAATGATCGTTCCGAATCTATGATCCCGATGAATTTACTCACGAAGTTCATGAGCGCGGTCTCCAGTCATATGCTTGGAGCGGCACAGTCCGGTACACTAAGCGATTTGAGCGATCTGCAGTTGAACAGACAAGAATGGATAGCTGGATAATTGGGATCCCCATGCAAGAATGGGTTCCATTTGGTTAGTAATATTGATTGGAACACCCACATCGTGAGGTAGAAACAATGGACTCATTAGAAATAGATGCGATGATAGTGTCCGTATTTGACCTATTCAAAGTATGTTCACTTCTTAAGGGAATAGTTCTACAGTAGGCATCCATTTTCTAGTTGGCATTGATTTAGCAACTTTAGGGCAAAGCTCATTAATCTTACGGCCAATAGGTATCCATTGATAACCTATATTACTAAATTTTCTTTCTGTGGGTTTCCACTTTGTTTTCTAACTTTCTTTCGCCTTTGCCTTTTAGCCTTCTTAGCTTGAATTTTAACATTAACAGTTTTATCAGGGCATTTGATAGCATTAGACAAAACATTCACACCACATTCATGATTAGTAACAAAAATCAAGTAGTCATCATTACATGGTTTTGCGAATAGTAGCGAATCAATTAATTACAAGATGCGCTTATAGCTAATACTAGAATCAATGCGATTCGTTTTATTCAACTCAAACTTAATATTCATAGGGTGATCTTCTACTCTCTTCCAATGCACATTCTTAGCTTGTGAGGTCCTATCTTGCTTGGTATTGCCTAGAGGCTTTGACCCGCTTGCTTTTATATCACTGATTACTCCTCTAGAGGGAATTATGGGAACATTAGTTGGTTGATCTACTTTTTGCATTCCTAAACTAGACGTGCATGGATCTGAACTACTTGAAGGCACATTAGTGTTCACTTTCTTAAAACTGGGCATAGAATGGTTTGTATGCTTGGCACTAGGCATGGAACAAGGCATCACAGCTTTACCTTTCGCACCTAAAGATTTAGGACATGTTGCAATTACACATTCTAGTAGCTCTTGAGATCGTTTGGCCTGAATGCAAGCAAACCTAATTTCTCTATCAAGAGGTTTATTAATGAAATCCTCTTCCACAATCTCACGAGACATTCTAGACTATCCTTAAGGTGAGCACAATAGTCATGAAACACGGTTCATTATTCCTAAGATGAGGAGGAATGTATTTACTTGATCACAGATATTTGCGTCGAGGATGACTTTGATGCAACATTCTCATTAAAACAAGTGGCGGTTTCCCTTTTTCCGACTTCTCGATTCTCAATTTCTTTTGTAAAGCGTTATTTTTCATTGTTTTTGTCACGAGTGACTTTCATTGAATCATATAACTCTTTAAAGTGTCGTTTAACTTTTTCATTTTCTTCTAGAAAACTCTCGTTTTCCTTTTGTAAAACATTAACTAAGTTTTGAAGATGAAAAGTTTGAGAATACTGAGAATCTAAAGGAGGAGGCATTTGGGATCCGATCACATTGTTCTTTTCACCCTTTAATTGAGAGATTTGGGCTTTCAAATTTCTGATCGTGTTACAATGAGCTCGAATCTGTTCATCACGTTTGCTAATTTCAAAAGCGCATCAAATTGAGGAGCATCCAAGGATGTCTTGATATTTGAGGTTTTAACATTTTCTTTAAGATGTTGATATTTTAATTGCAAAGCAAGATGCTCAACTTCCAATTTAGAAAACTGTTTCACCCGGTTATCATGATCATCCTGTTCAACTTTATCATGCAGTTTAGAGTTAGTTTTTCAAGCTCAATGACACGATCATGGGAGACTTTCAGAGCAACAGATACTTCATGAAATTGAGAAGCATTAATGGAAAAATTCGTAGTAGTGTAAAACACATCTTGAGTAATACATTCATAAATAAGATTCTCATTCAAGGTATGCAAGTTCTTCCTCTCAATTTCTTTTTATTTTAATTCTCGCTCATTGTCACTAACCTCTACTATCATTGCATCAAATTCCTTTTCCATTTCTTTAATATCTGAATCCATCCCCTTTTTAAGACTCTCAAATTGACCTTTTAGTTGTTTAAAGAAGGGCATGACCTCAGTTAAATAGCATTCTTTAGTTTGCTCAAAACCCCTTTCCCCTTCAGTTATCCCAGTGGGTGTGATCCTTTTCTAGGAACTAAATGCATTGGTGTATTCGGAGGATACACAGTCGCTGAAGGCATTTTCCTAAGAGGAGGGTTTGTTACAACAAGGTTCTCTGCTTTTTGCTTATCTAAATCCTTTTTCCAGAACACTTGTTCGGGCGTTAACAATGTTTGAGGCTTAAACTTGTTCAAGGAAATCCAATTTTCCTTTTTGTAATCATGGGGTTTGATCGTTATGTTATTCTCTTTACATTCAGGATCTTCTAGCTTCTTATTCATTTTCTCCCTAGATGCATCATCTAATTTTCTCTCTTCCTCAGTGCACTCAATGCAACTAGGTTTCTGTCTAGGTTTAAGAATTTCATTTCCATCATAGATTACATTATTAGCAGCTCTAGCCTTTTTAATGACCTCTGGATTTGGTTCCTCAACAAGGAGAATGCTATGCTTATCGCTTAAGACTCTATGCTTAGTGATCAAGTGAGCAGTCTGAATGGTATTCCCTTGTACATAAAACTTATTTTCAAGCTTGTTTTTCAAAGTTTTAGGATTGGAAAAATCATTCAAAAGTTTTGATTCCTTAGCATTGAATTCTTGCTTAAGCATTTTAACATTTTCTTGAAGTTCTTGTTTTTGCTTAGTAGTTTTAGAAAGCTTTTCATGTAAGGAGTTTAACTCTTGTTTTAATACTTCTTCTCTAAAATTACTTTTTCTAATAATTGTACGCATTTGGTCATCCATTTCCTGCTCATGGGTGGTTAACTCAAACTTAGCACGTTGTTCATAAATAGCAACATGTTCTTTATAGGCATTGTTCGAGATAACGAGAATCATCGGGGGCACATGCGGTGTATTCATCAAAAACATAATCATCATTGATTGGAGAAGATGCATTACTTGGTACAATCTCACTTTCACTTTGCTTCACATATTGATCATATGGGACAATATTACTATTACCCATATCTTCAATATCTGATTCATAAGTTTCAAGAGATTGTACTTTATTATGTATCTTTTGCTCATCAACATCATCATATAGTTTTAATACCTCTGAAATGATTTTGTCTTTGGATGGACCAACTTGTTGTGGTGGAGAGACCTTTGGAGAGACCATAGGTGAGATGCTAGCCATGAAGATTGTTAGGGCGAGGTTCATCATCGACATTAGAGTCAAATGCATCACATCGGCTACTTGAAATGCATTTTGATGATTATGACCTATCTCCTGAATTGGCTATTCATCAACATTAGCATCATAGGTTCGGGCATTTCCTCGAAGGAACAACAACTCCTCTTCATCCAAAGGCTCCATTATCCGAGCTTGCACAAGCAACATCTTGTCTCTGAAGTATTACGCATTGGTATGCGTTTTGGAGATGTGCGTTCCTAGCAAAATGTCCCTCACCACCATAGTTGTAGCATTTAATTGGCTTTGCTTGACCTTGATTCCCATTCCTTCCCTATTCGATTTACCACATATCCTCTACCAACTCCTCCTCTTCCCTGTTCATACTGCCTTTCTTGAACTGGTTGCACCATAACCTTCCCATCTCGACGACAGTTGCTTGATTGTGTGGATTGGATCTTTGTCGCTCGAGGTTATTGTTGGTGTGTGGAAGAGAGTTCATGTTTTGATTGACCATGAGAGACAGTTGATTGATGAAGTTTTCCATGAATGTGTTTGGAGTGCAGGAGGCTTATATCTTTGGATCGGGATGAGTTTGTAATTACCATCACCCATGGGAATGACTTGAGAAGCTTTGGTAGTAATACCAACATTTGTGTAAAAGGCTGTTGAGTCATTTGAGGAACTTGTTTCTCCCTGGTTGGTTTTGAACTGTTCTAGAATCCTTTTCTCAAACATAGCATGTCTCTCATTCTAGAGAAGGAAGGCATACAGTTGCTCATAGTTGGTGTTCTTCAATCCTTTGGTTAGCTTCACAGAGGTGACAAACTTGTGCCATTCGGGATTCATGTTGTTCACAAACTTTGAGTTCAGGTGAATGTTTGGCATAGTCATTCTGATATTCCTCATATCATTTACAAGCTTATGGAATCTCACGTAGTATTCATAGATGCTCTCATCCGGTTTCATCTTGAAGTGCTCAAACTCATCATACAGTTGTGATTCTCTGTCTTCCTTAGTTAATTCAGAACACGAGAGAAGCATCTTGACATTATCCCAAACCGCCTTGGCTTCAGTGTTGTGATTGATCAACTTGTAGATGTCTTTTGGAAGACCCTGTAGTATGATGTTTGAAGCCCCGATATCGATCGAATCTCCTTTTCTCCTTATCACTGAGCTCATCATACGTCTTTGGTCCGTCCAATCCAAAGATCATGGTTCCATCTGTAGCAGTATCAATTATGTCTCTTGTAGTCTCAATCGATACGGTCCTTCATCAATGGATTTGAGAATGTTGACCCCATTTTCCTTTCCAAGACAGTACAATCTGATTCGTTGAGACCAAGAGTCATAGTCGATTCATCAAGCATGGGTGGACGAGTATCGAACCAATGCTTGAACATCCTCGGCAACAGTGGAGATGATTGTAGGTACGTTGGTAGACATGTTAACAGATTACACGGATTTTATAACTCTATGATTAAACCGGGAAATAGATTCTTTCACGGATTTTACTAAATCAAGAGAAAACCGTATTACAAGCAATCAACCAAGTCGCTAAGAGTTATTGAACCAAGTAAGCTAGATACAAATTAAGCTAAAGCACCAAGTCGCTACACCAAGTTAAGCTAAAGAGCAACTCGCTAAGGTCCAAGTCGCTAACACTAAGTCGCTAAGAATTATGACAGAAAGTCGCTAAGCACCAAGTCGCTAGACACAGTTAAGTTGCTAAAGAACAACTCGCTAAGATCCAAGTCGCTAGTATCAAGTCGCTAGCTATAGTGGAGAATCCACTAACTTGTACTATTTGTCGGCTTGTCTCAATAGACAAGTCGCTAGGCTCAAGTCGCTAACAACTAACACTGTAACTCGCTAACTTTTCTTGAAGCAAGTCGCTACGATGAAAATCACAACGAGAACCAAGTCGCTAGCAAGAAAAACTTAACAAAACACACTTTTTAATCCAAAACAAGCTCAACCACAGTGATTCAAGCTTACCAAATCAAAACCCAAGCACATACAATGATTCTAAACACAAAAGTACACCCAAAATTCAAACTTTAACACTAGAAATGATCCAAATGATGCAAAAACCACTAAACTTTTTCAAACTCAAAAACCACCTAAAACCACTAGAAATCCAAGGATATGTAAGAGAGATGATCAAACCATGGCTCTTGATACCAATTGTTAGATATTGGATTTCATAAACACACTAAACCAATGATCAAAGAGGCGTATAAGATGATTTTTAGAGAGAGAAAGAGATAGAGGTTTGGGAACTTAGTGAGAGAAAATAAAAGTATTATTATGAGCTCCAACTCTCTACCTTGGGAGGTAGAGAGTATTTATAGTTCTTACATAAATCGCCACCTACGGGCTGTGGATCAGGCATATAGTGGGTAAAGACCCGTTCGTCCTCCACGGTGTTACTTAACTAACTACTACTTAACATTAAATAATCTATGACTACGAGCTTTCTAACGATTACATATACTTGAGGTGACCGACTCTTTAATGACTGGATTTACTAAATCCTAACACCACCAAATCCAGATGGCTAAAGAAGATTAGGGAAAAACGGCTTTCCATACAAGCCAAGGCGTGAGGCGAGTTCTTTTGATTTAACTCCGATAATTTTTTTAGTTTTTTTATGAGTAATATTACATGTAAGGAAGTTTCTTAACATTATTCATTATGTACAACACTTTTTGTAAACTCGATATGTATGAAATATGAAATAAATATATGAATAATTTTATATTTTGTATCGCCTTACGTCACGCTTTAAAAAACCAAAAACTTCGTCTTGACCTAAAAAATATGAGGTTTAGTCATGGCGTCACGCAACGCCTCACGCTATTTATAACCTCGATTGCAATTAATAAAGTTTAAGGTACAATTCAATTAAAGCATCTAAGTCAAAATACAATAGCGAAATCTAAGTCCTCTAAGACATTTAAAAAGAAAATTAAACTTGAATACATATAATCAAAGCTTCTACACTTATGTAAATATTTTGTCAAAAACCTACATGTATATTAAACACGATTTAGTTCGGGTAACCGCAAATATTTGAAAATAAAAATCAAAATCGAACCATAATTAGAGGGTTTTTCCGGTTTTAGGTTTCTTCAGTTTCTTGGTTATCGGTTTTTGTGGTTTCAAATTGAGCGGGTCGGCTCGGTTTGTCGGTTTCGCAGAGTTTTTGAACACCCCTATCCATAAATCTCAACCTAATATAAATCAAAATAGTCATTTTGAACAATGGAAAAAGTATTGCCAACTAACATATTTATTATCACAATTGTATAATAAAAAACATTGTCATTGGTTAGAGAGTTGAATATACGACATGGAATTCTTGGCATCCATAAATTATTGTCACAAAAAACATATTAACTTAAAAAACATGGTTAGCCTAAAACTTTTATTTCAAGATACCCGCTGGCGAAACGCGCAAATATGATGCTCGTAGAGTATAATGAGTTTATAGACTATTTTTATTTACTAAATTTACGGTCCCGTTATAATAAATGCCGATCTACAATTGTACAGGGAATGATGTAAAAATAGTTAATGGGCTAATTCGTTATTTTTTTAAAATTTAAGGGGGTGTATTGGATTTGGGTAACTCTCTTACTATAGTGTATCACAATTCATAAATTTGATAGACGGTGGTCACGTCAACTTCTTGAAAAGGGAAGGCTTTACTTGTTTTGAGTCAAACACATTTTTTCTAATATAAAGTCAAACACATTTTTTCAGAGATAAATTTAACCTTCAATAAAATAAAAGTAATGTTAGTATATTTTATTCATGTACTCCTTAGTTCATTAAATCTAATATGAGCTAACTCATAATTAGAGAGGGAAAATGAACTATGTGAGAGAGAAAACTAGGGCTAGTAATTTTTGAGAGAGTGAGAGTAAGGCATGACGGAAATAAAGGGAATACAATGGCAAGCATCTAGTGGCTAATTATATCGGTGGAAAATGTAACTCAACGATTTCGTTTATGTTTTCTAGTTTCCTGGAGGATTGGGGATGGGGAAACTATGGATGATCTTTAAAAAAATATGGGGTGGTGTTCAACATGTTCATGGCTCAAAGGAGACTTCGTAACAAAATGAGATATAGATTCGTTCGTTACAAATCCGTTAGTGATGTTGAGTATCTGTTGAGGCATGTTTAAAGGTTTAAGTGGTATATGATAGAAAAGGATATGGAAGCAGTTGGTTGAGGGAAGACGAGGTCGGACAAAATAGACCATACAACAATGTTAACAGCAGGGGAAGATATGTGTACGAAGCAATGTCGTTTAACAGAGACAAGAAGGGTTTCCTCGATGTGGTAAACAACGAATATAGAAGAGGAGATGAGGCTTCCAATGAAAAAAGGGCTGACGGGACTGGTGAGCAGGAAACGAATATGGAAAGGGCCAACATAGGCAGTGAAAAACAAGACGTGGGCAAGACCATAATAGCATAAGAGAATGAGATTAACGATGAGGTATTAAGAAGAAGCGTAGTTGGGGAGGTCATAACATTGTGTTTTCTCATGAAATTACCGAGTCTCTGTGAAGAACATGGTCTTGGTAAGGTTGATGTGAAACTAATGAGGGGGGGGGGGCTTGAAGTTATGGTGGTGTTGGATATTGAAAATACGGTGAGAAACAACTTAAAAGACAACGAACATGGGTTGTGAAGATGGTTACACAAACTAAGGTGTGGAGTAGGTTTCCATAGGACGTCGGGAAGGCTAACACGGATCAATATTTTGGGACTACATGTTACGTGTTGGGGGGAAAAGATGTTCAACAAAATTGTGGCGATGCACGGGACTAATCTTAGGTTACATAACTGTAGCCTTGAGGGCAACCAATATATGGTAGGGTTCATATTCACACTATTAAAAAAGATTTGATACACGAAAAGCTTAAGGTGAATGTTAAAGGAAAAATCCACGAAGTGTGTGTGGTGGAAGAGTTTAGAGATATTACAACATTGGAGTTTCAAGAGGTTAGTTCAAAAGGGCAGGATATAAATGAGGATGACGAGAGGCGTAAGAAGGATGAGAGCGATATGGAAGTAGATGATGAGTATGGAGAGGATGAAGGGGATTCTAATAGTGAGGAGGGAGATCAAAGTGATGAGCAAGTGGAGGAAGAACTGGGGGCGATGATGGTGGTTACAAGGGACTTGTCAAGGATTTCGGTAGCCGAAACGTGAGGGAAGACGAAGCATCATGATTCTCGGGAGAGACAAAGGTTTGTGACACTTTTGAGGTTGATAGTGGGATGTCCAAGATGAAGGCGAATGTGGATGAGAAAAAAGCATACGGGAAACACAAGGATGAAAAAGTGGGAAACATAACTATTGATGATGAATTTAATGAGGATAAATTTGGTGAAAAGTTATGTAACGAAAAAAGGAAGTAAATGAGTATAAGATGGATGATGGGCAGTATAAGATGGGTGATGGGCCTGTAGATGTTGGGCCTGTTGGATGGGAAAATGGGAATAATGGATTTGTTATGAATTCGGCGGAGGACGAATGTAATGGGCTAAATGAAAGGAATGAAGCAAAGGGTTATTGATTGGGCTTGTTTGGCTAAAATTAGGTATGGGCAGGCATGGTTTAAGCAGATCGAGTGGTAAACTTGACATAAGAAAAAAATAGTAATCGTGATATAGTCAACATAATTAATGAAGGAAATGAAGATAATAAAGAAAAAGAGCATGAGATCATGAAGACGGGTAGAGAAAAAGGGTGGTATTGCCCTTGAGCTCGGTGGGTAGCGGACGTAACATATTGAATATAAAAAAGTGGATGGGAATAAGAATTTTGATGGAGACAAGGCTGCATTCGATTTTAACCTAGGGAAATCCAACGGGGAAGAATTAGAGACAAACAAAAAGCTAGGTAGGAGAAGTGTGAAAAATCCATGGAAGTGGCCAGAAGAACGGGGGTGACTGGTCTAGGAGAAAACATAAAAGGGGTCTCAGATGTATATAAAGAATATCATGATGGTGAGAGAGAATGCAATGGGGTTTTTCGTTTTGGGGTGGTAAGGAGGGAGAGGCGATAAGTGGTAAATGTAACATGAACATGGAGCAAGTGAAGGAAATTAGGGAAATGGTCAAGGTATCATGGATATTGGCTGAAGAGGAGAAGAATGAGGGG
This sequence comes from Chrysanthemum makinoi, assembly GCA_910596185.1. Taxonomy (NCBI): domain Eukaryota; kingdom Viridiplantae; phylum Streptophyta; class Magnoliopsida; order Asterales; family Asteraceae; genus Chrysanthemum; species Chrysanthemum makinoi. Next base: position 135,433,249 of record OU343222.1, on the reverse strand, counting down.
GCGCAAGGTAATACAAGAGTGAACAAAGGGAATGAGGTCCAACAGACGCAATAGTATGGTATTTTTTTCTTGCTATCTTTTTATTTTTTATTATATGAAGATGATTTCTATAAATGTGAGGGGTATGTGGGATAATGGAAAAAAGGATGGATTAGATCGATTATTAAAGTTAAGCAATTGGATGTGATTGGGCTTTAAAGAAACAAAAAGTGGGATGGTAGATGATACATGGATTGAGGACACATGGGAGGGGGGGGGGTTAGAGGTTGTGATATTCCCAAGTCTGATGTTGGTAATTAAGGGGATATTATATTAATTTTGGATTCAAGAACTTTTACATGCAAAGAGGGGATAGGAGACGAAATATTTATAATGGTTAAGGGTTCGTGGAAAGGAAAGAACGAGGAGATGTTCCAAGTGTGTATTTACGGGCCACATGTGGGTAGGCAAAAAAACATCGCTTTAGGATGAATTAACAAGTTTTATGAATATGTGGAATGGGGCGTGGTGTATTTTTGGGGATTTAAATGTGGTTAGATGTAACGACGATAGAGTAAACTAACTTATTAACGTAAAGGAAACAAATGAATTCAATAATTTTATTAACGAATGAGGCTAGTCAAGATTCCTATGGGGGGAGGAAAATCACTAAAGTTAGCGATGATGGTGTGAAGTTTAGTAAGCTAGATTTTTTTCTTGTGGAATGACGAGTTCAATAATCTTTAGGGTAACTCATGACATCAAATAAGGACTAAATATACGCATTATGTATCCCATTTATATTGTCTTTTTGATGTTATTTATGTGAGAAATGACACTTAATTGTTTATTTTGTTAATCTCAGTAAATAACGAAGCAATTGATGAAAGTTAAGGAAATGGACGTGATTTAAAGCTAAAACAAAGAAATCAAACAAAGTCCACTAATCAGAGACTCAATATGCCGTATTCACCCTTAGCAATACGACATATCCATTTAAGACTTCATCAGATTACCCAAGTCGTAAAGCACATCAATATAGCGTATCTAATATGGCCAATATGCCTTATTCACAGGCTGTTCGTACAAGTTCTAGACTATTTTAATCTTGAGGCCTACGCTATTCAAGCCCGATACGCCGTATTAGAGGAGCCCAATATGCCCTATTGACCTAATTCTAGAGACTATATATAGAAAACCCGTGTTATGAATTCTATACAACTTTATACCACAAGGATCGATTTCTAGATGATTTTAGAAGGCAAGAAGGGCTTGCAAACTCAATCATTGATTAGGAGAACTCTTTGTTACCTAGTTTCTTCAATTAATCATTTAGTTAGCGTATCGTATTTACTATGTTTATACTTTATACGTTGTGATTATGTTTATTTACTTTGTTACTGAGATTATGAGCTAACATCCTTATGTGTTAGGCAAGTTTATGAAGATTATGTGTTTTTGATATATTTTACATTGATTACTAGATTATCTCGTTGGATATTATTTATGTTCATCGCCTATGCTCGTTTATTTACTTGATCTTGGTTATCTAGTCACTAGATCTTTGGAATATATATATTTAAATTATGTAACTTAACAACCGGTAATTGTGGTTATTTGAATTATAAACCTTAGATTCGTATCATAATAATTAAATGTAGGTAAACCAACTAAATTGGCCTTATCTTAGGTGCACACGTCTGGAAGCGTCCCTTTCCAAGTTTACTTATTAGCACTAGTGCGTGTAATACCTCTAGGTAGATAATTACAAGATTGAGTCAAATAAGTTAGTAAAACTCAGAGAAGTTTAGGTTGCATTTATGTCACCTAGATAGATTACAAATAATAGTTGAAGGACATTAAGCCGACTTCGTTAATGGTGCCAGCATTAACCTTTATCAGAGCCTAGGATTTAGGGAGAATATCCACCTAGTTTACATTCATGAATTGATGCTTATTTTAGACCAGGTTTTAATATTTATAATTTCTAGTCTACCTATGGTCTACCTTTGCACTAACGGGCAGAGAACCCGATCGAGTGTAGTGTAGTATTCGGTAAAGTCGGGGTCATCTCAAGAGCTAATGGCTGGTTTCTAACTTGAGTTCTAATTGTCACAATTTTAAGATTTGTTTGTATAATGAACTAATTGCAAGAAATAAATAACGAAAATGGAAATGTGCAAACTATCAAGGGAGAAAGATATGCTAACCTAGTTACTACTTTATCAACGCGAGGATCTAGTTTCTATGTGCAATTTCTATGTCTCATCTAATGTGGTGGTTCTAAAGTCATTAAGCCCGAATGGTTATCATGAATTAACCTATAATTCCTAAGATCCCAAGCCCGATGGTCAAGGATGGCTGAGTATCTAGTTCATAGTTAATGAGCACCAACTATCTATAAGACCTATCCAGTGTTATTTGACACTTAAGCCCTCGTTTGGTCCACGTAAGGTGTACCCGCGCTTTTTAAGTGCCTATACTAGTGTAAGTGGTCCTATGGTCAATTCCCACACAAGGATGATGGTCACAACTTATGTAACCTAATAGGCTAGTTGATGCAGGTTTTACTGACCAGGTTTTAATATTTATAAGTTCTCGTTATACCTATGGTCTACCCTAATGCACTAACGGGCAGTGTACCCGGTCGTGTGTAGTGTAGTAATCGGTAAAACCGAGGTCGTCCCAAGAGCTATGTGTGCGGATTTAAACTAAGTCAAGGTGTCACAGATTTTAATATGATTTTGATATAGAATTAACTAATTAAATAAAATATGAAAGCGAATAAAGGCGAGGGTTGTGAACAATAGAGGAGAGGGGTGCTAACCTAGTTACTCATCCTAACTAGTTATGTTTACGTCTAATTACTTCCAATTACTTCAGGTGGGGTGAAAGTCGCTAAGACAGCATTTGGTCAGTTCGTCCTAACCTATCAGCAAAAGGTTCCACTGGAGAAATCAGGTGACCCGTCATAAGTTCAGTTGTTCTTAGTCCCCTAAGCCAAGTCATTAAGTACCGCTACATGCAAGATTCATAATAATGAGTGCCCGGGCGCTAGCATCTTAAACACTCATCCCCGACTTCTTAAGTTCATCCAAACGGTAGGTGAGCAGTTGGTCAAATCGCACAAGAAGAAAGGGTCATCAGTTGGTCATATCTTACCCTTCCCACTCAGTCTACCTACTTAGGGTCAGTTGGTCATATCTCCTAAGTAACTAGCCACTACCGCCATTCAAAACTACCGAAACAAGGGTAGCTACCAACAAACTATGCATGCATACACTTAGAAGTAATTATATGGAAGCAATGTAAACAAAAACAAAAAAATTAAGGAATCATAACTAGGCCAGCACCAGAGGTGCTTAGCCGCTCATATTAACTAAGACAATCGATTCAATATTTAACATTACGAAATACATGAATTGAAAGTAAAGAAAAGATAAAATGTTAATGCTTATCGTAGGGGAGTGATTTCTCCCATTGGAGATAGCTCCGTATGCTCCTCTAGATCTGCCTTCGACTTCTACTCACGTTCACTTGGTGTTGTGTGTGAAATGAGATGCTTTGAAATGATGGAATTCGAGGGGTATTTATAGGCCAGATCTGGTTACGGCGTAACTAATGTTAAGAGTTACGCCGTAACATCCAATTCTTCGTATTTTGCACTAAAAATGTTGGTTACGGCGTAACATCTGTAAGGAGTTACGTCGTATCTTCAATAAATCTTGGTTACGCCGTAATTGAGACAATAGTTACGGCGTAGCTTGCAGCAGCGTGGAACCTCATTTGACCTAGTTGGTTACGTCGTAATCTTTGGGAGAGTTACGCCGTAATCTTCAGATGAGTTGGTTTTCTGAGCTAAACTTTTGTTACGGCATAATGTGAGAGAGGAGTTACGCCGTAACTTCTTCAAAATAAGCATACTATGATATATCTTCAATAAATTCTCCAAATCCGCGTCTCTTTAGCTCCAATGCTCGTAATTTACCTGAAAGTGAAATATAGAGGAAAAAAAGCATAAATTCATATAAATGATATAAAATACGAGCATTATCGGGGGGGGGGGGGATTGACACTTAATATTCAGGACTATTTGATGTTATCAAATATCCCCCCACTTGAACTCTACTTGCCCTCAAGTAGACCTTATTAGATAGATTCCTAAAAAGATATCTCCCATTACCTGGAAAATATAAGATTACAAATCCCTTATGCTAGAATAAAACAAAGCTGAACACCTCACGAAATAAGAACAAAACACTCAAATCTCTCAACTATTCTAAGTGTCAATTTCGGGATGATCACTCATTGCACAGTCATAGCATGTATGCTATCATAATCTTGGCGGTTACACAAATCTCCACCACTACAGTTAAGGACAAAACAATTCTCGAAGGCAATATGGGTAGACATGACAAAGGTAAAGGGTGATTTGTCATTACTAACATGTCACGGCGAAGTGGACAAAATCAAATGATACATGACCAAATCTATGGCCAAGACACCAAAGATTGCTCGTTGCATCACCTAAACACGCTTCATGACTAAAAGGATAGGATAAGACATGGGATAAAATTGGTGTAAAATAAAATCAAGCAAATAGTCTAAATCTACAACTAAGTCATCACCACTTACCGTCTGCCCAAAGTTCAAGTTTCGAAGTCAAGAAACCGGATCATGATATAACCAGGTAGATGTGCCATTAGAGGACGACATGATGGGCACACTTCCAACTTAATTCTTCAAATGTGACCGAGGTGGCCTCCTCGATACTAAATCTATATTAAGCTCATAACAATAGTGCTTATAACATCGCACTTTATAATCAAATGAAAAACAATATATACATATTTTTTTTTAATTTTTTTTAACATAACATAATAACATAACATCCCCCCACTTGAGATGAACAATATGAGAATTTGGGGGGTCTTCAATGATCTTTAAGGATATGTCATCGACGAGAGCTTGATTCCCGAACCTTTCCACTTGAACCTTGAACTTAGGCAAATAATGACTTCCTAATTACAAATAAAGACTACAGGGTAGGCTAAGGTGTAATGGTGTATCAAAACAATATGCTGGGTGAACAAAATGAAAGGAATGACTCAGAAGGGTGTATCTAGGGGTATCTTACACTAAAGGTGAGTGCAACAAAGGGTTTAACATGGGGGTCGAGAAGTCGAGGTGACTAATCGATAAACACACTATGGTAGGCTATTTGGGTGATAATCCTATAATATTACCTCGTCTATGGTCTCGAAATGATGTAAAGGCCAAGTTCTAAAGTTTACAAGCTACCGGCACACTCATAATTTGGTGGATTTGGGGTAAAATTTTGGAAACGGATAAGGCTAATCTCACCATAAAATATCAAGGGTTATAATGTGCTCAACTAAGGTCTAATCCAGTTAGGTTAAGAAAAACATGTCAAAATTTTAAAAATGGCATAATTTTTCAAAATAAACTAGAAAAACGAGGGCAAAATAAAGTTCAAGAGAAAATTCTACTCCCGTCCCCCCACTTGAAATGTACAAAGTCCCTTTCGTACTAAGCGTTAAGTAAAGGTGAAGAGAAGAGTAGAATTAGAGCGTGAACTTCCCTGAAATTTGCTCCAAAAAGAAAGAAGGCCCACGAAAAGAGTCGTGCCTTCGCATAAACGTCCACGAGCAAACTTCAATCCCTGAAATCACACTACCGACAAGCATAATTCTAAACAAGAAAAAGAAAAAAATGAAAAAGAAACCTAACTCACTTTCGTAGGAATCACGGTTGCATTTACCCACAAAGTTCATTTGAAAACTAATACAAGGTTATTGTGTTTAAAATGAAAGAAGTTTCACAGAGGGTAGTTACGTCGTAACTCCCATAAGGAGTTACGTCGTAATTAAGCAAAACCTGGCAGGCGCTACAGGAGTGTAGCTACGGCGTAACCGTTGAATGTGATTACGCCGTAATTGGTAATGCTCTGAAGTACTACTGTAAAAAGTATGTTACGGCATAACCATAAAATGAGTTACGCCATAAATATGGACAGATCAGGTCCTCGTTTAGCATGGTGCAGCAACTTTTCCCAAAATCCTGAAAATATGGTTAATAACACAAAACCCAATAGAAATAGAAATAAAACAAATGAAAGGGATAATTCGGGTTGTCTCCCAAAAGAGCACTTTCCTTTATTTACGAGTCTTTAAGTTAGACTCAAATCCTTGGGGTTTTATGGTGGCCTTTTGACTTGGCCAACTTCCTCCATTACTTGGCGGCAAGCATTTATCCATTCGATAAAAACCTTTTTCCTCGTTGTGTTCCCGATGCTACATGTTCCAAATTTTTACGAGAGCCACTTATTGAACGATAAACATGACTTTCCGTAGTCGTCACATTCTGCTATAGGATCAATCGTTGCACTTATGTTTGATCTTTCATCATTGGTCATTTTATCAATAAGGTGATAGTTATCGTAATTGCGTTTTAGTTGTTTTACTAATCTCGTATTGATGTCCGAGTCTCCAAATCTTACCTTGTACCAATCTTCGAAGGATAAATTTCCAAATTTTATATCTTGTCTCTCAATCTCGTGAGGGCACGTCCATTCATCCTCCTTTATATTTCCATCACAAAATTCACGAAAAGGGTTACACGAGGGCAATGCTTTCATAGATTCGTCATTTTCCGTCATTATAGGGATGCAGTAATGCTTGTTAGGATCCGGAGCTTCCTTAATACCCTCAATCGGGATGATCTTTCCTTGTTCCTGTTCACAACTATCAAAATTCTATCCACGATTGTTAGTACTAAGATTATAACACAGAGGTGGGTCGAGCGACGGAATATTGACAATATCAACTTTATTTGAAATTTCTAATCTCGGATTCAATTGTTCCTTCATGCTGAAAGTGATTCGTTCTTTTTCAGTTCCCAAAGAAATTTGTTTTTCAAAGACCTTTATACGTGCTCGACAAGTGGCCAGAAAAGGCCTTCCAACAATTAAGTTGTAAGTCTCCTGTTTCCCCATGTCAATAACCATAAAATCAGTAGGAAAGAGGAATTTCCCAATTTTAAGGAGAACATTGTTTACCACTCCCCTAGGTACAGCTTTAGAGGAATCAGCCATTTCAATCATCATTGTTGTTTCTTTTAAATTGGTAAGTTTTATTTTATCAAACAATGAGGTAGAAATAAGGTTTACCCCAACCCCCAAATGAGCTAATGCGGTAATTTTAAGATTACCAATAGTGCATGGAAGAAGAAAACTTTCCTGATAGTGTTCCTTCTCAGTAAGTTGCCTTGGTAGGTCCTCGTCATCTTTCGATTTATCATCTTCTTTTAGGTAGTTAATCCCGAAAAGATCGTTGGTGACAGAAGAGTTGCACTGTTCTTTCTTTGGTTTATCTTGTGCAAATATGGCTTTGCAGGCAATGGCTTTGTCATTACTGGTTTCAAGATTTTTAGCTAATTGCCCAATTTGGGTTTCGAGGTTTTTAATTGCGGCATCTTGGTTTCGCAAGTTCATGTTGGTGTCTTCTTTTACCTTGACCATCCATTCCTTGAGTCTATCACTTTTCTTTGTAGACTCCTCGATATGTTTATGCATTATTTCTTTGAGGCTTAGTCTAGGAGGATTATTTTTGATTCTCGTATAGAACCTTGGGGATTTTTCTCGGTATCTGGCCCCGTTACCATTGTATCCATTGAAGGGACTTCCACCTCCATATTTCACTTCTTCAATTCTTTTAACTTCCTCGTTGGATGAGCATTTCTTGGTAAGGAGAGTGCCATTGTGTTCATTTCGTTCAACTTGTATGGAATGCACATCCTCCTTGAGCTTTTTCATGTCTCTTCCAAGACTTTCTAATTTGTTGTTTATTGCTGCAAGGCCTTCCACATTTCCACTCTTACTTCGATTGCTCCCTCCATTGTGCCATTTGTGAGAGTGGTCAGCCATCTTCTGAATAGTTTCAAGAGCCATAGTTGGAGTCATTCCAGGTATTGGTCCTTGAGAATCGATCATTTGCCTTGAGGAGATGTTCAGACCCTTGTAAAAGACGTTCACCTTTTGCTGGCTGTTGAGGTCGTGAGTAGGGCACTTGTATAATAATTCGTTGTACCTTTCCCATGCTTGGTACAACGTTTCATCACCCTCCTGCTTGAAGTTATGGACTTCTTCTAATTGCTTAGCAGTCCTAGATGGAGGACAGTGTCTCTGAATGAAATATTTTTTTAGGAGAGGCCAGGTGTTAAATGTCCCGGCAGGTAATCAATCAAACCATCTTTTAGCAGCTCCAGTGAGAGAAATAGGGAACACACGTAACATGACAGCATCGTTTGAGACTCTTGGAATTTTAAATAGGCTAACAATGTATTCCACGTTGTCCACATGCTCGTGAGCATCATCGGTAATGCTTCCCGAGGAAGGATTTGCACGCAACTCCCTCATAAATTGAGGTTTGATTTCGAATTGAGCATCTTCGGCGATGGACGGCCTAACGATCCCTGGTCCTTGTTCTTCTCTTGTCAACGCCAAATATTCCTCGAGAGTGAGGTCATCAATGTTAACAACTTCCATGGTACCTAAAACTTGAAAAGAGATCGTGAGAAATTGAGAAATTTTTTAAAACAAGAATGAAAGACTTAATAGAAATCCAAATATAATCCCCGGCAGCGGCGCCAAAAACTTGATGCAGGTTTTACTAACCAGGTTTTAATATTTATAAGTTCTCATTATACCTATGGTCTACCCTAATGCACTAACGGGCAGTGTACCCGGTTATGTGTAATATTTATAAGTTCTCATTATACCTATCATCTCAAGAGATATGTGTGCGGATTTAAACTAAGTCTAGGTATCACAGATTTTAATATGATTTTGATATAGAATTAACTAATTAAATAAAATATGAAAGCGAATAAAGGCGAGGGTTGTGAACAATAGAGCAGAGGGGTGCTAACCTAGTTACTCATCCTAACTAGTTATGTTTACGTCTAATTACTTCCAATTACTTCTGGTGGGGTGAAAGTTGCTAGGACAGCATTTGGTCAGTTCGTCCTAACCTATCAGCAAAGGGTTCCACTGGACAAGTCAGGTGACCCATCATAAGTCCAGTTGTTCTTAGTCCCCTAAGCCAAGTCATTAAGTACCGCTACATGCAAGATTCATAATAATGAGTGCCCGGGCGCTAGCATCTTAAACACTCATCCCCGACTTCTTAAGTTCATCCAAACGGTAGGTGATCAGTTGGTCAAATCGCACAAGCAGAAAGGGTCGTCAGATGGTCATATCTTACCCTTCCCACTCAGTCTACCTACTTAGGGTTAGTTGGTCATATCTCCTAAGTAACTAGCCACTACCACCATTCAAAACTACCGAAACAAGGGTAGCTACCAACAAACTATGCATGCATACACTTAGAAATAATTATACGGAAGAAATGTAAACATAAACAAAACAATTAAGGAATCATAACTAGGCCAGCACCAGGGGTGCTAAGCCGCTCATATTAACTAAGACAATCGATTCAATGTTCAACATTACGAAATACATGAATTGAAAGTAAAGAAAAGATAAAATGCTAATGCTTATCGTAGGGGAGTGATTTCTCCCTTGGAGATAGCTCTGTATGCTCCTCTAGATCTACCTTCGACTTCTACTGACGTTCACTTTGTGTTGTGTGTGAAATGGGGTGCTTTGAAATGCTGGAAATCGTGGGGTATTTATAGGCCAGATCTGGTTACGGCGTAACTAATTATAAGAGTTACGCCGTAACATCAAATTCTTCGTATTTGACACTAAAAATGCTGGTTACGGCGTAACATCTAGAAAGAATTACGCCGTATCTTCAATAAATCTTGGTTACGACGTAATTGAGACAATAGTTACGGCGTAGCTTGCAGCGGCGCGGAACCTCATTTGACCTAGTTGGTTACGTCGTAATCTTTGGGAGAGTTACGCCGTAATCTTCAGCTGAGTTGGTTTTCTGAGCCACGCTTCTATTACGGCGTAATGTGAGAGAGGAGTTACGCTGTACCTTCTTCAAAATGAGCATACTATGATATATCTTCAATAAATTCTCCAAATCCGTGTCTCTTTAGCTCCAATGCTCGTAATTTACTTGAAAGTGAAATATAGAGGAAAATAAGCGTAAATCCATATAAATGATATAAAATACGAGCATTATCGGGGGGAATTGAAACTTAATATTCAGGACTATTTGATGTTATCACTAGTGTTCGAATGGTCATGTACTAATTAGCATTTTAAGTTCTACCCTCACCTCAGTACTGCCAAAAAGCGAGGATCTAATAATAGGTTAACAAGATATCCACATAAAATGATAAATAAACAAGGAACTTAAATCAAAAAATTATTGATTCCTAACTAGACTAAAACATAAAGTAACTAGCCAATCATATTGTAAATTACAAAAACAATGATGAATAAAACTTTGATTGAATTAAGCATAATGTTCGATACAAATTACTTGATCTTAATCTAATAATGATGATGATTGAAGGTTAATTCTACTTTGAAAAATGGTAGATGATTGTTGGAAATTGCCTTGGAATGGTACTCTAGTCGTCCCTTGGAGAGGGATGGAAGAGATACCAAAAAGAGCAGTAACTAAAAGTTACGGCGTAATCTTAAGTAATAAATTATGCCATAAAACTCTCATACGCATTCTCTATAATAGTTACGGCGTAACTAAAAGTTACACCTACGACGTAACTTATTTCTAGAAGCAATATGATTAATTAATTGAAACACCATCGACATGTACGGACGTACCCCCTGGCGTAGCGTCTGGTTTTCACTTCAATTCGTTATGCATTATAAGTATAAAATGTTGTATAATTTCCACGGTTTCAGCCCTTCATCGTTCTTGGCATAATTACTTTCGGTCCTTATGGCTCATAACCTTCGTTAAATATAATAAGGATTGACCATCTTTAGTCCCTCATCATTCTTGACATTTTTACTATAGGTCCTTGTGATAAATCAACTTCATATGAATTGCCCAACTTTAATCCTCCACCGTACCTGTTATTTTTACTTTTAGTCCTTGAGCAATATATAAACTTCACACTTTAGGTCCCTGGTGTTATCAAAACTAAGTCCATCGAGCTACTTACGCCGTAAATCTTCATAATATTATATTCACTCACCATATGTAGCAATATTACGGCTTAACTAAATAGACAAGTTATGCCGTAATCGTCTTGTTAATATTATCTTCATAGTTGCGAAGTAACCACAACATCCTTGTTGCGCCATAGTCGTCTTAAAACTATGATAATACTTTGGCCAACATAATGTGTTACGACGTAAGTCCATCGTGCTACTTACACCGTAAATGTAACACCCCCAAAATATCGTAGCGGAAGACTGTGTCACTGGGGTGCTACTTCATAATACAAAGTACAAGTTATAGAAAACGACCTCTAAATGAGATGTTTTGAAAAGTTACCATTCGACTTATGAAATCAGAGTTACAAACAATGAGGTCCCAAAGTATAATATATAAATGTTTACAAAATGTTTCGAATGGTAAATGATAAAAGCGTAAGTCTTCAAAACATGTCGTGCGACTCTAAGTTCCATGCAATAGCTATCGCCTTATGTCCTGAGATAAACATGCTAAAAAGTGTCAACACAATGGTTGGTGAGTTCATAGAGTTTGTTTTGAATAAGTCGAAAAGCCTTTAAATAATTTTCACACAGCAAAGGCATTGTAAATCCACTCAGTTCCAAGTTCCGCCCATACAAAACTTGCAACCTGTGTGTTTACAACCCACTGCTAAAAATAGTTTGCACAATCATGTATGTATGTATCATAGTAGTAAAAAGTATATATGTCACCACAAGGGTCTTCCAACAACTTAATTTGGGATGTATCTAATTTAATAGCCTTCCAACAACTTAATTTGGAGCCACTAAATTAATGGTCATCCAACAACTTAATTTGGAGCCACTTACGTATGTATCTAATTTAATAGCCTTCCAACAACTTAATTTGGAGCCACTAAATTAATGGTCATCCAACAACTTAATTTGGAGCCACTTGCGAATGTATCTAATTTAATAGCCTTCCAACAACTTAATTTGGAGACACTAAATTAATGGTCATCCAACAACTTAATTTGGAGCCACTGAATTGAATAATGCAAATAAGAGTAATGCAGTCAAGAATAACGAAAATAGGTATATCATAATCATGTATATATGCAATCAAGTATTTTGCAATCAAGTATAAAAAGTATAGCGTAGCATAAAAGTGTAAATGTTTTGAATATTTGTATCTGTAAAAGCAAGTAGTTAAGCATGTATCTCCCCCAAAGAGTTTGTAAAACATTTAAACGAGTAAAAGTGGGGCTACGAACTCACCTTAATAAATGTGATATCCAATGTATAACGAACCGATGTATAAGCCGAGAAACCTCTACGCGCAACCTAGAATATGTGTTGAGTCTTATGTTCTAAAACAACGAAGTGAATGTATAAACATGCCTTATATAGTTATTACATCAATTATGCTTGGATACTTAACATTTGTGAAGTCGTATAAGTGTTTACGTTTCGTTTATTTAAGTTTTCCCCGTTTAAATCTACCCGTTACTTCTAAACCGTAAATGATCACGACTTGGTTTTTATGTCCTCGGAAAGGTAATTGAATGTACTAAACAGATTTGTGGGCTCTACTTCCCCAGAATTTATTTAACTAATGTGAAATTACCAATTTACCCTTGGATGTACTAGTTATTTCAATCAGCAGCAAACTGTCTCACGGTTTTGGTCATAAGTCGAGTTCTACAACTTCATTTAACGCACGGCCAGCGGCCACATTCAAGTTAGGGTGTTAGCTACAACTTTTATTCTTTGACCAACAGTTGGTTATATGCAAGTTTTATGAGCTTTACTCGTTTGAAATCTGTTACTTAGATTTGGACACGTTTAGCCGTTTTGGCTCTAGTTTATTCATCGGGATGAGTTACGGCACGGGCCACCCGGAGAAATGACCACAAGACATAGATCTATAATCCTATCTAATTACTTAACTTTCTCAGTCCACGAATTTTACCCAGTAATTACGTTTACAGCCCCTGTCCAGTTTCTGTTTTGCAAAACTAGTCCTTTTGACAATTTCTAGTCGTTTAGTCCATTTATCCAAGCATAATCAACCATAATAAGCATACAAAACATATTATATACATGAAATACTAGTATTTACTGAAATCAAAGGTAAGTATAGGAGTTTGCTTACAATCCTTGTGATGAAACAAATCAAGAACCAAGAACTAGGACACTAAAACCTAAACCCTTTCAACATGAACCCGAGCTTCCAAATCCTTAACACATCATGCTAACCCTTGGTATAACCCTTGTGAAAACCTTATGAATTCAGCCCCTAACACCTTGTGTAGTTCTTAATCCGACCATGGAATCAACAAATAAACTTAAGATCTAGGTAGAGAACACTTATGCTTTCGACTTTGTAGTGTAACTTGAAGCTTCAAGATCAAACATGGATATGTTATGGCTTTGTGTTTAGGTGTTGGAATGACGAAGAAATGAAAGAGATGAGTTTGTTTAAATATCCAAATGAGGAGGTTACTTTCACTAGATATTTGCAAGGCTTCCTAAAGAAGTTAAGTTAACTTAGCTAGGTCATATCACACTTGTATCAATCTAAACTCATCAAGGCTTATCACAAGCCAACGAGGCTTGTACTTAGCATAAAATTTCGTTCAAGGTATATCTTGGATGACTAGGTATGAATTTTTATGTTATCTTGCTTTTACGGAGTTAGTTTTGGTCTCGGTAATCGCTAACTCTAAGTCGTAAAGTCACGAAACTTAAAACCGGGTATCTTAAAAATACTAAACTTAAAAATGCTAAAACTTATTAACATAACCTATCTTAGCATATTAAATTAGTGATAAGTTTTACGGAGCACGTAAACGCTATTAAAACCTAGAATGTTAAGATATTTAAGAAGAGAATTTCAATTTGACTTCTCTTAGTGAGATATTTGTAAGATATTTAACTAGATATTATCTAAATAATATCTAGTTGATGACTAGGTATATGACTTGGCAAGGTAAATTAAAATGTATTAGTCAAAAGGTGGTGCGGGTATCGGGAGTGAATAGTAAAAAGTGAATAGTAAATTCCTGAGATGAATAGTAAAAACCCAAAAATGCGAATTGTTACAGTCTCTACCCCTTAAGGGAACTTCGTCCCGAAGTTCTGTTGATGTCAACTACTTATAGTGTGTCTAAGAATAGTGTGGTCTCAAAAACAGTGGGGGTTCTCTCTTATTCAACAGGAATAGTGTATGGGTTACGTTGTAATACACCCATAATGTGGTTAGGGAATCATATTGGATGAAAATAAGCCCACTCATTTATAATTCATTACTTACATAAAGAAGCGTCCAAATTTATGTAAGTAATGGATTATAAACTTATGGTTCGGTGGTTTATAATTTCTTTATTTGAATAAAGAGGCGTCCCAATCCATTCAAATAAGGAGATTATAAATCATCCTACTTAAGATTTTCCGACACAAAACTCGCTTTCTGAGACAGATAATAAGATAACCAAGTCATCAAATGTCTAAAGCTAAGTAATAATATTATTTAACTCAAATCTCATGTCTCATCAAACAAGAACTGTCACAAGATCAAGTTAAATAATTAGTTATTACTGAGCTCCATATTTTTAATGACTCGATTAAATTATGTGGTTTCCTTATTATTACTAAAATCATATCATCCAACAACGTGGATCTAAACGAACAACCGACAAAAAGCATATGCGCATGAATTGTGTGTAAGGCAATCATAGTGGAGAGTCTTAACGGATAAAGCAGTTATAGTCTAGGCTCTTAAATGCAACCTAGTTCTCTATAACCAATGCTCTGATACCAATCTGTAACACCCCCAAAATATCGCAGCGGAAGACTGTGTCACTGGGGTGCTACTTCATAATACAAAGTACAAGTTATAGAAAACGACCTCTAAATGAGACGTTTTGAAAAGTTACCATTCGATTTATGAAATCAGAGTTACAAACAATGAGGTCCCAATGTATAATATATAAATGTTTACAAAATGTTTCGAATGGTAAATGATAAAAGCGTAAGTCTTCAAAACATGTCGTATGACTCTAAGTTCCATGCAATAGCTATCGCCTTATGTCCCAGATAAACATGCTAAAAGTGTCAACACAATGGTTGGTGAGTTCATAGAGTTTGTTTTGAATAAGTCGAAAAGCCTTTAAAGAATGTTCACACAACAAAGGCATTGTAAATCCACTCAGCCCAAGTTCGCCCATACAAAACTTGCAACCTGTGTGTTTACAACCCACTGCTAAAATATAGTTTGCACAATCATGTATGTATGTATCATAGTAGTAAAAAGTATATATGTCACCACAAGGGTCTTCCAACAACTTAATTTGGGATGTATCTAATTTAATAGCCTTCCAACAACTTAATTTGGAGCCACTAAATTAATGGTCATCCAACAACTTAATTTGGAGCCACTTGCGTATGTATCTAATTTAATAGCCTTCCAACAACTTAATTTGGAGCCACTAAATTAATGGTCATCCAACAACTTAATTTGGAGCCACTGAATTGAATAATGCAAATAAGTATAATGCAGTCAAGAATAACGCAAATAGGTATATCATAATCATGTATATATGCAAGCAAGTATAAAAAGTATAGCGTATCATAAAAGTGTAAATGTTTTGAATATTTGTATCTGTAAAAGCAAGTAGTTAAGCATGTATCTCCCCCAAAGAGTTTGTAAAACATTTAAACGAGTAAAAGTGGGGCTACGAACTCACCTTAATAAATGTGATATCCAATGTATAACGAACCGATGTATAAGCCGAGAAACCTCTACGCGCAACCTAGAATATGTGTTGAGTCTTAGGTTCTAAAACAACGAAGTGAATGTATAAACATGCCTTATATAGTTATTACATCAATTATGCTTGGATACTTAACATTTGTGAAGTCGTATAAGTGTTTACGTTTCGTTTATTTAAGTTTTCCCCGTCTAAATCTACCCGTTACTTCTAAACCGTAAATGATCACGACTTGGTTTTTATGTCCTCGGAAAGGTAATTGAATGTACTAAACAGATTTGTGGGCCCTACTTCCCCAGAATTTATTTAACTAATGTGAAATTACCAATTTACCCTTGGATGTACTAGTTATTTCAATCAGCAGCAAACTGTCTCACGGTTTTGGTCATAAGTCGAGTTCTACAACTTCATTTAATGCACGGCCAGCGGCCACGTTCAAGTTAGGGTGTTAGCTACAACTTTTATTCTTTGACCAACAGTTGGTTATATGCAAGTTTTATGAGGTTTACTCGTTTGAAATCTGTTACTTAGATTTGGACACGTTTAGCCGTTTTGGCTCTAGTTTATTCATCGGGATGAGTTACGGCACGAGCCACCCGGAGAAATGACCACAAGACATAGATCTATAATCCTATGTAATTACTTAACTTTCTTAGTCCACGAATTTTACCCAGTAATTACATTTACAGCCCCTGTCCAGTTTCTGTTTTGCAAAACTAGTCCTTTTGACAATTTCTAGTGGTTTAGTCCATTTATCCAAGCATAATCAGCCATAATAAGCATACAAAACATATTATATACATGAAATACTAGTATTTACTGAAATCAAAGGTAAGTATAGGAGTTTGCTTACAATCCTTGTGATGAAACAAATCAAGAACCAAGAACTAGGACACTAAAACCTAAACCCTTTCAACATGAACCCGAGCTTCCAAATCCTTAACACATCATGCTAACCCTTGGTATAACCCTTGTGAAAACCTTATGAATTCAGCCCCTAACACCTTGTGTAGTTCTTAATCCGACCATGGAATCAACAAATAAACTTAAGATCTAGGTAGAGAACACTTATGCTTTCGACTTTGTAGTGTAACTTGAAGCTTCAAGATCAAACATGGATATGTTATGGCTTTGTGTTTAGGTGTTGGAATGACGAAGAAATGAAAGAGATGAGTTTGTTTAAATATCCAAATGAGGAGGTTACTTTCACTAGATATTTGCAAGGCTTTCTAAAGAAGTTAAGTTAACTTAGCTAGGTCATATCACACTTGTATCAATCTAAACTCATCAAGGCTTATCACAAGCCAACAAGGCTTGTACTTAGCATAAAATTTCGTTCAAGGTATATCTTGGATGACTAGGTATGAATTTTGATGTTATCTTGCTTTTACGGAGTTAGTTTTGGTCCCGGTAATCGCTAACTCTAAGTCTTAAAGTCACGAAACTTAAAACCGGGTATCTTAAAAATACTAAACTTAAAAATGCTAAAACTTATTAACATAACCTATCTTAGCATATTAAATTAGTGATAAGTTTTACGGAGCAAGTAAACGCTATTAAAACCTAGAATGTTAAGATATTTAAGAAGAGAATTTCAATTTGACTTCTCTTAGTGAGATATTTGTAAGATATTTAACTAGATATTATCTAAATAATATCTAGTTGATGACTAGGTATATGACTTGGCAAGGTAAATTAAAATGTATTAGTCAAAAGGTGGTGCGGGTATCGGGAGTGAATAGTAAATTCCCGAGATGAATAGTAAAAACCCAAAAATGCGAATTGTTACAGTCTCTACCCCTTAAGGGAACTTCGTCCCGAAGTTCTGTTGATTTCAACTACTTATAGTGTGTCTAAGAATAGTGTGGTCTCTAAAACAGTGGGGTTCTCTCTTATTCAACAGGAATAGTGTATGGGTTACGTTGTAATACACCTATAATGTGGTTAGGGAATCATATTGGATGAAAATAAGCCCACTCATTTATAATTCATTACTTACATAAAGAAGCGTCCAAATTTATGTAAGTAATGGATTATAAACTTATGGTTCGGTGGTTTATAATTTCTTTATTTGAATAAAGAGGCGTCCCAATCCATTCAAATAAGGAGATTATAAATCATCCTACTTAAGATTTTCCGACACAAAACTCGCTTTCTGAGACAGATAATAAGATAACCAAGTCATCAAATGTCTAAAGCTAAGTAATAATATTATTTAACTCAAATCTCATGTCTCATCAAACAAGAACTGTCACAAGATCAAGTTAAATAATTAGTTATTACTGAGCTCCATATTTTTAATGACTCGATTAAATTATGTGGTTTCCTTATTATTACTAAAATCATATCATCCAACAACGTGGATCTAAACGAACAACCGACAAAAAGCATATGCGCATGAACTGTGTGTAAGGCAATCATAGTGGAGAGTCTTAACGGATAAAGCAGTTATAGTCTATGTGACAATCCGTACTTTCAGGTCATTTCTCGACACGATTCATGTCTCATTATTTCAACATTTATCGTGAACTTGGTTTACTTGTTTCAAATTCGCGTAACCTTGGAGGTTTAGCGGCGAATTCATGATCATGACATCACGTACATTTCATATGGACTATGATTAGTCTACATTTCATTGACATCATTTGCATCTCATTAGTTCATTCACGACATTTCATTTCATATTTTACGCGTAATTTTTATATTTAATAATCTTTATCGCGTGAGTTATTATTTTTAATATTTAATCCGTTACTTTCAAAAATGATCCCGAGGTATTTTTAAACTTACATTTGGTTCATAAAAACTATATTTTTAGTTTTCCTAGTGTTACAAATTTATTTGGTATACTAATCGTAAAAGTTTAATTATTACGTCGTTTTCTTAAAAATTATACGATAATTATTTTATCACCCAAATTTCACAAGGAAAGCATTTTTACAATTTTTATCACCTCATTCCATCCTATTTTGAATTATTAAAAACTTACTTGTACCAAAAAGTTACATTTAACTACACCTTTTACTTGTACATTTTATCAATAATTATACAAATTATATTCAAGTTTATAAAAATATATAATTTTTACATATCCCTCCCCCCTTGGCCGACCAAGGGGGAGGTGATATTAAATGAGATATGGTTCTTTGATTGTTGAGATGTATACACTACATAAAAGTCTTCACATATCTCATTCATTCATTTCCTTCACTAATAATACACATAGTTAGCAAAAAGCTTCTTCCTCTCCTTGTGTTCTTCCAAAACCGGTTCTCATCAAGAAGCTAGGAGGGATCAAAATTTTTCCCAAGTCCAAGTGTTTATACAATCTAGTTTATACTCTTTATTGGTTTTGAAATAAAAACCAAGGGTATTTAAGTTTAATCCTTGTTACTAGCACCTCTTCATTTTCACTAGTAAGCTTGTTTTTATCATTTTCAAGTTCCCTTTTCATTTTCATATGTTTCTTTTCATTTTGGAGATAGTATGCATGTTATGTGATTTATACCATTTATTTCATGATTTTTGAGTTATATATACATATTGGTCATCCTATAATTATTCCCATGGTATTCTTTGGTCTTGATGGTGATTAGGAACCCATGACACCCTAAGAAGGTGTATGGTAGGATTAGATTAGCTTTGGAGTTGATTTGAAGGGATTAGAATAGGTTTTGTCCGAGAAAAACTATTTTCGATAACTATATTTTATGTTCTGTCCTTAATTCGAATTTCTGGAAAAACCTACTGTTGGTACGACTTTTTGGCCTTGATATTTAGAAAATATACTTTAAAACGAATCCGTGGCCGCTTGAACGGATAAAAACGGACTTATAACGAAGTCGTGGTGAATTTTTAAAGTTGACGACGAAATATATATGTTTTCTGAAAATTTCAGCAACATGTTTTTACTTTAATCGAGTCAAAAACGAGCCTTAAGCTTCACAAATTATTTCGACTTCTCAAAAATATATTAGTTTACTTCAATACGAAGCTAAGGACATATTAAACGTAGAAAACGGATTTGAAACGACAAATATATGCACGTTTTTATAAAGTTGCCGTAACTAATTTTCTGCACACAATTAGCCAAAACCACCATCTTTAACCCTTATTATCTTTATGTTCGAGACCTTTTGGACGAAAACTCCTGAACTGAAACTTTTAGATATCGATACAAACTTTCCAAAACAGTCGAGTTCGTTCTCTAACGATCGACGTACACTGTTTTACGACTGTTTTTCCGGAGCCATTTTTGTTAATTTCCTGAAAATTTCCGACGACATTGTTTTGCGACGAAAAGTGGAAATTTCTCTAAAAACCATTATAAAACCATTATAGGATGACATTTTAATGTAAAACATGTAAAGTCATTTTTGAAGGGTCAAGACGTCAAAAGAGTATTTTTCGACGACGAGTAATATTTTCAAAACTCGTAAATGGTATAAATAACATACGAAATGCATGCATAACATTACATTGCAACTCATATCCGATCATATCATTGGTACTAGGTACCGGATAACGCATCACATTATACCTCAGTGTACTCACTCTTGTCATTTCGTCAGTTTACCAAGTGAGTTCCATAGCCCCACTTTTCTTGTTTTAATGCTTTCATAACTGTTTTGGGGGAGATACATGCTCGATTATTTTCATTACATTCATGACTATTTGAAAATTATATGCTTATCCGAACTGAATGTTTAGTCATGCGAAGTAACAGTATTGCCATACTTAGAATTTCCATATTATATTCATTGGTCTAACGGACTTGGTATATTCATTGGTCTAACGGACTTGGTATATTCATTGGTCTAACGGACTTGGTATATTCATTGGTCTAACGGTCTTGGTATATTCATTGAGCTAACGGTCTTGGTATATTCATGGACTAACGGTCTTGGAACGATTTGAACATACACTATATACATTCTGGCAGTGGGTTGTGAACACACAGGTTGCAAGTTTTGTATGGGCGGGACTTGGAACTGAGTGGATTCACAATGCCTTTGCTGCATAAACGATTTCGATACATTGAGCCATGCACTATTATGTGAATTCATTTGACATCATGCACTTGAACATTAACTCTACATATTCTGGCAGTGGGTTGTGAACACACAGGTTGCAAGTTTTGTATGGGCGGGACTTGGAACTGAGTGGATTTACAATGCCTTTGCTGCATAAACGATTTTGGAAGGCTTTACACTTCAACTCAAACTCTATGAACTCACTCAACCTTTGTGTTGACACTTTTTAGCATGTTTTATCTCAGGTATATAAGGCATTCACTTCATGGCATGCATTTGGACACCTCATGGAGTCGTGGTGACGACGCGTCTCACTTGGGTTTTACATA
The DNA here is from genome assembly GCA_910596185.1 of Chrysanthemum makinoi. Classification (NCBI taxonomy): domain Eukaryota; kingdom Viridiplantae; phylum Streptophyta; class Magnoliopsida; order Asterales; family Asteraceae; genus Chrysanthemum; species Chrysanthemum makinoi. Next base: position 135,412,035 of record OU343222.1, on the reverse strand, counting down.
CTTTAAAACATCGTTTGAATTGTAACAACTTATTTCCGCACAAGATGATTTTCATTTGGGACCTACTTTGTAAACTCTGATTGTTTTATTAAATCAAACGATGTATTTTTCAAACGACACTTTAGGTCGTTCAATATAACTGTGATTGTGATGCTATGACAGTCAATTCCAAGGAATTCCATTCCGCCAAAAGTAATTGGGGGTGTGACAGATTGGCATCAGAGCTTCAGTTATAGAGAACTAGGTTGCATCATTGACCCTAGACTATAACTACATTATCATAGCATCTCATCATTTCATCATAAATGAATGTTCACTTTACATGCGGTTTTTACGTACATTTTTCGAGTTAATTACTTTCATTTCACATCGATTGTCACATGGATGCCCTTAAATACCCATTCCATTATTCTTTCTTCATACTCTAACGTGGAGAATTCCTTGTCATTCCCTATCACAATTTTTATATCAGCTGATTCATCATCGATATCGACGAATGCCGAGATAAACTTTTAAATAGGGCGAAGTCGCTCTCACTCCTTTGTTTCACCACTAACATGTCGAGTTACACTTTATTCACACATTAAGTCTCTAAACCATCATACATTGAAGCACTTACAACACCTCATAACCCATCTTTTCGGAACCCGTCGATTATTTTGAAAGATAACCTCAAACTTATCATTCTTATCACATTTCTTTGGAGCGTTCATTATTAACAATCGGATTTTGCTACGTCTCACATTTCCTCTTGTTTTGAAGAAGATATGGCACCGAAGAAAGCCACAGCTGAAATGACCCAAGCGGCTATTCAAAAGTTGGTGAATGATAGCATAGCCGATGCTCTAAGAACTGAAAGGGAAACGGTGGTTGCTGCTGCTGCCGAGGGCGATGCTGCTGTAGCCGCAAGGCTTGCTACTGCTACTGGAAATGCAGGAGTATCCGGAGTTAAAATCTGTTCGTATAAGGATTTCAAAAGTGGAGATCCCACCAAGTTTAAAGGGACAAGGAGCCACGCCATGGTGCGATGGTTCGAGAAATTGGAGTCCGTGGTTTTGCTGTGTAATTGCCCGGATGATAGTAAGGTCAAGTTTGCTACAAGTACACTACTCGATGGAGCATTGTCGTGGTGGAACTCATATGCTCAACCGATAGGAATGGAGAATGCTTTCAAGCTTACTTGGGAGCAATTCAAGGGTTTGGTAACTAAGAAATTTTGTCCTCGTACGGAAGTGAAAAAGTTGGAGACCGAATTCTATGAGTTGGTAACTATTGGGTATGACATTGACACTTACATTCGAAGGTTTCAAGAATTAGCCGTATTATGCCCATCTATGGTTTCGGATAATGAGAAGCTACTGGAGGCTTTCATTGAAGGACTTCCCGAGATTATTCAAGGCGATGTGACTTCCTCTGACCCGCAAACGATTGAGGAAGCTATTCGATTGTCTCAAAAGCTCATGGCCCAGGTAGTGAAAAGAGGTAAGTACACCAACACCAACCAAAACAACAACAACAACGATAACCAAACCAACAACAACAAAAGAAAGTGGGAAAATGACCAGGAAGGTTATGATAACGACAACCAAAACCATAACACTAACCATCACCAACAACATAATAGAAGACAAGAAGTCGCCAGGGTCTATGTTGCTGCACCAACAAGGGGAAGAGCTTATGCAGGAAACTTACCGCGATGCCACCAATGCACGCTACATCATAATGGTCCATGTGGTATATGCTTTAGCTGTCACAAAGTAGGACACCTTGCTAAGGACTGTAAGGGCAAAGCCGTAGTCACATGCTTCGGATGTGGAGAGCAAGGACACTATCGGAATCAATGTCCTCAAAAACAAGGTCAACAAGTCGAAGGTGCTCATGAGAATGTATATATGATAGAAGGAACTCGTCAAGGTATCAACGACGCGGAAGATCAAGAAGTTCGGAAACTAGCAGTCTTAGTTCTCCTATTGTATTACGTTGTACTAAGTTTATGTCTTTCATCGTATTCGAAACTTTATAACCTAAGATGTACTACTTTTGCTAAACTACCCGTTGTAAAATATTCTCATCTATCGTACTTTATTTCCTTTCGATTCGATATCATTTACGAGGATTTTAATTCTTTTTACTTTAACTATCATTTTAACGACACTTCTCCATGTCTTCTCTCCTCGATGTTCATCACAATTTTAACATCAGTTGACTCAACACCAAACAACATATGAGTCGATTAGTCCAAGCATTGCATAGTTACTCCTAAATTATACATAGCCTGATCACCTATGTCTAATTCCGGAAGAATCATGCAATGAAGGGAGTAGTAGGCTTATATGTGTAAGCAATTCCTTAATCGAGCCAAATTTTCAAAAGATTTTCTTCAAACCACTTGTTTCCAGTTTGATCCGCGTGACGGTTCTTGTTTGATGAGTTGCAAAGATCGAGCTAGAGACAAGTTGTTACCTAAACCGATTTAGCCTAATCGTATGACGGTTCTTGTTTGATGAGTTGTGGGATTAAGTAAAATCGGTTACCAAAAAGTCTTTTGAGGGTTTTGCTCGAGAATGGGAAGGCTTGCCTCATCAAACCCTAAACCCGTTAGACCTAACAACGATTGAATTCAGGGACTGAATTCCTATTTTGATGGGCGAATGTGACAATCCGTACTTTCAGGTCATTTCTCGACACGATTCATGTCTCATTATTTCAACATTTATCGTGAACTTGGTTTACTTGTTTCAAATTCGCGTAACCTTGGAGGTTTAGCGGCGAATTCATGATCATGACATCACGTACATTTCATATGGACTATGATTAGTCTACATTTCATTGACATCATTTGCATCTCATTAGTTCATTCACGACATTTCATTTCATATTTTACGCGTAATTTTTATATTTAATAATCTTTATCGCGTGAGTTATTATTTTAATATTTAATCCGTTACTTTCAAAAATGATCCCGAGGTATTTTTAAACTTACATTTGGTTCATAAAAACTATATTTTTAGTTTTCCTAGTGTTACAAATTTATTTGGTATACTAATCGTAAAAGTTTAATTATTACGTCGTTTTCTTAAAAATTATACGATAATTATTTTATCACCCAAATTTCACAAGGAAAGCATTTTTACAATTTTTATCACCTCATTCCATCCTATTTTGAATTATTAAAAACTTACTTGTACCAAAAAGTTACATTTAACTACACCTTTTACTTGTACATTTTATCAATAATTATACAAATTATATTCAAGTTTATAAAAATATATAATTTTTACATATCCCTCCCCCCTTGGCCGACCAAGGGGGAGGTGATATTAAATGAGATATGGTTCTTTGATTGTTGAGATGTATACACTACATAAAAGTCTTCACATATCTCATTCATTCATTTCCTTCACTAATAATACACATAGTTAGCAAAAAGCTTCTTCCTCTCCTTGTGTTCTTCCAAAACCGGTTCTCATCAAGAAGCTAGGAGGGATCAAAATTTTTCCCAAGTCCAAGTGTTTATACAATCTAGTTTATACTCTTTATTGGTTTTGAAATAAAAACCAAGGGTATTTAAGTTTAATCCTTGTTACTAGCACCTCTTCATTTTCACTAGTAAGCTTGTTTTTATCATTTTCAAGTTCCCTTTTCATTTTCATATGTTTCTTTTCATTTTTGGAGATAGTATGCATGTTATGTGATTTATACCATTTATTTCATGATTTTTGAGTTATATATACATATTGGTCATCCTATAATTATTCCCATGGTATTCTTTGGTCTTGATGGTGATTAGGAACCCATGACACCCTAAGAAGGTGTATGGTAGGATTAGATTAGCTTTGGAGTTGATTTGAAGGGATTAGAATAGGTTTTGTCCGAGAAAAACTATTTTCGATAACTATATTTTATGTTCTGTCCTTAATTCGAATTTCTGGAAAAACCTACTGTTGGTACGACTTTTGGCCTTGATTTTTAGAAAATATACTTTAAAACGAATCCGTGGCCGCTTGAACGGATAAAAACGGACTTATAACGAAGTCGTGGTGAATTTTTAAAGTTGACGACGAAATATATATGTTTTCTGAAAATTTCAGCAACATGTTTTTACTTTAATCGAGTCAAAAACGAGCCTTAAGCTTCACAAATTATTTCGACTTCTCAAAAATATATTAGTTTACTTCAATACGAAGCTAAGGACATATTAAACGTAGAAAACGGATTTGAAACGACAAATATATGCACGTTTTTATAAAGTTGCCGTAACTAATTTTCTGCACACAATTAGCCAAAACCACCATCTTTAACCCTTATTATCTTTATGTTCGAGACCTTTTGGATGAAAACTCCTGAACTGAAACTTTTAGATATCGATACAAACTTTCCAAAACAGTCGAGTTCGTTCTCTAACGATCGACGTACACTGTTTTACGACTGTTTTTCCGGAGCCATTTTTGTTAATTTCCTGAAAATTTCCGACGACATTGTTTTGCGACGAAAAGTGGAAATTTCTCTAAAAATCATTATAAAACCATTATAGGATGACATTTTAATGTAAAAACATGTAAAGTCATTTTTGAAGGGTCAAGACGTCAAAAGAGTATTTTTCGACGACGAGTAATATTTTCAAAACTCGTAAATGGTATAAATAACATACGAAATGCATGCATAACATTACATTGCAACTCATATCAGATCATATCATTGGTACTAGGTACCGGATAACGCATCACATTATACCTCAGTGTACTCACTCTTGTCATTTCGTCAGTTTACCAAGTGAGTTCCATAGCCCCACTTTTCTTGTTTTAATGCTTTCATAACTGTTTTGGGGGAGATACATGCTCGATTATTTTCATTACATTCATGACTATTTGCAAATTATATGCTTATCCGAACTGAATGTTTAGTCATGCGGAACGGTTATTGCCATACTTAGAATTTCCATATTATATTCATTGGTCTAACGGACTTGGTATATTCATTGGTCTAACGGACTTGGTATATTCATTGGTCTAACGGACTTGGTATATTCATTGGTCTAACGGTCTTGGTATATTCATTGAGCTAACGGTCTTGGTATATTCATGGACTAACGGTCTTGGAACGATTTGAACATACACTATATATACATTTCGGCAGTGGGTTGTGAACACACAGGTTGCAAGTTTTGTATGGGCGGGACTTGGAACTGAGTGGATTCACAATGCCTTTGCTGCATAAACGATTTCGATACATTGAGCCATGCACTATTATGTGAATTCATTTGACATCATGCACTTGAACATTAACTCTACATATTCTGGCAGTGGGGTGTGAACACACAGGTTGCAAGTTTTGTATGGGCGGGACTTGGAACTGAGTGGATTTACAATGCCTTTGCTGCATAAACGATTTTGGAAGGCTTTACACTTCAACTCAAACTCTATGAACTCACTCAACCTTTGTGTTGACACTTTTAGCATGTTTTATCTCAGGTATATAAGGCATTCACTTCATGGCATGCATTTGGACACCTCATGGAGTCGTGGTGACGACGCGTCTCACTTGGGTTTTACATACTTTAAAACATCGTTGAATTGTAACAACTTATTTCCGCACAAGATGATTTTCATTTGGGACCTACTTTGTAAACTCTGATTGTTTTATTAAATCAAACGATGTATTTTTCAAACGACACTTTAGGTCGCTCAATATAACTGTGATTGTGATGCTATGACAGTCAATCCCCAGGAATTCCATTCCGCGCAAAACAGTAATTTGGGGGTGTGACAGTCTAGGCTCTTAAATGCAACCTAGTTCTCTATAACCAATGCTCTGATACCAATCTGTAACACCCCCAAAATATCGCAGCGGAAGACTGTGTCACTGGGGTGCTACTTCATAATACAAAGTACAAGTTATAGAAAACGACCTCTAAATGAGACGTTTTGAAAAGTTACCATTCGATTTATGAAATCCGAGTTACAAACAATGAGGTCCCAAAGTATAATATATAAATGTTTACAAAATGTTTCAAATGGTAAATGATAAAAGCGTAAGTCTTCAAAACATGTCGTGCGACTCTAAGTTCCATGCAATAGCTATCGCCTTATGTCCTGAGATAAACATGCTAAAAAGTGTCAACACAATGGTTGGTGAGTTCATAGAGTTTGTTTTGAATAAGTCGAAAAGCCTTTAAAGAATGTTCACACAGAAAGGCATTGTAAATCCACTCAGTTCCAAGTTCCGCCCATACAAAACTTGCAACTTGTGTGTTTACAACCCACTGCTAAAAATAGTTTGCACAATCATGTATGTATGTATCATAGTAGTAAAAAGTATATATGTCACCACAAGGGTCTTCCAACAACTTAATTTGGGATGTATCTAATTTAATAGCCTTCCAACAACTTAATTTGGAGCCACTAAATTAATGGTCATCCAACAAATTAATTTGGAGCCACTTGCGTATGTATCTAATTTAATAGCCTTCCAACAACTTAATTTGGAGCCACTAAATTAATGGTCATCCAACAACTTAATAATAGCCTTCCAACAACTTAATTTGGAGCCACTAAATTAATGGTCATCCAACAACTTAATTTGGAGCCACTGAATTGAATAATGCAAATAAGTATAATGCAGTCAAGAATAACGCAAATAGGTATATCATAATCATGTATAAATGCAATCAAGTATTTTGCAATCATGTATAAAAAGTATAGCGTAGCATAAAAGTGTAAATGTTTTGAATATTTGTATCTGTAAAAGCAAGTAGTTAAGCATGTATCTCCCCCAAAGAGTTTGTAAAACATTTAAACGAGTAAAAGTGGGGCTACGAACTCACCTTAATAAATGTGATATCCAATGTATAACGAACCGATGTATAAGCCGAGAAACCTCTATGCGCAACCTAGAATATGTGTTGAGTCTTAGGTTCTAAAACAACGAAGTGAATGTATAAACATGACTTATATAGTTATTACATCAATTATGCTTGGATACTTAACATTTTTGAAGTCGTATAAGTGTTTACGTTTCATTTATTTAAGTTTTCCCCGTCTAAATCTACCCGTTACTTCTAAATAGTAAATGATCACGACTTTGTTTTTATGTCCTCGGAAAGGTTATTGAATGTACTAAACAGATTTGTGGGCCCTACTTCCCCAGAATTTATTTAACTAATGTGAAATTACTAATTTACCCTTGGATGTACTAGTTATTTCAATCAGCAGCAAACTGTCTCACGGTTTTGGTCATAAGTCGAGTTCTACAACTTCATTTAACGCACGGCCAGTGGCCACGTTCAAGTTAGGGTGTTAGATACAACTTTTATTCTTTGACCAACAGTTGGTTATATGCAAGTTTTATGAGCTTTACTCGTTTGAAATCTGTTACTCAGATTTGGAAACGTTTAGCCGTTTTGGCTCTAGTTTATTCATCGGGATGAGTTACAGCACGAGCCACCCGGAGAAATGACCACAAGACATAGATCTATAATCCTATGTAATTACTTAACTTTCTCAGTCCACGAATTTTACCCAGTAATTACGTTTACAACCCCTGTCCAGTTTCTGTTTTGCAAAACTAGTCCTTTTGACAATTTCTAGTGGTTTAGTCCATTTATCCAAGCATAATCAGCCATAATAAGCATACAAAACATATTATATACATGAAATACTAGTATTTACTGAAATCAAAGGTAAGTATAGGAGTTTGTTTACAATCCTTGTGATGAAACAAATCAAGAACCAAGAACTAGGACACTAAAACCTAAACCCTTTCAACATGAACCCGAGCTTCCAAATCCTTAACACATCATGCTAACCCTTGGTATAACCCTTGTGAAAACCTTATGAATTCAGCCCCTAACACCTTGTGTAGTTCTTAATCCGACCATGGAATCAACAAATAAACTTAAGATCTAGGTAGAGAACACTTATGCTTTCGACTTTGTAGTGTAACTTGAAGCTTCAAGATCAAACATGGATATGTTATGGCTTTTGTGTTTAGGTGTTGGAATGAAGAAGAAATGAAAGAGATGAGTTTGTTTAAATATCCAAATGAGGAGGTTACTTTCACTAGATATTTGCAAGGCTTTCTAAAGAAGTTAAGTTAACTTAGCTAGGTCATATCACACTTGTATCAATCTAAACTCATCAAGGCTTATCACAAGCCAACAAGGCTTGTACTTAGCATAAAATTTCGTTCAAGGTATATCTTGGATGACTAGGTATGAATTTTGATGTTATCTTGCTTTTACGGAGTTAGTTTTGGTCCCGGTAATCGCTAACTCTAAGTCTTAAAGTCACGAAACTTAAAACCGGGTATCTTAAAAATACTAAACTTAAAAATGCTAAAACTTATTAACATAACCTATCTTAGCATATTAAATTAGTGATAAGTTTGGCGGAGCACGTAAACCCTATTAAAACCTAGAATGTTAAGATATTTAAGAAGAGAATTTCAATTTGACTTCTCTTAGTGAGATATTTGTAAGATATTTAACTAGATATTATCTAAATAATATCTAGTTGATGACTAGGTATATGACTTGGCAAGGTAAATTAAAATGTATTAGTCAAAAGGTGGTGCGGGTATCGGGAGTGAATAGTAAAAAGTGAATAGTAAATTCCCGAGATGAATAGTAAAAACCCAAAAATACGAATTGTTACAAGAATGTCTCCTGAATGCAGATTTATTGAATTAAGTCTATTTTTGGCCATTTTCGCATCTTTCCGTGCCAATGCTCAAATTGTACCTCATAACAAAATATGATGCATTTTAAGTATATATTCACATGAAACATAAGTAACTATAAGCATAATCAGGGGAATTAATACGAAAATATTTAGATTATTTGATGTTATCATGAATCACCAACATCAGTCGGCAATAACCTAGTAATATTGCACTAGTAAGATATATCACTAATAATTAATTGGATGAACTTGGCTAACACATTCTTCCTATCTCAATTTAGTTCTTTTTTTCCTGCTATCATTTATCTTTCATTATTTAGTTTATTTTATTTTCTTTCTTAGATAATTAGTAACCAAACTTATGCCAGTCTCTCAGGCTGAACCCCCCTTTGCGTTTGTTTATGTTATTTAGTAGTTAGAATACCTTTGGGATTAGTATATTAGTAATTCACTCCTGAAGAACGATTCGTACTTACCTCACTAGCTACAATGATCGGGTACACTGTCCTTTATTGTTAAGTCTATAGGTTAGTTCGGCCAAATATAAATAATAAAACTTGGTAATAATAATATAAACCACTAATAACACATTAGTAACCTCTCGTTATTTTGTTGGATAGAAAATTATCGAACCATTGTCCAATTGTATTAAAAGATGTAGACTTAGAATTTAGTCCAAATCTTTTCCTTGTTTTTAATGCTACGGGATAGGGAAATGATGAACTAGATGCTACCTTGAGGAACATGTCATTTCCCTCCTTACCTTACCCATTTTAGTTGATGCATTAGATGATTTAAACATTATGTGTTACAATTGAATAACCGGCTTACGTGTCACATTTATCACCTCGTCAATCACGGTAATATCCAAAAGTTCATCCACAATCGGGTTGGTAGATGGTGCTGTATAACCATCACCGTGAGATGTGATTTGTATGGCTTGTGAGGTTAAAGGTTGCACCATGTCATCTACAATTTCTGCAACCTGTATTGGAATACAGCAAGATCATTAGTAATAGGAATAAAAGAAGAGTCAAAAGTGTTACCATTTTGTGTTGTAGTTGATTTTACATTAGCTTGCGGAATTACTTCTTTAACCCGTAAGCTCTTCGCTTCCATCTTCTTGAATTGATGTTTTATCGTTTCTTCTTTTCCTACAACCTCCAATCACCCAAGAAAAGGGACAGGTGGTACATACATTTTGACAATAGGTAAATCATAAGGAACCAACTCCTTCTTTACTTCTTTGATCTTTCCCATTGTTGCTTTGACTTTTTCAACCGCATTATCCTCGCTTGTCAGGATTTCCTGGGTTAATTATTCAAGCTTCACCTCTACTCTCTTCCTCTCAGCGTCGGGCTTATTTAAGTTCAAGTATGTGGTTTCTCTGAATTTCCTAATCCATTCATCAATCACAACTTACTTCTTAATTGATTCTTCGTAATATTTATTCATGGTTTCCTCCAAGAATTCAATATACTTAACCTGTTTAACCGCCTTGCTTTCTTCACTGAGAGGACACTCTTGTGTTAGATGCATTTCTTCACAAATCTTGCAACTGACTTGTATAGCATGAATACTCTCTTCAAGCTTTGGTAAATCAAATCTAAAGCCATCGAATTTGTTGGTAATAACACCAATGTCATCCAAGCCATTGATATTCTCTTGCCAAGTGGTAGCTCCATCATACCAATTTTGTAAATGGTTTGCCATGTCTTGTATTGATTTAAGGGCTCGAGTTGGTGGCATCTTAGGAATCAGCCTTTGAGAGTCGAGCATTTGGCGGGTAGGGATGTCCAAACCTTAGTAGAAAATAAGAACTTTCTGATGGCTGTTAAGGTCATGCATTGGGCACCTGTAAAGAAGGTCATTGTACCTCTCCCATGCTTGATGCAATGTCTCGTCCATCTTTTGTCAGAAATTTCGTATCTCTTGCATCTTCTTGGAAATCGTTGAAGGAGGACAATATCTCTAAATAAACACTTTCTCTAGAAGATCGCATGTATTGATTGACCCCGCAAGTAATCTATCTAGCCATCTCCTTGCTACCCCAGTTAATGTAATGGGAAACACTCTAAGCATTATTGCATCATGAGTGATGCCAAAAATGTTGAAAAGATCCGCAATCTCTAATACCCTTCACACATGTTCATGAGCATCTTCATCCTGAGTACCCGCGAAAAGTTTGTGTCTCAACTCCTTCATGAACTAGCTTTTGATCTCAAAGTTGATATTATTATCAATTTCGGGTGTTAACACGCCTGGTATATTGTTACCTCGATTCAAACCCATGTATTACTCCATGGTGAGCATGTCGATATCTACATCACCCATATCCTGAAAAATAAAGAAAACAAAAAAGATAGGAGAAGGAAAACTAAATATAAAAAGCAAATGAAAAACAAAAATGCCTAAAATTATAAAAGCAAAATATTTACAAAAACTCAAATTTCAAAACCTATTTAGCTCCCCGGCAGGGGCGCCAAAAACTTGATGCTTATTTTAGACCGGGTTTTAATATTTATAATTCTCGTCTACATATGGTCTACATTTGCACTAACGGACAGAGAACCTGATCGAGTGTAGTGTAGTATTCGATAAACCAGAGGTCGACCCAAGAGCTAATGGGCGGTTTCTAACTTGAGTTCTAATTGTCACGATTTTAAGAGTTATTTGTTTAATTAACTAATTACAAGAAATAAATAAAGGAAATGGAAATGTGCAAACTATCAAGGGAGAAAGATGTGTTAACCTAGTTACTAAATTACTAACGCGACAATCTAGTTCTTATGTGTAGTATCTATGTCTCATCTTATGTGGTGTTTCTAAATTCATTAAGTCCGAATGGTCATTTTGATTTAACCTATAATTTCTTAAATCCCAACCTCGATGATCACGGATGGCCGAGTTTCTAGTTCATAGTTAATAAGCACCAACTATCTATAAGACCTATCTAGTGTTATTTGACACTTAAACCCTCGTTTGGTCCACATAAGGTTTACCAGCGCTTTTTAAGTACCTATTCTAGTATAGGTGGTCCTATGATCAATTTCCACACAAGGATGATGGTCAAACCTTATGTAACCTAATAGGCTAGTGTTTGAATGGTCGTGTACTAATTAGCATTTTAAGTTCTACCCTAGCCTTACTACCAAAACACGGGAATCTAACGATAGGCTAACAAGATATCCACATAAAATGATAAATAAACAAGGAACAATGATAGATTCATAACTAGGCTAACACATAAAGTACTAGCCAATCATATTGTAAATTACAGAAACAATGATGAATAAAACTTTGATTGAATTAATCATAACGTTCGATACAAATTACTTGATGTTAATCTAATAATGTTGATGATTGAAGTTGAATTATCCTTTGAAAAGTGGTAGATGATTGTTGGAAATTGCCTTGGAATGGTGCCCTAGTCGTCTATTGGAGAGGGATGGAAAGAGATACTTTAAAGAGCTGAATTAGGGTTGTACTTATAGGGTTCAACAAGGTTACGACATAACCTTAAGTAATAACTTATAGCGTAAAACTCTCGTATACATTTTATACAATAGTTATGGTGTAACTAAAAGTTACACCTACGGCGTAACTTATTTCTAGAAGCAATATGATTGGTTAATCGAAACACCATCGGCATGTACAGACGTACACCCCGAGTAGCGTCTAGTTTTCACTTCAATTCCTTATGCATTATAAGTATAAAACTTTGTATAATTTGTACGGTTTCAGCCCCTAATCCTTCTTGACGTAATTACTTTTGGTCTTTATGGCTCATAACGTCCGTTAGGTATAATAAGAATTGACCATATTTAGTCCCTAATCGTTCTTGACATTTTTACTGTAAGTCCTTGTGATAATTCAAACTTCATATGAATTGCCTAATTTTAGTCCTCCATCATACTTGTTATTTTTACTTTTAGTCCTTGAGCAATATATAAACTTCACATTAGGTCCCTGGTGTTATCAAAACTAGGCGTCCAATGTACTTATTACGGCGTAGTTCCATCGAGCTACTTACATCATAAATCTTTATAAGATTATATTCACTCGCCATATGTAGCAATATTACGGCGTAACCAGATAGACAAGTTACGTCGTAATCATCTCGTTAATATTATCTTTATAGTTGCGACGTAACCACAATTTCCTTGTTGCGCTGTAGTCGTCTTCAAACTATGATAATCCTTTGGCCAAAATAATGTGTTACGGCGTAAGTCTATCGTGCTACTTATGCCGTAAATGTCTCCTGAATGCAGATTTCTTGAATTAAGTCCATTTTTGGCCAATTCCGCATCTTTCCGTTCCAATGCTCAAATTGCACCTAAGAACAAAATATGAAGCATTTTAAGTATATATTCACATAAAACATAAGTAACTATGAGCATAACTAGAGGAAATTGATACTAAAATATTCAGATTATTTGATGTTATCATGAATCACTAACAGGAGTCAGTAATAACCTAGTAATCATTGCACTAGTAAGACATATCACTAATACATAATTGGATGAACTTGGCTAGCATGTTCTTCCTATCTTGATTTATTTCATTTTTTCCTTCTATCATTTATCTTGCGTTATTTAGTTTATTTTATTTGGTTTCTTAGATAATTACTAACCAAACTCATGTCAATCTCTCAGGCTGAACCTCCCTTTGTGTTTGTTTAGGTTATTTAGTAGTTAGAATACCTTAAGGATTAGTATATTTGTAATTCACTCATGACGAACGACTCGAACTTACCCCACTAGCTACATTGATCGGGTACACTGTCCGTTATTGTTAAATTTATAGGTTAGTTCAGCAAAATATAAATAGTAAAACTTTGTAATAAAAATATAGACCACTGATAACACATTTGTAACCTCTCTGTTATTTTGTTGGATGGAAAATTATTGGACCATTGTCCAATTGTATTAAAAGATGTAGACTTAGACTTCGGTCTGAAGCCATTCCTTATTTTTAACGCTTGGTTGGAAGAGCGGGACTTTTATCAGTTTGTTGATGAGGCATGGAAGAAAAAGGCGAGGAGTTTTCGGTCGGATTGTATATTTTGTCTTAGGTCCTCTTCTATGTTCATTCTTTTTAATGGTTCGCCATCGGAAGAATTTAGGCTAGAGTTCCTTTTGATTTTGGCGACGGAGGGTTTAAATGTGATAGTTAGCGAAACGGTGCAAAAAGGCGTTTTTAATGGTGTAGCGATCATAAAGAATAGCGTAACGGTTTCTCATCTTCAATACGCGTACAATACTGTTTTATTTTGAGAATTGAATAAAGAGAATTCTAGATCCCTTACGTGTATCCTCAAATATTTCGAAAAAGTATCCGGTCAGAAGGTTAATTATAATAAAAGTAAACTATATTGTTTAGGAGTTAACGATGGAGAAATTCGGATATGGCAAGGTGGATGGGGTGTGATATAGGATAATTTCCATTTATGTATTTGGGGTTACCAATTGGGGAGAACATGAGGCGGGTAAATGCTTGGAATCCGGTGGTGGAAAATTCAAAAAGAAATTGGGTGATTGGAAAGCAAAAACGATGACGATCGGGGGTCGTCTAACATTGGTTAAATCGATTTTTGGAAGCTTGCCTTTATATTATTTTCTGATATTCCGCGAGCCTTTTAGTGTCTGATAGCAAGTTCGGGGTCAAAAGACTTCCTTTTCTGCAAGCAAGCTTTACAACCCACTAGGCAGTGTACCTAATTGTTGCAGTGTAGTATGAGTAAGCCTAGGGGGTTGATCGTTCTCTAGTGGAATAGAGATGATAGTAGAGATGTATGACGAGAAGGTGAGGTTGAGGGTGATTATTTTTAACTTTTTTATATTTTTTAGAAAACAAGTAAAAATATCGGGGTTTAGGAGTGGGGGTGGTAATTCTACCAATTTTAATTACTTAATAATTTAAACTAAAAACTAATTAAATAATGAAAAGGAAAATAGCTATGGATTGATTGGGTGTGTTCTTATGATAATCAAAAGCGTGTTTACTTAGATTTTCTTACTTCCTAGTTATCTCTTATTGGTCGGTTGAATTGTTTCATTCTCATTCTAATTGGTGCGTCGTATTCCGTGTTAGTCATCGGGGGTGCCTAATTCCCTATTTCTATGAATTGTAACTCTCCTATAGACTATCCGGGATCGCCAAGTACCGTAGTATCTCCCCCGAATACTCTATTATCCTAAAGCTACAACTCACGCAATAAACACAATGATGGCTCAAGTGCACTCTCAAGCTTTTTACTATTTAGGACATTCAAGCTCGCAACAATTAAAGAAGAAGCTAGTTTTCCTTACTCTAGCGTCTACCAATTAAAACAAGAGACAACCTAACAATAATCAACAACTAGGTTTCATAGATCTAAGCAAACACAAGAATAATTTAGCTACGCATGATAGATAAGCATGAACAAAAACAAACAATTGAAAATAGGATAAACATGGTGATAGATTGGATAAACAAACTTATCTTTGAGGGTAAAGAAGGGTTTGGAACCCTAAAATACTGCCCAAGTCGGACTATGAACGAACTAGGGTTTTCTCTCCAAAATATTACACCTAAAATACAGAAAATTCGAAGTCTATATATAGAATTACACTTGCGACGGCGTCGCCTTTTGATAGTGACGCCGTCTTGTTGCCGTTATTTGGGTTTTGTTATGGACAAGTCATCGTTGGGACGACGTCAGTTGAGGAAGTGTGACGCCATCTGGCTTCATTAAGGACGTCGTCTTGAAATGATTCTTGGTCTTCTAGTGTAAAATAAAGGGCGACGCCCTTCTGGAATAAGGCGTGACACCGTCATTTTGTAAAACCAAAATATGACCTGAGCCGTCGCTTGAGACTTTTTAGAAATCCTTGTGAGCGACGGCGTCGTCCTTTGAGTTGGGACGCCGTCAGGTGCAGAAATCAGCCTTGAAATCTTGAATTTGTCATTTTCTTCATGTTTTCGCTCTTTTTCGTCCAAAAGTGTTTGATTCCAGCAATTTGCTTCCAAAAGACATAAAATGTGAAAAAGAATGATTTTAAGAAGTAACGAATAAAAAATGTATCGATTTAGGGCTTAAATGACCCCCTAAAAACGTATGTTTTAAATCCTTTTCAAATATCCATACACTTGAAATTTGCTTGTCCTCAAGCAAATGTGTTTTTGGCCAATCAATTTATAAGTTAGGGGTCATTTAGCATTGGTTTAGAATAGTTTACAACAAGTACAAGTGCCACAATAGTCATAACAAGTACGGAAATTATACACTAGCACCTCACAATTGGTGTTTGGATTCTCTCATCTCTCGAGTTTGTATGAAATATAATATGTAAGGAAATGGAAGATAAACACTCACTACCTGTCATAGTACATAGATTACCATAGGCTTGAGAATAGATCAAACCTCCACCGCTTTGGCGTAAGCACATAGGAATAACTATCTAAGAGGCCTTTACAAAGGGTTATAATGTTAGGCTTCGGGTAGGGAAATAAAGGGTTTTGTTAGATATGGGGATATTTAATAGTGGCAAGTCAAAAATCTTAAGTTACAAGCATGTAAAATGCGGCGTTGCTAAGCCAAGACTCGACTCACTTACACTAGATAACAACTTGAAACAAAACAAAAGGCATAAACTTAAAAACATAAAACATAAAGATAGATGTAGGATGGTAGCCCGTATGTTTTTCTCATTTTTTTCTCTCTATTTTTTTTTCACTTAACTTTTTTTTTCACACCTTCTTACTCTACTATCCTCTAAGATAACATCACAATAAAGGGAAGAGCATCCCTAAACTTGAGTTTTTATTTCATTAACACTAATTGACCCGATTTGAAAGATCAAAACACTTGGAGTATTTAATTACGTAGACAAAGGAAAACTGAATTTATCGTTCCTTCCCGTTACTCCATAAAATACTACTTTAATTCATGAGTCCTAATCATCCCAAAACTGTATACAAAGGATATGACTCGACTTAGCAACCATGCAAGTAACTAGATAATTGAACTAAGGTTTTAAATAATAATTACAATAATGCACAAAAATGAGTGCATACAACATGGGCTAGGGCGATTTGGGTGTCACATTTGAGGGTGGATTGTAAACAATGATTTTCATTGATATTCCGAAAACTAGAACTCAACCGATGTGGATGATGTAAATAAATTACAAGTTTAAAACAAGGGTTATCCTAATGCCTCTTATCATTTAGTTAATCCTAAATACACGAATGTAGTCTCACTAGCGATATTGGAATGCATCACAAAACACGTCTTAGAATCTAATGTACTACCGGTACACTCAATAAGCATTAAAGATGAATGCTTTTGTTCCTAAAGATCTAGGGGCGAACCTCACATTTTTGGGGTGAAATTTGAGTGGTATACGGTTTTTGTGCCAGTCATATAACTCCTATCCATGAGACGCTTTATTAAGACTAAAGTTTTACTTGTAAGTGCCATTAAAAATTTTAAATTTGGTGCTAAAATTGCACTAAAAAATATTTCTCATAGTTTATTACACAATTTACCAAGGACAAGAAAAAAATCAAGTGAGTGAATAGTTTCTAAGATCCTGTTTTATTCTTTCCCCTACATTTAAACTGAACATTGTCCTCAATGTTCCCCGAAAGTATCAAAGTTATGATAAAGGAAGGTAAATAAAATAGAGAAACTAATACTCCCCTGATTAGCTTAGTAGGATATGCGTAGAGCTGCGGTTAAATCCTCCTCTTAGAAGAACGAGAAAGTAATATGTGTTGCTTCCATCATGTACTTCATCTTCTTGTCTAATATAACCTGCACACTTATAAGAAAACGGAACGAAACCTCGCGTAAAATCGGTGGTATAAACTCTATAAGAAACAAAAGTATACTAGAAAGCAAGTAAGATATAATGCTTGTGGAATGGATGTTTGCAGAGTTTCTAGAAAATTAAGAAATGGAAATTTCCAAAAATTACAATTTAGAGAGAAAACAAAACATTGAATCTGTTTATACATTTCCTGACGCCGTCGGGTTGTTCTGACAGAAAGAGTCCGATGTGTTTTCTGGAAAAATTCTGAAAAAATTACTTCTTTAAAGACCTGGAAAAATTCATGCAAAACATCCATTATGACTCGATACAAGCATTTGACTCTACCAAACACACAAATATATACAATTCCACTTTTTGTTAATCTCATGTTCATGCAAGTTCTAAAAACATATGTGATCTTCCCTATACTTATCTTTTTGTAAAATACCTTTATATGCAAATAAGACAAAGTTAAAAACAAAATAAAGCATTTTTACAAAATAAACATGAGAATTAAGCAATAATGAAAAAGATATATAAAATACACAAATAAAAACAAAAGACAAACAAGCAAACAATTAAATATGGGTTGCCTCCCAATAAACGCTTTTCTTTATTTATAAGTCTTGTAGCTAGACTCGAAGTCACACCCTACGTGCCACATATCTTAAATGCCCATTCGAATGTTTTGACTCTTCCTTTATCACGAATATATTTGGGGCCTAGCTTTAGACAATCGGCGTAGTAAACCTTATCCTCGCAGTCAACCTTAAAAGCCAGTATATTATCCACATCTAACTCTTCAATTCCCTTAAACTTTTTATTTTTGCAAGGCATTACATATTTAACACATTAGTTTCCATTTGAAAACTTGACTATCCCTTCCTCTTGGTCATAAATCATCATGGACTCTTCAATAAATGGTTTTCTATGTATCACCTCTCCTAAAAATCCATCAATAATGCCTCTAACATCTTCCAAGATCATGAAATCACACCTATATGTGAAATTACCTGCAAAGACATGCAATCATCTAGCTCTCCCAACAAAGTTACTCAATTTCTTTGTGTAAAAGGGATCCTTTCTAGGTCCTAGCCTTTCACTCATGATCCAATTGTAATAGAGCCTAGACATGATGTTCATATGAGCCTTATAGTCAATGTAGGTGTGATCCCTATATAAGTAGCCAATCATGCATGGGATCTTAATGTTCCTAGGGTCGCCCTTTTTTATGCACAGGTCGAAAGGTGGTCGCGGTTTATTAACTACATTAGAATGATAGGCGATTTCTTTTTCATTGGGGTATGACTCAAAGTATTCATTAAGTTCCTCTTCCTCGCTACCCTCCATAATTTCTAGTACCCTACAATCTCCCTCTCCAAGTTCTTCGTCCGAATAATCACTTGTAGTGGAATCATTATCTAATGTACTAGTTACCTCCTCAAGTGTATTCTCAAGTGCGCTCTCAATTATCCTATTCAATTTCCTAAGTTCCCCAATTTCACTACAGATTCGAGCGTGAAGTTGGTTGGCATAGGTTCGATCAAGTGGCTGGTTTTGTGGTGAGTGGTTTGGTTTTGGTGGTGGGTTTTGTGGTGGTAGTGGATGATGTGGTGGATTGTTGTTGGGTGGATTATCACCTTTCATGACGAAAAGTAATAAGGCTACGAACAAAAACACAAAAAATGGAGATAGACTACAAGAAAGCTAATGAAAAAAGAAAAAAGCTCACTTGATAGGAATCAAGCGAGTAAACCTAATTGAGATAGAAAACTAACTAGTTATTCTATTCCCTGACAGCGGTGCCAAAAACTTGATAGGAGGTTCGGGGTCGAAAGACTTCCTTTTCTCCGAGCAAGCTTTACAACCCACTAGGCAGTGTACCTAATCGTTGCAGTATAATATAGGTAAGCCTAGGGGGTTGATCGTTATCTAGGGGAATAGAGATGCTAGTAGAGATGTATGACAAGAAGGTGAGGTTGAGGGTGATTCTTTTTAGCCTTTTTATATTTTTTAGAAAACAAGTAAAAATCTCGGGGTTTAGGAGTGAGGGGTGGTAATTCTACCAACTTTAACTAATTAAAAATTTAAACTAAAAAACTAATTAAGTAATGAAAAGGAAAATAGCTATGGATTGATTGGGTGTGTTCTTATGATAATTAAAAGCGTGTTTACTTAGATTTTCTTATTCGCTAGTTATCTCTTATTGGTCGGTTTAATTGTCACATCCACATTCTAATTGGTGCGTTGTATTCCGTGTTAGTCATAAGGGGGGTGCCTAATTCCCTAGTTCAATGAATTGTAACTCTCCTTTAGACTATTCGGGATCGCTAAGTACCGTAGTATCTCCCCCGAATACTCTATTATCCTAAAGCTACAACTCACGCAATAAACACAACGATGGCTCAAGTGCACTCTCAAGCTTTTTACTATTTAGGACGTTCAAGCTCGCAACAATTAAAGAAGAAGGCAATTTTCCTTACTCTAGAGTCTACCAATTAAAACAAGAGACAACCTAACAATAATCAACAACTAGGTTTCATATATCTAAGCAAACACAAGAATAATTTAGCTACGCATGATAGATAATCATGAACACAAACAAACAATTAAACATAGGATAAACATGGTGATAGATTGGATAAACAAACTTATCTTTGAGTGTAAAGAAGGGTTTGGAACCCTAAAATACTGCCCAAGTCGGACTATGAACGATTGCTCTCCAAAATATTACACCTAAAATACTGAAAATTCAAAGTCTATATATAGATTTACACTTGCGACGGCGTCGCCTTTTGATGGTGCTGCCATCTGGTCGCCGTCATTAGGGTTTCGTTATGGGCAAGTCATCATTGGGACAACGTAAGTTGAGGAACTGTGACACCATCTGGCGTCATTAAGGACGTCGTCTTGGAATGAGTCTTGGTCGTCTAGTGTAAAATAAAGGGCGACACCCTTATTGAATAAGGCGTGACGCCATCATGTTGTAAACCCAAAATATGACCTGATCCATCGCTTGAGACTTTTTAGAAATCCTTGTGAGTGACGGAGTCACACTTTAAGTTGGGATGCCTTCAGGTGCAGAAATCAGCCTTGAAATATTGACTTTGTCGTTTTCTTCATGTTTTCGCTCCTTTTCATCCAAAAGTGTTTGATTCCAGCAATTTGCTTCTAAAAGACCTAAAATGTGAAAAGGAACAATTTTAAGCAGTAACAGATATAAAATGTATCGATTTAGGGCTTAAATGACCCCCTAAAAACGTATGTTTTAAATTCTTATCAGTGTCATAAAAAATATTGAGAGAATTAGAAAAAAAAAATCTTTTTAGGAGGGTCGGGTGAGGGTAATAAGTTATCTTGGGCCGAATGGGATTCAATTATTCTTCACTTGGGGAGGAGGGCTAAACATGGGATCACTACGGGCAAAAAACTTGGCATTATTAGGTAAATGGTGGTGGATATTTAGGAAGGAATGGGGATGTCTATGGGTAAGGGTGATCAAAAGTATTTATGGTAATAGTGGAGGTTTGGGGGATGTTAGGGCAATGGGTGGGGGTGGGGGTGGGGGTGGGGGTAGGTTTGGTGCGATATAGTGAGAATTGGTGAGGAGATAGATGGGTTGGGGTAGATTTCTCTTCTTTTTGTGTTGGGGTTTTGGGGGATGGAAGGGTTATTAGGTTTTGGTTTGATCAATGGGTGGATAATCAAAGGTTATGTGATAGATTTCCTAGGTTATATCATTTGGATTGGAGGAAAGAGACTAACGTGATGGAAAGAGGGAGTGGGTTGATAATAATTGGGTTTAGGAATGGGATTGGATTAGAAGTGTTAGGGGTAGAGTAAGTAAGGAGTTCGAGGATGTTTTAGTCGTTTTTCAACATGTTGTCATTTCAAATAATTGTAGGGATCGATGGAAGTGGTCGATTGATGAAGATGGAGAGTTCATGGTCAAAGAACTCTCAAGATTGATCGAGGAAAAGATTATAACTTCGGATAATGGATGTCAGGAAATTCTTTGGATCAAGTTAGTGCCTAAGAAGGTTAACATATTCATGTAGAGGACGTTGAGAGAAAGACTTTCGGTTCGTGTGGAGCTAGATAGAAGAGGCGTCGATTTGTACTCGGTCCTTTGTCCAAGTTGTAATAATATGGTGGAAACTGTTAACCGTATATGTGGAAAACTAGAAGGGGGTTGAATAATTTACCATTTAAAATCTTTTTTTTGAAACTTTATTGTAAGATCAATTGATATTGATCAAAGATATGTTAGTGAAGAATAAACAATCTGCAAGCAATATATAATGAGTAAATAAGGAAAGAAACAATCAAACCACGACAAGTTGTTTATAGTGGTTCGGTCTACAAGGACTCTTTTTCCTTTTCCTACTCCACTCCCCGAGTCTCCAACTCAAGAGTTATCTTTACTAATCAACAAGCTCCCTTAACCGGCGGAGAAAACCTTTACACGTCGCTTACACAATATTTCCGACACAAAGCTAGATGTCGAGTTCTTTTACAAGGGTACAACCACTCCCACACACTATGTATTTTGAGGACTAAAATACTAACCACTCACACTTAGAGGTTTAAGATGGTTTGGTACAATAATGATGTATGAATACTACTAGATCATACAACAACAAAACAAACAAGCCTTCCAACTATTTGTTGAAGCTTGTTTATGCCTTGATCTTCTTTGCTACAAAAGAGGATCACTAGAATGAAATGAAACTGAGTTAGAAGTAATAGAGAGAGAGAATGTATGTGTTTATGCTAAGAAGGGATGAGAAAATAATTTGGGTTGGCTTGCTATTTATAGGCCAAAATGAACAGCAGTGGCCACGGACCACGGAACCAAAAAAGGGTTCCGCCCTTGTAATTTTTTGGTTCCGCTGGTCTGACAACAAGATTACAAAGATCTTTCCAAGATCACTCGAATCTCACCAAGATCATGTAAGATATGTAGTGTCCAAATCTAAACAAAATAATCTATGAAATCTTCTAAAGATTTCTAATGTGATGCAAGCCATGATGTAATATGTTGTTTTCTATTTTTAGAATTAATATGTTAAAAAGTAAATACATATGTAATGTTGTGTTTAAGAAAATAAAACATACTTGTTCTAAAAATGTTGATGCACATTATGGTTTAGAAATATATCAAAGTTAATTGATACATAATTAATCAAAATGTAAATACTTAAGTGATGAATACTTTATTTAAGGAAGGCTTGTTTTAATGTCTATTAGTCTTGACAAGCTTTATACTTTACAAAAATGAAATTTACTTTTGTCGTTAACAAAACTAGGTAAAGATCATAAAATATAAATAACGTTTAATGACGATATTTGTATTAACAATCTCCCCCTTTTTGTTGAAGACAAAACATAAATTTTATTTTTATAAAAGATGTGAAGTTGTACAAGATTTATAAAAATATGAGATTAATTTGAACTTGAAAGAACTAGTTAGTTAGATAAAGTTGGCAATCAAAAGTTTATTTTATCTTATGATTAGTTTATCCAATTATTTGTTTTTTAACAATTTTGACTTTTTGAATGTCAAAGCATGGTATTGACTTTTTGAAAGTCAAAGGCCAAGTTCAATAATATTCTCCCCCTTTTTGTCGAAACAAAAAGAAGAGGCGAGGCGGAAAATACAATGAGCCCGAGCCATTTTCTCCCCCTTGGCCAATACTCCCCCTTAATTGGGTGCCAAGAGAAAGATACATGGATTGTGAAAAAAGCTACAAAAGAAAGGTTAGTAACAAGCATCATCACAATTATATAAGTAATTTCAACCAACAAATAATAACCAACAAGCATATAAGAAACAACATTCATTTGTTAAAAATTTTATAACTTTAGAAGTCATAAAAGAGAACACAATGGATGTGTTGATACATAAACAAATCCTAAAAATTATAAAATAGCTTAAAAATAAAAAAATCCAAGAAAAAAAATAACTTTAGAAATTAAAAAGTCCTAAAGAAAAGTCTAGAACCATCCTATTGAGGAGGAGGATGAGAAAGAGCGTTGATACGCTCAAGGATGTGATTGAGGATGAACCTCATCTCATCTTGTAACTCATGGACCATGATTCGGGTCCGTTCGCTAATATGGGCGGTCCGCTCACAATTTGAGCAACCGTGTCTAGGTGGAAAAATAGGATCATGATTAGGTGGTGGTGGATTGGTGAAAGTGTTGTTGGTGTTTGATGGAGTGATGAGGGAGGAAATCAAAGAATTTTTCATTTGCATAGCTTCACTAAGGTGAGAATCCACCATATTGGAGAATTTTTGGATGTTTTCTAGTTGGGCTTGTATTTCTGCTTGTGATTGTGGGTGATCTTCCCACATAGATTCATCAATGTCATTGATATGAGGAGACAAGGATGTTGGTGGTAGAGCATGGTCCCCATACAATGGTCCATGAATGTTATTATGGATTAGGTGGAAGAGACGAGGCTTAGGTTCCAAAGGGGCGTTTGGTTCAAATGTTGGACATGGTGGTTCATGAGCGATTCGCTCAATGGTATCGAATGATGGTAGTGGAGGTGGATTTGCGGGCCTAGGAGGTAGGTCCTCTAAGTCTTCTAAGAATGGGTTTGGAGATGTTAGTGGAGTTGAGAATAATTCTAAAGGTATGAGCTTTGGAGATTTGGGTGGTGATGGTGATTTGGATGTTTGGATTGGAGCCGGTGGTGGAGAGGTGACAATGGGTGTTTTTGTAGGTGGTGGAGTGGTGATGGTGATGGTAATGGGTGATTTTTGAGGTGGTGTTGGAGTGCTTAGAGTAAGAAAGTTTTCATCCCTTATTGGGGATGAAATGGTTAGAGGTGATGATTCGGAAGAGGAGCTAATTTTTACAAAACAACAAGGTCTAACACTCATTCTTGCGGTTTTCTTACATGGTTTGTTTGATGGGGATGATTTGGATGACTTTGTCATTTTTTCTTAAGCTTATTCTAGGAGAAGATGAGAGAGATTGTTGAGGTGTGAGGATGATCATCTTTGAGGCTCTTAATTTATAAGATTATGAGATTATGGAGAATTGTGTGTTGATTTGATGTTAAGCCATAGAAATCAAGTGGTTTCTAACAATTTGGAAGAGTTTTAATGCTAGTCATATCATCTAAGTCAAGCCATACAAGAAGGTTTGAGTGAAAAGACCAAGATATGCAATAAATGGGTCCTAATGATTGCAAGATCTTGAAGTTCAGATCATCCACGGATTTCAAGGAACCAAAATTTAGGTTCCTTCCTTCATGAAAAAGGGTTCCTTGGGTGAATTTTGGGAATTTTTGAATTTTGGTGGGAAATGGATATCCTATATATCTAAGTAAGTTAAACTAGTTCTAATATGAATAAAAAGAAGTAAAAACTATCCTAGAATAAAATTTGATAAATTAGAATGTGGGAATGAGCGAAATTCAAAAACTTCCATGGGCAACCCACGGTACCAAAAAATTACACAGACGAATCCCAAATTTTGGGTCCGGCTGGTCCGTCAGTGCACAAACGGCAGCACCAAAATTTTCAACGGACGGAACCAAAAAATTGGTTCCGTGAGATCCGTCCAGTGCAGAATTTTTGGCAGTGGCGTTTTTTGACCCCCGAGGAATTTTCCGAATCATGAATTTTTTCTTATAACATATGAAGATAATTATTTCTAGTTAGGAACAAGCAATAACGCACATATAAACATAAGGGAGCATGTATTTTCAACAAGGGCTATTGATTTTCACTAAAAAGTGAAAACGGGTAAAATTTTATAACATTCGTATGTAATCCCCCTGCATGAAAAAGTTAGTATACATCAATGTTTTAAGTTAGTTTATCATCCTACGAAGCAATAACACATAAATAATATCATACAACATTGTTCCTTGTCTTGTTCCAAACACTCTCTTAAACCTCAACTCACTTATCAAACTTCTTGTAAATCTTGGTCATCATCCTACCAAGGCACTTGAACATCCCCTTGGTTTGCCTGAACTCCTCCGTAGGGTTCTCCACTTCTGGAAGTGAGGCGTAGTACTCATTTGGTTGAAGCCTCGAGTTGGGAAGACCGTCTTCGGAGCTATTTGATGATGATGAAGGAGTTGGAGGTTTTGGCCTCTTTCCCTTTGCCTTAGTCTTGGATACTCTTTCATCACTCAAGGGCACAAATATGTGAGGGATGAAAGGATAGTCTAGTTTCAACCCTCTAAGACTTGGCGGAATGGGTGCATAAGCTCTATAAAGACGGGTTAGGAGCATCCCGTATGAAAGAGCAACTGAGCCTTGAGTAGGAATGTCTACCATTCTCCTAGCAATGGAGTATGCCAAGTTGAATGGTTGACGAGTAGACAAACTATAGAGCATGTATCAAAGGCAAGCATTGATGTGGTCTCGGTTTCCTATGGTGCTAATGACATTGGCTCTAAGGAGTTCCTCCCACTTTTTGAATTGAGGCTTAAGCTCATTGAGTTCCATACCGTATGGATCTCGGTTGACTTCCTTTCCCGCTCGAGTGACACAGGTTGGTGCTACCCTATCATTAAAGAGGTGCTCACGAATGACGTCCTTGTCGACCAAAGGAGTTTAGTAAGGAGGAGAACGGTTATGAATAGCATCAAGGATAGTGAGTGACCACTTATCCGAGTAAAGACAAGTACCACGGCAAGGAATTCCTGACACTTGAGCAAATTTTTTGAGAGAAATGGTGTAGTCATTTTGGTTGATCTTAAATTTGAGAGCCATGAGATCGTCCTCATTTGTTATGGAAACAACACTAGCATAGATTTCTAGGACAAACCTAGGACAAATTGGCTCATCGATGTCAGGGAGACAATCGAAGTTGATAGTGGCTAGTTCTTGACGGAGATTTGTTCCATCGACAAAAGATGGATGAATTGTCCTACCCTCATGAAAATTCCTTCTCTCTAGACTCTTAAAGATCTCAACTTGTTCTTTGGTAAGGCCCTTAGTTTTGTGGTGTTGAGGGATGTATCCAAGAGTATCTTTGTGATCGTAAAATTTTGCTGCTACCATGTTTGTTCCTAGGAGCAAGAAATTATAAGTTTTAGTAAAACCGAAAACTAAATTAGCATTTTTGTTCTAGTGTATGCCTATATGCAAACAATGTGGATTTGCGGTTATCTTGACTCGTTTTATGCATAAAATAGTTTTTATTAGTAGTGTTTGGCAAAATGCAAGAGATAACCCAAACGCTCCTAATTCAATGTGGCTTCATTTGAATATACCCGGGAATGCATATTAATTATGCATTACCTTTAGTATTCAAGAGACATTATGCAAGTGATGAAAATAACGTTTTTATTTGTATGAACAATGAGAAATTATTTTCCTACAAGTGAGAAGTTTTTCAAAATTTTGACATGGGGTTTTTAGTTTAATTAGGATAATGCCTTATGATAAGTACCTTCTAAATAGTGGGAAACATGATTAGTTATGCAATTTGTCAATGTAGTACATAATTTGTGTAATTAGCTATGCAATTTAATAATGTACTTCATGTTTTGTGCAAGAATATACTTAATCCCCATGTATTGGTTTTGAGCATAAATTAGAACTCTAGACTCAGAATTAAGAGTAGTAATGTAGTTAGGATACTTACAATGATGTTTTTAGCTGTGATTAGTTGAGGAAGAAACCTTAATAATGAGTTAGGTATGTTTGTGACTCGTTTTGGTAAAGTGGGTTGTGAAGAAGAAGGTGTTTTGTATTTAAAAAATTTTCTACTGTTAACACCACGGACCAGATGGACCCAAAAAATTGGTTCCGTCTGTGTTGTCGTTTGGTGCCGTGGGTACTGCATAAAATTTGCTAAATTGTTTTGTTTTGGTTATTCTAAGGTTTTAGGCTATGTTTTAACTATATGTTTGGTTCCATTAATCCTAAACCAAGTCTAAGAAGATTAAATGGTTCTCGTTTAAGAGGTTTAGTTAGGATGTCAGCAATGTTATCTTTGGAGGATACTTTCTCGATTGAGATGTTTCCTTTTTGAACATTGTCACGAAGGAAGTGATGGAGAATTTCAATATGTTTCGTTCGATCATGTTGGACGGGGTTCTTTCTGAGATCAATGGCTCCTTTGTTGTCACAAAGTATAGAGATGTCATTGAGATTGATTCCGTAATCCACGAGAGCTTGCTTTATTCAAAGAGCTTGTTGACATGCCTTTCCGGCTGAGACGTACTCGGATTCGGTAGTTGAGGTAGCGAGAGCCATTTGTCTCTTTGCGAACCATGAGGTGAGACAATGTCCAACAAAAGTACAAATACCACTTGTACTCTTTCTATCGACATAGTCACCGTCATGGTCCGAGTCGGCATACACTATGGTTTCTACACCCGTTCCTTTGGGATACCATAATCCTAAACATGTAGTGCCTTTTATGTATCTAAAAATTCGTTTCAAGGCTTCTAGGTGTGATGCTTTAGGATCTTCTTGAAAGCGAGCACATAGACAAACACTAAACATAATATCGAGTCTACTAGCCGTGAGATAAAGTAGGCTACCGATCATTCCTCTATATTTAGTGTTATCTACGGATTCACCTTCCTCATCCTTGGTGAGTTTCGTTTCTGAGGGACATGGTGTTTTAGTTGGTTTTGAGTCTTCAAGACCAAATTTCTTAAGCATATCCTTTGTGTATTTAGATTGGTTAAAGAATATGCCATCTTCTAGTTGTTTAATTTGAAGTCCTAAAAAGAAGTTTAACTCACCCATCATACTCATCTCAAACTCGTCGTGCATGATTTTAGAAAAATCATCACATAGCTTTTGACAAGTTGATCCAAATATGATGTCATCAACATATATTTGAACTATGATAATGTGTGATTCCTTTTTCTTGGTAAAGAGAGTATCTACTAATCCCATGGTGTATTTGTGTTCTACTAAGAAAGTCTTAAGCCGATCGTACCAAGCTTTTGGTGCTTGCTTAAGTCCGTATAATGCCTTGTTAAGTTTGAAAACATGATGCGGTTGTTCAAAGTCGGTGAATCCGGGAGGTTGAGCAATATATGATTCTTCGTTAATGAACCCATTTAGAAATGCACTTTTAACATCCATTTGAAATAATTTAAAGTCATGAGCACATGCATATGCAAGTAAGATTCTAATAGACTCAATCCTAGCTACTGGTGCATAAGTTTCGTCGTAACCAATTCCTTCTTGTTGATTATAGCCTTGTGCGACAAGCCTAGCCTTGTTTCTAGACACTACACCATTTTCGTCCATTTTATTTTGAAAAACCCATTTCGTTCCAATTATAGTTTGATTTTTAGGTTTTGAAACTAATTTCCAAACATCATTTCTAACAAATTGGTTTAGCTCCTCTTGCATAAGATTTACCCAAGATTCGTCTTTCATTGCTTCGTTTATGTTTTTCGGTTCAATGGACGACACAAAGCAAAAGTAGTTACTTTGATTTTGGGCTTGTGATCTTAATGTTCTTTGATTTAATTGTCCTATGACTTTTTCTAAAGGGTGACTTTTGGATTCTTTGATATTTATATTTTCTTTATTTAATGATTCATCTTCCTTGTCATTTACATTAATTTCTTGACTTTCAACTAAGTCATCATCTACCAAAGGTGATGTCTTAGAGGGAGGTGGACTTTCGTCGAATGTTATGTTCAACGATTCCTCGACTCTCATTGTTTCTTTGTTTAAAACTATGTATGCTGTGCTAGTTTGTGAGTAACCAAGAAACACACCTTCATAAGACTTTGGGTCAGATTTGGTGAGATAGTTTTTGGTATTAAGAATAAAACATTTACATCCAAACACTCTAAAATATCCTAAAGTAGGCTTTTTGCCTTTATATAATTCATAGGGTGTTTTGTTCAAGAAAGGACGTATTAAAACTCTATTTAAAATGTAAGTGGAAGTATCAACGGCGTTACACCAAAACTTTTGAGGTATGTTTTGTTCATTAAGCATTGTTCTACTCATTTCTTGAATAGTTCTATTTTTACGTTCTACAACCCCATTAGATTGGGGTGTTCAAGGAGCCGAGAAGTTATGTGTTATACCATTTGTATCACAAAAGTTTCCAAATTGTGTTTCATTGTCTAAAGCACTTCCTTTCACCTTTTCCCTTTTTGTCATCTCGGTCTTTTCGGAATGACTTCTTTTCATCTCGGGGTTGCCTTACGAATTTTCCTCGTCTTCTAAAAAACTTTTTGAAATCTCTTACGGCCATGGCATACTCCTCGTCTTCACTATCCGAGCAAGATTCTTCATCATCACTAGATTCCGTTCTTGGCTTTAGAGCAACGGATTTGACTTTCTCTCTTTTTCCTTTGATGATCTCCGAATCTTTCTCCATCACCATTTTGTGTACTTTGAGATTTCCAATAATGTCGTCAAGTGACATTATTGAGAGATCTTTTGATTCCTCAATAGCCGTCACTTTTGCTCTCCACTTCGGATGGTGTGCTCTAAGAAATTTCCTGACAAAGTTCTTACTACGAAAAATTTCATCAAGTGCTTTAAGAGAAGTAACAATAGTATTAAAGTGAGCAAATCCACAATCAATGGTTTCATCTTCAGGGATAACAAATTGTTCATATTGTTGAACATGAATATCAATTTTGTTATCATTGACTTGTGAATTCCCTTGATGTGTAATAATTAAAGATTCCCAAATATCTTTAGCGGTTTCATACATAAAAATCCTTTCATACTCTTTTCTAGGCAAAGCATTATAAAGAATCATTTTAGCTTCATTATTTTTAGCTATTAATTTCTTTTGTTCATCACTTGAAATATCTTTTGTTGTAGGATTAAAATCACCTTTAATAATAACAAACCAAAGATCTATATATTTTGATTTTACATAGGTTTCAAAACGTCTTTTCCAATAGATAAATCCATTGGTTTTAAAGAGTAGTGGTCTTTGCATAGATTGCCCTTCTTTAAAGTTTTCGGAATCCATGGATTGTTTCAAGTTTTATAAAATACAAAATATTTTAGAAATTTTTGAGCAAACGAGCTGTGATACCAATTGTGGAAAATTAGAAGGGGGGGCTGAATAGTTTACCGTTTAAAATCTTTGTTTTGAAACTTTATTGTAAGATCAATTGATACTGATCAAAGATATGTTAGTAAAGAATAAACAATATGCAAGCAATATATAATGAGTAAATAAGGAAAGAAACAATCAAGCCACGACAAGTTGTTTATAGTGGTTCGGTCTACAAGGACTCTTTTTCCTTGCCCTACTCCACTCGTCGAGTCTCCAACTCGATAGTTATCTTCACTAATCAACAAGCTCTCTTAACCAGCGGAGAAAACCTTTACACGTCGCTTACACAATATTTCTGACACAAAGCTAGATGCCGAGTTCTTTTACAAGGGTACAACCACTCCCACACACTATGTATTTTGAGGACTAAAATACTAACCACTCACACTCAGAGGTTTAAGATGGTTTGGTGGAACAATGATATATGAATAATACTAGATCATACAAGAACAAAACAAACAAGCCTTCCAACTATTTGTTGAAGCTTGTTTATGCCTTGATCTTCTTTACTACAAAATAGGATCACTAGAATGAAATGAAACTGAGTTAGAAGTAATAGAGAGAGATAATGTATGTGTTTATGCTAAGAAGGGATGAGAAAACAACTTGGGTTGGCTTGCTATTTATAGGCCAAAATGAACAGCAGTAACCACGGACCACGAAACCAAAAAAGGATTCCGCCCTTGTAATTTTTTGGTTCCGCTGGTCTGACAGCAAGATTACAAAGATCTTTCCAAGATCACCCAAATCTAACCAAGGTCATGTAAGATATGTAGAGTCCAAATCTAAACAAAATATTCTATGGAATCTTCTAAAGATTTCTAATGTGATGAAAGCCATGATGTAATATGTTATTTTCTATTTTTAGAATTAATATGTTAAAAAGTAAATACATATGTAATGTTGTGTTTAAGAAACTAAAACATACTTGTTCTAAAAATGTTGATGCACCTTATGGTTTAGAAAGATATCAAAGTTAATTGATACATAACTAATCAAAATGTAAATCCTTAAGTGATGAAAACTTTATTTAAGGAAAGCTTGTTTTAATGTCTATTAATCTTGACAAGCTTTATACTTTACAAAAATGAAATTTACTTTTGTCGTTAACAAAACTAGGTAAAGATCATAAAATATAAATAACGTTTAATGACGATATTTGTATTATTAGTATATTCTAGATAATTTCAATAGTTTTCATTAGTGGATAATTACAAAGTTATTAGTTGTATAATTATGTTGATTAGCTTAATTAGTGGGTTTACCCAAAATAGATCTTGTAATGTCCTATATGTACCCTTTCTTTTGGTCTGTAATGATCAACGAATCAATTCAATCATTCTCTCATCATTCATATCAAGTATCTTACATGGTATCAGCCATACGCTCCTAAATCTCTAACCCTAAACCTAAACTCTTCCGCCGTCGCCGGCTACACGCCGGAGGTTCGGAGGGCTCCCTTTAAACCTTAACCTCTGTCATATTTCATCTTCAAATATCAAGTAATAACGAAAACCCACCTTAATCAACTATGAAAAATAGTGGATCTTCATGTTTTTCTAGGGAAAAACACACCTCGTTTATTTGGAAGGTTCTTTGGGGGTTAAAGTTTTAGAACCAACTTTCATTTTCTCATCTTTTCTTTTGATGTTAGTACATGAGTTTTAGTTGTAATTTTCTTTGTTTTAGTTGTAGGCGATACTTTAGGTTATTCCGTTTGTTTTAGTTGTAGGAGATACTTTGGGTTATCCCGTTTGGTCAGTATACTTTGGTTTATCCTGTTTGGTAAGGTATACTTTGGTTTATCCCATTTGGTCAGGATACTTTGGTTTATCCTGTTTGGTTTGGATACTTTGGTTTATCCGGTTTGTTGCATATTTATATCTGTTGCTGCTTGAAGATGTGCTTCCGCTTACTATCGAATGTCTTCTTCAACAATTATTTATTAGTTTTACGTTATTGTTTATTAGCTTTTAATCTCCAGTTCGAGCTTTTGCTTTGCTCGGACTGCGGAGGAGTGTTAACCGTATATTTTAGATAAGTTCAATAGTGGTCATTAGTAGATAATCACAAAGTTATTAGCTATATAATTATGTTGGTTAGCTTAATTAGTGGGTTTACCCAAAATAGATCATGTAATGTCCTATGTGTATCCTTCCTTTTGGCATGTAATGATCAACGAATTAATTCAATCATTCTCTCATCATTCATATCGAGTATCTTACAAAAACATGTGCTCATAGCTTGATTATTTGTGATTTAGCTATGAGCGTTTGGGATAAGATATTTAATTGGTGGAAGGTGGGGGAGGGGGGTAATGCTTTCACTGTTGATGAATTCTTTTCATCAAACGGAAACATTAATGTTCCTATCTTCTTTATTCGGGTTTGGCAAGTAATTTTATGGACTACCGGGTACTTCATTTGGAAAGAAAGAAATGCACGTGTGTTCGGTAACAAGATTTCAAGCACTAACATGATTTATCAAGATATTCAACTAAAAATCTATGAGTAGATTGTTCGAATATCAAACAAGCATAAAGAGATAGATTGGCAACAATGGTTGAAAGACCCTTTAAATAGTCGGTTTCAGTGAGTTATTTTATTATTCTTATGTTCATGAGCTACTACAAATGGTTCTGTCATATATGTTGCCGCTACCAGTGATCATCTACAAGTAATAAAAAAAATGTCTGCAAATATTTGATGGGTCAATATCAGAGTTATATGTAATGTTTGTTGGTTTCTTTAAATTCGTTTGTATGTGTGTCTTTTGATGGCCAAGTTTCCCTTTGAGAATTTTACCAAATAGACTTTGGCATCTCAGTGTGTCAGAATCATGTATCTTGTGTCAGGTTACAAGACTAATGCTAGTGGTGATCACATTTTAACAAAATCAATCTCGCTACGTCAGCGCCTGATGATGTACCCTCCGAACAGCTCGACGGACCCCCCTTCGAGATGTGTCGAAGCCCTTCTGAACGAAGGCCCAAGTTAGGTCTCCTGAATGTTCGTGGGCGTCAAACCATTCATGCACACGAAGGTTACCTAAGGGGAATTCGCCATTCGAAGCCTTAAGCCCTTCGGGGTATGGTTGATGAAGGAGCAACGGATAGGAGATCTTCCTGACTTGGTCAAACCCACGATCTCCCTCTCTTTCCTAGCTTTCCCGCCAAGTTTGAGAACGTGGTCACTAAGCCCTAGCGGTTACCCACAAACATGGGACACCCTCATGTTCTCCGACATTTGCACAGAGGTGCCCTCAACCCTATTTCTTCCATTATAAGTAGGTTGGACGGGCAGAAGATTATGGTAAGCTCACTTAACACTCGTCTCTTTACTTACACACACTTACATAACCATAACTCATACTTACTCTCACACCGGAGGTGGTTCGCAAGGTCAAACCCCTGCGTAATCACTTAACGTAGTGTCTTCGTATTTCTTATTCTCAGGTGAAAGACAATCTTGGCTGGAACATACACCCCTTATACCTTCGATCACCATTAAAGTCTGGTAGTGCAATTTATTGTACAATTAATGGCGCCATCCGTGGGACACGCTGCTATTAGTCCCGTAATCACCAAGTCTTGATACCCTAACTGATTATGCTACTTTTCCGGCATGGAACCAGGAAGAGAAGATACACCTCCACCAGGTTTTTCTACCCTGGTACCCCTCACCACAACTAACACCGATAATATCGTCCCCATAACTGCCTCCACCTTCACTACATGATCTCGCCTAGAAACCACTCCCACACATCATGCCTCAACTTCCGCTAACCCTGTTCCAGAAATTAGCCCTGCCTTCGTTGAGGCAAACTTCGAGGCGTTAGAATCCTTGCTAAGGGCTTACAAGAGGCAAGTTTGCAACACTGAAATGCGAAGGAAATTGGATTATTCCAGTAAGGAATATGATGAGGAGATCGAGGTAGATGAAAGACCTCGACCAATTAGCAGGGGGAGTTCGGCCTTACGAAATGGTTCTCCTTCCATAAGGAGACCCAACGGAAGCAACCCAAAGAGGAAATGGAGGGGTAAATCTACCACCTCTCCTGGCAGCTCACTTAGGAAGAGAGGGAATGGGGGCTCCGATACCTCCATCATATGTCTCGAGTGTCGGAGTGCCTACTCCATACTCTGGAATGAGCCAGCTACCTCCTCAAGGCATGAATCCCTACCTACCTACTCAGTCCTATAATACCTATCCTCCGAATGGGTCTCTCCACAACCAGAGTTACCAGAAAGTACCATACGGATACCTTCCTGTACACCCTACACAACCGATGGGGGGAAACCCTTCGTACCAACCTCTTTCGGCCTATGCTGCATTCTTACAACCACTTCCTAACCCATACAACCCTACACCTGTTTATCCACCTCCGTACAACCCTTTCTATGCGGAAGCTTCTGGAGCTTGCACACCTTTTGTGAGGTGGATCGAAGATGAAAAATATTGGATTTCATAAACACACTAAACCAATGATCAAAGTAGCGTATAAGATGATGTTTTAGAGAGAGAAAGAGTTAGAGGTTTGGGAACTTAGTGAGAGAAAGTAAAAGTATTATTATAAGCTCCAACTCTCTACTTTGGGAGATAGAGAGTATTTATAGTTCTTACATAAATCGCCACCTACGGGCTGTGGATCAGGCATACAGTGGGTAAAGACCCGTCCGTCCTCCATGGTGTTACTTAACTAAATACTACTTAACATTAAATAATCTACGACCACGAGCTTTCTAACGATTACATATACTTGAGGTGACCGACTCTTTAATGACCGAATTTTCTAAATCCTAACAATCTCCCCAAGGGAGGTCACCTAAAAATACATTGAATACAAACAGATATTACATTAAAATTGTTCTTGGATTCTTGTTAAAGTTCTTTGCTCTGAAGCTCTTAGTCATCGATTCTTCATTATTGCATGTTTGGTTAATCCAAGTGGAGGTCTTTATCCGATCCACGTGATAATGAGTTTTGAGCCAGCTTTGAGATCATCAGCTATCATAAATCTCCGACTCTTCCATTGTGGTGTTGGTATTATGTGATGTTGTGACATTTGGACCGACATGCTCACATTCTGGATCATGATTTCTTCTCATCAGAGTAGCGGAAGCTATTGTTGATTCATGATATGGCGCGGCAGTACCAGCGAAGCATGGAGTGAAAATATCAGAGTCATTGATGCACTTAAACATGATTTCTTTAGAAATGAATGTGTTGTGTGAGCATGCGGCTATGGATTGACCACTTCATTCTCGACAAGAAGAACGTCAGCGCTGCATACAAAGTTAGCAATAAAGCGCACGAAAGTGTCTTTGATCACTTTCGTTGAATTGAGGTTCACGGCCCACGGTTCCTCTGATCAAGATAGTACTACTCCGTGATCGCGTATAATTCAAGAATTTCTTGACACGGTTTCGCAAATGCTTCTAGCTGTTCTCAAACCGGAACGTCTCAAAGAAGACAACGCGGAGTGAGTGAACCAGCGAATTGAGATTCACTGATTGATGAAAAGAGATTTGAAAAACAATCGTGTACCGCACAATAGAAATTGTTTTTGCAATACGTCGAAGGTTTTAATGAAAATCAATTATCAATCCTAAACACCTTTTATTTTGAAATATTAGTACACAGTCAATGTGCTAAAGAAAATAATTTGTTAGCACAACGACCGGTTTTTCAAAGGTATCCGTCAATCCATAACCTGAACCAGGATTGAATCATAATTATGACTCGCCCCATTCTTTCTGTTCAGTTGTCACATGGTTGATCTATTGGATAGATCTCACATGCCACCCACCAGGAGCTTGTTTGATGTTGGCTCCAGAAGGCTTTCCATCTTTATTATGAATATGTTTGCATATCACTCGGATGTTCTGGCAATACCACAAGGATAATGCGTAGGACTCATAAGATATAATCTCTCTTTTCACATTGTGTGAAATAGAGAGTCTTCATTGACAGTGTCCTAAAGAGATTTATTTGATGATCTCGTGGCTCTAGACTCAATAGTGCACATTTGGTTCGTATGCCGGAGACTAGGGAGAGGGTCTCCTTTTTCAATATCAACAATCTCTAAGAGAAAGTCGATAGATAATGTCAGTTCCCCATGAGAATGAAACAAGTCCTTTTAAGAGGAACTTGAGTAGCTTGGGAAGTTGTAGTGCAGTACGTCACTGGGTCCATGACGTCTTGTCTTCAATACCGATGTTACCTTGGTAACCACCAGTAGTATATGAATTGAACCCAGTTTCTGCCCTAAGGTTGAATTATTGGAGGGCTATTTCTTTTCACCCTTTTCTCATTTCATTTCTTTAACATTCTTCAACCCCTTCAAGCTAACCGAGACTTCATAACTAGAACCTTGTTGGGTTTATTCCAGCATCTAGCTCAGTCCTCACCGCACTCTTCCCATATCTCACTTTTCTCCTTTTTCATCAAACCTAAGGACTTCTACACTAACTAGTGGATTGTCCTCGGTAGATCCCTCCCGATTCTCGGGCGGATCATGGGAACAAATACCTAACCTTATCATCCTTATATCACCATACATAAAGTAAATTTGGTCAGTCTATTTGGTATAGTTCATCTGCCATTGGAACCAATCGAAAACCATTTGAAAATCAATCCAGATATTTGTGATATAATATCAAAGCATTTTGTACCTGAATTGTTTTTGATAATTTTAGAAAAGAGCTCCCCCTCAACATGTGCCTCATGTATTTGAAAATCATTTTGGCACACGGAGGCAAGAGGAAGAATTAACTTCTTTGATTACCATTTTCTAAAAAATATCAACATCACTTCCCTGATCAAATCAAGTAGATAAAGTATATTACGAAAGGATGAGGTTTTCATAAATTTGCTCCCCCTCAATATGTGCCTCGAGGTTTGAAAGAGTTTTGCACATATTAGAAGGAATCTGCACTTAGATACAAATTAATCACGTTTCAATTCTTTGTGGTTTAAAATAAATGCTCCCCCTCAACATGTGCATGGAAAATTTGAAATCGTTTGGCACATGTGGGTAGGAAAGCTTGCTAAACACTATAAAACCATTTATCAAATTATCAGTTTAAATCCAATTTAAATCACAAATTCTCCCCCGATCACAATTTTTAAATCATTTGAGATTTGTGATCTCTGTAGATTTAAATTGATTTTGAAAGCTTTTGAGGAGAAATGTGACTTGCTATGAAAACATTTTAACTCATTAAGGATCGGATTTTGAAACTTTACACTCAAATGATTAAACATGCATGATTATATTTTTGAAAACAATTGTATGTCGAACAACCTTTTGATTTAATTGAAATCATTCTCCCCCTCAATCAATGACTTAAGTTGTTGATTAAGAGATGGATATTTTGACAAACGTTAAGTCCAGATGATTTTCAAAAATAGAGTTTGAGTTATTTAACAAAGCAATTAGTTTTCATTAGATGGTAAGTAATTGTTTTAAAGAATCAGAGCATGAGTTTTGAAAAGCAAGATAAAGCATGGCTCTGTTCTTTCTTTGAAAAACGGGTTACTGCCTGAAATGACAATAAACCATAGTTTCACTTTCTCCCGAAATATTTTTTGATTTTATTTGATTTTATTTTTTTAAGAACATTCGAACAATATCTAAAGACCCGTGTCATTCTTTGAATGACAACACAAAGACCGTAGATATTTTCGAATTGAGAAAAACATGACAAAATGACAATATTTTTTGAAATTTTTCAAGATTTTTATGGATTTTGAAGGTTTTATATTTTTCTATTTGCTTTTTGAAGGTTTTGAAATTTTGTATTTTGCTTTTCGAATAAATATTTACAAGATATAGATGAAGAAAGACCTTTTACTCCTCTTCTTCCTCTTGAAGACGTTTAAGTGTTTCCGGTTTAAGACTCTTTAGACCAAGTCGTGGAAGTATAAACTCAAAACGTTCTCTAGGAAGAGCTTTGGTGAAGATGTCTGCTAACTGGTATTCAGTCCTCACAAAATAAAGTTCCACCACACCGTTTTCAACTTGCTCCCTGATGAAATGATGTCGAATGTCAATGTGTTTAGCTCTTGAGTGTTGAACGTTGTTGCATGAGAGAGCAATAACACTTTTATTATCACAAGATGAGGGATTTTGTTGAATTCAAAGCCATAGTCAGATAATTGGGATTTCATCCATAGGATTTGAGCACAACAAGATGACATGGCTATGTATTCAGCCTCTGTAGAGGAAATAGAAGTACTCATTTGCTTCTTTGAAGACCAGCTCACAAGCTTATCACCAAAAAACCGAGCACCTCCAGGCGCACTCTCGACGGCGGTATCTTGACATCCCGCATGATCATCATCCGCATAGGTCGTTAGTGACATACCGGTGTCTTTCGGGTACCATAGTCCCATATTGATGATTCCTTGGAGATACCGAAGACCGCTTAACCGCTTCAAGGTGCTTTTGGTAGGCTTAGCCCGATATCTAGCACACATGCAAACAAATGTAACGTATGTCCGGCGTCGTGAGGTACATCAGGGATCCAATCATACTACGATATTTCGTTTGGTCTACCATGATCCCCCGAGGGTCCTCATCCAGTTTAGTACGCCAATCATGGAGTGTCAACAGTGGTCACTAGAATCAAATCCAAATTTCTTTAAAATCTCATTTGCATATTTAGATTGATTTATAAAATGCCTCCGGGACTTTGTGAAATTTGTAATCCCAAGAAAATGACATTTGTCCCATCATTGACATTTGAAATTTGGAACCCATTTCATTTGAAACGATCACATTCATTGGGTCGGTCGAGGCAAAAAATAATATCATCAACATATATTTGAACGTGAATTAAATGTTTGCCGACTTCTCGGTGAACAAGGTGGATCAATCTGCTCCTTTGTGAATCCAGTAGATAGAAGAAACTTTGATAGCGTATCATACCATGCCCTTGGAGCTTGCTTTAAACCGTAAAGAGCTTTCTTCAAACGATAGACGTGAGTAGGATGCTCTAGATTCACAAAGCCTTCAGTTGGTGACGATACGACTCTTTCAGATCTCCGTTAAGAAAAGTCGTCTTTACATCCATCTGATTGACTACCATGTTCTTACTTGCAAAGATTAGCCAAAAGATTCGATTGCCTCGATACGAGCAAGGGAGCAAATGATTCTTCAAAGTCAATACTCTCCTCTTGACGGTATCCTTTTGCAACTAATCGAGCCTTATTCTTTAAAACATCACCATGCTCATCAAGTTTCACTTTGAAGATCCACTTTAGAGCAGTTATCATAGCACAATCTGAGCGGTACTAATTCCCATACATCTAGTCGATCAAACTCATGAATTTCTTCTTGCATGGCATTGAACCAGCTGTTTTCATTCATGGCAGTTTAACATCTTTTGGTTCGACCTTGAGAGTACGGAGTTGAAGAAGCACCATAAGGCATCGGTTGCAAGTTGTTTCCATGCGATATGGACGAAGGGTTTCCAATGATGTTGTCCAATGGATGATCATGTGTCCACTTTCTAATGTGTTCATGAGGTTGTTGTTGAGGAATGACGTAGCGAGTCGATGTCTCTCGATGAAGATGGTTCTGATGATGATTCAGAGCAAATATGTTTTCAAATGGAGCATCTTCTGAGTAGCAAGGGATTAACTTCATCATGGGTGCCCGAAACAATTCCATGATGTACATTCGATGATTGATGATTTGTTGATGAGACAGAGTGATCAGCAGCAGGCGCTTCTTGGCTTAATGATATTGAAACTGAAGGGTTGACTTCATTGAGGGATAGGAGCAGCCTCCGATGATGGAATTGACATTTCATTAGCATTTGGCTCATAGTGTTCATCAAACATTGGATCAAACAATTTCTTTAAATCATCTTCTCATGGAGGTACATAAGGAGTTGCTGGAGAGGGATTTGAAACGAGAGTAGAATTGATAGGACTACTTGATGAAAGTTGAGAAGCGGGTCCAGAACTGGTTTGTCCTGGAGCCATTGGACCAGTCAGCTCATCAAACGTAACGTGAATTGTTTCCATTATACTTCGGGTTCTTTTGTTGTAGATTTGGTATCCTTTTCTATTTGGTGCATATCCTACAAAAACTCCAATGTCCACTTTAGCTTTAAGTTTGCCTAAATCTTGGCCCTCATTAGTTGGATAACACAATGCACCAAACACACGAAGAAATGAGAGATTGGGTTTTCTATTGTGGACAAGTTCATATGGAGTTTTTCCATGAGCAAGGTGAATTAGGGATCGATTTTGAGTGTAGCATGCAGTGGCAATGGCTTCAATTTCAGAAACATTGGAACCTTTGAGTAAATCAAAGATTGTTCTTGCGGCTTCCACAAGAGTTCGATTTCGTCTTTCAACTACACCATTCTCTTGAGGAGTTCGTGGAACACTTCTTTGATGACTGATTCCAACACTTTCATAAAACTCACTAAGTTGTTTATTAACAAACTCAGCTCCATTGTCTGTTCGGATGATTCTGACAGTTTTGTTAAGTCGAACCCGCACTGTTTGATAAGTTTGATGATGATATCTGGAGTTTCATCCTTTGTCCTTAAGAACTTAACCCATGTGAATCGAGAGTAATCATCAACCACAACTAACACATATTTCTTCCCAAAGATATTCTGCACTCTCATGGGTCCACATAAATCCATGTGAATTGAATGAAGAACTTTTGTAATGAGTTTGTAGGTTTGGGTTTATGGGCATACTTCTTGCTTTTTCCCAATTGGCATGTTGAACAAAGATGATCCTTTTCATACTTTAGTCTAGGTAAACCTACAACTAAGTCCTTTCTCGAGAGATCATTGATGGTGCCGAAGTTCAAGTGATTGAGACGACGATGCCATAACCATGACTTTGGTTTTGAAGCCTTTGACAACAAGCAAATTGGAGAAGACTTCATCATATCTTCGATAGAGATGGTGTATAGATTTGAACCACGTGTTCCTCTTAAAAGTTCTTTACCATCAAGTTCTCTAACGAAACAAGTATGTTTTCTGAAGGCCACTTCTAGATCACAATCACGTAATTGACCGACAGAGAATAAGTTATGACCAAGACCTTCAACGTAATATACCCTGAGATAACACTATCACCAACAACATAATCTCCATAACCCATAATTGCACCAAAATGATCGTTCCCGAATCCTAATGTCCCGATGAATTTACTCACGGTTCATGAGCCGCGACGGTCTCCCATATGCTTGGAAATACCGAGTCCAGGTACCACGTAAGCGATTTGAACGATCGTAGTTGAACACGCACAAGAATGGATAACTGGATAATTGGGATCCCCATGCAATAATGGGTTCCACTTGGTTAGTAATAGTGATTGGAACACCCACATCGGGTAGAAACAATGGAGTCATTAGAAATAGATACAGTGCTAGTGTCCGTATTTGACCTATTCAAAGTATGTTCACTTCTTAAGGGAATAGTTCTACCAGTAGGCATCCATTTTCTAGTGGGCATTGTCGGATTAATCTTATGGCCAAAAGGTATCCATTGATAACCTATATTACTAAATTTCCTTCCCGTGGGTTTCCACTGTTTTCTAACTTTCTTTCGCTTTTGCCTTTTAGCCTTCTTAGCTTGAATTTTAACATTAACAGTTTTATCGGGGCATTTGACAAAGATTAGACAAAGCATTCACACCACATTCATGATTAGTAACAAATCAAGCAAATCATCATTACATGGTTTGCAAATAGTAGCGTAATTGAATTAATTACAAGATGACGCTTATAGCTAATACTAGAATCAACACGATTCGCTTTATTCAACTCAAACTTAATATTCCTAGGGTGATCTTCTACTCTCTTCCAATGCACATTCTTAGCTTGCGAGGTCCTATCTTGCTTGGTATTGCCTGGAGGCTTTGACCTGCTTGCTTTAATGTCACCGATTACTCTGTAGAGGAATTATGGGAACATTAGTTGGTTGATCTACTTTTTGCATTCCTGAACTAGACGTGTGCAGGGATCTGAACTACTTGAAGGCACATTAGTGTTCACTTTCTTAAACCTGGGCATAGAATGGTTTGTATGCTTAGCACTAGGCATAGAACACAATTCACAAGTTTTACCTTTCGCACCTAAGGATTTAGGACATGTTGCAATTACACATTCTAGCCGCTCTTGAGATCGTTTGGCCTGAATGCAAGCAAACCTAATTTCTCTATCAAGAGGTTTATTAATGAAATCCTCTTCTACAATCTCACTGAGACATTCTAGACTATCCTTAAGGTGAGCACAATAGTCATGAAACACATGTTCATTATTCCTAAGATAAGGAGGAATGTATTTAACATCACATGGTATATTTGCAATTGAGGATGACTTTGATGCAACATTCTCATTAAAACAAGTGGCGTTTCCTTTTTCCTCGACTCTCAGATTCTCAATTTCCTTTTGTAAAGACGTTATTTTTTCGTTGTTTTGTCACGAGTGACTTTCATTGAATCATATAACTCTTTAAAGTGTCGTTTAACTTTTTCATTTTCTTCTAGAAAACTCTCGTTTTCCTTTTGTAAAGCATTAACTAAGTTTTGAAGATGAAAAGTTTGAGAATACCGAGAATCTAAAGGAGGAGGCATTTGGGATCCAATCACATTGTTCTTTTCACCCTTTAATTGAGAGATTTGGGCTTTCAACTTTCGATCGTGTTACAATGAGCTCGAATCTGTTCATCACGTTTGCTAATTTCAAAACTGCATCAAATTCAGGAGCATCCAAGGATGTCTTGATATTTGAGGTTTTAACATTTTCTTTCAGATGTTGATATTTTAATTGCAAAGCAAGATGCTCAACTTCCAATTTAGAAAACTGTTTCACCAAATTATCATGATCATCCTGTTCAACTTTATCATGCAGTTTAGAGTTAGTTTTTCAAGCTCAATGACACGATCATGGGAGACTTTCAGAGCAACAGATAATTCATGAAATTGAGAAGCATTAATGGAACAATTCGTAGCAGTGTAAAACACATCTTGAGTAATACATTCCGAAATAAGATTCTCATTCAAGGTATGCAAGTTCTTCCTCTCAATCTCATTATATTTTAATTCTCGCTCATAGTCACTAACCTCAACTATCATTGCATCAAATTCCTTTTCCATTTCTTTAATATCTAAATCCATCCCCTTTTAAGACTCTCAAATTGACCTTTTAGTTGTTTAAAGAAAGGCATGACCTCAGTTAAATAGCATTCTTTAGTTTGCTCAAAACCCCTCTCCCCTTCAGTTATCCCAAATTGGGTGGATCCTTTTCTTACAAGTTTTCTCAAAATCAACAAATAATTGAAAAATAACATATTTACTGATTAAGGTCTTGCTTTTAGTGGCAATAGTTCTAGGAACTAAATGCATTGGTGTATTCGGAGGATACACAGTCGCTGAAGGCATTTTCCTAAGAGGAGGGTTTGTTACAACAAGATTCACTGCTTTTTGCTTATCCAAATCCTTTTCCAACACTTGTTTGGGGGTTAACAACGTTTGAGGCTTAAACTTGTTCAAGGAAATCCAATTTTCCTTTTTGTAATCATGGGGTTTGATCGTTATGTTATTCTCTTTACATTCAGGATCTTCTATCTTCTTATTCATTTTCTCCCTAGATGCATCATCTA
The DNA here is from genome assembly GCA_910596185.1 of Chrysanthemum makinoi. NCBI lineage: Eukaryota > Viridiplantae > Streptophyta > Magnoliopsida > Asterales > Asteraceae > Chrysanthemum > Chrysanthemum makinoi. Next base: position 135,367,879 of record OU343222.1, on the reverse strand, counting down.
ATTTTCTATCTTCCTCAGTGCACTCAACGCAACTAGGTTTCTGTCTACGTTTAAGAATCTCATTACCATCATATATTAGATTATGAGCAGCTCTATCCTTTTTAACAACCTCAGGATTAGGTTCCACAACAAGGGGAATACTGTGCTTATCGCTTAAAACCCTATGCTTAGTGATCAAGTGAGCAGTCTGAATGGTATTCCCTTGTACGTACAACTTATTTTCAAGCTTGTTTTTCAAAGTTTTTAGATTGGAAAAATCATTCAAAAGTTTTGATTCCTTAGCATTGAATTCTTGCTTAAGCATTTTAACATTTTCTTGAAGTTCTTGTTTTTGCTTAGCAGTTTTGGAAAGCTTTTCTTGTAAGGAATTTAACTCTTGTTTTAATACTTCTTCTCTAAAATTACTTTTTCTAATAATTGTACGCATTTGGTCATCTATTTCCTGCTCACGGGTGGTTAACTCAAACTTAGCACGTTGTTCATAAATAGCAACTTGTTCTTTATAAGCATTCAGTTGAGATACATGAATCATCGGGGGCACATGCAGTGTATTCATCAAAAACATAATCATTATTGATGGAAGATGCATTACTTGGTACAACCTCACTTTCACTTTGCTTCACATATTGATCATATGGGACAATAGTGCTATTACCCTCATCATCAATATCTGATTCATAAGTTTCAAGATTTTGTACTTTATTATGCATCTTTTGCCCATCAACATCATCATATAGTTTTAATACCTTTGAAATGATTTTGTCTTTGGATGGACCAGCATGTTGTGGTGGAGAGACCTTTGGAGAGACCATAGGTGAGATGCTAGCCATGAAGATTGTTTGGGCAGTAGGTTCATCATCGACATCAGAGTCAAATGCATCACAGTCCGCTACTTGAAATGCATTTTGATGATTATGACCTATCTCCTGAATTGGCTATTTATCAACATCGCATCATAGGTTCTGCATTTCCTCAGAAGGAACAACAACTCCTCTTCATCCAAAGCTGCTCCATTATTCTGAGCTTGCACGAGCAACATCTTGTCTCTGAAGTATTCTGCATTCTGTGGACGTTTTGGAGATGTGCAGTTCCTAGCAATGTGACCCTCACCACCACAGTTGTAGCATTTGATCGGCTTTGCTTGTCCTTGATTCCCATTCCTTCCCTTATTCTGATTTGCCACGTATCCTCTATCAACTCCAGCATTCCCATAACCTGCTCCAACCATCCTTTGTTCGTATCGTCTTCCTTGAAGTGGTTGCCCCATAACCTTTCCATCTCTCGACAACAGATGATTGTGTAGATTTGATGCGCTCGATCTCATTGTTAGTGTGAAGACTGTTGGTATGTGGGCTAAGGGTCAAGTTTTGTTTAACCATAAGAGCCAGTTGATTATTGAAGTGTCCCATAACAAAGCATCGCGATCGCCTTGCTTGAACCTTGGATCAGGAATGAGTTTGTGATTACCATTACCCGTGGGAATGACTTGAGAGGCCTTGGTAGTAATACCAACATTGGTGTAGAAGGCAGTTGAGTCATTTGACGAACTGGTTTCTCCCTGCTTAGATTTGAACTGCTCAAGAATCCTTTTTTCAAACATAGCATGTCTCTCATTCTGAAGAAGGAAGGCATATAGTTGCTCATAGTTTGTGTCCTTCAATCCTTTGGTTAGCTTCACAGAGGTGACAAACTTGTGCCATTCGGGATTCATGTTGTTCACAAACTTTGACTTCAGCTGAATGTTTGGCATAGTCATCCTGATATTCCTCATATCATTTTCAAGCTTGTGGAATCTCATGTAGTATTCATAGATACTCTCATCTGGTTTCATCTTGAAGTGCTCAAACTCATCATATAGTTGTGATTCTCTGTCTTCCTTGGTTAATTCAGAACCCGAGAGAAGCATCTTGACATTATCCCAAACAGCCTTGGCTTCAGTGTTGTGATTGATCAGCTTGTAGATGTCTTTTGGAAGACCCTGTAGTATGATGTTTGAGGCCCCGATATCAGCATCGAATCTCTTTTTCTCCTTATCACCGAAGCTCATCATACGTCTTTGGTCTGTCCAATCCAAAGATCATGGTTCCATCTGCAGCAGTATCAATTATGTCTCTTGTAGTCTCAATCTGATATGGTCCTTCATCAATGGATTTGAGAATGTTGACCCCATTTTTCCTTTCCAAGACAGCACAATCGATTCATTGAGCCCAAGAGTCGTAGTCAGTTCTGCCAAGCATGGGTGGACGAGTATCGAACCACCGCTTGAACATCCTCAGAAATGTGGAGATGATTGTAGATACGTTGGTAGACATGTTAACAGATTACACAGGATTTTATAACTCTATGATTAAACCGGGAAATAGATTCTTTCACGGGATTTTACTAAATCAAGAGAAAACCGTATTACAAGCAGCAATCAACCAAGTCGCTAAGAGTTATTGAACAGAGTCGCTAGATACAAGTCGCTAAAGCACCAAGTCGCTACACAGTCAAGTCGCTAAAGAGCAACTCGCTAAGGTCTAAGTCGCTAACACCAAGTCGCTAAGAATTATGACAGCATGTCGCTAAGCACCAAGTCGCTAGACACAGTTAAGTTGCTAAGGAACAACTCGCTTAGATCCAAGTCGCTAGTATCAAGTCGCTAACAATTTGCACTACAACTCGCTAACAATTCCTGAAGCAAGTCGCTAACCTCACCAAGTCGCTAGCCGTAGTGGTGAATCCACTAACTTGTACTATTTGTCGGCTTGTCTCAATAGACAAGTCGCTAGGCTTAAGTCGGTAAAAACTAACACTGTAACTCGCTAACTTTTACTGAAGCAAGTCGCTACGATGAAAATCACAACGAGAACCAAGTCGCTAGCAAGAAAAACTTTAAAAACACACTTTTCAATCCAAAACAAGCTCAACCACAGTGATTCAAGCTTACCAAATCAAAACCCAAGAACTTACAATGATTCTAAACACAAAAGTACACCCAAAATTCAAACTTTAACACTAGAAATGATCCAAATGATGCAAAAACCACTAAACTTTTTCAAACTCAAAAACCACCTAAAACCACTAGAAATCCAAGGATATGTAAGAGAGATGATCAAACCATGGCTCTTGATACCAATTGAAAAATATTGGATTTCATAAACACACTAAACCAATGATCAAAGTGGCGTATAAGATGATGTTTTAGAGAGAGAAAGAGTTAGAGGTTTGGGAAATTAGTGAGAGAAAGTAAAAGTATTATTATGATCTCCAACTCTCTACCTTGGGAGGTAGAGAGTATTTATAGTTCTTACATAAATCGCCACCTACGGGCTGTGGATCAGGCATACCGTGGGTAAAGACCCGTCCGTCCTCCACGGTGTTACTTAACTAAATACTACTTAACATTAGATAATCTACGACTACGATCTTTCTAACGATTACATATACTTGAGGTGACCGACTCTTTAATGACTGGATTTTCTAAATCCTAACAGAAGACTACCCTCTACCTGATGGTGTGAAGATGCCTACTCACATAGGTACTTATGACGGGAAAGGCGATCCTGACAACTTCTTACACTTGTTCGAAGGCGCTATCAAGATGCAGAAGTGGGTTATGCCTGTAGCATGCCACATGTTAACATACACTCTCCGAGACTCTGCACGAATATGGTGGAATGGGCAAAAGGTAGGAAGCATTGTAAGTCTGGATGATCTCAAGGCTAAGTTCCAATCACACTTCAGCCAGCAGAAGAAGTACACCAAGACTCACTTAGCTGTGCATACCATCAAGCAAAGGGATAGCGAAAGCACGAGGGCCTTCGTTACAAGGTACACCGATGAAACTTTGCAAATTCCGGGGTTGCACAAAAAGCAAAGGATTTCTGGCTTCGTACATGGCTTACGAACTCGAAGCTTGGTGGAATTCCTGTCCACCGATCTTCCCACCACTTACAAGGCACTCATGGAAAAGACATACACTTGGATTGAGTCCAAGGAAGTAGCAGCCAACGGAGCTCCGATCGAGCAAAGAGAGACCTCCGACAAATTCTCCAGAGGGTCCACCTGGAAAGGATCCAAGAATAGGAAGAAGAGCAGAGACCGCTTCACTTCATATAACAAAGGCTCGAATCATGGACTATTGGCAAACCTGGTCAAATATCCTAGGGAGATCCTTGCTACCGAGAAAGCCATGAAGTCCTTCGACCCAACACCTCGGATGTCAGCACGAAACAAAGCCAGGGACATGTCGAAATGCTGCCACTTTCACAAAGATCATGGGTACGACACTAACAGCTGCAGAAAGCTGAAGAAGCAGATTGAAGAGGCAGTACGCTCCGGGCAATTGGCACATTTGGTTAAAGGCATCAAGAAGGGGAAGGACAAGTTCTCCGATACTCAGTTGGGTGAATGGAAGGGGAACAAAAAGGAAGCTACCCATGCGGAAGCTCCGATACTGATGGTGCACAGGAACGATCCAACCTCAAAGCGGAAAGAAGCAGATGGAGATCTGGGAAGTGTAGGAGAGATAACATTCCCGTCCATTCTGGGGAAGACACCTTCGACTGACCCCGTAGTCATCAAAGTGTGGGTCTCCAACAGGGAGGTAAACCGAGCATACATGGATTGTGGGAGCTCCTGCGAGATCATCTATGAGCACAGCTTCCTAAAGCTCAAACCATCTATACGCTCGCATAGGGTAGACTCAAAAGCACCTTTGGTAGGGTTCTCCGGTGAACACTCATGGCCCCTTAGAGAGGTACCTTTGGAAATCACTATCGGCGAAGGGCCCTTATCCTGCACGGAAACGTTCACCTTCGTCATAGTCAGGTCAGATTCTCCTTACAATTTGCTAATAGGGAGAACAACTATGCAAAAGTTGGGCATTGTAGTCTCCACCATACACGCTGCCATTAAGTTCCAAACTCCCTTTGGAGTGGGAACTGTTCATTCTAATTATGGGGCAGATAAGGGAGTATATGGTGTCAAGAAGGTCAAAGAAGGGCCGGAGGAGCCTTCGATGGCAATTCTAAGTTGTACGGATGCAGAAGAACGTGTCATAGTAAACCCTAGTTACCCCGATCAGACAGTTGTGATAGGAAAGCAGCTCCCGGCGAATTTCAAGGCGAAACTCACAGAGTTGTTGCAAACTAACCTTGATATTTTTGCATGGAAATATTCTGATATGACAGGAGTCCCAAGAACGTTGCTAATAGACGGAAAGCCCTTCGGCATGGAACACAAGCTCAATGAATACGAAGATATTGAGCCCATGAAACAGAAAAGAAGGAGCCTAGCCCCCGAAAGAAACGCTGCCGCCTGCAAGGAGGTCGATGAGCTTACACAAGCAGGCATTCTAAGGGAAGTCAAATACCAAACATGGGTAGCCAACCCAGTCATGGTAAAGAAAAGCGACGGAGGATGACGCATGTGTGTTGACTTTACTGACATCAACAAGGCATGCCCAAAGGACTGCTACCCCTTGCCAGAAATCGACTGGAAGGTAGAGTGCTTAGCAGGCTTCCGACTAAAGTGATTCCTAGATGCCTACAAAGGGTATCGTCAAATCCAGATGACAAAGGAGGACGAGGAAAAGACAGCCTTCTATACAAGCAAAGGTGTCTACTGTTACAGAAAAATGCCCTTCGGATTGAAGAACGCAGGGGCAACATACCAAAGGCTCGTAGATAAAGCTTTCAACAAGAAGATAGGCAGAAATCTCGAGGCCTACGTTGATGACATGGTTATTAAGAGCAAAACGGAGGAGGACCTACTCCTTGATGTCCAAGAGACCTTCGACCAGCTTCGGGCGATCAACATGAAACTAAAACCTAAGAAATGCTCTTTTGGTGTCAAAGAAGGGCAGTTCCTGGGGCATTTGATTATAAAGCAAGGGATAAAAGCTAACCCTTCTAAGGTCAAGGCAATTACAGATCTCCAAGCTCTGAAATGTTTAAAGGATGTACAAAGCTTGAATGGGAAGCTGGCTGCACTAAGTCGATTCTTGTCGAAGGGGGCTGACAGGTCCCTACCGTTCTTCAAAACACTCAAAGGCTGCGTCGACAAGAAGACCTTTTAATGGAGCCAGGATGTAGAAGCTGCTTTCCAAAAGATGAAGGAGTTCATCGAGATCCTTCCAACACTTACAACCCCAATCAAAGGCGAAGTGTTGTTCATGTACTTAGCATCCTCAATGGAGAGCATTAGCGCTGTCCTAATGGCAGAACGGGACAAAAGGCAAATCCCCATTTACTTTGTCAGCAGGGTCTAGCAAGGAGCAGAAGTTAACTACCCAACATTGGAGAAGCTAATATTAGCTCTAATCTACGCAGCAAGAAGGCTCCGACGATATTTCCAGGCCCACCCAATCACAGTCTTAACCGACAAACCACTCAAGCAGATCTTGTCAAAGCCTGAAAAGTCTGGAAGGGTGGCAAAATGGGCTATCGAGCTTGGGGAGCATGAAATAGAGTTCAAAGGTCGAAACTCTATTAAAGGGCAAATTCTCGCAGACTTCTTGGCAGAAACACCTTCCGAACCGAGCACAGAAAAGGAAGAACCTAAGGCTAAACTCATCGAAGTACAGGATGATTGGAAGCTTTATACAGACGGAGCATCAAGCTCCGATGGTTCCGGAGCAGGTCTAATGCTGGTCAGTCCTGAAGGGAAGGAGCATACATATGCCCTTCGGTTTGAGTTCGAAGCCACCAAAAATGAAGCAGAATACGAAGCCCTATTAGCAGGCCTTCGATTAGCCAAAGATATAGAGGTCAGAGCTCTAGCCATCTTCGTAGATTCTCAGTTAGTGGCAAACCAAGTGACCGGCTCCTATGAAGCAAGGCAGCCCGTCATCAAGCAATATTTGGACAAGACAAGGGAAATGCTGGATGGTTTTAACTCCTACACCATTCAACACGTTCGTAGAAACCAGAACAAGAAGGCGGATGCACTAAGCAAGCTGGCCTCTATGGCCTTCGCCCATCTCACCAAAGAAGTACTAGTTGAAATTCTGCCCGAAAGGTCCATTATTCGTAAGGAGGTCACTGACGTTGTTCATGAAGAAGGAGACACATGGATGACTCCCATCAGGGAGTACCTGATAAGTGGTCTTCTCCCCGAGGACCCCAAGCTAGCAAGGAAGATACGGGTTAAGTCTCCACAATACCGGCTAATAGGAGAAAACTTATACAGGAGGTCATTTCTCTCACCTTGGCTCAGATGTGTCGGACCTAAGCAGGCTTCGAGCATCATCGCAGAAGTTCACGAAGGATCCTGCGGTCTCCATGCAGGGCCCCGTTCAGTTGTCTCGAAGATAATGAAATTAGGCTACTACTGGCATTCGATGCATAGGGATGCTGTGGAAATAATTCACAAGTGTGAAGCTTGTCAGATACACTCCAAGGTTCCCAAACTTCCGAAGCAAGACATGACAAGCGTCACATCCGCATGGCCCTTCTCTCAGTGGGGAATTGATATCGTAGGACCTATGACCGTGGCTCCTGGTGGGTCAAATTCTTATTGGTGGCAATTGATTACTTCACAAAGTGGGTTGAGGCTAAACCCATAGATTTCATTACGGGAAGACAGATTGATAAGTTTGTGTGGGAGCACATTGTGTGCAGATTTGGAGTACCCCACATCATCATCTCCGAAAATGGTAAACAATTTGCCGAAGGAGTCTTCTATGACTTCTGTAAAGGGCTTAACATAAAGCAGTCTTGGACGTCCGTTTACCATCCACAAGGTAACGGACAAGTGGAAGTTACTAATAGAGACATTGTCAAAGGGATTGAAAAAAGGCTGGGATGAACTCATCACGGGTGGGTGAAAGAGCTTTTTCAAGTGTTATGGGCTTGTAGGACGCACCCCAAGTCAAGCAATGGTGAAACCCCCTTTAGCCTAACATACGGAACAGAAGTGGCATCCCTTCGGAGCTAAGTGTGCACACGGAGCGTGTGGCCACGTATGAAGCCTCTCAAAATGATGAAAAGATCAGGGAGAACCTTGATCTGTTAGAAGAAAGGAGAGAGATAGCCTACATCCGAGAAGCCATGCACAAGCATAAGATCGAAGGCTACTACAACAAAAGGGTCAGGCCTTCCACCTTCAAGCGTGGGAAATATGTGCTACGCCTCAACAGTGCAAGAAAAGCAGAGTACCAGCGGAAGCTCGGACCTACTTGGGAAGGACCCTAGATTATAGTTGAGGCCTACGGCAATGGAGCCTACAAGCTGGCTACTCTTTTCTGAGAACCCATCGACAGAACATGGAATGGTACGAACCTCCGAAAGTTCCATGTTTAAGAAGTATTTTTACTTTTTATTTCTTGTAATTAAAAGCTTCTCATGGGAAAGCAAGCATTATTGGTAGTTGTCTTAGTATTCATTTCAAGAATGATGTAATCCTCTCTACCAATTCAATGATGAATAATACATTTCCCACAAATCTCTTGATTCGTTTCTTAAACACAAAGGTTTGTTCAGCCAAGTCGTTTATGAGTTTCAATGTCGAATTGGAAGGCATACGGTGTAACAAACACCTCATACCACTACTTAAGCCTACCAACACATTCACATTAACTCTCCTAATAGTTTATGGCAATTATGAAAATAAAAACCAGCCATATTACTTAAAGGATTTAAGATAGAGTGGGTCGCGACCCTCTGTCAATGATCAAAGTTGGTCCTTATATTCTCGGTGTTGTAATTTACACACAATGAGGTTGTTCAACCTTAGTTTGTAAAGTTTAAGCGTTGGAAAAATGGCGTAAGAGAAGTTCACAAGACAAAAATAATTAAGTGTGTAGGAATATTTTCCCACACCATAGCATTCAAAAGAAGGGCCTATGCCCTTATCCCTACACATGAGGCCGAAGCCTCGTTCAAATTGTTTTTGGCCGAAGCCATGCATCACAAACAGTCAATTGTTTAAAGTAACAGACTAACAACATAAGAAACATTAAATTGTTTTAAAAGGGTACATGCTACCCTTGGAAACAAATTACTGCCAATAGGACAGCCTTCATTCTTGCTTCTGAGGAGATGGAGTTGGGGATGGAAGAGCTAAGGCAGGCTTGGTGGAGGCTGTCTTCTTTGTTGGGGTCGCATGCTTGATCTTGCGCGGCTTCTTCGAGAGGAGGTCTTCAAGAGGTGCCATGAGGTCTTTGGTAGCTTCAGCCAAGAAGGGGTACTCTGCGGTTGCAAACGCATTTCCCGCCTCTTCATATTCCGCCTTCGATGAGGGACGGTAGCAGTCAAATGTGGAGAGGTCTACAGGGTTACCTGTTTTAGCCACCTCCTCCAGAGCCAAGCACCGTCCATGAAAGATAGCTGCCTTGATCACTTTCCACATCGCAGCTCCCATCTCATCACTATGATATAGTTCCATGGCTATGTACGGCACCACTTTTGATACGACCTCAACACGGTCCTTTTGGAGCATTTTATACCTCATCTGCAGGCCATCAATCTCCTCTCTCATTTTCACCTCTAGTTCTCCAAGCCTAACCCTCTCACCTTCCAAGCTGGCACACTTAGCCTCTAACACAGCATTTTGGCCAGTGAGGCTCACCACCTTAGCCTCCAGCTCGGCATACTCTTGGTCTATGTGCTTCTCCCTCTCCAGCATAACATCCATCTCTTGCCTTGCCTAAGTCACTGCATGAAGCAACTCCCTTGTCCGGCCATTCAAGTGGTTGTCCAGCACAGCCTGCCTTGCGACACTTTTATCGTGCAGATCGCACACCCCTTCGATGGACATATTGTCCAGCAATCCTTTCTACTGAGAAAGGGTGACATGATCCACAATTCGGTGGCAGACCAAGGCATTCAGAAGCTCCTTCGTGTCAGAAAGGTCTGCGACCAATACAGCACATAAGGGCAAAGTTAGTCATGACAATTAGTATATTATATAATTTAAAAGGAAAATTCTTACCATGCATCTCCTCAGCATCATCCGGCAATTCAAAGGCAGACTACACAGCTTTCTTGCCTTCGACAATCTTTTGTCTCACGGCCCTGGATCCAGATGCTGGGAGAGGAGTCTTTCTCTTGTTGGCAGACTTGATGGCTTTGCCAGCTATTCCCTTCCTACTCTTTAACCTGTCAGCTATGCTCAGAGCCTGTGATTTGAACTTCCTCCTCCGCAGGATTGTCCAAATCTGCCACGTTCTCAACCAATTGGGGGGGACCCTCCAACAATGCTTGTGGGGGTGCTGAGGCAACAGGCTCTATTCTGGGAATGTCCACGTCATTGTTGTTGACAGAAGTTGAAGGTGGACCAACACCTTAAGACTCTTCAGCTTTTTCCGCAGGCATAAAGCTCAAGTCTTCGTCAAAGTCTTGATGCATAAAGTGGAAACAAGAAAAGATAAATATCAGCGCTACATTGGTCCTATTTATATAAAAGTGGAAGCACATACTTTTTCCATGATAAATGATCATGGGCTTCTTGGGAGACCCCTCCCAGCTTTGTGCAATCCCAGCCATATAAAGAATTGACTCAGGGAAGGCTTGAACATCTGCAGGATACCTAGCCAAACGCTGATAACAAGGATTCCTCCGGACCTCATAAGGTAGGGGGTCATTAAAACATTTTGCATCAAACCTAAATTCCTTATTCAGCAATGCTGGATAGTCAGGTGGTACAATGGTGCTATGAACATAAAAGAAGCTACCCTTCCATTCCCTTATGTTAGTGTATGGCCTCGTAACAAGAGTAGGCACATCTCCTTCAGACCTTTTTGCCAAAGTTAACCAATTCCCACCAGGGTATAGGCTCAAAAATCCCCTCAATACCTTAAGAGTTGGTTCATAGCCATAAGCTTTACACATAACAATAAATGTGGTAAGTTTAGCTAAACCAAAAGGGTTAAATCGAGAGATATGCACTTCGTAATACTGTATAAACTCTAAGATAAGAGGGTGGATACGAATCCTAAGATTTGAATGGCTAAAGGAGTGAGTATATAGTCCTACGAAGCCTTCAGGGGCATAAAAAATACCTTGGTTTGATTTGGGTAACATAACCTTAAACTCCTTGGGGATTGGGTATTCAGCAAGATGATCATGTAACTCCTTATCGGTCAAAGTGCACTTTTGTTGTTTAATTATAAATTTGGAATCCATGATTATTTTAAGTTACGAAAAGATAGGAGGAAGACTTTACCTTTTGATTCGGAGCCGGTGATTCTGAGAAGATTACTGCGTGTAAAAGGTAGACGAAGAGGGTGAAGCCCTTTTCTATCCCTTTTTTAACCGACCACGTGTCCTGTGGATTAACCTTATCCGGATTTAAGAAGGGTTTTAAATTTTGAATAATCATTTTGGTCAACCGAGTAACTTGGGATATGGAATCACTGTAGCGGGTAGATAAATGGTTTAGGTAGCATTAAATGCGCGAGCTAAATCATGATTATCTTGTTTACGATAAGCTTCGCAACGAAAGGTTGATTTTATTCGCAGGATGAAGTCGAAAGCAATGCCTCTTCGGTCATATGCATCACTTTCGACTAGGGGGCTTGATGATGTATGATTCGCTCCCAAACGGTCAAGTTTATCGCACAAGCTAACCACTTGTGAATGGTCAACCGTAATAAACTTCAAACAGCTTAGAAACAATGCAATTAAGATCTGGAGAGTATAGTGTTTCCACAGGTCGTTAAGTCCCACGGAGGATTAATGGTGTTTAAGACTTTCAGATGTCGAATAATCACTAAGGATAGTGATCAGTAAGGATTGTGAATGATAATTACACTACTGATTGATTGGAATGGTATTTGGATACAGAATTGATAAACACAACAATCAGATTAAAGAAACGTAAATACGTACGTTTATTAAACTACGTAAACGTATAAAACAAAACGTGAGTTTAAAGAAATAAAAGACCTACAAATATGAAAATGATATTTTTACAACCCTAATAATAAAAGAAAATTATTAGAAAATTAAAATTATTAACTATTTATGTAATTATTATTAATTAAAAACTATTTTAAACTATTTAATAATACTCTAAAATATAATAAAATATGAAATAAAACTAGAAAAATGAAATTATGATTTAGAAAAATCTAAAATATTATAAAACTTATTTTAAAACTGAAAATATATTTATGACACTTTTTATCTATTTATTATTAATTAATTACTATTTATTAATTATTAAAAATACACTTAAATACAAGAAAATATAAAAATAACCTGGAAAATTGAAATTTTAACTTAGAAAAATCTAAAATATTATAAAACTAATTTTAAAACTGAAAAGATATTTTTTATGTTTTTTATTTATTTATTATTAATTATTTAATACTTTTAACTATTTTTAATTCTAATAAATACTAAACAAGATGAGAAAATTCTGAAACTTTTTCTAAAAATATCCTATGGTGACAGAAAACTAAGAAAATTATAAAAACAGAATTTGCTTAATAATAAGCTGAAAAGAAAAATTAAAAGGCTAATTTCTATTAAATAAACGCTATCACTATTTTAAAAATGATTTTTTGTGGTTTTTATTTTTGAAAACTATTTAACTACTGATATTAAGTAACTTTAATGAAAACAAAAATTTTACAACTTAAAAATAAGCTATTTAGAAGCTAAAAATCTCAACAGTGAACTTATAAGCTTATTAAGAGGATTTTAAGCTTAAATAAGTTGTACAGTTGAAAACAAAAGTATAATAAGCTACAAACAAGCTAAATGAACTCAAATGAAGCTAAAAGATACAAATAAGCACACTAATAAGCTATATTAAGCAAATAAGCACTATGACTAAGCTAGAAAACCAAACAGGCCTATAGCCATATTGTAGATCAAAATAAGCTAGGGTCAAAGGTTCCAAAGCCAAAAATAAGCCTTGAGTCAACAAGCTGGGTTGGTTGGCTCTCCAAAAAGCCAAAGTTCAAACACTAGGGCCCACTAATGAGCTTGTGGTGAGCTTATGAAAAGGCATGTAAATGACTGAGTTAAGCAGTTTACACCAAAATGGGACAAGAAATAAGCTACTTGCAGCCCTATCTAATAAGCTAAAAAGTGGAATTTTAAGCTTGGGACCTTAAGATGGCTAGGTTAGCTACACAGAAAGCTAAAATTCACAAGCTGAGACTCAATAAAGAGCTTTTGACAAGCTTGTGAGAATGACCATAAAACTGTGCACATGGCACATATTTGAAAAAGGTTCTAAAATAAGCTAAGTAAAAAGCTGTGTAATAAGCTAATTGAAAATTATAAAAAATACTATTATAAAGCTGAGCAGTTGTATTTTACTATTCCAAAAGCTCAAATGTTGAAAACTAATATTAAGTCCTATATAAATTAATCTATTTTATTCAAAAACTGAAAAACTGAAATTTTGACTTTTTAAATTAAACACTAAAGTTGACTAAAGTGAACTTTAAATCAATACTACTTATTAATTATGTTATATTAACCTAAAGTATGATGAAATTAAGCTAAGTTATCAAGTTTTAAACAACTATGATGATTTTTACTTCCTAAATCCTAACAGTTAACTATAGAAATGAGATTAAAAGTATTTTTGACTTTTTCTTAAATAAGGATTGGTTTTCTTGGTGTCTATGAGTTATTATGAACCAATGAGACACAGAACAACAATAAGCAATAACACAAACACTCTCTAAAACAGTTAAACTAGCAAATCCAAACACCCCTTATTGAGACTGTTTTGATGTTTTTCAAAGCAAAACACAGATTAAGACCATGAACTTTATTAAAGAACTTATAATATCATATAATAAGATTAAATAAGCATTAAACAATAACCATAACAACATTAAACTATGAATTGACAATTATGCTCTAATAATCGTTAAACTAAAATTTATAGTAGCTACAAATTTTAAAGAACAAACAAACTGTTTTATTGATTAATTCTACTTAATTATAACTCATAAACATAGAAATACAATAATTTAAGCTAATGACTGACTTAAATATTAAAATGCACAAAATGCTCAAAAAGGCTTACAAGTGAGAATCAGCTGATAACCAAGAACAAGGACCAAATTATACTTCCTATAGAACCTCCACAGGTTCACTAACCCATTCCCATCCAATAATCAACTTGCTTCAGCTTCTTGCTCATTTCTCCTGTGATTTTTGATTTTTATCTATTTTATTTGTATTTTTGGTAATTTTTGGTTTTTACTTCTAAGCTGAGTTTTAAGGTTTCTAATAGCTTTTAGAAGCTATCTAGGAGCTTAAGTTAGCTTACTCAGTCCATATTAACAACTAATAACAACATTAACATAACATGAGATTTTTGACTTAAAATATTGCATAAACTGGAAATATGATTTAAACTTGAAATTGATACTTGAAAAAGTTTAACAATACACTGAAATTGCTAGAAACAGTATTTGAAAGCTTAACATTACACTGGAATTTAAATTTTAACTAAAACGACATGAGAAATTAAAAATTACACTAGATATTTCACTCCTCTGCTTCTCCTCTATCTTTATAGCATTTTGAGACTCCCCATATGCCTCTGAATATTTCCCATCAACAATCTTGACCATTGGATGAGTCAAAGCAATCTCAGCCTTCAAATTCACTTTTGGCGCCAAAAAGTAGTACTAGTGGATTAGAGCAGGTTTTCTTCAATTAAGAATTCTTGGAAGATTGTAGAGGTGGAGGGGACAAAATGAGAAGTAGATATGGAGCTAGGAGTGATTTTGCAGCAAAAACAGGGGATGTAAGGTGAGGTGAAGTGTTTGATGGTGGGGAAGCATTAAATGCTTGGTGGCTGGTATAGGAGGAGGGGGATGAGCTGGAGAGTAGTATGGGTGAGGTGGAAAGATGGTGAGGTGGTGGTGAAACCAATGGTTTTGGTTTTACAGTTGAGGTGAGGGAGATGTACAGTGCTCCTGGTATTTGGCGGGTTTGACTTTATTTGACCGAATGATATTAATAAGTGGGGGTTCACAATTGGGGGGTCACAGGTTTGTGACAGGGGGTTCTTTTGGGTTTTGGCTGGGTTAATAATACAAAAGAGGTCCATTTGGTTTTGGATTATAACAAGGACCATTCATGTAATTTCCTGATTTTTGAGGGGCCAAAACTGCCAATATTCCAAAGTTATTCCAAGGACCAATTATGCCATTTATGAATAGTACAAGGACCATATTTGATTATTTTCCATTTTTAAACATCCAAGGACTATTTTTTTACAATTTTCAAACTTGAGGGACCAAAGCTGCCAATTATGCAAACTTGATATGTTTTTCATCTGATTTTGATATTTTTGCATTTAAAACACATAAAACACTTATTTGTGATATTTTTATCATTTTGATATATTTCTGAGTGTTTTCAGATGTTTTTGTAGTTTAAATGGTACAAAAATGATGAGTATTTAGACACTCATCAATCCCCCACACTAAGATATTGCTAGTCCCTAGCAATGTTTTGAGAAAACTTAATGGATTTCATCTCTTTACCAAAAGCCATTACTTCTGGAGTAGCCAATTGTTTCAGTTCAAGTAAGAACCTTGGTACAATGATAACCAAATGATTTTGAGCAAATCACCAGCTTTCAACGGTTTTGATTTGTCTTTACCATAAGCCGTTTGCTTCTGGACTAGCCAACTCTTAGATAATGTATACTATCTTTTGTGAGCTGATTACCAATTATGGTTTTCCAACTGCCTTTACCACAAGCATAAACTTGCGGGCTAGCCAACTCTTCACTAATTAAAGATATGGTGAGCTGAACACCATACAATTTTTGGCAAATTGCAAGCCGTCAACGGATTTGAGATATCTTTACCAAGAGCCGTTTGCTCCTGGATTAGCCAATCCTTATGTGTGTTAGACATGGCGGACTGATTACCATTTGTTGAGTAAGTGAAAAACACTTACTCAAAAAAAAATTTGGCCAAAAACGGGGGAATTGGGTGGAATAATTACATGATAAAATTCGTGAGAATTCCCCCCCACACTTAGAAATGAATATTGCCCTCAATATTCAAAATACCAGCGGTTATGCCGAAACATAGAACGTGAAAGGGAAATACTACGGCCATTATTTTATTTTTGATATATACACATTTTTTTTTTAGAGAGTACTTATATACAACAGCGGGGGGCAACTCCCCCACACTAGGGTGGTAGAAAATAGAAAGAAGTCAGAAATATGAGTGAAAACCCATATGGTGTGTGCTACTGTTTTTGATTACCGAGTCACTAGCTTGACTCGATCCCCGCATTCATTGGTTCATGGGGAAAGTTTGTAGATCCGGGACAACCACGGGTGGAATGTCCTCTCCAAAATAATGTTTTAATCGATGACCATTCACTTTAAAATTTGGACCATCGTACCATAAGGATAAACCTTAGCAATAGTAAATGGACCAGACCAACGGGACTTAAGCTTTCCCGAGAATATCTTCAATCTTGAATTGAAAAGAAGGACTCGATCACCAACGTTGAAAACGCAGTTCTTGATTTTGGAGTCATGAATCTTCTTTGTCTTTTGTTTGTAGATCAAAGAGTTCTCGTATGCTTGATCACGGAGTTCATTTAGTTCATTCATTTGAACTTTCCGGTGATCACCAGCTGTCTGAATATCAAAGTTGGCATGTTTCAAGGCCCAGTATGCTTTGTGCTCAAGCTCAATCGGCAGATGACATGCCTTTCCGTAAACTAGCTTGTATGGAGCACACCCGATTGGTGTTTTATAAGCTGTACGGAAGGCCCAGAGTGCGTCATCTAGTTTATCCGACCAAGAGGCACGGTTTTCGCCTACTGTCCTTTCAAGAATTCTTTTTATACCACGGTTGGAAACTTCCACTTGCCCACTTGTTTGGGGGTGGTACGCAGTAGAGAGACGGTGAGTTACACCATACTTTGCATGACTCTATCAAATTGGTCATTGCAGAAATGCGTACCACGATCACTAATTATAGCTCGCGGAGTTCCAAACCTAGCAAAAAGAGATTTTAAGAATTTTACAACAACTCGGGCATCATTAGTAGGTAAAGCTTTCGCTTCAACCCATTTTGACAAATAGTCAACAGCCACAAGTATGTATTTGTTTCCTCGAGATGATGGAAATGGCCCCATAAAGTCAATGCCCCAGATGTCAAATATCTCACACACTTGAATGGCGTTTTGCGGCATTTCATTTCTTTTTGAGATATTTCCGTGACGTTGACAAGCGTCACAGGTTTTGACAAATTCGTGGGCATCCTTGTAAATTATGGGCCAATAAAACCCGAATCAAACACCTTTTGGCGGTGTAATTTGGACTATGATGTCCCCCGGTGGGTCCAGCATGGCAAGCTTTGAGAATGTCAATAGCTTCCTGTCCATAAACACATCGTCGGATGACTTGATCCGCACAGATTTTGAATAAGTAGGGGTCGTCCCAGAAGTAATGTTTAACATCTTTGAAGAATTTTTTCTTCTGTTGGGTCGACATCCCTTTCACTATGAAGTTACCCGCATGGTAATTTGCGAAGTCAGCAAACCATGGGGTGGTAGAGTTTCCACGAAAAGAAACCGCATTGAGTGTCTCGAGAGGAAATGTTTCATTTATTTCCTTTTCTCGAAAACATCTTGGTGAGGGTTTTCTAGACGGGACAGATGATCAGCAGCCAGGTTCTCAGCTCCTTTTTATCACGTATAATGATATCAAATTCCTGGAGGAGGAGAACCCAACGGAGCAATCTCGGCTTTGCATCTTGTTTTGCAAAGAGATATTTGAGAGCCGAGTGATCCGTATACACCACACATTTGGTCAAGATTAGGTATGGCCGAAACTTCTCAAATGCATACACCACGGCTAGTAGCTCTTTTTTTGTGGTGGTGTAATGAGTTTGAGCTTCAGTCATTGTTTTACTTGCGTAGTGGATAGGCTGAAAATGCTTGGATCTACGTTGCCCTAGGACTGCACCGATAGCAAAATCACTTGCATCGCACATGAGTTCAAAGGGTAAATCCCAGTCGGGAGCAACGAGAATGGGTGCTTCAGTAAGCTTTTTCTTTAATGTTTCAAAAGCTTTGATGCACTCAGGTGAGAAGATAAAAGGAGCATCTTTTTCAAGAAGATGGGTCATAGGCCGGGCAATTTTTGAAAAGTCTTGTATGAATCTACGATAAAAACCGGCATGACCTAAAAACTCCTAATACCTTTGACGGTAGTAGGATGAGGTAATTTAGCAATAACATCGACTTTTGCTCTATCTACCTCAATCCCGTTTTTGGAAATCTTATGGCCAAGGACTATGCCTTCTTTGACCATAAAGTGGCTCTTCTCCCAATTTAGACAAAGATTGGTGTCTTCACACCGTTGAAGCATTTTTTCTAAATGGGAGAGACATGTTTGAAACGAGTCCCCAATGACTGAGAAGTCATCCATAAACACCTCCATTGTTTCCCCGATCATGTCATGGAAAATGGCCATCATACATCGTTGGAACGTGCCAGGAGCATTACATAAGCCAAAAGGCATACGTCTGTAGGCAAAAGTTCCGTATGGGCAGGTGAATGTGGTCTTCTCTTGATCCTGTGGATCAATGGGGATCTGAAAATAACCCGAGAAACCATCAAGGAAACAATAGTATTCATTCCCTGCTAATCTCTCAAGCATTTGGTCCATGAAGGGTAGAGGAAAATGGTCTTTTCGGGTGGCGTCATTCAACTTGCGATAGTCAATGCAAACACGCCATCCCGTAACCAGCCGAGTTGGAATTAACTCGTTATCTTCATTTGTGACAACAGTTATGCCACCCTTTTTAGGAACACAATGAATTGGGCTAACCCAAGGACTATCTGAGATCGGGTAAATTAATCCTGCATCAAGAAGTTTGAGAACCTCTTGTTTAATAACATCATGGATTTTTGGATTTACTCGTCTCTGATGTTGAACTGCTGTCTTGAAGTCATCCTCCATCAAGATTTTGTGAGTACAAAACTCAGGGTTGATACCCTTAATGTCGGAGAGTTTCCAAGCAATCGCTTGCTTGTGTGACTTCAAGACCTTTATGAGAGCAGCTTTTTCATCTTTACTCAAATCTCGAGCAATAATGACGGGTAATTTATCATCACCCTCAAGAAATGCATACTCGAGATGAGGTGGCAAGTCCTTAATTTCGACTTCAGGAAATTCTTTAGTTTTCTCAACTGACTTGACTTCCTTGTTATGAAGCTCGACAGGAGGGAGTGATGATGGATCATCATTAAGCAACTTCTCAATGAGAAGTATGTCCCCCTCGATGTCGATGGGAGCGTGATCAATTTCCCATGGAACAGAATCACTAGACAAGTATGCTTCAATCTCTTCCAAGATGAAGTCACTTTCCTCAAATGGAGTGAGAGAAGGAGTAGAATTGGCAATGATGGGTTGAGATGAATGAGTGAGATTATCACTCGAAGAATTATGATCATAACCAAGAACTTCTTGAGAGTACTCTTCAGAAGCAACATCAATGATATCTATTCGGTTAATCGACTCAGAATCATAGTTTGCGGAGTACCTCGAAGTTTGATCAAGTTTAAAGGTGACAGCTTCATTACCCACACATAATGTGATTTCTTGCTCAAATACATCAATGAGAGCACGGCCCGTTCTCAGGAATCCTCGTCCAACAATGAGAGGAACCCGATGATCGGCATCGAAGTCAACAACCACAAAGTCAGCTGGAAAATGGAACTTTCCTACTTTCACGAATACATCCTCGGCAATGCCAAGTGGACGGGATATTGTACGATCTGCAAGCTCGAGAGTCATGCATGTAGGAGTAAGATCCGGAAGAGAAAGTTTCTTCCATACTGAATGAGGCATCAGGTTAATGCTTGCACCAAGATCTGCTAAGGCAAAGCATTCAACCATCCCTGGAAATACACAAGGTAAGAGAAATTTTCCAGGATCTCCAAGCTTCTCTGGAAGCTTCTTCAAGATAACTGCTGAGCAGTTCTCGTTCAGAGGAGTTTTAGCCATTTCAAACAGCTTTTCCTTGTTGCTTAACATGTGTTTGAGAGTTGATGCAAACTTGGACATCAGCATGATAGCATCCGCAAAGCTTATGTCAAAATGTAGTTCTTGGAAAATTTGAAAAAATTTGTCCATTTGATGACTGGCTTTTTCGCGGAGCTTTTTCTCATTCAAACGTGATGGGTAAGGAATAGAAGATTTGGATTTAGGGTTTTCAACGGGAGCTACTGGAGGTTCAAAAACAACTCCTGGATTGGATTTGGGTTTCTGGACAACTTGAGGTTGGACATCGTTGGTACCTCCGTTATTAGTAGGAAGTTCCTTGTCCTTTATCGCCTCAGGTTCACTTTCCACTACCTTCGGGAGAGAAGAAGAAGAGGTAGTAGGAATAGCGGGTCCATTGTATGAAACACCACTTCTGGTTGTGATCGCCTTTGCATCGCCCCTCGGGTTAGCGATCGTGTTGCTCGGAAGTTTTCCTGAGCCCGAGGGTTGATCATTTAAAGACTTCTTTAGATCAGCTATCTGACTGACCAACAACCTGTTCATTTCATCTTGGGATTTTATTAATTGCTTCAATAACTCATCAGATGATGGTCCAGTTGGAACAATGGCTTGAGTTTGATTAGGAAAATTCTGGCCTCTATTGTTCAGATTAGGGCCTTGATTTTGAAAATTTCCTTGATTAGGATTCATATTCCCATGAAATTGATTCCCTCGATTGAAATTGTTTTGATTAAGGTTTCCTTGATGTTGGAAACCTTGATTTGGTCCGGGATAGAAATTACCTTGGTTTTGATAACCTTGGTTAATTCTAGGTTGGTTCGATTCGGTTTTGCATGTTAGGATTCTGGCTAAAACCGGGTGGTCCCTGATAAGTATTAGCACGGTAGTTTGGCTCATTTTGAGGACGGTATTGATTACCTCCCTGATGTGAAGTACCGGCTATAGCATTTGCTTCAAATGGACTACCATCGGTGGCAGTACAGTTGTAGTATGGATGAGGGCCACCACAAGTAACACAGACCTCAACTTTCTTCACTTCACCATGTGATGGTGTCTGTGTGAAAGTGACTTTCTTTTGGTTAGCAAGAACCAAAGCCTGAACAATATCCGTGAGTTTGTCAATCTTAGCATCGGTGCTAGATGTACTCACGGGAGATGAAGTAGAAGGTCCTGCATTAGAATGAGACTGATATGTCTTTGTTCGGAAAGGACGGACCTGGGACTTGTTTTCAATGATTTGCAAGGCTTCTTTTGTGGTCTTGCTCAGGAAATTACCTCCCGCGGAGGCATTTAAAGAGTCTTGGTTAGTCTGGTTCAAACCATTGTAGAAAATATCCATTTGTATTAACTCGGTAAAACCATGATGCGGACACTTGCGGAGCAACTCTTTGTAATGATCACATGCCTCCCCGAATGATTCATCAAATCTTTGAGAGAATTTCATTATCTCATTCTTAAGACTTGTAGTTCGGGATGGAGGATAGAATTCGTTAACAAACTTAGTGACTAGATCTTCCCATGTCTCAATGGAACGAGGGGTTTGTTTCTCAAGCCAATTCGGCTTGCCCTCTAGAGAGAATGGGAACAGAAGAAGCTTAATTGCTTCATGTGGGACATTCTTGTATTTGATGGTAGATGCAATCTTGTTAAACCATCGAATGTGTGCATGAGGATCATCCCGCTCAAAACCATAAAAGTGGCTTTGGGTTACCAGATTAAGCAACCCTGTTTTGAGCTCAAAGGTATCAGCCACGATGGCTGGGACAATAATGGCATCTCCGTAACCCTCGATGGGTGCTTGGAGAAGCTCATTCATCGGTTTGTCTTCTGCCATTACGACAGGGGGTTGTGGTGTAAGACGTTCCTCACCACGGTGAAGGAGCGAACGCCCTCTACGCCTACGAGGAATATTTGCAAGCTCCGAAAGTGGACTTGTGGAGCTGGAAGAACGAGTGCGCATGCACTAAGTTTAAAAATCAGTTTCTAAAACAAATGCGAGGAAAAACGACAAGTGAACTTAAACCAATAATCACAAATGAAATGGCTTCTTTGAAAAAGGTACACCAAATCACAAGGACACAAAGGTAAGTTTTAAATCTTTTGTTCGGGAACTTATTAATGGTCACACCTCCAGTTGGTAGGTGTACTGCCTTGGTTTGCGGTGGTTGATTTTTATGTATTTTAAGTACCACAAAAAAGACGTAGGTATGGATTTGTGCTAAGGGTTTAAAAACTTTTGGACAATATTTTTGGTATCGTCTCGTTTAACCAAATCGTATCTCTTTAAGAATCACCTTAAAGAAAATACAAGAAAGAAAACGTTACGATTGTTTTGTTGTTTTATATTTTTTTGGTGTTGTTAACACTTTAGGAAAAGTGTTAATGACTTTTTGATATCTTAAAAAAACTGTTTACAAAAGGTGGTATATGTGCAAGTACGGGTCTGAAAAGGTTTAAGACACGCTAAAGCCTCCCCGGCAGCGGCGCCAAAATTTGATTGGGTCCAGACAGTCAGGTTTTATCACACAAGCTAACCACTTGTGAATAGTCAACCGTAATAAAATTAAAACTGTCTAAAACCAATACAATTAAGATCTGGAGAGTATAGTGTTTCCACAGGTCGTTAAGTCCCACGGAGGATTAATGGTGTTTAACACTTTCAGATGTCGAATAATCACTAAGGATAGTGATCAGTAAGGATTGTGAATGATAATTACACTACTGATTGATTGGAATGGTATTTGGATACAGAATTGATAAACACAACAATCAGATTAAAGAAACGTAAATACGTACGTTTATTAAACTACGTAAACGTATAAAACAAAACGTGAGTTTAAAGAAATAAAAGACCTACAAATATGAAAATGATATTTTTACAACCCTAATAATAAAAGAAAATTATTAGAAAATTAAAATTATTAACTATTTATGTAATTATTATTAATTAAAAACTATTTTAAACTATTTAATAATACTCTAAAATATAATAAAATATGAAATAAAACTAGAAAAATGAAATTATGATTTAGAAAAATCTAAAATATTATAAAACTTATTTTAAAACTGAAAATATATTTATGACACTTTTTATCTATTTATTATTAATTAATTACTATTTATTAATTATTAAAAATACACTTAAATACAAGAAAATATAAAAATAACCTGGAAAATTGAAATTTTAACTTAGAAAAATCTAAAATATTATAAAACTAATTTTAAAACTGAAAAGATATTTTTTATGTTTTTTATTTATTTATTATTAATTATTTAATACTTTTAACTATTTTTAATTCTAATAAATACTAAACAAGATGAGAAAATTCTGAAACTTTTTCTAAAAATATCCTATGGTGACAGAAAACTAAGAAAATTATAAAAACATAATTTGCTTAATAATAAGCTGAAAAGAAAAATTAAAAAGCTAATTTCTATTAAATAAACGCTATCACTATTTAAAAAATGATTTTTTTGTGGTTTTTATTTTTGAAAACTATTTAACTACTGATATTAAGTAACTTTAATGAAAACAAAAATTTTACAACTTAAAAATAAGCTATTTAGAAGCTAAAAATCTCAACAGTGAACTTATAAGCTTATTAAGAGGATTTTAAGCTTAAATAAGTTGTACAGTTGAAAACAAAAGTATAATAAGCTACAAACAAGCTAAATGAACTCAAATGAAGCTAAAAGATACAAATAAGCACACTAATAAGCTATATTAAGCAAATAAGCATTACGACTAAGCTAGAAAACCAAACAGGCCTATAGCCATATTGTAGATCAAAATAAGCTAGGGTCAAAGGTTCCAAAGCCAAAAATAAGCCTTGAGTCAACAAGCTGGGTTGGTTGGCTCTACAAAAAGCCAAAGTTCAAACACTAGGGCCCACTAATGAGCTTGTGGTGAGCTTATGAAAAGGCATGTAAATGACTGAGTTAAGCAGTTTACACCAAAATAGGACAAGAAATAAGCTACTTGCAGCCCTATCTAATAAGCTAGAAAGTGGAATTTTAAGCTTGGGACCTTAAGATGGCTAGGTTAGCTACACAGAAAGCTAAAATTCACAAGTTGAGACTCAATAAAGAGCTTTTGACAAGCTTGTGAGAATGACCATAAAACTGTGCACATGGCACATATTTGAAAAAGGTTCTAAAATAAGCTAAGTAAAAAGCTGTGTAATAAGCTAATTGAAAATTATAAAAAATACTATTATAAAGCTGAGCAGTTGTATTTTACTATTCCAAAAGCTCAAATGTTGAAAACTAATATTAAGTCCTATATAAATTAATCTATTTTATTCAAAAACTGAAAAACTGAAATTTTGACTTTTTAAATTAAACACTAAAGTTGACTAAAGTGAACTTTAAATCGATACTACTTATTAATTATGTTATATTAACCTAAAGTATGATGAAATTAAGCTAAGTTATCAAGTTTTAAACAACTATGATGATTTTTACTTCCTAAATCCTAACAGTTAACTATAGAAATGAGATTAAAAGTATTTTTGACTTTTTCTTAAATAAGGACTGGTTTTCTTGGTGTCTATGAGTTATTATGAACCAATGAGACACAGAACAACAATAAGCAATAACACAAACACTCTCTAAAACAGTTAAACTAGCAAATCCAAACACCCCTTATTGAGACTGTTTTGATGTTTTTCAAAGCAAAACACATATTAAGACCATGAACTTTATTAAAGAACTTATAATATCATATAATAAGATTAAATAAGCATTAAACAATAACCATAACAACATTAAACTATGAATTGACAATTATGCTCTAATAACTGTTAAACTAAAATTTATAGTAGCTACAAATTTTAAAGAACAAACAAACTGTTTTATTGATTAATTCTACTTAATTATAACTCATAAACATAGAAATACAATAATTTAAGCTAATGACTGACTTAAATATTAAAATGCACAAAATGCTCAAAAAGGCTTACAAGTGAGAATCAGCTGATAACCAAGAACAAGGACCAAATTATACTTCCTATAGAACCTCCACAGGTTCACTAACCCATTCCCATCCAATAATCAACTTGCTTCAGCTTCTTGCTCATTTCTCCTGTGATTTTTGATTTTTATCTATTTTATTTGTATTTTTGGTAATTTTTGGTTTTTACTTCTAAGCTGAGTTTTAAGGTTTCTAATAGCTTTTAGAAGCTATCTAGGAGCTTAAGTTAGCTTACTCAGTCCATATTAACAACTAATAACAACATTAACATAACATGAGATTTTTGACTTAAAATATTGCATAAACTGGAAATATGATTTAAACTTGAAATTGATACTTGAAAAAGTTTAACAATACACTGAAACTGCTAGAAACAGTATTTGAAAGCTTAACATTACAGTGGAATTTAAATTTTAACTAAAACGACATGAGAAATTAAAAATTACACTAGATATTTCACTCCTCTGCTTCTCCTCTATCTTTATAGCATTTTGAGACTCCCCATATGCCTCTGAATATTTCCCATCAACAATCTTGACCATTGGATGAGTCAAAGCAATCTCAGCCTTCAAATTCACTTTTGGCGCCAAAAAGTAGTACTAGTGGATTAGAGCAGGTTTTCTTCAATTAAGAATTCTTGGAAGATTGTAGAGGTGGAGGGGACAAAATGAGAAGTAGATATGGAGCTAGGAGTGATTTTGCAGCAAAAACAGGGGATGTAAGGTGAGGTGAAGTGTTTGATGGTGGGGAAGCATTAAATGCTTGGTGGCTGGTATAGGAGGAGGGGGGATGAGCTGGAGAGTAGTATGGGTGAGGTGGAAAGATGGTGAGGTGGTGGTGAAACCACTGGTTTTGGTTTTACAGTTGAGGTGAGGGAGATGTACAGTGCTCCTGGTATTTGGCGGGTTTGACTTTATTTGACCGAATGATATTAATAAGTGGTGGTTCACAATTGGGGGGTCACAGGTTTGTGACAGGGGGTTCTTTTGGGTTTTGGCTGGGTTAATAATACAAAAGAGGTCCATTTGGTTTTGGATTATAACAAGGACCATTCATGTAATTTCCTGATTTTTGAGGGGCCAAAACTGCCAATATTCCAAAGTTATTCCAAGGACCAATTATGCCATTTATGAATAGTACAAGGACCATATTTGATTATTTTCCATTTTTAAATATCCAAGGACTATTTTTTTACAATTTTCAAACTTGAGGGACCAAAGCTGCCAATTATGCAAACTTGATATGTTTTTCATCTGATTTTGATATTTTTGCATTTAAAACACATAAAACACTTATTTGTGATATTTTTATCATTTTGATATATTTCTGAGTGTTTTCAGATGTTTTTGCAGTTTAAATGGTACAAAAATGATGAGTATTTAGACACTCATCAATGTACCCTCCGAACAGCTCAACGGACCCCCCTTCGAGATGTTCGAAGCCCTTCTGAACGAAGGCCCAAGTTAGGTCTCCTGAATGTTCGTGGGTGTCAAACCATTCGTGCACACGAATGTTACCTAAGGGGAATTCGCCATTCGAAGCCTTAAGCCCTTCGGGGTGTGGTTGATGAAGGAGCAACGGATAGGAGATCTTCCTGACTTGGTCAAACCCACGATCTCCCTCTTTTTCCTGGCTTTCCCGCCAAGTTTGAGAACGTGGTCACTAAGCCCTAGCGGTTACCCACAAACATGGGACACCCCCATGTTCTCCGACATTTGCGCAGAGGTGCCCTCAACCCTATTTCATCCATTATAAATAGGTTGGACAGGCAGAGGATTATGGTAAGCTCACTTAACACTCATCTCTTTACTTACACACACTTACATAACCATAACTCATACTTACTCTCACGCCGGAGGTGGTTCGAAGGGTCCAACCCCTGCGTAATCACTTAACGTAGTGTCTTCGTATTTCTTATTCTCAGGTGAAAGAAAATCTTGGCTGGAACATACACCCCTTATACCTTCGATCACCATTGAAGCCTGGTAGTGCAATTTATTGTACAATCCGCGCTAATTCAACTTTTTCTCTCTAAGACTACAGCCCAACCATAATTTGCTAATAAAGCGACCACAACCACAACAAAAAAAATACCCCACAAAAATAAATAAAAAAACACACAAAAGAATTGAAATTTAGTTTTGGTTGTGCAGGCAACCATGACTTTGAATGGTGAGACGCGTCGCTTGGAGCTTGGGGGGACGCGTTGCATTTGTGGTTGGCTAGGGAGTTGTGGTTGCCTTGCAACCTCCCATTAGCATTAGTCTAAGTGTTGTCTGAGAATGGGTTGGTAATTCTTAATGTTTGGTTTGGTTTTTATTTTTATTTTGGGTCTCATCTTCTTTGAATGTCTTTACAGACTATTTAATTGAGGTGAGATGTCATGTATAGTATTTTAGTTGTTCTTTTGTTGGTTGTTACTACCCCTATTTCATAATTATTGTCCAGTGTTGACTTTGAAGTCTTTATTTTGCAACTTAACTTTAAATATTCTTATTTGTGTTATATAATACTTGATAAAACTTATATCATTGAAAATACATTCAAAACTCAATCCATTCATATATTTTACGTCTAGTAATATATAACACAAATAAAAATATTTAAAGTCAAAGTTGAAAACTAAAGACTTTAAAAGTCAACACAGGACAATAGTTATATGACGGAGGGAATAATAAAGTGTTGCCTTTCTAAAAAAAATCTAATACAAGGCGAATAAATAAATAAATAAGTTAGCATTTCTTTCTTTCTTCTCATTTAGTCTATTCATTTTGACAATAATCACACCAATATTATATAGTTAGAACATCTAAATAGAAGAAAATAGTCTTTCGGCTGTCCAACTCGAAAACACTATTGTATATGTTTCATTTGATTTTCATGAATTATTTTTATAAACTACATGAAGTAGCATTTGATTTTTAAAGATTAAGAAAAATTGCTTTTTTTATAAACTTTTATAAGTTTTATTAGACAAACAAAATATATATTTAAGCAGCTAACTATGGGGGGAAAAAAGAAAAGAAAAGAAACTGTCAATACTTTTAAGTGTTGAACATACCTTATATTTTATATAGTTAGAATTAGAACATCTGAATAGAAAAAAAATAGTATTTCGGCTGACCAACTGGAAAACAATGCTGACATACGTATCCGTCTCAAACTCAACACTTTATCCTTTGCGTATAAATATACCTTTGAGACTTTCAGTTTCTATCACATTCATGATCTCCTGCTTGCTACATACATATACATAACAAGCTAAATATATATACCCAATGTCTTTAACTACACTAGTTAGCATTCTTCTTTTCCTTTTCTCAAATTTCGCAACGAGGGCTCAAAGTAGCCGTCTCAGTGGTCGATTAACTAAGAATGCTCCTCGAGCATTCTTTGTATTTGGGGACTCACTGGTAGACAACGGAAACAATAATTTCTTGCTTTCAATCGCACGAGCTGATGCACCACCTTATGGGATTGATCATCCCTCTCATCGTCCTACTGGTCGTTTCTCTAATGGTAGAAGCATCCCGGATCTTATAGGTTGACCTCTCAACTTGTTCTATCAAATAAATAATAATAATTTCGCCTTTATAATTCATGCATACTATATTTAAAATTACTTGTTGACAATTGTTAATATTCTACGTTTTACATCATTCATAATCTTGTTATTATACAGTTAGAAGAAACAACCAGAGTCATAATAATATATTTAAGAGACTCAAATGAAACAAATATATGTATCATGTAATTCTTATAGCCAAGTAGCTTGATGCCGCATGGTTTGTGTCTTTACACTGCGAGTTTAAGCCAACTAGTATACGTTTGCGTTTTTCTTTTTTTCCATGTTCCGGTAAGGCGGTAACAGTCTTTTAGTTTATGCTCAATTATTTGAGTGGATGGTATATATATAAATGTGTTTAAACATTGACACTACACCTTCTAAACGAAAATAAATGAACAATGCACAAGTATAATTATCATTGAGTTAAATGGGGTAATATGATTATTTTCCAGGGGAGCAAATCGGAGTACAGCCGCTATTGCCGTACTTGGATCCGGAGCTGAATGGTAAAAAGCTGCTTAAAGGTGCCAACTTTGCTTCTGCGGGGATTGGAATTCTTAACGACACCGGATTCCAATTTGTAAGTTGCAAATGCTTCAGTTATCGATTTTTCTTTCATGTTTTGAAGATAATATATAATGGTTTCTGGTTTTGAGGATTTTTTAATATAGGTTTTTTATCTACGTATATTTTTTATTAATTTAACACCATAACCAAACTAATGAACGTAGTAGTTATAATAATGGGTAGAACTTAGCTAAATGGAGAACTTTGTAAGAAAATTTATGTAAAAACTCAATTTCCTCACGCTTCCTCCTATGTAAGAGAATTAGACTTTACCAATTCATATCTACTTAGAAATGTAAACAAAGTTTACATTTATACAATAAGTGCCAAAAGTTATGATTTCTCAAATTTTTTTGCGTTATAAATGTAACCGAATTGTACATTTTAGTAAGGGCTGCGAAATATTTATACTTTTTCTAGAAGTGTGTACGAATGAAAATTTTGTTGGAGTTCGCATTATTTGTTTCGAATTATTTGCATATACTGTGTAATGCATGTTTGAAAGGTGAACATAATTCGGATGCCGTACCAATTAACATACTTTGAAGAATACCAAAAAAGAGTGGCTGCATTAATCGGCGCCAAGAAGACCAAGAAGCTTATTAATGAGGCACTCGTTTTGATTTCTTGTGGAGGCAACGATTTTGTGAACAACTATTATTTGGTGAGGGACTCATTAAGATCTTTACAATATAGACTTCCGGACTATGTTCGATTACTAGTCACCGAGTATGAGAAGATTTTAATGGTAAATACTCACTCCATGCTTTTCGTTATATGTATAGATCATTTAATTTATGCAAACTAAAAAAATATGACATACGGATAAAATGCATGTTATGTGCAGAGACTTCGTAAATTGGGAGCTCGTAAAGTACTAGTAACAGCGACCGGGCCGCTTGGTTGTGCACCATCCATAATGGCCTTGCATAGCCGGAAAGGGGAGTGTTCAACCGATCTGAAAAACGCGGCAGACCTGTTCAACCCGCAAGTGACGGCTATGACCCAGTTGCTAAATAAGAAACTAGGGAATGATGTCTTTATTTCCGTTGACACAAAAAATATATACATGGATTTCATCTCCAGACCTAAATATTTTGGTAATCCTTCATCCATATATATATGCATGGTTTCTATTTCTTTATTTTCAAAAAAAATGCAACTTCTTGTTAAAATGGCAACTTTTTTGATAAATATAACCTAACATGTTCATGTAGATAAAATTCAGTTTAAATTGACTAATCATTCATTGACAATAATGAAAAAAATAATAATAAGTGGGAGAATGGGTGTCTCGATCGGGCGGATTAAATAACGTTGCTGATTGGATAAATTTTAAGTATGATCCAAAACAAAAGGAGTTTGGTCGTTTTAATAACTGAATTAATTGATTCACTTTGAATTCAAATGGTATCTGTATTTTACTCACTTTTTTTTACAGCTTTGCTTTGTCTAAAGGCCGATATTATGAATAATTGTGAAAATATGTAGGATTTGATGAGCCTCTTAAAGCATGTTGCGGACAAGGAGTATATAACGGGCTTGGCCTCTGCAATGCTTTATCAAACTTGTGTCCCAATAGAGACAAATACGTGTTTTGGGATGGCTACCACCCGACGGAGAGAGCAAACCAACTAATGGTGCAGGAAATCTTCAGTGGCACCAAGTACATGACCCCCAACCTAAGCACCCTCATAGCTATCGATTCAATGAAAGCTTAGCCGTATCATTTATGTAAACTTTATTACTATGCCTATCTATTTGCTATTATTAACTTTTATGTTCAAAATCCCCGAGTGAGATTATTTTGCTATTCAAGTATTTATACAATATAACCTTCACGAATGTGGCAAATGTGAAATTTATCAAAAATACAAAGATTTACACACTGAAATTCATACAACCAAACCCTCCTTCATTATTTTATCACAACTCACTTGATTGCATAACCAATATGTGATTTTGAGTTCAATACAAATTACAAGAGAGAAAATATAAACGATTACAACCAGAAAAGTTAAAAACTTTCTCTTGCAAAACCAGAGAGGAAACTCACTAAACACACACACAAAAAACTGACTTAATGAAACCCTAAACTAAAGTGTAGCTTTAGCTTATATACTTCTTTAGATCCGAAACGAGCGGCTAATCCTTCTATTTATACTTCTGACCAAATCTTTATACTTTTGGCACATTGAGTCTCTGTAAATATAAAGCATACAAAAACAATCCAAGAAAGAAAACTTATAAAGAAAAACTTACCATTCTGTACCTTGAACCACCAACTTGCTTTCACAAATCATCCTTTTAAACCAAAGTTAGCTTATTCTTCCAATAGCAAAGTAGTGAGATGTCTTCACTAGAGGTCTCAAGTTCAAACATCAATTAGTTACACATTTTAGGGTGGTCAGAAAAAAGATTCGAAACGGTCATAGGATACACCAATTAAGCCACATATATCTTAGTCAAAGACTCGACTTCCCCGGATAATTTGATATATCTTCCGGTTTATCTATTTATATAATATACTCGTTATTTCATTCTAACAACACAGTTAAAAAAAAAAAAAAAAAAATGATTTACAAAACATATAAAAATGTTCGATTGCTCATCCACATTATAGCCAATAGAATTTCGTCATTCTTTCCTAACCCATCATTGCAAGTGTAGTGTAAATTTCCAGTTCCAGGTTCCACTTCTTTTTTCTTCTGTTTGTTTGAACGGCTCATCACTGTTGCTGCCGCTAAAGCATTTTATGTATTCTAGACCAACTTTATATGAGTACGGAGGTGCTAAACATCCTCTTTCAAGGCATTGTAACATCGTTATTTTAGCCTAATTAGTCACTACTGCACCATGCAGTTATAGCATGAAACACCTTTGCACCATCAACTCTCAGACCTGGTACATAATTTCCTTCAAGACTGTAACACCCCGATCTTTATAAGTTTCATAAATAGACTTATATATATCTTGTAGAAGAATTAGAAAGGTCCTTATGATTGTATTTTATGAGGATAAGGACTTAAAACGCAAGATAGCTAATAAAAAAGGACCAACGATGCAAAAGACTTAACAACAAGGACTAACCTTGCCAAATTTTGAAACTTACATAATAAGCTTAAGTAGCTTACCTTAAGAAGAAGTAAACTCTGAATTCTCTCATAAATAAACACGTATGTATGTGTTGGAGGTAATACGTGGATTTCATAGAACAAAAGGAGGGAAAATCATTAGTGAATTTCATTATCATATTATTAAGACAAGAATTATAGAAAGGGTTACAAGGATTTCAAGAATCAAGGAGAGTTTAAGGAAGATATTATCAAGAATCTTCAACTTGTTTATATGGTTTTTCCTTTAATTCAAGGTATGACGATAAACTAGTGTATAAGAATGAATTCATGTTATAAGGTTATATTAAATAAAGCTTATGAAAACCTAGTTTTGATTATTATGAATCATTATGTAATTAGAATTAGAAGTATTATTGTTACGATATAAATATGTTAGGAATCATGTACCTAATTTATGGTTAATGATATAGAAAGATTCATGATGCTAGTTGTTGTTGATGATGAAGTATGTCTAGTTAAAGAGTGTTTGGAACAAGCTTATTAAGTGCTTAATTTAGCAAGATAGGTTATAGGCCTGATGAAATATGATCTTAAAATGTCAAATAAGCTGTAAAATAAGTTTGGTGTATAATAGAATAGCTTATCATGAGTTTTGGGTTGTTTTAGTGATATTTAAATTTGGGACAGCAAGGTTTTTCAGAAAATGCCCAGACTTGAAAGGGCTGCTGAGAATAAACCGTTCGTCGGATTAAGATGAAATCTAAACGAAAGTTGTAGCCCTCTGAGTCTACTTTAATTGTTATTCTTTAAGTTTTTGCTCGTTTGAAAGTTAAATTGGTGTAAAGTGCGAAAAACAGCAGCAACCCAGGAAATTCTGCACTTAAAGTGTTTTTGAAAAAGTGTGTTTAATGATGAAATAGCACCTTAGGTGATCATGTTTAAGTTGTTTAGACCCAATACATGTTAGATGAATGTGTGAGAAAGTTCTAAAAGAATTAGAATGGTTATTATGTGATTAGGTGCTCGTGGGAAGCTTGTCGATCACTAAACAAGACTTAAAGGTGAGTAACGGTTCATTAGATTCATATTACTAGATTGAACATGTCGATGGAACTTGTGCAAGGTTTCAAAGATAGCCGAAACAAACCATGAATAGTATGCTCACAAGAAGCATGATTTGACAAGTTTAGAGTGCCCAAGAAACGCACCAAAAGTCAAGTAGCGTGCCTAAGAAGCGCACGATGTAGAACTCCCATAGTAGCATCCTAAGTGGATGACACGTGCTTTTATAGTAGCATCCTAAGTGGATGACCAAGCATCCTATGTGGATGACTTGTGCTTGAAAATCACTTACGTCCTATGTGGATGACCCATATTAGAGAAGCACGTATAATAAATTTAGAAGCTGTTAGAAGAGTACTCGTTGGCTAGGGAAGTTCTCACTCATAACAGGACGACTAAGCATCGTCTAGTCAGAATGCACGTGCTTAGATATCATGTCATGATTAAGAATTCAGAAATAGTCTCAGACTCATGTACAAGTAGTAAGACGACTATAAGTCGTACTATTTATAGCATTTGAAATACATTTATGTTCAGAATTGCAAGTGTCAATCCATATATAGCTCTAGATTATACACCCTTGCAGAAGCTTAAGTAGACTATAGCACATGTTTGAGATTCAGATTTAGATATAGACTCAGACCCCGTTTACTCACTAAGTCATCAGGACTTACCGTTCTCAGTTTTCATGTTTTGTAGGTTAAGTCTTAAGGATGTTAGGGCTTGTAGATTAAGAAGACGGCTTAGGAGATCGGCAATGCTCGCCTTTATATGTGAAGAGCATCTCAACCATACTTTGTTATTCAGCTTGTTAACGCCCCAAAAATTTATGATTAAGTGTCAGAATCATATAAGTCATGTTTTGTTATTAATGTGTAAATATATAACATGTATTTGAAAATGGGTCAAAATAGGGGTGTTTGGGTTAACGCCCGCACTCATAGTTTTACGCTTCCGCATACCAAATTTAAGTACCACGTTTATGTATTATATAATTAATATGTGTTTAATTCAGATTTTTAGTTTAGTAGTTTTCAGGAGTACAGATCGATACGACGTATAGGACAGAACCTATACGACGCATCTAATGTTTAAAAAAAAATCTAGTCACGGGCGTTACAAGTTGGTATCAGAGCATTGGTTTGAGGGATTTAAGTATCCGCCGTTAGTAGGAGGGTGCTTAGACTTAAACCCTAGCTCGGTATTGACCATAGAACATGTAGACTTTCTTATATGCTATATAGAATTGATTAGAACCATGTTTATATATGATTAGTAACCATGCTTTTCCACGCTTAGTTAAGCTTAGCATGTATAGAATTTCCATGTCCAGTAGAACGTGTGTAGCAATGCCTTGTTAGGACAATGCAGATGTAGCCACAAAGTATCATGTCAGAATTAGTTATAGTATGCCTTCGATATTATGATTAGAAGTGTATAGATAATAGCAGATTCCGATGTTATGTGATGGACATGAATGTTATAGCATGATCAGTACAGAAATAGTTCAATAGTCTACCATGATAGTAGAATATGATATTAGATAGGTCGTTTTAGTTTTGTAACGTGGGATAGATTATAATAGCAATGAGTTCATGGTTATATGATGTTATTATTATGACGTCTGATCAACGTAGTAATATTTACATGATATGACATGAAGTTATTGAGATTATAAGATGCCTCGAGGAGCTTCCTAGAATGATTATGAGTTAAATGTTTATATGTTTAGCATATTAGAACACTTTGAGAGTAGAAATGCATGATTAGATATGCCTTAGTAACAGGATGATATAAGTAGTCAGAGTAGATCAGAGAAATCAGAAGCATGTATAGTATAATTATATTATGTTATGACCAATAGTGATATAGTTGCTCAGTAAGCGACATATGATTAGAATGCATGAAGTTAAGTGCAGTATTAGACCATGTTTAGTACCCAGTATGTAATAAGAACTAGAAATCATGAGTAGAAATATATAGGCAGTTAAATAGCAAAAATAAAACAAAAGGAGCTATGAATAACATTAGAACTTCAGATCCAGAATGTCATGTTAATTATGCAGAATGTCAGAAATAGATATAGCATGTATAGTATGCTATGATTAGTAGCCATGTTATCGCATCAGTATACGATTATAAGCAGAATGCAAAAATAGAAATACAATGATAGCAACAGATTAATATGATAGCACAACAGATCAACATGACAACAGAACATGATGTTAGACATGTTGTTTTAGTTATGCTTCGAGGTAGAATATGATAGCAATAAAGACATGTTTATGTGATGCAAGTATTATGACATCTGGCCAACGTGATAATAGTTACATCATATAACGTGAATTTATTGGGATCATATGATGTCTCGAGAAATTTCTAGAATAGTAAGAGCATATGAGACTGAACTTTAGTGAGATAGAATGATGTTTAGTCAGAAATAGAATTAGAAAGCGTGCAATCACGAGTTCTGTGTATGACAAGAATAGTTATAAGTCTTACAAGTCTTAATGTGCAAGTTCAGTAATTAGATTTTAGTATTCAGATTCAGTAAAATAGAATAGTCAGGACAGCTCAAATACTAGTAAGGTTTTGTATGGCACGGTAAGATAAATTAGTAAGGTCGTAGAGTTTAGTATCCACAAGTATAGCATTACCGTATAGTCAATAAGAAAACTCAGAAATATGTTTTTAAATTATAGACAGCTTAAGAACGGATAGATAGACATACTTAGTATAACAGATAATAGCTTAGTAATACCTCTATTTAAAATTAGGCATGTGATATTGTAGTAAATATCAGAAGTTTCAGAATTGAGACCCGAAATAAGCATATTGTTTAAACTTAGAAAATATTGAGACAAGTCTTATGGCCAGATAGAATTTAGAACTATTAGAAATGAAACTAGCTCATGTATTATAATAAGTTCAGTGGGGGAGACTTTGTAGATAAACAAAATTTAAGCAGAATAGTTTCAGATGATGTTCGTGAGGACACGAACAATTCCAGTAGGGGAGAGATGTAACACCCCGATCTTTATAAGTTTCATAAATAGACTTATATATATCTTGTAGAAGAATTAGAAAGGTCCTTATGATTGTATTTTATGAGGATAAGGACTTAAAACGCAAGATAGCTAATAAAAAAGGACCAACGATGCAAAAGACTTAACAACAAGGACTAACCATGCCAAATTTCGAAACTTACATGATAAGCTTAAGTAGCTTACCTTAAAAAGAAGTAAACTCAGAATTCTCTCATAAATAAACACGTATGTATGTGTTGGAGGTGGTACGTGGATTTCATAGAACAAAAGGAGGGAAAATCATTAGTGAATTTCATTATCATATCATTAAGACAAGAATTATAGAAAGGGTTACAAGGATTTCAAGAATCAAGGAGAGTTTAAGGAAGATATTATCAAGAATCTTCAACTTGTTTATATGGTTTTTCCTTTAATTCAAGGTATGATGATAAACTAGTGTATAAGAATGAATTCATGTTATAAGGTTATATTAAATAAAGCTTATGAAAACCTAGTTTTGATTATGATGAATCATGATGTAATTAGAATTAGAAGTATTATTGTTATGATATAAATATGTTAGGAATCATGTACCCAAGTTATGGTTAATGATATAGAAAGATTCATGATGCTAGTTGTTGTTGATGATGAAGTATGTCTATTTAAAGAGTGTTTGGAACAAGCTTATTAAGTGCTTAATTTAGCAAGATAGCTTATAGGCCTGATGAAATATGATCTTAATATGTCAAATAAGCTGTAAAATAAGTTTGGTGTAGAATTGAATAGCTTATCATGAGTTTTGGGTCGTTTTAGTGATATTTAAATTTGGGACAACAAGGTTTTTCAGAAAATGCCCAGACTTGAAAGGGCTGCTGAGAATAAACCGTTCGTCGGATTAAGATGAAATCTAAATGGAAGTTGTAGCCCTTTGAGTCTACTTTAATTGTTATTCTTTAAGGTTTTACTCGTTTGAAAGTTAAATTGGTGTAAAGTGCAAAAAACAGCAGCAACCCAGGAAATTCTGCGATTAAAGTGTTTTTGAAAAAGTGTGTTTAATGATGAAATAGCACCTTAGGTGATCATGTTTAAGTTGTTTAGACCCAATACATGTTAGATGAATGTGTGAGCAAGTTCTAAAAGCATTAGAATGGTTATTATGTGATTAGGTGCTCGTGGGAAGCTTGTCGATCACTAAACAAGACTTAAAGGTAAGTAACGGTTCATTAGATTCATATTACTAGATTGAACATGTCGATGGAACTTGTGCAAGGTTTCGAAGATAGCCGAAACAAACCATGAATAGTATGCTCACAAGAAGCATGATTTGACAAGTTTAGAGTGCCCAAGAAACGCACCAAAAGTCAAGTAGCGTGCCTAAGAAGCGCACGATGTAGAACTCCCATAGTAGCATCCTAAGTGGATGACACGTGCTTTTATAGTAGCATCCTAAGTGGATGACCAAGCATCCTATGTGGATGACCCGTGCTTGAAAAGCACTTACGTCCTAAGTGGACGACCCATATCAGAGAAGCACGTATAATAAATTTAGAAGCCGTTAGAAGAGTACTCGTTGGCTAGGGAAGTTCTCACTCATAGCAGGATGACTAAGCATCGTCTAGTCAGAATGCACGTGCTTAGATATCATGTCATGATTAAGAATTCAGAAATAGTCTCAGACTCATGTACAAGTAGTAAGACGACTATAAGTCGTACTATTTATAGCATTTGAAATACATTTATGTTCAGAATTGCAAGTGTCAATCCAGATATAGCTCTAGATTATACACCTTTGCAGAAGCTTAAGTAGACTATAGCACATGTTTGAGATTCAGATTTAGATATAGACTCAGACCCCGTTTACTCACAAAGTCATCAGGATTTACCGTTCTCAGTTTTCATGTTTTGCAGGTTAAGCCTTAAGGATGTTGGGGCTTGTAGATTAAGAAGACGGCTTAGGAGATCAGCAATGCTCGCCTTTATAGGTGAAGAGCATCTCAACCATACTTTGTTATTCAGCTTGTTAACGCCCCAAAACTTTATGATTAAGTGTCAGAATCATATAAGTCATGTTTTGATATTAATGTGTAAATATATAACATGTATTTGAAAATGGGTCAAAATAGGGGTGTTTGGGTTAACGCCCGCACTCATAGTTTTACGCTTCCGCATACCAAATTTAAGTACCACGTTTATGTATTATATAATTAATATGTGTTTAATTCAGATTTTTAGTTTAGTAGTTTTCAGGAGTACAGATCGATACGGCGTATAGGACAGAACCTATACGACGCATCTAATGTTTAAAAAAAAATAAAAAAAATAAAAAATAAAAAAAAAATCTAGTCACGGGCTTTACAAAGACGACAGACACTTGTGTTCCAGGCTTCAATGTCCCACTACATTTACGTTCAAATCTGCTAAAGAATAAGAGAACGTGCATGTTTGATCTATAGAAACAGAAACATTTTAGTTCTAAATTTTACCCTTGTAAATTGTGATTACTGATTCCCTGTATTGTTTTATGTTGTTGATCCGACTCCATACTAATGGGTATGTAACAATATCTATTCACATTCAACTTGCTTCAATGCTTTATAACTTGAAAATATGAAATCTTATTTCGAATGCCAATTTAGACCAAGATATATTTTGTAACGTTACTCAACTGTTATTTTATTTGCTCAAACATATGATATATTTAGGTGAAATGGCTATTTTTAAAGCAATTATTTTGTTAATTGATAATGTAATAATCAAGTTATATAGTTTAATTACTTATACAAAAAATCAACTTTAAATGAAATTGTACTCTTATGTTAAAATGTTCTTATGAAATTCAGAAATTGTTTTTTTTTTTTTTTTTGTAATCAAACCTATTGCATTCTTGATTTCTTGTTAAACACTTTTAAAACCACGTACTTATTACATCCTAACAACGGTACATATCTTGTGGAAACAATATCGGATAACATAGTATTTGTTGATATTATTAGTTAGTCTTACAAAGAACAGAAAATATCAAACCATATGTAAAATAAACTTAATTATACTAGACCAAAAAAAAATGAGAACCATATTTAGAATAGTTAATACAATAAACAAAAACATTTGTAACAAGCTCAATACGTGCTTGTCCATTTCTAATTGGTTTTCGATATTGTTATTTTGGACCATTTTTGCCTGCCCTCCACATAGGATTTCTTGAACTTCAGAAGCATTCAAGTCAGAATATCAAGGTTCAACAAATTAATTGTGCATTTTATATATTTCATTAAACATATCGAAATAATATTTGAACTCATGACTTCTAGTTGTTATAACATAAACTGTATAGATGTTGTTTAAAATCAACTTATTATAGGTGCTTGTCCAGGTACATGATAGTGGTTAAGTTCATGGGTCTCATATAGTCTTCTGCGCCACTCAACATCTGGTCCACGATAAGCCTGTTCGCTCTTTCCGTCGGGTGAAAGGCATCCCAAAAGACGTACTTGTCTCTGTTGTCACACAATAATGACCATGGGGTGCATAAACCCAACCCATTATATGGTCCTTGTCCACAACAAGCTGTTTTTGAGTTCTCAAACCCTGCATTGGCAATTAAAATGGTCAACAATACTGAAACTGATACAAGATCTAAAGTCTTAATCATTCATATAGCAAAAAATCCAAGAGTTTGTAAAGCATAGAGCTAAGTGCTTAAAATGAAGTTTTTGTTTACCGTAAGCCTGAGGATCTGATATAAAATCATTGTGCATCAGTTTGGTATTGGCTGCAATGAAAACATGAGAGCCCAATTCAGCATTGAGGTCTTGAACCATTTTTGCGAGTTGTGGTTCATATAGCGTGGCCGCAGCTTGAAGCTCGATTGCACATTCACCATTGAAACCGTGTTGTGCTATCTCTGCTGGTGCACAACCTAATGGTCCAGATCCCATAAGTATCGCCCTTCTTACACCCATTTCATGCAATGTCTGCATCATGATTAAGCACAAATATTGAATTTGTAAGCCTTTTTTTCTTCAAAACTTAACAAAGCGTGTAAAGTTTTGTCTACCTTATTCAAACTTATCAAAGTGTATAAAAGTGTTCCATCTGAAAAACTATGTGAACAAATTTCAAGTATCTTTGCACAAACAAGATATAAGATCAATTCTAGCTATACAAACAAAAAATAAGATCAATTCTAGCTATACAAACTAAATTTTCAGGCAAAAGAAAATGTTGATTTAAGCTCCAAATCATCAGATTAGAAGAATAATCAACTAGCGAGTAACTAATTGAATACTCATATGATAACTAAACATGACGACTAAATATATATTGTAATGATCTAACTTAAATTTTTATGAGTTTTTCAACATTCCCGCCCAATTGAAGTAAATTTTTAACAAGTATTGAGAACAAAATTACATATATCGTCAACATTTTGATGCTGGAAATGAATTCTCAGGCCACAACTATACGAGGAGGTTTATATTTTGAGGCCCCTAACACTTTGAGGCCCTGTGCGGTAGCACACTTCGCACACCCTCATATACGGCACCCCTGGACACAGCATGATATGGTATTCGACACTTTTTTCCTCTAATGCTTTTAAGTAACTATTGAAAAAAAAAAACATACCATCAAAATCTTGCGATACTCAGACATGAGGAGGGCCACATAGTCGGGAAGAGTATACTGAAAAGACCTTGCAGTAAACGGCATCAGGAAATAGTTGTTCACAAAATCGTTGCCACCTAATGAAACAAGTACTAAAGCATTGTTTACAAGCTCTTTTGCCTCTTTTTCACCCATTAAGGAACTTAATCTATGTTGGTACTCCATGAAGTATGTTAGTTGTAAAGGCATTCGAATTATGTTTGCCTGCATGAATGTCAATGCTATGGATTATTATTTTGTTACATGTTAGGTTATAATAAACAAAAATACACAAAGCAAAATTTCTATCTTGTTGTTGAACATATACGGTATGTAACAGAAAAAAACTATCTTTTCCCTTAACTTAATTTTTTTGTCGTTACTCGTTACCTATCTTTAATCTCTTTTTCTGGAACAAAAGCTGTCTATAATCTGCCATGGTTCTTTCTATGTAACTTTTGTGATTTTAAGTCATTGACTTATAAGCTCATACTCTTTCATGATGTAGAAGTTCTTAATTTGATTGGTTCCACATTATTATTCTCTGACCCGGCTTATTTTCTTAAATTACATACTTCCCATCCACACATGAGTATTTCTGAAATGAAATGAACAATGATTATGTCATCTGGATGCGTTAGAAGTTGCATTTATGGTTTGTCATTTTTATTTTGATCCTTTCTTTTAAGTTCAAGTATTGGTTTAGTGATTTTTCAATCACAATATTTGGCATCAATCAAGTCGTTGTTTTTTGTTGACGGAGGAACCGCAACATATTAACAACAGACAAGGCTGTAATTTGAATATTGGGTGGAGCTCGGAACCATAAATCAATCTGAAACTCTGCATTGAGTTTCCTACACTATACTATTGAATGCAAGATTTAATATCCCTAGCTAAGTATTACTAGTACAAAAGAAATATTATTGAATAGGTATAATTATATACAGCATCAAAAACATTTCATTTAAAACAATAAATATCTTATGCTCTCTCTAATAATTTGTTGACTTTAAATTGGCACATTTTATGTTATAGAAATATAATTACGTATTATATTGATACATGGGTAACTTACGAACTGAAATCCGGTATCATTGAGTATTCCTATTCCCGCAGAAGCGAAGTTGGCACCTAAAGGAAGATTCTTATTGGTCAGCGCAGGACTCAAATAGGGTAGTATGGGTTCTGATCCAAGATGTTCACCTGTTTGAACAAAAATTATCCAATTATAGCATCTAAAAAACGAATGTATATACATATTGAAATGAAATAATATAACATTAGGAGAACCTGCCTACTCTCAATTTATTATGAGGGGAAGCATACTTAACTGATAATGTCGGGGATGTTAAGGCCATTGGAGAAGCGGCCATTTGGACGATGTGAGGGTGTGTCAATGCCATAAGGTGGTGCATCGGCACGTGCACTAGTATACAAAAAGTTGTTGTTGCCGTTATCAACCAAAGAGTCACCAAACACAAAAAATGGTCGTGGTTGATTTGCTTTTGGCTCAGCGCCACTAACCCTCATCGCCAAAAACGAGCCTAAAAACAACCATAGGATACTCATTCTCTATAACTTTGAGAGAGAAAGAATGTAGAGAAAAAAAAAACTAGCGATTGAGATTTATAGTGATGGAATGGTTTATAAACTGTATCGTTAGTTTCAAATGGTGAATGCAAATATCATCATATCAAGTTTGAGACTAATAAATATAAGTTTGAAAACAAAATAGTCAAAATATCACTTTGACCAGAATTTCGTCATTACTGCAATATTAAGGTTTCAAAAGTCAGCGTTGACTATTAAAAGTTATACCTTGTATTTCAAACCATGCCATCACTCATAAGGTATTACTATTAAAGTTTATGCCGTATCATAAATTTGATATTGCGTTCACTTCATTTTTCAAAATATAATTAATTTGATTCATCCGTATATAGTATGGTTTAATAAAAACAATATATTTGTGAAATACACATTAAATAGGAAAGTACATTTATAGTCATAGTAACAAGGCTGAGTTAATCGGTGGTCGCCAACACTAGCGATTATCTTTAATTAGTGCAATAAAAATAAATATTTATTAAATGTTACTTATGTAAAAATTCTTGTATGTACACAAGACTCCAAACCTAGTATATGAATAAAGTCATGAAGGGATGTAAATTGTTTTGTATCATTAAAATTTAAAAACCAATTAAATTTTATGCAAAATATGTGTGATAACTAAGAAAATACACGGCGATGAAACTCTTAATAGGTTCTAAAACTCTGTCAAATCATCAATTCATCATAAACCATTAGATTATATAAATATTTTTACTATAGATAAACCTCTATAAATTTCATAAAAAAACATGCATTAAATTATGAATAAGATTAAAATTTCAAACCTCTTCATTTTATGTTTACTTGAAATAGAAGTCCACTAAAATTGAAACAAACACTAAAAGTATGTTTGTCAAAAATAGATTGGTCTGGTGCTGGTGCTGATTTTGTTGCCGATTCTGTTTTGGTGCTAAAAAATATTATAAAAAAAGATTATTTTTATAAGTTGTACGAAGAAATCTTTTATTTTAGAGATTATATAAGATTTTTTTTTTTTTTTTTTTTTTTTTTTTGGTAATCTTTTATAAGTTATTGCTTTTCATGAGTTTTAAACCTATTCTCAGACCGCTCATTATGAAGGCCCTAAACATGACGATTAAAAATATATTATATATACCGACTATTAAAATGAAAAACACGTATCACTTTAACTAGCTTTCTCTTTAACAAATATTTAAAATATAAAATTGCATATCATTAGCATTTTTGGTTGGAAGTGAACTTTGGAGTGCTTGATGCAGGTTTTACTGACCATGTTTTAATATTTATATTGTCTTGTTATACCTATGGTCTACCTTAATGCACTAACGGGCAGTGTACCCAGTCGTGTGTAGTGTAGTATTCGGTAAAACCGAGGTCGTCCCAAGAGCTATGTGTGTTGGATTAATACTAAGTCTAGGTGTCACAGATTTTAATATGATTTCGATAATTAATTAACTACTAAGGCAGATTAAAGCAAATAAAAGCAAAGGTTCAATCAATAAACGAGAGTGGTGTTAACCTAGTTAATCATCCTATCTAGTAATGTCTACGTCTAATTACTTCCAATTACTTTAGGTGGGGTCAAAGTCGAAAGGACAGCATTTGGTCAATTCGCCCTAACCTATCAGCAAAGATGCCACCACTGGAGAAGTCAGGTGTCCCCTCATAAGTCCAGTTGTAACTGGTCCCCTAAGCCGAGTCATTAAGTACCGCTACATGCTAGACTTATAATAGTGAGTGCCCCGGCGTTAGCAACTTAAACACTCACCCCCTAATTCTTAAGTTCATCCAAACGGTAGGTGATCAATTGGTCAAATCGCATAAGTAGAAAGGGTCGTCAGTTGGTCATATCTTACCCTTCCCGTCTCAGTCTACTCACTTAGGGTCAGTTGGTCATATCTCCTAAGCAACTAGGCTCTACCGCCATTCAAAACTACCGAAACAAGGGTAGCTACCAATAAACTATGCATGCATACACTTAGAAATAATTATACGGAAGTAAAATAAACGCAAACAAAATAATTAAGGAATCATAACTAGGCCAGCACCAAGAGGTGCTTAGCCGCTCATATTAACCATACAAATCAATTCAATATTCAATGTTACGAAATACATGAATCGAAAGTAAAAAAAAGATAAAATGCTAATGCTTATCGTAGGGGAGTGATTTCTCCCTTGGAGACAACTTCGTATGCTCCTCTAGACCTGCCTTTGGCTTCTTCCCATATTCTTTGGTTGTGGTGTGTGAAATGGGATGCTTTGAAATGCTGGAAATCGTGGGGTATTTATAGGCCAGATCTGGGTTACGGTGTAACTAATAGAGTAGTTACGCCGTAATCTTCTATTTCTTCGTAATTTGCACTAGATCTGCTGGTTACGGCGTAACCTTATA
The DNA here is from genome assembly GCA_910596185.1 of Chrysanthemum makinoi. Taxonomy (NCBI): domain Eukaryota; kingdom Viridiplantae; phylum Streptophyta; class Magnoliopsida; order Asterales; family Asteraceae; genus Chrysanthemum; species Chrysanthemum makinoi. The sequence goes on along the minus strand of OU343222.1, from coordinate 135,323,022 downwards.
AGTAGTTACGCCGGAGTCTATTCAACAGTTACGGCGTAGTTATCAGCGGTGCGGAACCTCATTTGACCTAATATAGTTACGTCGTAGTCTTTTGGGAGAGTTACGCCGTAATCTTCTGATGCGTTGGCTTTCTGAGTCATGCTTTAGTTACGGCGTAATGTGAGAGATGAGTTACGCCGTAACTTCTTCAAAGTGAGCATACTCTGATAAATCCTTGATAATTCTCCAATTTCGCGTCTCTTTAGCTTCAATGCTCGTAATTTACCTGAAAGTGGAAAACATTGGAAAACAAGCGTAAATCCATATAAATGATATAAATTACAAGCATTATCAGGGGAAATTGACACTTAATATTCAGGATAATTTGATGTTATCAAATATCCCCCCACTTGAACTCTACTTGCCCTCAAGTAGACCTTATTCGATAGATTCCTAAAAAGATATCTCCCATTACCTGGAAAATATAAGTTTACAAATCCCTTATGATAGAATAAAACAAAGCCGAACACCTCACGAAATGGGAACGAAACACTCAAATCTCTCAACTATTCTAAGTGTCAATTTCGGGGTGATCACTCAATCGCACGGTCATAGCATGTATTCTATCATAAGATTGGCGGTTACACAAATCTCCACCACTAGAGTTAAGGGCTAAACAATTTTCGAAGGCAATATGGATAGACACGATAAAGGTTAAGGGGTTGACTCGTCATTACTAACATGTCACGGCGAAGTTGACAAAATCAATGATACATGACCAAATCCATGGCCAAGACACCAAAGATTGCTCGCTGCATCACCTAGACACGCTTCATGACTAAAGGGTAGGATAAGACATGGGATATATAAATGGTGTAAAATAAAAAATCAAGCGGGTAGTCTAAATCTATAACCAAGTCATCACCATTTACCGTCCGCCCAAAGTTCAAGCTTTGAAGTTAAGAAACCGGATCATGAAATACTAGGTAGATGTGTCATTAGAGGATGTCATGATGGGCACACTACCTTTTCTTCAACTGTTGGCATTATTACCAACTCCAATCTTCGAATGTGACCGAGGTGGCCTCCTCGATACTAAATCTATATAAAACTCATAACATAGTGCTTATAACATTGCACTTTACAATAAAATAACATAACAATTTTTTATTTTTATTTTTTATTTTATTTTTCATCATAACAATAACAACTGAACATAATATCCCCCCACTTGAGATGAACAACGGGAATTCGGGGGGTCTTCAATGATCATTAAGAATATGTCGTCGACGAAAGCGTGATTTTCGAACCTTTTCACTTGAACCTTGAACTTAGGCAAATGATGACTTCCCAATCACAAAGTTCATTTAAAATACTAATACAAGGTTAGTGTGTTTTAAAAATGAAAGAAGTAAAACAGAGGATAGTTATGTCGTAACTCTTAGAAGAAGTTACGCCATAATTAGGCAAAACCTGGCATACGCTGTAAGAGTGTAGCTACGGCGTAACCACTGAGATGGTATTACGCCGTAATTGGTAATGCATCCAAAATTCTGCTGCAAGGGGTTGGTTACGGTGTAACCACTGAGATAAGTTACGCTGTAACTAAGGTCAGATCAGCATGCTGCAGCAGCAATCACTCCAAGTTTCCTACAAAAATGGTTAAAAACACAAAACCCTACAGAAATGGAAATAAAACAAAATAAAGGGATAATTCGGGTTGTCTCATGAAAGAGAACTTTTCTTTATTTACGAGTCTTTAAGTTAGACTCAGAGCCTTGGAGCTTTATGGTGGCCTTTGAACTTGGCCCACTTCTTCTGCCGCTTTTTTATTTGAAGAAGGCTGGTCCCAAACACGTGGAGAAACAAACCGAGTCATGGAGTATCTTTTCTGTAGAAAATTAGCCTGTGCCCACTCGTAACGAAATTTAGCCTCTTCTTCCCATTTTATTTTAACAGCTCCAAACTTTACTCGTAACCAATTTTCAAATGAGATTCCCTTGTATCCTACTTCACTTCTTTTTTCTTCGTCAAAACATGCCCATTCCTTTCGTTTGAGCCAGTTAGGATCGGGGAATTCTCCTCCATCGCAGATCTTGCGGTTGGGGTCGCATGTAGGCCATGCCATGGTGAATTCATCAGACATCATAGCTGGTTCACAAAAATGAATGGTCCAATCAATCTCGGTGAACCATTCGTTAAGAATATTATGCCCTTGTAACCACTTTTTCCTGATAAGCTTTTCGTCTTCCCAGCACCACCAAACTTCCGCAGCCTCTTTTATTATTCGAATGAGATGTTGTCCTCCTCCATTGCATCATTTTTGAAAAGGAAAACACGTAGCCAATGTTACCTTGGTCCCATCAATCAAACAAATATCAGGAGCACAACAGTGAAGTTTTCCTGTAACAACGTAACTAGGCACAGAATGTGGGATTTCCTCCTCATTGTTGTCATCGTCACTTGATTCGGTCCCCTGTAGATGGCCAAAATATAAAGGAGGAAACCTATCGGAATAATCCAATTTATCCGGCGGTGAGTCATTGGTTGTTATAGTTTCATCCGGTTCGTGGCACAAAGTTTTGTCCAACTTGAATTCTATTCTATCGCCATAGTGCCCCAATGAGTCCAAGAATGGTTTACCAAGAATCAAACGTTCTTTTATATTTTTCTCCATGTCGATAACCACGAGATCGGGGGCAGAAACAAATCTATCGACCTTGACACTAGTACCACCTGTAATTCCTAATGGAGTGGCCTTGGTCTTATTTATGATCTCAATCACAATATCCGTTTTCCAAAGATGGATTAATTTGAGTTTCAAGAATATGGAAAGTGGCATGATATTTACGCTAGACCCAAAATCTACTATCCCCAAGATATCATGACTCCCCAACTGAACATGGAATAACTAACCCGTTTGCGCTAATATCCTTAACTGAAAATAAACTGATTTCTGACCTGGTTATGCCTTCTGGAACATATTTACACCGTAACTCTGAGAAATAGTTACGACGTAACTATTCTTGGTTGTCGACAATCACATTCTCTAAATTCTCAGATGTAGAATTGCACTCCCCACTATCACCTTGCGAATTATTATCAGCAAAAACGGCATTGCACACTACCATAGATTTGGTCCCCTCAATGTTACTTATCTCAATCTCTGCACTGAGCTTCTCCACCATGGCTTCAAGGTTTTTTAAGATTCTTATTTGTGTTTTCCTGGAAATCCCTTAACCATTTATCTTGTTCTTTTTGCTTCTAGGCTGAGTTTTCCAGGAATTTGTTTATGGTCTCTTCAAGGTTGGGCTTTCTTTCTCCATAAGGCCCGCGGTTGTAATTTCCACGATATCCGTTACTATTTCGATTATCTCCGTAAAACGGACGATTTTCTCCATATTTAGCTTCTTCGATTATGCTTTTTTCATTAACGTGAGGACAATTCTTGGTGAGATGTCCTCCCCCACAGCTTTCACAACCCACTTGGATGGCATGAACGGTTTCTCTAACTTTTAGCATATCTCGACTTAGACTTTCAATTTTGCTAGCGATGGCTGCAATTCTGTAAAAACTTCCGCCTTGGTTTCTTTTGCTTCCTCCATCGTGCCATTTTTAAGAATGATCAACCATTTTTTGAATGGCTTCAATTGCTAGAGTAGGATTCATGTTCGGGATTGGTCCTTGATAGTCCAACATATGTCTTGTAGTTACGTTGATTCCTTTGTAGAAGATGTTGACCTTTTGCTGGTTGTTCAGATCATGTGTAGGACATTTGTAAAGGAGATCGTTGTATCTATCCCAGGCTTGATACAACGTTTCATCGTCTTCTTGCTTGAAATTATGGATTTCCAAGAGCTGGTTAGAAATCTTCGACGGAGGACAATACCTCTGAATGAAGTGCTTCTTTAGTAGAGCCCAAGTATTAACTGCCCCGGCGGGCAATCTTTCAATCCATCTTCTGGCAGCCCCAGTAAGAGTCATGGGGAATACCCTTAGCATAACAGCGTCATGAGACACACCCGGAATGTTGAAAAGGCTTGCGATGTATAAGACATTTTCAACGTGCTCATATGCATCCTCGTCCCTGTTTCCAGAAAAAGGGTTAGCGCGAAGCTCCCTCATAAATTGGTCTTTAATTTCAAAACGGACATCAGCTCCAATTGCCGGTCTTACGAGACCCGGCCCTTGTTCTGCTCTTGTCAACGCCAAATATTCCTCAAGGGTGAGGTCATCAATATTAACAACTTTCATGGTACCTGAAAACTTGAATAGTGATCGTGAAAATTTTAGAAATTTTAAAACAAAACAAAAATGAAAGACTTAATAGTAATCCTATTATAACTCCCTGACAGCGGCGTCAAAAACTTGATGCAGGTTTTACTGACCAGGTTTTAATATTTATATTGTCTCGTTATACCTATGGTCTACCCTAATGCACTAACGGGCAGTGTACCCGGTCGTGTGTAGTGTAGTATTCGGTAAAACCGAGATCGTCCCAAGAGCTATGTGTGTTGGATTAATACTAAGTCTAGTTGTCACAGATTTTAATATGATTTCGATAATTAATTAACTACTAAGGCAGATTAAAGCAAATAAAGGCAAAGGTTCAATCAATAGAGGAGAGTGGTGCTAACCTAGTTAATCATCCTAGCTAGTAATGTCTACGTCTAATTACTTCCAATTACTTCAGGTGGGGTCAAAGTCGAGAGGACAACATTTAGTCAAATCGCCCTAACCTATCAGTGAAGATGCCACCACTGGAGAAGTCAGGTGTCCCCTCATAAGTCCAGTTGTTCCTGGTCCCCTAAGCCAAGTCATTAAGTACCACTACATGCTAGACTTATAATAGTGAGTGCCCGGGCGTTAGCAACTTAAACACTCACCCCCTAATTCTTAAGTTCATCCAAAGGGTAGGTGATCAGTTGGTCAAATCGCCCAAGTAGAAAGGGTCGTCAGTTGGTAATATCTTACCCTTCCCGTCTCAGTCTATTCACTTAGGGTCAGTTGGTCATATCTCCTAAGCAACTAGGCTCTACCGCCATTCAAAACTACCGAAACAAGGGTAGCTACCAATAAACTATGCATGCATACACTTAGAAACAGTTATACGGAAGTAAAATAAACGCAAACAAAAAAATTACGGAATCATAACTAGGCTAGCACCAAGAGGTGCTTAGCCGCTCATATTAACCATACAAATCAATTCAATATTCAATGTTACGAAATACATGAATCGAAAGTAAAGAAAAGATAAAATACTAATGCTTATCGTAGGGGAATGATTTCTCCCTTTGAGACAGCTCTGTATGCTCCTCTAGACCTGCATTTGGCTTCTTCCCATGTTCTTTGGTTGTGGTGTGTGAAATGGGATGCTTTGAAATGCTAAAAATCGTGGGGTATTTATAGGCCAGATCTGGGTTACGGCGTAACTAATAGAATAGTTACGCCGTAATCTTCTATTTCTTCGTAATTTGCACTAGATCTGCTGGTTACGGCGTAACCTTATAAGTAGTTACGCCGTATCTTCAATATTTCTTGGTTACGCCGTAGTTTATGCAAGAGTTACGGCGTAGTTATCAGCGGCGCGGAACCTCATTTGACCTAATATAGTTACGTCGTAGTCTTTTGGGAGAGTTACGCCGTAATCTTCTGATGAGTTGGCTTTCTGAGTCACGCTTTAGTTACGGCGTAATGTGAGAGATGAGTTACGCCGTAACTTCTTCAAAGTGAGCATACTCTAATAAATCCTTGATAATTCTCCAATTTCGCGTCTCTTTAGCTTCAATGCTCGTAATTTACCTGAAAGTGGAAAACAACGGAAAACAAGCGTAAATACATATAAATGATATAAATTACAAGCATTATCAAGAGAAATTGACACTTAATATTCAGGATAATTTGATGTTATCATTGCTAAAGTATAAGGAGATATAAAAGATTTGAGGTAATTTAAAACTTTAAAACAATATGTGACTGCACACTTTCGTATGCCGGTTCTATGTATATAAGTTTGTTGTATAAATAATAATTTGAAGCGATTACTCTATATGTAGAGCAAAGTAGAACTTAAAATTTCATTAATCACTAAATAACCTATAAGTGTAAAAGAAAGATGGTTTGCTCATAAGCACTAAAAGTTACCTTGTTTCCATTTTCATCAACAAAATGTTGACATCTTTTCATTTAACACTTGTCAAACATAATTGTTTTTTATTTTCCATGTGTAAATTCATAAGTTTAGAGGAAAAGTATTTGAATATTAAATTTGCATTACTCCTATTAAGTTGAAATACAGTAATTAAACATTTTTAATTGCTTTCAATTGATCATGAGTGTAGATGCAAAAATAAGCTTTGAGAATTGTGTTTAAATATTAAATTTGCATTGCTTATAAGCAGAAATACATTCTACCACTACGGCACAACTGAATGGTTTTTCTATGTACTTAGTTTGTTTAGTCATAACCTTTTAAGTTTATATATATGCAACGTCATGACCAAAATCATCACCCCGATAAACATGTATAATAATTATAAATAAACTTGTAGGAAATAGTGACATATTCCTATGATTTTTCACGTCATTTTATAATAATAATCACTAGGATAACCCTAGAATATAGTTTTAATTTCCTAGGAATTTGCAATGCCATTTTGTTCATAAGACATCTTTAGGAAATCACCAGGAACTTCACAAGAATTGGTGATAAGATTTTCCTCTGACTAATCGCTAGGAAACTTGTCACTGATAATTGTGCACATATTACGTGCGTTGTCATGAGCAAGGTTCTAAAAGGTGCGTTATGATGGCGCTAAGGCGCCGCTAAACATGAGGTGTGGCTTTCATGCTACGAAATATACCAAGGCATCGGATCCAGGCGTGACCTGAGATGAGGCATAAAAAAGCGCAAGGCATGACGCTTTTTTTTAAGTCACCTCCGTTAGAAACTTATTTATTTATTTATTTATTTATGAAGAATATTACATGTAAGGATAGCTTCTTGATTTAATTTCATTATGTATAGCTCTTTTGTAAACTCATTATATATGCAATATGATATAATATTGTAAACTCATTATATATGCAATCTGATATAATGTATAAACATATAAAGATTTTTATATTTTGTGTCGCTTTATGTCACGCTTTAAAAGATGTTATAGCTCCTAAGACGTGAGGCTTGATTATGTTACTACGTCATGTCTCACGCTATTTATAACCTTGGTGATGAGGGTCCTTATTCTTCTTTAACATACCATTATTTTTACATCTTGTTGAGGTGGCATATGAGGGGAAAAGATTATGCTTTTCTCCTGATGCTTGCCTTGTGTACATGTATCTTGTATCATCTTTCAATACATCAGGATAGAATAATCACATTCAAAATCACATGTGTTTCAATGTCATTTTAAGTACTATTTGTAAATCATCCATAGTATGCCACTTTTCTTGAAATGGTTTATTACTCATTATTCCAACATAGTAACATTCGAGCAAATTCAAGTCTTAAGTCCCTGCAAGCATTTATTCCTTATTCGAAACCTACGGTAAACCCATTACTACTACACAAAACACATTGCAGGTTTTTAGTGAAATTAACGTCGTTTGACAGAATAACCATGAAGTTTAACCACATATACAAATAGATGCATTCCTACATTCAAACTTAATTGAAAGAAGTGCAAGAATCACCAACATTATGATGAACTCGACAACATTTTTGTGGCAATGTTTCAAAGACACAAACCGTGTTTTCAAATTTTAAATTGTGAAGGGGAACTCCACTTGATTTGATGGCACGGGCTTGCTTGTCTTCAAGAGAGAATATGAATAAACCTGATTATTCAAGCATCTTGCTTTCATCATAGCTTCTAGTAGCACTTCATCTCTAGAGAGAGACTATAAAAAGCAAGAAGAAAAAGATGAATATGATAATCATGTTTTATCAATCAGTCTTTCCTTTCAGCTTAACTATCTCAATGACTAAAAGTGGCTGATGGAAGGGTCGATAAGTTTGGCATCAAGCAAAAACATGTTCGAACACAAATGGTATGCGTTGAAACAGGCCTAGTCGAGCTCGGTTCATGAAGCCACAACACTTTTTAGCTTGTTTATTTAAATTGTTATTATTAATTAATGTGCTTATCACGACTAAAAAACAAAAGAAGGCGAGGATTCATTGAGAAAAAACTTTAAAATGATAAGGATAAGAAATAATTTAGGATGAATCAATTTGAATTAGATGAATCACTATTTATTTGGATACATCCCAATTAGTTTTAAAAGTTATTTTGAAGCAAAAAGGATCCAAAGTAGTACTAGCAACACATTTCATGCACAAAGGACGAAAATACATAGAATTCGCCTCACTTGATGAAATATATTTAATAGTATATGTTTATGCATCTAGTTTTGAGCTACAAAATATATTAGAATGTATCTAAAAGCCTAGTGATACATCTATTTCAAGTCGATGTATCTCTAATGTGTGGTTATAATAATTTCTCATCTTTCTCATTTTAAGATTTATTTCATTTGATCCTAACTCAACAAAAGTATATCGATTGTACTCTTTTACATAAAACAATAAACTTTTTATACCCTATGGAGCATTTCTAATGCGGTCACTATATATAGTTTTTACATTAAAATAGTGATAAAGTACAACAAAACCTCATAAGTGTATGCACCAAAGTTGTGCAAACCGCTCCGATGCATGCACTAAAGTTGTTCACTATTTTAGGGCATTGAATTGTATAGGCCATGAAAAAAAGGTAACTAGTATTATGTTCTTGACCCATGAAATTTAGTTTGCTTTTTTTTTCTCACATTGCCACGATCCGAAAGTTTTGACACCGCCAAGCTCGATATTTCGAAAGATTGTACAGGATTCAAGGAGCGGGAAGAATAAAGGAAATTTCTTGAAGCACTCCAAAACCCTCCATCTAGATCCTCCAATAGTAATGTTGTGAAAGCTTTCTAGAAAGGCCCTAAAAGACTCTATTTTAGAGTGGTGTAGAACCCTCTTCTAAATATGTGTAGTAATACTTAAAAGTTGTATAAATAGGAGGTGGCCTCATTTGACACAACATTAAGTGAAAATATCTCTTGAAAAGTTCTTTAAAACAATATAAGTGTTTTTTGTTCTACTTGATATTTCTTGTGCTTTGTTTAGTTTCTTATATCGTTGGTTGGTCGAGAAAGGCACACTTAGAGCACGTCAATTAAGTCAATGACAAACAATGGGTGACAAGATGTAAGTGGTGTGGTGATTGATGAGAACTATGGCCATGAAGGGCCTTGTTAATGAACGGGTATCAGACTCGCACAAACACTTAATATTGATGGACTCCGACATTGTGAACTTGAGGGCAGTGTTTATGGTAACGACCGTAAGATACACGAAAAAGAAGGTACCTTCATAGGCAAAATCCAAGTGAAAGGTTTGGGTTAAGATTTAACAATTAGATAAAAACATGTATGTAATTGAATAAAGAAAAGTTTACCAATTATTTTGTAAAGATTATAAAATTAAAAACACCACAACCATAGGTTGTTTAGAGTTTCTCACTTGTTAAGAAAAACTTCAAGAAAACCTTTTTCTTCCTTGTGTTAGGTCGATCACACAAACAACAACAAGAAAAGTAATCAAACTTATGAGATTTCTAAAATAAGTCCACCCTTGATGACATGGTTTGAACGAGTGCAAGATCCTCCAACGTTTTTATAACAAATGATACCTCAAGCAAGCATGGGTTCACAATTACTCAAACAACGAAATTAAAGAATGTTTTTTTACATTGAGACTCAAACGAGCACAAGGAAAATGTTGATCTTGTGCTCGTTCTCAGGATGATCCATAGCCTCGAGCCACTGCTCGTTAGTCTCTGCAAGACCAAGTCTCATACTATTTTATCTCAACATGCAATTCAGTGTTTGTCAGCTCTCCATGTCTCATAGCTACTTGAAATCGCTACCTCATGTACTCATGCACGTGATCAAAAACTAAACCTGAACAACCTTCGTAGATCCTCTCTCCAACATCGCAATCTGATCAGCAAACTGAACTACTATAAGAAGGAGCTTTGCACCTGAGGAGTCATGCCACATCAAGTTTTTCTCTCTAGTTCTTCGCCTTATAAGGGGAACAAAAACCCCAATATCGACTGGCATGGCATGAATGGGCAGTCCAAGATATGCCCTGTCACACCCCCAAAATCCGGTCGCAATGGATGGTAACCGGGGCGTGACTTCATAGTACAAAGTTAAATTATATCGAATGACCTACAAGAGTCGTTTGAGAATACATTTTATCTCATCGATAAGGTTTTACAGGAAAATGTTTCAAGAATCAAACACTTTAAAAGTAGTACAATAAATCTTGAGACCGCGAAAATGTGACTCTAGTAATGATGCTCTAAATGTTGACCATGCAACACTTCTAAGGACCTGAGAAATATACATACTAAAAAGGTCAACATAAACTTGGTGAGTTCATAGGTTTTATTAACTATAATTATCAAAATGTGGATCATAAAGTTTCGGTATATGACCATTATATCAAATACAATATCATATAACAAGGAATTACTATTGCCCTAAGCTCATCACCCTAAAGCCTTAATGCTTCGAGTATGTGCCCCTACAAGTGTTCCTTTTCGTGAACTCTCAAGTTCCTCGAATGATTATGTGTCTGTTTGACATACCAGTCAAGTAGGGAAACTACCCGGACGGGGGTTTCAACCCAATAGATCTATTCACAACATTTGCGCTTACTACGTGATTAACGATTCATGATAGTGGGGACTTAATGGAAAGTTAGGTAACTTAGGCAATACTTAAAAGCTTAAGTACTTGTGTCTGAGAAAAAGTAACTGGGTATTTAATAAGTAAACGAGTAATGTGTTCAATTAAATGAACATGTATTTGAGTAAAACAAGTAAGGTATTTGAATAACAGATCATGTCTTTTAAGTAAAACAACTAATGTATTTCAATAAACGAGTATGTATTCTCACCCCAAAGTATTTGAAAACAAGTATAAACAAGTAAAAGTGGGGCTATGAAACTCACCTCAAGCTAAGCAATACAACACGGAATAATTTGCATGGAAATCGAGGTTCAGAAGCTTTAACCGCAACCTAAATAGTTAATATGTCTTAGGTTCGGTAATAATGTCGTGAATGCAATTTTTATAAAGTATTATATCACCCGTACATGTTTGCAATAAGGTTTAGTGATTAAAAATATAGTTACATTAACGTTCCCGTTTAATAGTCAAAGTATACCCTTTTGTGTAACGTAACTAGTTTATCTTGTAGTTAAGCTATAGTCGTCTCGTTAATAAGTATTTCGGAAAATCTCCGACTCGTCTAACAAGCATGTATAAAATGTTACAACTTCTGTTTAGGTCGTTTTGGCTCGTTTGGACGTTTAGGGCTCGAAAAATGGTTTTGAAATATTTTTTCAGCAAATGCTTGCAAATTTTCAGCATTCACTATTTAATAAAAAGCTGTCAAAACATTAAGTTTCGTCCAAAACTTCAACGATTCGTAACTAACTCGTTTTTGGTGCCTCGGCTAACCTATTTACCATTTAAGGTCTGGTTTTACCTCGTAAAAGTTTCTAACAGCAAGTATGATTTTCAGAAAATTGTTTTTAGTTGTCTAAACTTCATTCTAACGTAACTTATTCGTTTTAAATCCGTTTTTGCCCATTCAAGCGACCACGTTTTCATTATAAAGTCTTTTTTCTATTACTTTATTCAAATATTACAAAAACTTAACCACTCTTTCTGTTTTTAACCAAACGGGACAGCCTTATATTGATAGTGTCGAAAGTCGTGTTTTCCTAGTTCTAATACCAAAAATCCGCTAAAACACAACTCTAAATCTATTCCTAACTCTTCCACCAATTCTTAAACAATCAAAGTAGTGATGCAACAATATAATCAACATAGTAAATAGTTCAATTCATCTCAAAATAAATAAACACCAAGTCTAATTAATTAATTTATAAAATCTTAGTTTCTACAAACTCATCAAGTGTGATATGTAACTCATGTGTACACAATAAATCAAGGTTATGACATTGTAAACTAGTTGTTAACTTGTTGTGATTTATCAAAACTACAAACATGTACATAAGGTGATATGTGTGTATGTAAACATGGTTATAAGCATTTGTAAATAAAAATAAAACATGATTAAGTTGTATAGAGATTGTGAAATTAATTTGGTGGCTTACTTGAATGTAGAAGGTGTATGTGAAGTTTTAGAACACAAATGCACCCAAAGTAATATTCCAAACCCTTTGTTACTAACTAAAGTACTCAAATTAACACTATTAAGCACTTGACTAGCAAAAAAAACAAATCGTCTTCTTGCCTTTTTCATCTTGGCCGATTTTGATAGAGAGAAAAAGAGTTGTGTGTGTTTTCTTTGTTAATAACAAATGATCTAGTCTTTCCTTTTATTAAATCAAAAGTTGGGGTGTGTTAGTGCAAAAGTTACGAAGTTTAATCTATACAATGTCTTTATACTTTAAGATGACAAACATGCAACCTGTAATACATAACGTACGGTGCACAAGTTAATTGTTTACGCAAATCATCAATGCATGCACGCATCAACATCTCTCGACGGCTCACTTAAGGTATGTACAAACAATATTTAAAACTTGTTAAGTGATCAAAGAAAATATTTTTGTCCTTAAAACTCATATTTTTATAGATGTGACAAAACACTTTTACAAAAATAAATTAGACAAATTATTTTTGTATTTATAAAGAAATGTTTTAATAAGAAAAATAAATTTAAATATGAAATTTGAATTTCAAATTCTCAACAGCTATTTTTCCCGCCCAAATCAATTAAATTTTCACTAGAATTTACCACTAAAGGACAAAAATTGCCGGGAAGGTCCCTTAATAAGGTGACGGTCCCGTATATATATGAGACCGTCCCATGTTTAAGGGATCGTTCCCCGCTCCTCGAGCTGTCTATAAATATTGGCCTATTTTCATCAGATTTTCTCAACCCTCTTTAGCACAAAACTTTATGTTCTTTTTTAATCCCTTATAAGGGTGAGCATCGGTCCCGGACCGGACCGGACCGACAAGACCGAAGACCGAATTAAGGTAAAAACCGGGACCGAGACCGAATGTGGTCGGTCCGGTCCGGTCCGGTCTCGGTCGGTCCGTCGGTTGGACCGGACCGTTTGGAGTCCATTAAGGCCAAAATAGTCGGTTTGTGGTCCGGACCGGACCGACCGGACCGAGGACCGAATTAGCCCAAATGCATAGACCGAGGACCGGACCGAATGTGGTCAGTCCGTCGGTCGGTCCGGTCCGTTCGGGTCGTTTTCTCACCCCTAATCCCTTATTTCACCCTCTTTGATCACATTAACTTGTTTGAATCTTGTTTAAATGTGATTCTTTCTTTCTCTCCTGAAGTGCAAAGAGAAGAACTTTCCTTATCATCTAGACACGAAGTTATCTAGTCTAGTTAGTCCACCTGTAACATTTATTACAAATAGATCGAGTCCATATCCTTCAACATTTGTAATAGGTAGATTCGGATGATGTGTAATTCCGTGAATTGTAGTCCATGAGGTATTGTGCGAAGATCGGGTAGATCGGGTAGATCGTGTTGATCGTGTTGATCGTGCTGATTGGGTAGACCGTGTGTGGATTGGTTCTAGAACTCGACATTTTGCTTAGTGTTGTAAATTGGTGTAAGCAATGGTGTATGATTTTCTCTGACTAAAAGGAACTTGTTGATAGTAACTCTCGAGTTGGGTACTCGGGGAGTGCAGTAGGGGGAAGAGGTGCTTCGTGACTGAACCACTCTAAATCATCGTGTCTGGATTGTATTTTATCTACTTATCTCTTTACATTTCATTATTACATTTATCGTTTTCTATTTAAACTTGTATTGAGTTTGTGTTTGTGTGGCTTGTTGCTTATATTATGATTATGCCTGTGATATAAAGTGCGATAACTTAAAAAATGAAAATACACATTTCATCACCAATCTTAAACACCCCACTGCCGCCGGTCCCTTAAACTCCCGGCGGTCCCTTATATATAAGGGACCATCCAAGCATTTAAAGGACCATCCCAGTGTTTATGATGTTTGTCTCTTCTCTTATTCTTATCTGTCTAATTGCTTCTGTAATTTGGATATAGATAAATATAGTTGTTATAAATGTCAATAACCACTATTTATATTTAGCCACGCTTGATCAGAAATTTGATACGAAAGATTTCAGATTTTAAATAGAAATGTATTCACCCCCCCCCCCTTTTACGTTTCTACAATTGGTATCAGAGCCAGGTCGCTCTAGTTTTAAAAAAAATAGTTTTTAGAATAGAGTACGGTCCTTGTATCAAATTTCTCATGAAGGGTAATTAAATATGAAAAAATGTTTTTGTTGCTTAATTTGTACCGAATATTTAGTTGCATGATTCGTACTAGTTTTGTTGGTTAAATGCACATCTTATACTATGTTGAAGGTAAATATTTTCAAGGGGGATAGACTAAAAGAGAGCTAAGAAAAAAGAAAAAAAAAACTCACTTGATAGGAGTCAAGCGAGTAGATCTAAAAACTAGCTAGCTATTCTATTCCCCGGCAGCGGCGCCAAAAACTTGATGCGTGAGTTCGGGTTCGAAAGACTTCCTTTTCTACGAGCAAGCTTTACAACTCACTAGGCAGTGTACCTAATCATTGCAGTATAGTACTAGTTTTGTTGGTTAAATGCACCTCGTATACTATCTTGGAGGTAAATATTTTCAAAAGACTTTGGAAGCGTCGGTATTTAAGGGACCTTCACCAGAATAGAGTAAATTTTGAAAAATCATATAAAATCAACCGTAGGAGTCGCGTCACCCGCTATTTTAAAGGTAACTGAGTCTACTTTCATTTAAAAATAATTCTAAGTATTGATTCCAAAATTAATTAAATTATAAATTCAAAATATTACATAGTGGTCAAAACCTTGTGTTACGTTTTAACGTAAAACTTTCATTTTACTCTTTCATTCGATTCGGACACTTATAGTCGATGAGTCTTTATCATTTAAAATTATTGATCTTAACTAATTTTTTAAATGGGGAGAAAACTATTTTTATTTTAAAATAAAATCAAGCTAAGTATACATTGTTGTATCTAAGACACAAAACGATAACTAATTTTTTTATATGTGTTATGCTAAATGATTATGTGAGGTTTCCTTGTGCTATAATTTTGCTATTAGATAATATTAAGTAATAATTTTTTTGAGCTAATTATATATTTAAACACATGTGCCATGTACATTATCTGTGTGTCACCAGTTTTCTCGATTAGGGCCAAATTGAACTTATGCTACATTTCTTACATTAAGATTGCGAAATTGTTCTTGCATTAGGCATATATCACTTTATTTGCTTATGTGTTTTTGTTAGGAATTAGAAAATTCAGTCATTAAAGTGTCGGTCACCTCAAGTATATGTAATCATTAGAAAGCTCGTAGTCGTAGTTATTTAATGTTAGTAAGTAGTTAGTTAAGTAAAACAGTGGAGGACGGACGGGTCTTTACCCACTGTATGCCTGATCCACAGCCCGTAGGTGGCGTTTATTGTAAGACACTATAAATTAGGGGTGTCCATGGTACTGGAACCGTCCCGAACCGGAACCGGAACCGGAACCGGAACCGAAAGAACCGAGAACCGAAAATAAGGAAAAAGTGGAACCAAGAACCGTCCCAAGTTTTTCGGTTCGGTTCCGGTACGGTACTCGGTTCCGGTACGGGAATTTTTGGTAATTCCCATGAGTACCGAAGTGTTAAAAAAATATGTTTAGATGGATGTGAAATTATGGTACTCGGTTCGTAGAGCTTTGAAAGAAGTTGACAGCCTTAATAATATTACACAACTTGACTTACAAACAAACAAAAAACATATATCCGATAATAGCAAACTCATTATCAACGAAAATAATTGCAAACTCATTGAGAATATTATATATCAATCATGGTGACTAGCTTACAATAACTTACATGGTGACAATATATCATTCAGTGACGCCATAATCGTTAATTGTTTCTCGAATTTTATCGTTACATTTAATGAACAATAAATACCAACAGTTAACTACAACTTCTTGTTAGTTGTTACTGAGCAACATAAAATTGTTCAATATGCGGCTATGCGCATACTCGATATTCCAGTTTAGAAAAACTTGCTTTCATGTTGATAAATGATGTTTGAATCTTTGAATGGAATCAATGGATTAAAGGTTAAGGTTTATGGTTTTTAGGTTTAGGTAGGGTTTCTTCTATTTTCTTAAAATGCCAAATACTTGCAAGTACACTATGTCCCAAACAAAGCCTATAAAATTACATATTTTCATAAAAGTCGGTTCTTTTGGGAAAGTACCGGAACCGGACGGTTCCGACCCGAACCGTCCCGAGAACCAAAATTTTGGAATTTTTGGAACCAAGAACCGTACCATGGTTCTAATATACGGTCCCATTCCCGTTCGGTTCCGGTACGGTTCTTCGGTTCTTTTGGTTCCTCGGTTTTTCTAGACACCCCTACTATAAATACTCTCTACCTCCCAAGGTAGAGGGTTGGAGCTTCAATACCATTTTTCTTTGTTTCACATAGTTCCCAACTCTCTTCCCTTTCTCTCTCTAGAACTTTCTCTCTCTAAACATTTGTATACGCCTCATGTGATTATGGTTTGATGTGTTTGTAAAATCCTATATCTTATAGTTGGTATCAAGAGCCATGGTTTGATCACTCATCTTTCATGCTTTTTGTTTTGGTGGATTTCATAAGGTTTTTGGGGTTATAAGTGTTTAGGAGATTTTGAATCATTTGGACAATTTCTAGTGTTAAAGTTTGAATTTTGATTGTACTTTTGTGTTTAGGATCATCATATGTGTTTAGGTTTTGAATTGGAAGGCTTGAATCATTGTGGTTTAGCTGTTTTTGATTGATAAAGTGGTTGTTTTCAAATATTGTACGAAGTGAGTTGAGCTACGGTGTTAAGTTTCTTGGAAGCGAGTTGCTTTGTTATTGGAAGCGAGTTGGTTTAAGCGACTTGGCTATTAAGCGAGTTGTATTAGCAGCGAGTTGGTATATGCGACTTGGCTATTAAACGAGTTGCTTCTTTAAGCGACTTGAGTTTTAAAGCGACTTGGCTATTAAGCGAGTTGTATTGTCATCGAGTTGGTTTAAGCGACTTGGTGATTAAGCGAGTTGTCTCTGTATGATACTTGGCTATTAAGCGAGTTGTTTCTTTAAGCGACTTGAGTTTTAAGCGACTTGTCTTTTAAGGGAGTTGACTGTTTAGCGAGTTGATACCAAAGCGAGTTGACTGTTTAGCTACTTGTCTATTGAGACTTGTCACTTCTTCGTGCTACATTTTTACGGTTGTTCTTTTGGTTTAGTAAAATCCCGTGAAAGAATCAATTTCCCGATTTAATCAAAGAATAGTAAAATCCCGTAGAACTTGTAATCATGTCCAACAACGTGCCTACTATCGTTTCTTCTGTAGCTGAGGACGTTCAAGCAGCTGGATCAGATACTCGTCCACCTATGCTTGACAGAACTGATTACGACTCATGGGATCAACGAATCAGGTTGTACTGTTTGGGAAAGGAAAATGGGGTCAACATTCTCAAATCAATTGATGAAGGACCTTATCAGATTGAGACTACAAGAGACATAATTGATACTGCTGCAGATGGAACAATGATCTTTGGATTGGACAGACCAAAAACGTATGATGAGCTCAGTGATAAGGAGAAAAAGAGATTGGATGCTGATATCAGGGCTTCAAACATTATACTTCAGGGTCTTCCAAAAGATATCTACAAGCTTATCAATCACAACACTGAAGCCAAAGCGGTTTGGGATAATGTCAAGATGCTTCTCTCGGGCTCTGAATTAACTAAGGAAGACAGAGAATCACAACTGTATGATGAATTTGAGCACTTTAAGATGAAACCAGAAGAAAGTATCTATGAATATTACGTGAGATTCCACAAGCTTTTGAATGATATGAGGAATATCAAAATGACCATGCCAAATATTCAGCTGAACTCAAAGTTTGTGAACAACATGAATCCCGAATGGCACAAATTTGTCACCTCTGTGAAGCAAACCAAAGGATTGAAGAACACCAACTATGAGCAATTGTATGCCTTCCTTCTTCAGAATGAGAGACATGCTATGTTTGAACGAAGGATTCTTGAACAGTTCAAAACTAAACAGGGAGAAACAAGTTCTTCAAATGATTCAACTGCCTTTTACACAAATGTTGGAATTACCACCAAAGCTTCTCAAGTCATACCTACGGGTAATGGTAACTACAAGCTCATTCCTGATCCAACATATAAACCTCCAGACTCGAACACAATCATGGAAAACTTCATCAATCAACTGTCTCTCATGGTTAGTCAAAATCTGAATACCACTCCTTACACCAACAATAACCTCGAACGCATCCAACCCACACAATCAAGCTACTGTCAGAGATGAAAAGGTTATGGTGCAACCAGTTCAAGGAAGGCAGTATGAACAGGGAAGAGGTAGAGTAGGTGGAGGGTATGTGGCTAATCAGAATCGTGGGAGAAATGCCAATCAGGGACAAGTGAAGCCAATCAAGTGTTACAACTGTGGTGGTGATGGACACATTGCAAGGAACTGCACATCTCCAAAACGCCCTCAAAATGCAGAATACTTCAGAGAGAAGATGTTGCTTGTGCAAGCTCAGGACAATGGTGCAGTTTTGGATGAAGAAGAGTTGTTATTTCTTGCAGAGGGGAATTCTAAGACATATGATGCAGATGTGGATGAGCACCCAATTCAAGAAATAGGTCACAATCATCAAAATGCCTTTCAAGTTGCCGATTGTGATGCATATGACTCTGATGTTGATGATGAACCTACTGCCCAGACAATCTTCATGGCTAGCATTTCTCCAATGGTCTCTCCAAAGGTCTCATCATCTAAGCAAGCTGGTCCATTGATGAGTGTGTAAATACTCATCATTTTTAGTCAAATCTGAACTGCAAAACGTCTAAAAATGCTCAGAAATGCATCAAAATACTGAAAATATTCCAAAATTGCATTTTATATGTTTCAGATGCAAAATGTTTAAAATCAGATGAAAATGAGCAAAGTTTGCATAATTGGCAGTTTCAGTCCCCCAAGTTTCTAAAATTGTCAAAAATAGTCCCTGAGTCAAAATTTCAAAAGAAAAATCACCAAAGGTCCTTTTAAAATCATAAAGTGTCAAAATTAGTCCTTTGGTGAAAAATATAAAAAGTTTGAGAAAATTACAAGTTTGGTCCTCCAAGTTTGAAATTTGGCAAAAATGGCCCTTGGAAAATTGGAAAATGTCAAGTTTGGTCCTTGTACTATGGAAACTTGTCACTTTTAGTCCTTGGAGCAACTTTTCAATTTGGCAGCTTTGGTCCCTCATTTTCAGAAAATTACACATTAGGTCCTTGTATTTTAAACCTTTGCAATCCCTTGGCCTTGTCAAAACATTGGACCCCTGCCATTTTACCCTTTTGGACCCTTACCAAATTGACCCCCCTGGCATTATTACCACCCAGTCAAACCAAACAAGTCAAACAAACACCCCATTGGCGCCAAAAGCCTGTCTTCCCAACTGCTTCTTCTGCAACTCCAGTAACACCATCCCCCCAGCTCACCTATCTCCACCTTATCACTCCACCTTCAACAACACTCCAAAATCATTAATTACATCCCCCCTCTTCACACTCAATCTCCTCAACTTCTAAATACCCATTTCCCGCCAAAAAATGATCAAAGGCTGAGATCAACTTCAAGTCATCCAAAGGCCAGAAAGAAAGGTGGGAACTGCTCAGAGAGAGAGAGAGGAAGTAAAGTTGGGTATAAAAGAAGAAGAGTTGCATGAAGAAAAGGTGTTAGCTAGTCTTTATAATTTTCTTTAATGTCGTTTTTTTTAAAGTGTATTAGTTTAAATCAAATGTTGTAATTTCAGTTTGTTTGTATCAAATTTAAGTTGAAACATTGTTGTATTGTGCTTTTAAGTATCAATCTCAAGTTTTTTATATAAGTTTTTAGCCCCATGTTTACTGTTGCCATTTCAGTTTTAAAATTCTATTGTCAAAGCTTTTATTAACTTATTCTTAAGCTCAATTAAGTCATTTAAGCTTATTTTAGCTTTTGAGTAAGCCTAAATTCAATTTTAAGCAAGTTTGTTCCATGGTCAATGAAAGTCAAACTGGGTGAAGTTGATCTTGGAAATGGATAAGGGGGTTGATGCAGCTTGGATTTGGGTTGGATTAGATTAGCCTAGAGTAGGTTTGGGTTTGGTTTTAGCCTGCAACCAGCTGGGCACATGTGAGTAAGATTTCTCAGTTTCATTTTCACATCAGTTTCCATTTTTGCTTGTACTTGTGCTTGTAGTTATAACCTGTTCAAATGTGTTTATTTAGCTGTATTTAAGTCATTCAAGCTTAGTTTGATCATTGGCATAAGCCAGTTTAGCAGTTTGGGTAGTTTTAATTGCATATCAGTTCATTAAAGTGGTGTTTGGAATTGCTGTCAACCTGTTTTAGAGGCTTGCTAAGTAGTTTAGACTTGTTGTTATATGTTTGTTTAGTTCATTTAAGCTCAATTCTGTCTTCATTTGCACCCTAGAGCAGCATAAGTCAACAATCCCATGTAATCTGTCTTAAGCCTTTAACTGTTGAGATTTTGCAATACCAAAAGTTTATTTTGTGTTCAAAAATCATAAAACTAGCCTGCATTAACTTTATTTCATCATCTAACATCATATTCAGTCCTTGAATTGGTTTCAAATTTCACTTTGGTCAATATTTCACTGTTTCAATAAAAGTCAAAATACTGAAAACTCAGTTTTGAGCCAAATGGGATGAATTTTCACAAGCTCAGTTCTGGGCCAAATCAAATGCAACTTGTTGTTTCAAAAAGTCCTACTGGTCTAGTTCATTATTGTCATTTTTTTTATAATTTTATCAAATTTTTATGAGCTTTAAAATTGATGTTCAATATGGGTACAAATACCCTGTGCACTGACTCAGTGTCAACTGAGTCTGCACAGGGATTATGCAGACCTTGCAGAGCTAGCCCAGAGCTTATCTTAGCTCAACAAGGTCTGGTCTTTGGTCTATTGGTTCTTGGCCAGGTCTAGTTTAGGACCCTTCTTCTGTTTTTCATTTCTAGCTAGTAGGATAGCTTATTTCTTGGCTTAAAACTTGGCACCCAAAACTGTTTTTGCACAAAAAGCTCATATCCTCAAATCTTTGCAGTTGGCTATTCAGAGGTTAAGTGTTGTTGTTTTTAGTTCATTTAGAGTACTTGTAGCTTATTGTAGCTTCTATATCAGTTTGGTGCTCTTTGGTGCTTCTTGGCTTATTCAAGTGCTTATTTCAATAAGCACTTGTGTGGCAGTTTCAATTTCTTGCACATAAGCACCTGTTTTTCCATTTTTCCTAGATTCCAAATATAATTTTAGAGTTTTCCTTAAATTTTCAGATTTTTCCAAGTCAGTTTGCTATTTTTCTTGATTTTAATTAGTTTTTAAGCATTTTTAATTAGCATTTAATCCAATTAATTAAGAAAAGTTTCAAAAAAATAATTTTTCATTTTTATTAAGTTAAGATAAATATAAAAAGCCAAAAAAAATATTTTTCTAGATTTTTCTTAGTTAAATTTGTATTTTTAAGTAATTTAAGTAGTTTTAAATAGTTTTTAATTCCTAGAAAATACAAAAATATTCAGAAAAATACAAAAATAGTTTTGAAAATTCTATTTTGTTATTTTAGATTTTTCCAAGTCTTAATTTTATTTTTCTAGCTTAATTTCACATTTTCTTGTATTTTAGGTAATTATTTAATAGTTAAAAATAGTTTTTAATTAATAATAATTAGATAATTAGTTATAAAAATAATTTTCTTTTTCTATAAATTTTCTTTTATCATTAGGTTTGTAAAAATGTCATTTTCATATTTTTAGGTCTTTTATTTCTTAGATCTCACTTTTTATTTTGTACGTTTACGTAATTTTATTTAAACGTAAGTTTTAAGTTTTAAACGTTCATCAATTTTAAAAATAGTGATAGCGTTTATTTAATTTTTTTTTTTTTTTAATCTTTTTAATTTCCTTTAATTTGCATTTAAGCCCCTGTAATTCGTTTCCTTTTTCCTTAGTTATAATCATATTCAAATCCCTTTCTCCGTTCAAATCTCTCGATCACTATTCGTTTGGTGATTCTTCGCATAGCTCGCTGGGACATAACGACCCGGGGAAACACTATACTCCCTTGATCTTCATTGAGTTCGTATCTGAGCCGTTTTAAGTTTCTTACGGTCGGTCATTCACAAGTGGCCGGTTTGTGTGAGAAAACTTGACGGTTTGGCAAGGATCAAATTTTTGGCGCCGGGAGTGCTAATTATCTTCCGTTTAGCAGATTAGTGATTTGGATATTCACTCCTTGTTTATACCATTTGTATGTATTTATATTTTCTTATAAAAATCAAAAACCCAAAAAGATTTTCATTCTTTGTTTTTACACCATGTTTTTCAAAAATACCAAAAATATTCCTCTTTACCCTCTTTCCCTTTTTGATTCTTTATCCCTTTACCCTCTATCCATTTGATTCTAACTTCTTCTATTCTCATGGAATCGTTTATTCCTTGTGTCGGTTGTGGTGAGCCTCTTTTGGTTCACCATGTCGCTGGTGTACGTGTGTACAGTGTGGTAATGATATTCAGAACGGGAGTTGTTTGTTTTGTGGTTCAAGGAATTCATTTGATTATGATCCTAATCCGAACTCATTTAACGATCCCTCAAACTTTTCCAATTACCCACCACAGCCCGACTTATCTTCATATAACTGCTGTGAATTTTGTGGAGGTCCTCACCAAGGATTTGAGTGTCAATCCGGAAACACGTTTGTCTATGAACAGTTTTCCAGTGATGCTCAGAACTTTGGTTATAACCAAAATCCATATAATTCACCAGTCCAGACTCAACAGTTTTACTGTTGTGAATTCTGTGGAGGTCCCCACTTCAGCTCTGATTGTCAAATAGGGAACCCAGTTCCTTGTAACAATCATGACTCTTACATATTTGACAATTTCCAACCTCCACAGCACTATACGGTTCAAACTCCACCTGAACCGTTGTCTGAAGAAAATTCCCAAGATTTTGAAACCGCAATGAAAACACTTGATGATATGATTAGTAACTTTAAGAATCAAGTGAGTGGTGAAAAGACCATGGGAGAATTGCTGGCCGAAGAACGAGAAGAATGAGAGGCCCGCAAATCTAGGGAAGAATTATTAGTCCTAGAGCAAGCAGCTCTAAGGCGTTCCCAATTTCTTAAGGCAGCTATGTATGATGATGACGAGGAGAGTATTCCTTTTAAGAATATTATTTCTCAACTCCCTCAGTCTGTTGTTATCACACCCGATATTCCCACTCACTCTCCGAACATGGGGGACGAGCATCTTGACACTGTTCCTGAAAAGGAATCGGACAAATTCATAAAGTCTAGTGTTGAGAACCTTGTCCCAATCCCGAGAGAGTCACAGGGAACTTCTGACCATATGTGTGATCCTCTTTCCCCTCTTGAGTGTTCAAAAGATCATTTTGAAACTTTCTCCGATGGTAGCGAAGACTGTGCTTCTTATGGAAACATTGAGTATGTTGAGGCATCTCTTCCACAATCTGATGCTGATCATCTTCTTGAGGAGTTCACCGATGAACTCACTCACATCAATGATCGTTCACTCACTTCTTATCCCAACAGTCCAATAGAGAATGTTAATCACTTTGTTCCCGAAACATTCAAAGCTACTTTCACCAATCCTCTATTTGAATTCGACTCTGAATTCACTTTAATTTCTGAGAATCCACTCTTTGATACTCAGATTGAGGATAGTGATGAGTCCACAATGGAACAAGAATTCACATATTTACATCATGTGAATGATTCTCTTCATGAGGAGTTCGCCGGTGAACTCACTCATATCATGACTCCGCCGGAGTATGATCGCTTGGATAGCAAAAATCATGATCGGGGGGAAAAGTTCTCAATCATGAGAGTTTGTATTTCTATGACAAATTTTCCAACCCTCCCTCCCGAGATGCTTTCCAAACCAAAGAGCTCAACCAACAAAATCCAAACGAGTGCAACTGCACTTGATCCTGAGGAAGAAGATCTTATCATGATCGTCATCATGATTTTCTTTCTTTTCTTCATATATTCTGTCACTTCTCCTGTTCTTCACTCCTTCGGGAATGAAGACATTATCTTTGATCCCGGCATTTCCATGTACCATTATATTGAGCCGGGAATATATCTCATCGGTGTGGAACTTTCACGTGCTTCAAATGTTTGCACAAACATCTTGAATGAAAGTCCGATGGAGATTGTCTCTTCCACTTATTTCCCCAAGAACCAATGAATTCGGGGTCGAGTCAAGCTAGCGACTCGGTAATCAAAAACAGTAGCATGCCATATGGGTTTTCACCCATATTTCTGACTTCTTTCTATTTTCTACCACCCTAGTGTGGGGGGGTTGCCTCACATGTTGTGTATATATATAAGTTTATAAAAAAAAAAAAAAATCTTTCAAATAATGGCCGTAGTATTTCCCTTTTACGTTCTCAGTTTCGGCATAACCGCCGGTACTCTGAATATTGAGGGCAATATTCATTCTAGTGTGGGGGAGAATTCTCACGAATTTTATCATGTAATTATACCGCCCAATTCCCCCGTTTTTGGCCAAAATTTTTTTTTTTGTGGAGTAAGTGTTTTGCACTTACTCAATTGGTTATCAGTCCGCCATGTCTAATAAACAAAAGGATTGGCTAATCCAGGAGCAAACGGCTCTTGGTAAAGATATCTCAAATCCGTTGACGGCTTGCAATTTGCCCAAAATTGTATGGTATTCACTCACCATATCCTAAAAAGTGAAGAGTTGGCTAGCCCGCAAGTTTATGGCTTGTGGTAAAGGCAGTGGAAAAACCATAATTGGTAATCAGCTCACCAAAGATAATATTGATAATTTATCTAAGAGTTGGCTAGTCCAGAGCAAACGGCTTCTGGTAAAGACAAAACAAATCCGTTGAAAGTCGGTGGTTTGCTCAAAATCACATGGTTATCGGTGTACCATGGTTCTTACTTGAACTGAAACATTTGGCTACTCCAGAAGTAATGGCTTTTGGTAAAGAGATGAAATCCATTAATTTTTCTCAAAACATTGTTAGGGACTAGCAATAGTTTAGTGTGGGGGATTGATGAGTGTGTAAATACTCATCATTTTTAGTCAAATCTGAACTGCAAAACGTCTAAAAATGCTCAGAAATGCATCAAAATACTGAAAATATTCCAAAATTGCATTTTATATGTTTCAGATGCAAAATGTTTAAAATCCGATGAAAAATGAGCAAAGTTTGCATAATTGGCAGTTTCAGTCCCCCAAGTTTCTAAAATTGTCAAAAATAGTCCCTGAGTCAAAATTTCAAAAGAAAAATCACCAAAGGTCCTTTTAAAATCATAAAGTGTCAAAATTAGTCCTTTGGTGAAAAATATAAAAAGTTTGAGAAAATTACAAGTTTGGTCCTCCAAGTTTGAAATTTGGCAAAAATGGCCCTTGGAAAATTGGAAAATGTCAAGTTTGATCCTTGTACTATGGAAACTTGTCACTTTTAGTCCTTGGAGCAACTTTTCAATTTGGCAGCTTTGGTCCCTCATTTTCAGAAAATTACACATTAGGTCCTTGTATTTTAAACCTTTTCAATCCCTTGGCCTTGTCAAAACATTGGACCCCTGCCATTTTACCCTTTTGGACCCTTACCAAATTGACCCCCCTGGCATTATTACCACCCAGTCAAACCAAACAAGTCAAACAAACACCCCATTGGGCCAAAGCCTGTCTTCCCAATCTGCTTCTTCCGCAACTCCAGTAACACCATCCCCACTCACCTATCTCCACCTTATCACTCCACCTTCAACAACACTCCAAAATCATTAATTACATCCCCCCTCTTCACACTCAATCTCCTCAACTGCTAAATACCCATTTCCCGCCAAAAAATGATCAAAGGCTGAGATCAACTTCAAGTCATCCAAAGGCCAGAAAGAAAGGTGGGAACTGCTCAGAGAGAGAGAGGAAGTAAAGTTGGGTATAAAAGAAGAGTTGCATGAAGAAAAGGTGTTAGCTAGTCTTTATAATTTTCTTTAATGTCGTTTTTTTTAAAGTGTATTAGTTTAAATCAAATGTTGTAATTTCAGTTTGTTTGTATCAAATTTAAGTTGAAACATTGTTGTATTGTGCTTTTAAGTATCAATCTCAAGTTTTTTATATAAGTTTTTAGCCCCATGTTTACTGTTGCCATTTCAGTTTTAAAATTCTATTGTCAAAGCTTTTATTAACTTATTCTTAAGCTCAATTAAGTCATTTAAGCTTATTTTAGCTTTTGAGTAAGCCTAAATTCAATTTTAAGCAAGTTTGTTCCATGGTCAATGAAAGTCAAACGGGTGAAGTTGATCTTGGAAATGGATAAGGGGGTTGATGCAGCTTGGATTTGGGTTGGATTAGATTAGCCTAGAGTAGGTTTGGGTTTGGTTTTAGCCTGCAACCAGCTGGGCACATGTGAGTAAGATTTCTCAGTTTCATTTTCACATCAGTTTCCATTTTTGCTTGTACTTGTGCTTGTAGTTATAACCTGTTCAAATGTGTTTATTTAGCTGTATTTAAGTCATTCAAGCTTAGTTTGATCATTGGCATAAGCGGTTTAGCAGTTTGGGTAGTTTTAATTGCATATCAGTTCATTAAAGTGGTGTTTGGAATTGCTGTCAACCTGTTTTAGAGGCTTGCTAAGTAGTTTAGACTTGTTGTTATATGTTTGTTTAGTTCATTTAAGCTCAATTGCGTCTTCATTTGCACCCTAGAGCAGCATAAGTCAACAATCCCATGTAATCTGTCTTAAGCCTTTAACTGTTGAGATTTTGCAATACCAAAAGTTTATTTTGTGTTCAAAAATCATAAAACTAGCCTGCATTAACTTTATTTCATCATCTAACATCATATTCAGTCCTTGAATTGGTTTCAAATTTCACTTTGGTCAATATTTCACTGTTTAAATAAAAGTCAAAATACTGAAAACTCAGTTTGGAGCCAAATGGGATGAATTTTCACAAGCTCAGTTCTGGGCCAAATCAAATGCAACTTGTTGTTTTAAAAAGTCCTACTGGTCTAGTTCATTATTGTCATTTTTTTATAATTTTATCAAATTTTTATGAGCTTTAAAATTGATGTTCAATATGGTACAAATACCCATTGCGACTCGGTGTCAACCGAGTGCACAGGATTATGCACTTGCAGATCTAGCCCAGAGCTTATCTTAGCTCAACAAGGTCTGGTCTTTGGTCTATTGGTTCTTGGCCAGGTCTAGTTTAGGACCCTTCTTCTGTTTTTCATTTCTAACTAGTAGGATAGCTTATTTCTTGGCTTAAAACTTGGCACCCAAAACTGTTTTGCACAAAAGCTCATATCCTCAAATCTTTGCAGTTGGCTATTCAGAGGTTAGGTGTTGTTGTTTTTAGTTCATTTAGAGTACTTGTAGCTTATTGTAGCTTCTACATCAGTTTGGTGCCCCTTGGTGCTTCTTGGCTTATTCAAGTGCTTATTTCAATAAGCACTTGTGTGGCAGTTTCAATTTCTTGCACATAAGCACCTGTTTTTCCATTTTTCCTAGATTCCAAATATAATTTTAGAGTTTTCCTGAAATTTTCAGATTTTTCCAAGTCAGTTTGCTATTTTTCTTGATTTTAATTAGTTTTTAAGCATTTTTAATTAGCATTTAATCCAATTAATTAAGAAAAGTTTCAAAAAAATAATTTTTCATTTTTCTTAAGTTAAGATAAATATAAAAAGCCAAAAAAAATATTTTTCTAGATTTTTTCTTAGTTAAATTTGTATTTTTAAGTAATTTAAGTAGTTTTAAATAGTTTTTAATTCCTAGAAAATACAAAAATATTCAGAAAAATACAAAAATAGTTTTGAAAATTCTATTTTGTTATTTTAGATTTTTCCAAGTCTTAATTTTATTTTTCTAGCTTAATTTCACATTTTCTTGTATTTTAGGTAATTATTTAATAGTTAAAAATAGTTTTTAATTAATAATAATTAGATAATTAGTTATAAAAATAATTTTCTTTTTCTATAAATTTTCTTTTATCATTAGGTTTGTAAAAATGTCATTTTCATATTTTTAGGTCTTTTATTTCTTAGATCTCACTTTTTATTTTGTACGTTTACGTAATTTTATTTAAACGTAAGTTTTAAGTTTTAAACGTTCATCAATTTTAAAAATAGTGATAGCGTTTATTTATTTATTTTTTTTTTTTTTATCTTTTTAATTTCCTTTAATTTGCATTTAAGCCCCTGTAATTTGTTTCCTTTTTCCTTAGTTATAATCATATTCAAATCCCTTTCTCCGTTCAAATCTCTCGATCACTATTCGTTTGGTGATTCTTCGCATAGCTCGCTGGGACATAACGACCCGGGGAAACACTATACTCCCCTGATCTTCATTGAGTTCGTATCTGAGCCGTTTTAAGTTTCTTACGGTCGGTCATTCACAAGTGGCCGGTTTGTGTGAGAAAACTTGACGGTTTGGCGCGGATCATCCATCCAAAGAATCAATCATCTCAGAGGTATTAAAATTATATGATGAAGTTGATGAGCAAAAGATACATGATAAAGTGCGATCACATGAAACTTGTGAAACAGATATTGTTAATATGGGTAATAGTAATATTGTCCCATATGATCAATATGTGATCCAAAGTGAAAGTGTGATTGAGCCAAGTGATGCATCTTCTGCAGTCAATGATGACTATGCTTTTGATGAATTCACTCCATGTGCCCCTGATGATTCTGTTATCTCTGAACTTAATGCCTATAAAGAACAAGTTGCCATTTATGAACAACGTGCTAAGTTTGAGTTAACCACTCGTGAGCAGGAAATGGATGACCAAATGCGTACAATTATTAGAAAAAGTAGCTTTAGGGAAGAAATACTAAAACAAGAGCTAGATTCCTTAAAAGAAAAGCTTAATAAAACGGCTAAGCAAAAACAAGAACTTCAAGAAAATGTGAAAGTGCTTAAGCAGGAATTTAATGCTAAGGAATCAAAACTTTTAAATGAATTTTCCAACCTAAAAACTCTAAAAAACAAACTTGAAAACAAATTGTACGTACAAGGAAACACCATTCAGATTGCTCACATGATCACTAAGCATAGAGTTCTAAGTGACAAACATAGTGTTGCCATATTTGATGAACCAAACCCGAGGCTTGTAAAAGGCTAGAGAAGCAAGAAGGTAATTTATGATGGCTATGAAATCCTTAAGCCTAGACAGAAACCTAGTTGCGCTGAGAACACTGAAGAAGTCACTAGAAAGAAATTGGATGAAAAACTTAAGAGCCCTTCATGCATAGAAAAGAAAATCAGTTATAAAACACCCAACTATGCTAAGGATAATTGGATTGCATTTAACAAATTTAGACCTCAAACACAGCTGACCCCTGAATAAGTGTTATGGAAAAAGGATATGGACATGAAAAAAGCTGATGAGTTTGTTGAACAGAATCCCCCATGTAGGAGAATGCTTCCTGCCACTGTATATCCTCCCAATACACCAATGCATTTAGTTCCTAGATCTATTCCCACTAAGAGCAAGACCTTAATCAGTCAGTATGTCATTTATCAATTATTTGTTGATTTTGAGAAGACATGTAAGAAAAGGATCACACCTACTGGGATAACTGAAAGGGAGAGGGGTTTTGAGCAAACTAAAGAATGCTATTTAACTGAGGTCATACCTTTCTTTAAACAATTAAAAGGTCAATTTGAGAGTCTTAAAAAGGGGATGGATTCAGATATTAAAGAAATGGAAAAGGAATTTGATGCAATGATAGTTGAGGTCAATGACTATGAGCGAGAATTAAAATATAATGAGATTGAGAGGAAGAACTTGCATACCTTAAATGAGAATCTGATTTCTGAATGTATCACTCAAGATGTGTTTTACACTACCACGAATTGTTCAATTAATGCATCTCAATTTCATGAATTATTTGTTGCTCTGAAAGTCTCCCATGATCGTATCATTAAGCTTGAGAAAACTAACTCTAAATTGCATGAAAAATGTGAACGGGATGATCATGATAACCTGATAAAACAGTTTTCTAAATTGGAAGTTGAGCATCTTGCTTTGCAATTAAAATATCAACATCTAAAAGAAAATGTTAAAACCTCAAATATCAAGACATCCTTGGGTGATCCTGAATTTGATGCGCTTTTGAAATCAAGAAACGTGATGAACGATTCGAGCTCATTGTAACACGATCCGAAAAATGAGAACCCAAATTTCACAATTAAAGGGTGAAAAGAACAATGTGACTGTCTCCCAAATGCCTCCTCCTTTAGATTCTCAGAGTTCTCAAACTTTTCATCTTCAAAACTTGGTTAATGTTCTACAAAAGGAAAATGAGAGTTTTCTAGAAGAAAATGAAAAGGTGAAACAACACTTTAAAGAGTTATATGATTCAATGAAAGTCACTCGTGACAAGAACAACGAAATAATAACGTCTTTACAAAAGGAAATTGAGAATATGAGGAGTCAGGTAAAAGGGAAAATGCCACTTGTCTTTAATAAGAATGTTGCATCAAAGTCATCTGCTTGTAAATATCTTTGATTAAATACATTCTTCCTCATCTTAGAAATAACGAACTGGCGTTTCATAACTATTTCGTTCATCTTAAGGATAGTCTAGAATGTCTCCGTGAAATTGTAGAGGAGGATTTCATAAATAAGCCCCTTGATAGTGAAATTAGGTTTACTTGCATTCAGGCCAAACGATCTCAAGAGCTGTTAGAATGCTTAAGAGCAACATGCCCTCAATCCGATGGTAAGAAGGATAAAATAGTTGTGCCTTGTTCTATGCCAGATTTTAAGAATGCCAATCTTGATATGCCTCACTCAGTGCCTAAAGTTAAGCATGTAAGCTTCAATGTGCCTTCAAGTAGTTCAGATCCCAGCACTTCTAAACCTAAAATGCAAGAGGTAGCAAAACCAACTAATGTTCCCATTGCCTATACAGGTGTAAAAAGTGACACCAAAGCGAGCGGGTCAAAGCCTTCAGGAAATACAAAGCGAGCGGGTCAAAGCCTTCAGGACCTCGCAAGCTAAGTATGTGCAATGGAAGAAAGTAGAAGACCACCCTAGGAACATTAAGTTTGAGTTGAATAAAACGAATCGTGTTGATTCTAGTATTAGCTATAAGCATACTGTAAATAATTCGAATTCTGCTAATTTTGGCAAAACATGTAATGATGATTGTTTGGTTTCTGTTACTAATCATGAATGTGGTGTGAATGAGTTGATTAATGCTGTTAAATGCCCTGTTAAGATAGTGAATACAAAAAATCAAGCTAAGAAGGCTAGAAAGCAATGGCGAAAGAAGGTTAGAAAACATTGGAAACCCACACGAAGGAAATTTAGTAACATAGGTTATCATTGGATACCTTTTGGCCATAAATTCAATCTTAATGATATGTGCCCTAAATTATCTAGATCAATGCTCATTAGAAAATGGATGCCTACTGGTTGAACTATTCCTTTAAGAAGTGAACATACTTTGAATAGGTCAAATACGGACACCAGATTGCATCTATCCCCGATGATTCCATTGCTTCTACTTCGATGTGGGTATTCCAATCATCATTACTAACCAAATGGAACCCATTCTTGCATGGGGATCCCAATTATCCAGTTATCCATTCTTGTCCGTGTTCAATTGCGATCGTTCAAATCGCTACGTGGTACCGGACTCGGTCGCTCCAAGCATATGACTGGAGACCGGTCGCGCTCATGAACTTCGTGTGTAAATTCATCGGATGTTAGATTCGGGAACGATCATTTCGGTGCAATTATGGGTTATGGAGATTATGTTGTTGGTAAAAGTGTAATCTCCTTGGTATATTATGTTGAAGGTCTTGGTCATAACTTAGTCTCTTGGTCAATTCGTGATTCGATCTTGAAGTAGCCTTCGAAAACATACTTGTTTCGTTAGAGAACTTGATGGTGTGGAACTTTTAAGAGGAACACGAGGTTCAAACCTATACACCATCTCTATCGAAGATATGATGAAGTCTTCTCCAATTTGCTTGTTGTCAAAGGCTTCAAAACAAAGTCATGGTTATGGCATCGTCGTCTCAATCACTTGAACTTCGGCACCATAAATGATCTCTCCAGAAAGGACTTAGTAATAGGCTTACCTAGACTAAAGTATGAAAAGGATCATATTTGTTCAGCATGCCAATTGGGAAAAAGCAAGAAGTATGCCCACAAACCCAAACCTACGAACTCAGTTATGGAAGCTCTACATACCATTCACATAGATTTATGTGGACCCATGAGAGTGCATAATATTTTCGGGAAGAAATATGTGTTAGTTGTGGTTGATGATTACTCTCGTTTTACTTGGGTTAAGTTCTTAAGGACAAAGGATGAAACTCCAGATATCACCATAAAACTTATCAAACAGTGCAGGTTCGACTAAACAAAACTATCGAGAATCATCCGAACGCAGACAATGGAACTGAGTTTGTTAATAAAGAACTTAGTGAGTTTTATGAAAGTGTTGGAATCAATTATCAAAGAAGTGTTCCACCTAACTCCTCAACGAACGGTGTAGTTGAAAGACTAAATCGAACTCTTGTGGAAGCCGCAAGAACAATGCTGATTTACTCAAAGGTTCCAATGTTTCTCTGGGCCGAAGCCATTGCCACTGCATGCTACACTCAAAATCGATCCCTAATTCACACTTCTCATGGAAAAACTCCATATGAACTTGTCCACAATCGAAAACCTAATCTTTCATTCCTTTGTGTGTTTGGCTCATTGTGTTATCCAACAAACGAGGGTCAAGACTTAGGCAAACTTAAAGCTAAAGCGGACATTGGAGTATTTGTAGGATATGCACCAAGCAGAAAAGTATACCGAATCTACAACAAAAGAACCCGAAATATCATGGAAACAATTCACGTGACGTTCGATGAGCTGACCGGTCAAATGGCTCCTAGACAACCCAGTTCTGGACCCGCATCATCAAGTAGTCCCATCAGTTCTACTCTTGAATACGATTCTTCGCCAAAGAACTCCTTATGTACCTCCTTCGAAGATGATTTGAAGAAATTGTTTGATCCAATGTTTGATGAACACTATGAGCCAATTGCTAATGATATGTCAATTCCATCAACGAGGTCGCTCCTATCCCTGTCAATGAAGTTAACCCTTCAGTTTCAATGTCATTAAGTCAAGAAGCGCCTGATCACTGCTCTCATCAACAAATCATCAATCATCGAGTGTACATCATGGAATTGTGTCCAGCACCTTTGATGGAGATAATCCCTTTGCTACTCCTGAAGATGCCCCTTTGAAAACGTATTTGCTCCGAATCATCATCAAAACCATCTTCATCCGGAGAAATCGACTACGCTACTTCCTCAACAACAACCACACGAACACCTTAGAAAATGGACACATGATCATCCATTGGACTACATCATTGGAAATCCTCTCGTCCGAGTATCCACACGTAAACAACTTGCAACCGATGCCTTATGGTGCTTCTTCAACTCTGTACTATCCAAGGTCGAACCAAAAGACGTTAAAACTGCAATGAATGAAGACAATTGGTTCAATGCCATGCAAGAAGAAATTCATGAGTTCGATCGACTAGATATATGGGAATTAGTACCGCTCTCGACCGTGCTATGATCATTGCTCTAAAGTGGATCTTCAAAGTAAAACTTGATGAGCATGGTGATGTATTAAAGAACAAGACTCGATTGGTTGCAAAAGGATACCGTCAAGAGGAAGGTATTGACTTTGAAGAATCATTTGCTCCAGTTTCTCGTATCGAGGCAATCGAATCTTCCGGCTAATGCTGCAAGTAAGAATATGATTGTCTATCTGATGGATGTAAAGACGGCTTTTCTTAACGGAGATCTTAAAGAAGTCGTGATTCGTACCCAACCGGAAGGTTTTGTGAATCCAGAGCATCCTACTCATGTCTATCGCTTGAAGAAGGCTCTTTACGGCTTGAAGCAAGCTCCAAGGGCATGATATGATACGCTATCAAATTTTCTTCTATCTACGGATTCACAAAGGAGCAGTTGATCCGACATTGTTCACCGAGAAAGTCGGAAAACATTTAATTCACGCTCAAATCTATGTTGATGATATTATCTTTGCTTCGCGACCCCAATGAATGTGACCGGTTTTCTAAGGAGATGGGCTCCAAATTTCAAATGTCAATGATGGGACAAATGTCATTTTTCTTGGGATTACGAATTTTACAAAGTCCCGGAGGCATTTTTATTAATAAATCTAAATATGCAAATGAAATTTTAAAGAAATTTGGATTTGACACTTGTGACACCGTTGACACTCCCATGGTGGAACGTAGCAAACTGGATGAGGACCACTCAAGGATCATGGTAGATCAAACGAAATATCGAAGTATGATTGGATCCCGATGTACCTCACGACCCGATAGACCGATATCTGTTCTTTGTATGCATGTGTGCTAGATACCGTGCTAAGCCTACCAAAAGCACCTTGAAGCGATTAAACGGGTCTTTCGGTATCTCCAAGGAACCATCAACATGGGACTTTGGTACCCCAAAGGACACCGGTATGTCACTAACACCTATGCGGATGCCGACCATGCAGTTGTCAAGATACACGTCGATGCACGCCCGAGGTGCTCGATTTTGGGTGATAAGCTTGTGAGCTGGTCTTCAAAGAAACAAATGAGTACTTCTATATCCTCTACAGAGGTTGAATACATAGCCATGTCATCTTGTTGTGCTCAAATCCTATGGATGAGATCCCAATTATCTGACTATGGCTTTGAATTCAACAAAATTCCTCTGTATTGTGAAAACAAAAGTGCCATTGCTCTCTCTTGCAACAACGTTCAACATTCAAGAGCAAAGCACATCGACGTTCGACATCATTTCATTCAAGAACAAGTGGAAAAAGGTGTGGTAGAACTCTATTTTGTGAGGTCGAATACCGTTAGCGACATCTTCACCAAAGCTCTTCCTAGAGAACGTTTTGAGTTTATCCTTCCACGACTTGGTCTAAAGAGTCTACAACCGGAAACACTCAACCGTCTTCAAGAGGAAGACGAGGAGTAAAGGTCTTTCTTCATCTATCTCTTGTATATATTTTTTCAAAAAGCAAAATACAAAATTATAAAACCCTCAAAAGAAAATAGAAAAATATAAAACTTCAAAAATCCATAAAAATTTGAAAAACTCGAAAAATTCCAAGAAATATGTTTATTTTGTCATGCTTTTCTTAATTAGATATCATCTACGAACTTTGTGTTGACATTCAAAGAATGTCACGGGTTTTTAGATGTTCTTCGAATGTACATAAATTGCTTAAAAAAAAATTTTTGAGGCCGAGAAAAAATGGTGGTTTATTGTCATTTCAGGCAGTAACCCGTTTTAAAAGTAAAGAACAGAGCAATGCTTAATCTTATTTTACAAATCTCATGCTCTGATTCTTAAAACAAATGTTTGTCACCAAAAAGACAAATGTTTTCTTTCCAAATATTTTTCCGTCTAATGATTCTTCTGAAAAATATTTGTCATCTAAGGAAAACAAAATTGCTTTAAAAATACCTCGTACTCTATTATTTTTGAAAATCATCTGGGCTTATCTTTGTCAAAATCTCTAACACTCAATCAACAACACATGTCATTGATTGAGGGGGAGAATGATTTCAATTCAATCAAAAGGTTATTTTTCAAACAATTGGCACGTAAAAGAGCAAGGTCTTCTTTTGGATAATCAAAATGAACAATGTTTTATACAAGTGGTTCAAGACCTTGGCTATTGTTATGTTTTCAAAAGATATTTATGCATGAGTGGTCAATGGAGTTTAAAGTCTCAAAATATAATCCTTATCTGTTGAAATGTCTTTCAAAAACAAGTCACTATTCTCCTCAAAAGCTCTCAAAATTTAATTTAAATCAATAGAGATCACAACTCTCAAAGGATTTGAAAATTGTGATCGGGGGAGAATTTGTGATTTAAATTGGATTTAAACCGATAATTTGATAAATGGTTTTACACGTGATTAACAAGCTCTCCTCCCTGCATGTGCCAAACGATTTCAAATTTTCCATGCACATGTTAAGGGAGAGCATTTATATCAAACCAAAATGGATTAAAACGTGACTGATTTATCTCTAAGTGCGGTTTTTCCTAATATGTGCTAAACAATTTCAAAATCGGATGCACATATTGAGGGGAGCAAATTTTGAAAACCACATTCTTTCCCAAAAATATCTTCAACGTATTGAAACACCGATTTTGATCGGAAAGTAATGTCGAGATTTTTAGAAAATATTTATCAAAGAAGTGAATTCTTCCTCTTGCCTCCATGTGCCAAAATGATTTCAAACATATGATGCACATGTTGAGGAGGAGCCGTTTTCTAAAATATAAAAATGATTGGTACAAAATGTTTTGATCATGTATCACAAGTACTTGGATTGATTTTCAAATGGTTTTCAATTGGTCCCAATGGCTGATGAACAATACCAAAAGACCGACCAAATTTACTTTATGTATGGTGATATAAGGATGGTTAGGTTAGGTATTCGTTCCCACGATCCCGCCAGAACTGGAGGGATCTACCGTGGACAATCCACTAGATAGTGTAGAGTCCTTAGGTATAATAAAAAAGGAGAAAAGTGATATATGGGAAGAGTGCGGACTGAGATAGAGCTAGAACTGGAATAAACCCAACAAGGTTCTAGTCATGAAGTCTCGGTAAGCACTGAAGGGGTTGAAGAATGAAAAAGAAATGAATAAGAATAGGGTGAAAAGAAATAGCCCTCCATTATTTCAACCTTAGGGCAGAAACCGGGATCAATTCAAATGCTACTGGCTGTTACCGAGGTAACACCGGTATTGAAGACAAGACATCATGGACCCAGTGATGCACTGCACTACAACTTCCCAAGCCACTCAAGTTCCTCTTAAAAGGACTTGTTTCATTCTCACGGGGAACCGACATAATCTATCGACTTTCTCTTAGAGATTGTTGATATTGAAGGAGGAGACCCTCTCCCTAGTCTCCAAAGATAGGAACCAAATGTGCACAATTGAGTCTAGAGCCACGAGATCATCAATAAATCTCATTAAGGACACAATCAATGAAGACTCTATGTTTCACACAATGTGGAAAGAGAGAATATACTTTTAGAGTCCTACGCATTATCCTTGTGGTATTGCCAGAACATCTGAGTGATATGCAAACATATTCACAATGAAGATGGAAAGCCTTCTAGAGCCAACATCAAACAAGCTCTTGGTAGGTGGCATGTGAGATCTATCCAATAGATCAACCATGTGACAACTGAACAGAAACAATGGGGCAATTCAAATTTTTTAATCAATCCTGGTTCAGGTTATGGATTGACGGTTACCTTTGAAAAATCGGTCGCTGTGCTTAAAACTCTTTTCTCTAGCACATCGGTACGTGTATTAATATTTCAAAATAAAAGGTATTTTTGATTGATAATTGATTTTCTTTAAAACCTTCGTTGTATTGCAAAAACACTTTATTTTGAGCAAGACACGATTTTTTCAAATCTCTTTTCATCAATCGGTGAATCTCAAATTTGGTTCACTCACTCCGTGTTGTCTTCTTTGAGACGTTCCGGTTTGAGAACGGCTAGAGCATCTGCGAAACCCTGTCAAGGAGATTCTTCGAATTATACGATCACAGGCGTACTTGTTGATCAACGGGAACCGTGGGCGTGTACCTCAATTCAACGAAAGTGATCAAAGACACTTTCGTGCACTTTATTGCTAACGTTTTATGCGGGTACACCGACGCTTCGCGGTGATCGTAATTGAGAGGTCAATCCATAGCCGCATGCTCACACAACACATTCATCTCTAAAGAAATCATGATAAAAGCATCAACGACTCTGATATTTTTCACTCCATGCTTCTGGCTACGCAAATATCATGAATCAACAAAGCTTCCGCTACTCGATAAGAAGAAATCATGATCCGAATGTGAGCATGTCGGTCCCTTGTCACAACGTCACATAATGTCAACACCGCAATGGAAGAGTCAGAGATTTATGCAAGCTGATGATCTCAAAGCTGGCCAAAAACTCATCATCACGTGGATAAGTTAAAGACCTCCACTTGAATTATTCAAACATGGATAACATGAAGAATCAAAGACTACGAGATACTGAGCAAATAACTTAAACAAGAATTCAAGAACAATCTTAATGTAATATCAGTTTGTATTCTGTATAAATTGAGGTGACCTCCCTTAGGGGGAGATTTTTAGGAATTAGAAAATTCAGTCATTAAAGTGTCGGTCACTTCAAGTATATGTAATCATTAGAAAGCTCGTAGTCGTAGTTATTTAATGTTAGTAAGTAGTTAGTTAAGTAAAACAGTGGAGGACGGACGGGTCTTTACCCATTGTATGCCTGATCCACAGCCCGTAGGTGACATTTATTGTAAGACACTATAAATACCCTCTACCTCCCAAGGTAGAGGGTTGGAGCTTCAATACCATTTTTTTTGTTTCACATAGTTTCCAACTCTCTTCCTTTTCTCTCTCTAAACATTTGTATACGCCTCATGTGATTATGGTTTGATGTGTTTGTGAAATCCTATATCTTACAGTTTTTGATTGCTTGCTTATCTTATAATGTTTTAGTAACTCAGTTAGAGATGTAGACTAAGTTGATAAATCATGTAAGCTGAAAACAACTGTCTTACAAAATTTTCTTTTCAAAGGTTCAAGTGTTAAAATATGCCACCTCAAAAATAGTTAACAGTTCATCAAAATTTTAATATGATTTCTAAAACATTAAATGCTACTTATCTTTATTGGTCATGGGTTATCTAATCAAGAGAAAGGTTTATAATAATACATTAGTATTTAAGTAGAAGGAAATGTATTTTTGAACCTTGCATATATTTGAACTCACAAGAATTGTTTTACACATGTAGTATTTTACAAAAGTTGTGTTTTGTATAAAATGGTTGGGATAATTATTTTACACTCCTTGAAATGTCAAAAACTATGAATATTATATGTAATAATAAATTGTTTTTCGCACACATAAATAAACCACAATATTGAAGTAGTAAGCTAACATGTCAGTATTATTAACCTCACACATACAACAAGTATTAAATTTAATGGAGAACATTCAATAAATCCTTATTTATTTTCTTTATTAAAAAGAGTGGTCGTGAGGGTCAAGAAAAATTTCAAGTATATATCAGTTCATTATTCAAATTATGATTGATATCATTATCGAATCTAATTGACAAGTTTTCTTGTATGAACATGAAATTGGAGTCATTATTTGTCTAGCTTCAAGATAAAATCAAAATATAAGAAAATACATTATCTTGAACTTACATACTCAATCACACTCGATTGTTATGAAAATAATGACGTCCTTCTCAAGATAAAAAGAATATGCATCATATCATAACCCACACTTGTGTTGATGATGTTATATTGAGTCTTCTTGTCCAATGGTTGTGTTTTAAATATTAAAAGATGCATAAATTACACAATGAAGTAGGATTGACGACTTGAATATTTCATCTGAAATATTTAAGAATTTACTTTGCAAAGCAATTTGTAAATATGTCTTTTTCGGAAAATCAAATACGAGCAAACAAACAACATATGTGGACTCTGCTCATGAACGATTCAACACTCAGAATCACATGTATTTCTCATATCAAAATATTGACAAAGGATAACTTATATCCTATGCACTCTGTTTGTAACACCCCGAAAACACGGTCTAGCGGAAGCATACGAGCCATTGGGTGCTACAATCTTGGTATCACAACATAAGGTATAAAGAATGGTTTTTATTCCATTTATTTAAAATAAAATTCATTAATTGAAAACCATAAGTCTACATTAATGAAAGTAGTGCGGAAATAGGCCCAAAAGATAATTAAAGCGGTCTCGTTTATTCATCAGAGTTGCCTATGACCATGCCCCTTGCCAAGCGACTTCCAATAGTGAGCTATCGTCTTAAACCTGATAACACATGCTAAAAGGTCAGCTTACGCTGGTGAGTTCATAGAGTTTAGTTACAAAAGTAGTAGTGGACCTGATAGAGTTTAATTGCTATGTGCGACTAAGGCAGACATATAATACACATTCCATTCAACAATCAATCCAATCCATAATCCACAACACAATCGAGATCTCAACGGGGCCCCCAGCGACTCTAGTCCAAAGACTTTCGTAGCAAAGTATAGAACGATTGCTAACCCCGGACTAGGTCGAGGTAGAAGTCTACTCTTAGCTAGGCAACAAGTTATAGCAATTAGGATTGCTACCCTAGTCTAAGGCAACAAATACCGCACATTTATCTAGCCAGGCACCACGTTATAGCAAAGATTAGAGCAATGCTACCCTGGTCTAGATCGGTTACACTTAGCTAGGCATCACGTTATAGCATAGGAATGCTACCCTAGTCTAAGTCGACAACTGTCGCACGTCTAGCCTTTCCTAGTCAACACATTAGCAATTTAAAAGAGTAGTGGCAGGTCCAAGAAATAGTGTGCATTCTCATAAACACGTAAAACGTTCAATCACCCAATCAAATATACCAAACAACAGTCATTCCAAAATAATATTCACGTATCCAGTTATAGTTTGTTAAAAACAACATGTATTCTCCCCCAAACTAGTTATGAAAACATTTGGAAAGAGGGGCTATGAAACTCACCTTAGCCACAACAATGCACTATTAACTATTGACACGACTGGCATCTAAAGCTAATCTTCATGTCATCCAGAAGATCGTACGACAAGTACGATCGAATAGAAGTGACGCAACCTAATGCGTATACGATAATCTTAAAATACAGCTCATACGATAGAGAAGTTGATAAAAGTAATGTTTCATAGTTTTCGTGGATCATTCATGTCGTTACTTTCAAAAGTTCATTATCGTTCCCAAAAGTTTATAATTAATATCTCAAAAGTTTAGTTTTAACGTTTCGTGTGGTGGTAAGAAACATAGACGCGATGTACAGCTCACGCGAAAGAAGAGACGACATTGACAGAGTCGAGACATACTGACCATAACTCACACCAAAAAGGAAAAGACATCAACCAAATCAAAAAATACTGACAATACTCAAGCTAGTCAAAGACTAGGAAATGACGACATCTTATTAAATATCAACAGCTTAACTTGTTTCCCCATAGTCCCAATGTTCATGTTTATTATACAATATAAGTTTCCATTTATCGCTCAATCAATAAAGGTTTCTCAATCGTTACACGCATTTATACAAGTTTATAATAAAGTACGCCATATAAAGTATATTATCATAGTATTTTATAACAACATATTCGCTATTCAATATTTCCAAAACATAACGTCTTTATCATACCGTCTTCTCAAAATAACATTTCCCAACAAGTTTATAAAAGTTGACTTGTTTATATAGAACACAAGTTATTCTCGCAGTTGATAAAAGATTTATAATTGAGTAAAACCGTATTCATTGACAATATATGTCTAATTATTTTGCTATTAGTTAATATGAGAAAATAGAATATTTAAGCATATCGCGAAACAAATATATTAAACTCATTTAAACCAAAACGCTTAATAAAACACAACCTACTAATCAATATAACTTGTTATCAATAGTTATTCCAAGTTTATAAAACATAGTTAAATACTTATAAGTTATATCATATATGTAATATCCATTATTAATTATCAGTCATAGTTTATCATACCGTTTTATATGTACTTATTCGTCATTCGACCACGTCTAATATCGGGTATCGCAATAGCCTTACCCCATTATAGTCGTATAAGTGATTTGTTAGCAAATCAAGTTGTTAAGTTTATATATATATATATATACTAGTGTCAAAACCCGTCCGATGGACGGGTATGACTTGTGGTTTTTATTTTTATGATTTTGTGGATCAAATATATACTAAAAAGTATTAAAAAGTTAAATGAAACGGTTAAGATCTATAATTGATGTTACCATAATTCATAAAACGGCTAAAAGCAGGTAAGTATTTTGATTTTTGGTTTTTATTTTTAGGATTTAGTAGAACAGTTCTATACTAAAAAGTAATTAAAAGTTAAATGAAACGGTTAAGATCTATAATTGATGTTACAATAATCCATAAAACGGCTAAAAGCAGGTAAGTACTTTGAATTGTGGTTTTTATTTTTAGGATTTAGTAGAACAAATATATACTATAAAGTTAATAAAAGTTAAATTAAACGGTTAAGAACTATAATTGATGTTACCATAATCCATAAAACGGCTAAAAGAATATATACTACTTTAATGTTACTATAATTGATGACTTGTGATGTTTTGCTTTTCGAATTGCAAGTTTATTTAGTTTACATTTTGTAATATATATGATGCACGGTGTTGTTTTGAAAATAAGAGTTGCACAAACTTGGTTGTTTAGTTTATGTATTGCTTTACGAATTGGAAGATTTATGATGTATGAATGTTTTTTTTAAATAATGGTTGCATAGGTTTTTTTTTTTTTTTTTTGGTTGTTTTACGTATTTGTGAGTGGTTGTATTTAGTGGTTTCTTTTAAGAAGTTGGTCATTGATGAAGTTTTTTGTATTTATGTTTCAATTTCGTTACATGCGTAACTATGGTTTCTTATTTTGTTGTTGTTCCTATTGTGTGCATGAGCAATTGGTGTTATTATTACATCCTATACATGTATAGGTGCTTTTATTGTGTAAAATATTTATTATTAGTATTTTATTTATTTGTTATGTTTATTATATTATATAATATATAATCTAAATAGGCTATGAAATAAATCTTGAAACATTACATGCCATAGTTTGAGACACTGCCTACCCGCCAAATCTAATAAAAAAAATATACCACCCTTCTGACAAAAGAATATACCACGCTTCTCGTGGACTACATTCACGACTGTCTCACATTCTTCGACACGCTCTTTGGTCCAGATTCCCGGTGTTTCAGGGTACCTTTAGAAGTCATATTTTACAATGTCAAGCTCATCTAACCTTTCAAGACTACATATTTGATAAAGTTATGTAACTTTGTAATTTT
The DNA here is from genome assembly GCA_910596185.1 of Chrysanthemum makinoi. Lineage (NCBI taxonomy): Eukaryota > Viridiplantae > Streptophyta > Magnoliopsida > Asterales > Asteraceae > Chrysanthemum > Chrysanthemum makinoi. The sequence goes on along the minus strand of OU343222.1, from coordinate 135,279,757 downwards.
CAGCATGTTTTCTAGGTCTATAATCATGAAAGGGTAAATTTCAAGGTACTTACCCTTGGGCATCATTGACATATTTTACTATAACGAAAGAAGACGGGTAACCTTGACTTTTATTAATGAAACTAAAAACCAATGGACAATGTATTATGAACGGACATTTAACATAGAAATGATTCATTAGAATGACTGATATAGAACGTGAAGCCACAATACCCGCACTGTCATTTGCTCCCAGCGTTCTTTGACCCAAATTTTTGTAAAGCCCCACTTTCCAGTACTTCCCTTCTGTAAAATGTGTCAAGATTCAGGTATGCCAGATGACCCACCTGTCAAAATTTAAGATTTCACATTTAAATTAATGGAAACATTAACTTTGAGTTTCGTTTAACACAAATAATTTCATTTTCATTTGATATTGAATTTTTTCCAATCCCATCATGGCTGCAAACGCTATTATGGTCGGTCAGGTTATTTTTTGCGTTTTTGTGTTTTTTAGTTTTCATGGCCTGCCCAGGGCGGACATGACTTATAATTATCGTTGACATATTTTACTATAGCTAAAGAAGACGGGTAAAAAATGGTTGGAAAAGTGTCCAATGAATAAATTAAGTAACTGTTAATAAATATGACCAAAGTTGCCACCATCACCGTACCATACAAACAATGAAACACTTTATCACAATCACGAGTGATGACCACTGAAGATTCAAGGTTGCAATCCAAGCATAATGCAATCAAAGATACTTCAGGACAAGTACTTAAATAAGCATTCCCAAACACCCTCTTAACCAGCTCTTTAGAATTTAACCCGTTATGGTTGTAATAAACATTAAATGTCATCAAAGCCTTATTATCTTCGGTAGCTGAAGCCACTAAATCAGATGTCTCGACCAGTTTGGATGGTAAAATTGAAAAAACAGCAAAGTTATTATAAATTATAATAGGAATCTAAGCGTGATAATCTAACTACTCACTGTACTGGTAACCTTGATAGCCGGATCCAAGTAAATATAAGAATGTATTGATCTCGCCACTGTTATAAGCTAAAGGAAATGGCATGTCTCCTGTATACATTGACAGAGACAACAGTTTGTTATTCTTATTAACCAAGAATGGCTGATTGTTTATTGCCGATGATCACAACAGTTTGAACGGTTGTATGGTCTACTTATATCATATTTTCTATTTCACTTCCATCTTTTATGAAGTTGAGCAAGTGATTAACAAAATAATTTTTGCTTTCCTTAACCGCTAAGTGGAGCATTGTGTCACCATTATTGTTTAAAAAAAGATATAAGTTGATACTTATTAAAACTATTTATGCAATCGGATTTACTTTGGACACCTTCCAATGTTTTCTTTTAGGCTAATTATATATTTTTACCCAAGTGACCCGCTAGAGATGAAAGATAACAAAAATCGTCCCATTTATAAGTAAATGCTAATTGTCATGTACCAATTAATTGTATATATAACTTCCATCAATGAGTGATTGTTGAAATATAATTGCTGAGTATACTTGATAAATTTGGTCAAGTAGAAAATGGGTCATAGTCAGGGAACATAAAAATTTCTTTGTAGAAAGCTTATTTATGCAAATACTCAGGGTGCGTTTAGTTGGAGAAAAAATTCTCTTGTTTTCTATCTCTAGTTTTGTAAAAATTTGGATGGGAAATTTATCTCCACAAAACACTTGAAAATATAGAAAATGCGTTTAGTTGATATTTGTATTTTCTATTTTGAAGAAGGGAGGGAGGGTTGGGGGTTACAAAGGAAAACAAGGAAAACAACTAAAATTTGTTTTCTAATTTTCCTTGTTAGATTAGGAATAGAGGATTTTGTGTTTTGCAAAACATTTTGTTGGAAAATGATAATTTGAACTCTATTTTCCTTGTTTTCCACAAAATATTTTTTAGAAAACAAGGGTGTTTTTCCCCAATTAAACGCACCCTCAGTATCTTATTATCTTAAAAGATTAGTTTTTAACAACCACTCACTGGTAAACTTTAGGCTCAAATAAAGCATTGATCTGCATAAATGAAAATGGACCATCCTTTCCCTTGGCTTAGTATGATGTTGATTAATTAATTTTTGATACTGAATATAACATGGAGCCGTATGGGATTGAGGTTTGAATATAACAGGTAACAAATACTGCTGCCTAATCACATCAACAGACAGTGGCGGAGCCAGGAGTAAACTTCAGGGGTAGCGGAAAAAAAAAGTTAACCATAATTTTTTTTTAACCGTACATTTAAATAATTAAAAAAACACAATAATAAAATAAGTTAAACAAATACCTAATACATCTCAAAAATCTCCTTTTCGGTCTTTCATAGCTTGAAAACGAACCATTACATCCTCATTCGTTACTTCGTCAAATGTCTCTCCTTCAACAGAACATACCATAGCATTGTTCAAATATTCATCCCCCATTCGATTCCGCAAATCCGTTTTAATAAGCTTCATTTTAGAAAAGCATCTTTCAACAGTTGCGGTTGAAACTGGTAAAACCAATGCAAGCTTCAAAATCCGATAAAATAAAGGAAATGAGAGATTTTTTCCCGTATCCACCATTACCCGAGCTAGGTGACAAATCCCATCCAAATTCAAAAATCTATCATCTTCCTTTACCGAGTGATAAAAGACTTTAAGCTCACCCAAAATACACCCCCTATAAAATTGAACCACAATCTAATCAGTAACTTACTAACTTGTCTAGACTTTCAAAAATCAATTACATATAATAAAATTACATAAGGCAGGAAGGGGCGAAGGGGGAAGGGCAGAAGCAAAATCAACCCTTAATTCCTAATCTAATCACTAATCTAAAATCACAACCAAAATTAACCCTAAGTCCCTAATACTAAGAATGAAAATTAATAAATTATTAAATAGACTTGAAAGTTTGAAATTACCTAAGGGGTAAGGCTGTAAGCGTGTGCGTGTAAGGCAGGAAGGGGCGAACTCCGAAAGGCAGAAGCATAAGCTTTTAAGGTTTTTTTTTCTTCTGGTCTCTAACTCAGTAACTTGTGTAGTTGTGTAGACTTTTATTTTATTAAATTGATAGGTTTTGTATGTTTTTTATGGTGGAGAACAAGCTGTCATCAACATATCACTTTTAACTTTTTAAAGTGTGTTTAAAAATGGGCCTTGGAGTTATTTTTAAACATTTAGTGGGATTGGGCCTTAGAGTTTTTTTGGAGTTTTTTTAAAAAATGATATGAGTCTTGTCAAATTTATTTAGGGGTAGCGAAAATTTGTTTCAGGGGTAGCGAAACACGAAATATAGTACGAAAAACGTAAAAAAAAAAATTTCCACTACCGGATAAAAGTTCAGGGGTAGCACTTATGATATCAGAAATGCAATCAGACTCGTATCTCCGAGATTTAAGCTTAATGGAGCATGTGTATAATAGTTATGTGTCACTTATAGTTTAGCACAAATATGTTTTGATTGTCAAAATATTAAAAGCTTAAACACATCTTAGTCTCATGCTTTTGTTTTTCTACAATATACTTATATCATCATATTAATGAAATTATATCCATTGATACTTGTTCAAAGATTTTCGAACTGGCCAGCATTTAAGTGATCCCGATTCTCTAACGATGTCAAACCAAGACCTTCATTTTCATGATTTAACCATCCACCAATGTCTGCCTTGGAATGGACCAAATAATAAACAATTAATGTAATCATTGAGAGAAACGTCAAGGCAGCCCCTGCAACAAACACACCTTTTCGCAGGGTTTCACAGCTTAGGTCGTTTCCACCATATATGGCTTTATATTTAGTGTGATAAGAATTATTTGCAGATGCCGCAATCAAACATGTTTATGCTACTCAAAAGGTGACCTTGTTCACATGTTCAAAGATTATCAAATATCAAATCAAGGCCTCATCATAGCTTTTAATTGACAATCATCTGATTAGATGCGCCCAAAACAGACACCTAACCTAACCGGGCCTGGCTCAGGCATAAAAATAGCCAGGTCCTTCATATATGATGTATGTAAGTGATACATTCTACAGGATACTATTATAAAGCACAACTGTTGAATGTAAGGTATACTCGTGTAAAATGCATGCTTAGCCAATAAAAGTAAAGCTGAAGAACTATTCTTGACATTTAGACTGTGGCCTAAGATGTCAGGACTATCGTCAGTATTGTTAAAGGTCCAAAACTATAGATTCTTACATCATTGATGCCATAGTGCAATGTCATAAACCACATGGACACCTGTTGCAGTCTCAATAAAAGATGAATTTCCTTTAATGGTATCATGTTGATGCTATAGACCATTACTCGCAATGTCTTAAACCATATGAAGACCTTACTAACCTCAACTTGATCTAACAGTTAGAGAATCAGAGTAATGACAGTTACTGCAAGACTGGATGTCGCATTAACGTGATTCAATATACCCAACATACACCCTTGACCACCAAAATGTTTACAGATGATATTATCAAAGTTACTAAATAAGATAAGATACTAATTAAGATAGGATAATGAGCCCCATAAGGTCTGAGGTTTGCTATCTATTATTTCCCCTATACTATACATTTTATTCATATTCAAACTGTCAACTGTCATACAACTTCCTTTATCAGTCACACATGCGGCTTCAATATATACTTGTACCAAATAAGGCTACATATTCAGTAAGTATCTGATCGTACAAGCATCCAAGGCATATAATGCGTAAACATCAAGACAGAAGTTGGTTCAGTGACAATCAACAGATGAAATTTTAACATCAGGAGTGACCAGAACTCAAACTAATGAAAAATTCAAAGCCTACTTGAGGCTAAATCATTTATCCAATCACAGCCAAAAAGATAGTATCAAATAAATGCAAGCACATTATAATAACAAATAACCAAAATGATTAAAGCGTACCACATACCTATCAGCTAAATCAGTACCTTCTCTTGGAGATCAAAACTACATATATGGGTTTAAATTCGTCGCCTTGTGAGCCCTCATTCACCTTTCTGTTCGTGCTAGGAAACATTTTCAATCCTGCAAATAACAAGTTCTACATTAAACCAAGAGGTATATTGCTTATGATTTAAGTAACTAAGGTTCTAAGTTGATGTTGTTTAGGTATAAATGTAAAACTTACTGCATTAGTCACTGACGCATGATAAAGCAACATATAATTGTCGCAACTATAAGTAGTAAGTAACATAAAGATACTCAAGTCATAATCACTGATGTGTTTGTACCCATAATTGGACCCACATTGATAACCCTACCTATTTCCCACATACGTGAAATTCATAACTGGTCACTACCGCATTCAAAGTGCCTTATAAGTTCTGTGATAATATTCAATTGTGTATGCTAACCTTAGTCTTGGTCTCCATCATTTTTCTTTCTTGCGATGGTTCTTTTGCCATTGGAACGTCAATTTCCTCTTCTTGAATAAGCCGGAATGGCGTAAAATGCGTAGTACGACTTATCCTGAAAAGAATTTATTGCTTCCCATAAAAATACGGAAATAACATACAATCTTATTTTCGAAATGGAAAACTGCTAGACATTGGTACCCGAAGATATAAGTTATAGTTCTGGATTCGAAGCAGACCTACAAAGACTATTTAAATGGTTCTTAGTGTGTACGGTTTCATGTTTAAAAGATCTTGGAATAGGTATTTTTATATTTTATCAATACTGAAGTTCTCATTTAAAGTTAATACTTTTTTATTCTAAATTACACAAACTCAACAAAACAATTGGTCGATAATTCGTTGTTGGGCTGTAGTGCCACAACAGTTTTGAACATGTATCAATTGGTTAAGTGGTGAAGTTATCTAAACCCCTTCTTTTGGCACATGCAATGTCAGTCTCATAAAAACACCTCATGTTTCTTTCAAGATGATAACACCATCAGTCATTTCATCTCGCTAAACCACACTGCTTATGGTGTTCCTCACCCTTCTTTATCTTATACACACCAAACCTAACAAATACATCATACCTAATAAGCATAAACTAATTCAAATTTCTAAGCATTTTTGTGATAGATTACTTGTCATCAAAACCAGCGTAATTATACGCAGCCACCTGATATTCCTACTAAGATTTTTCAGATAAACACGATGCAGACTTAAGGTGTACTCGAGTGACAACTGTCTCAAAACTACCACAAACCTACCACATTTGTTGCTTTCCAAAAGGTACGTGATACAAGTTCATCTATAAGACTTAAAGGGTGTTTAGAATTGCTTATTTATTTCCGGGTATCTGCTTAAGAATAACTAAATGAGTAGATATAGTTCAATCTCCCTAAGGCTGTTCATTCTCCTTCACGCTATTCAGACACCTAATGGGTTGATTTCGGTCATGATTTATCTCTAACAACTGAAAAGGTAAGATCATAGTACTTAAAGAAAAAGGAACGAGTCAAATGGGCCGAAAGTCTCCAAAAGGTATGTCAGTTGCATCAAAACTCCTACATCAGATAACTAATATAAGTAGTACTAACTAAGGACTTATTTATTTGCTAATGATTTAAAATTGTGAGGTTATAACATATAGTATGTATATATTTATTTGTATAAAAATATATATATACAAGGATTTAATGTGAATATCATCCTAGACTTATGCCCAATATGCAGCAGTTTCAGTCCACCAACTCCAGATTGACTACTCTTCTAGTGAAAATCAACCGTACGATTAGGCTTCTTTTCATGCCAGAGCACTCAACTGATATACATAGCCATGAAAGCAGGTCATCTGATAACTAATATAAGTAGATAAGCGGAATTCACATAGACATCTCCTATAGAACGATTGTAAGCTAAAATTTCTTATTATTCACCATATTATGATAAAAGAAATGCAAGGGCATAAACTGAGAAGTGTGGGTACATGTTTTAGACAGATCAAGAGCCTCATGTATCTCTGCCCTAGTTTCATAAAGATGCAAACAAATCATATAAAGGGTGGGAAGTCTAACTGAGGACTTAACAACGAAAGCATATGAGAGAGGATCAACATGAGGCGTAGTTAAGAGATAATATTTTACCTATGTTAGAATTTAGGTTGCTAATGTGTGTTCATTTAGATACAGATTGAATACCTTACATCTGTTAACAATTATAAATCTTGGTCCAAACTGATTATTTTCGCCACCAATAAGTTAAAAGCTCTAATCCAGAAGACAAACGGTGAAAAGCGACAAAATGAACAATAAAAAAATAGAAGCAATCAATATCATAACAGAGAAGATATTACAGCACAAACATAATCAGATAACATATTTTATGGTTGGTCTGGGCTGGGCTGATAGAACATATATAATTACATCTTTAATATCATAATATGTATATACAAAGTTGAAAATTCTAACCTTGGACGTCAAGACTGTTTCAAGCACTTTAATTTACGCCCTTTTGAAGTACCCATGTTATAATGACAGGTAGTTAAATCAACTTGATGAGTGGCACCTTCATATTGATTTGGCAAAAAGCCTGACAGGTATTTTTTGCCAAAATTCTGTAGGGGAGCAACCCATCACTGCCATAGTGCCACCCCATATACCAACTCTGTGACGCTAAATGCAGTATCCCTAGACAATCAAGGTGACATAACATGGTCAGACATCATTGTTTATTATAAAACATAATGAAGTTTAATTACATGCATAAAACTAACACAAAACATTATAGTTTTTTAAAAAAAACACCTGTTGATGACCTAAGAACATTCGTACCAGTTTCTCGAACATTGTTATCTTTGTTTGCTTTTGAAATCCTTGCACTTTGTCTTAACCTGGCTTGCTCTTTTTGTGCCTCCATCCTTATATCCATATCTGCTAACAGTGTCAAACATAAAACTCAACAAAAACAATATCCGATTTCTGCTTAGAGTGTAAAACTAAAAAATACAAAACCTGTTAAACACATAAATCGAAGAAAAAAAATTAGGGATTATTAACCTGTAAAACTAATAAGTCGAAAAAACTTGTTAGGGATTGTTATGATTTGGAATAATATAATAGGGTGTATTTATAAAGAAAAAAATAGGTTAAAAATATTTAAGGAATAATTATCTTGTAAGTAACATATATCATATAATTATTTTAATTGTTATCTTCATAATATAGATTTACATCTCCTTATTTGTATTGATTTCAAAGATATAAATCAAAAAACAGTTTACTCTAGTGGTAAGTTGTTTATTAAACTCATGAATGACCCAAGTTCAAATCCAATACATGACTTATTTTTAATTAAACAATTTTAAAAATAAAAATTAACAAATAAAAAACGAATTTTAAAATCTAAACAAAAAAAAATTGTACATTTATTTAACATATAAAAAAGGAATTTTAAAATTTAAACAAAAAAAATTGTACATTTATTTAAAAAAACGCCATGTCATTAAAAAAAATTAAAAAAAAAATGCCACATAAATACATTGATGACATGGAAATATGACATGGCATTATGGGATGCCAAGTGGCATTTTATGTGGCATGCCTCCTCTTATATATATATAATATATATATATATATATATATATATAGACAACTAACCCGTAGACATATGTTATTTACATTTCGTTAATGATCGATAACTCATGTACATTCAACCCGTCATATAATCTTAATTAGTTCAATATTACCCCTTTTCGATATTTTACATCAATAATCGTTTACAACTCATAATCTTCACGTCTAATTCAATTTATACCCACAACCCATTTCACTTTGTATCCGATATTGTTATATATTTAACTCGTTACATGATTCAACTAACCCATTGTCCATGCCGGTTCATTTGCTTCAATGTCTCATGTTAACAACATTTTACAACTTAATAACAATTATTGAGCCTTTAGTTGAATTGAACCCGTAACCCACATCCTATCGGAAATGTAACAAATATACCAATAACAAGACACATACTCATGTTAGTCCTAAATTAATTTAACCCGGTACTAGCCCAAGACACTATTGTTTTTACTAAATTTGCACCAAAAATCACCACCACTTGACTTGTTGACCGGATACACAAACAAACCAACATCAGAACTCCACAAATTTGAGACTTACATGCTGACACGACCCATGGTTTGACTCGTGACCGAGTCCACATGGCTTGACCCGACTCGGTGAGTGGCCTGACCCGACTCAGTGAGTGAGTCCACTCGCACCAACAAGATAACAAACACCCCATCTTTTCCAGATTTACTTACAAAGTTTCTTACCACACAAAAATTTATAAAACCGACTTTTAATTAATCCGTCTTATCAATCAAGCGCTATAACTGGTTTAACAACTTTTATCCACTCGACATGTTTATAAAAATAAAAATGTTATGAATCCCCATTTCATTGTCCACGAAAGTACAACCAAGATAATATATAAATGATTATATGAAATCGGTAAAACAGAAAATGAAACATAAGTGATACGGGTCATTTTACCGTGAGAAAAGGAGGAGAGACGAGGGCCGTGTGGCGTCCATTACAAGTTCAACTCGTAACCACATCCAAGCTTGACCCTTGATACTCGTTTTACTTGAAAATCCTAGGCGTCTGAATCTTGAAATCAAGATTGAAGGCGCGTGAGAGAGATTTAACGTGAGAGTTTTATGAAAATAGAACCACGGGATCCCGATCTACAAGATGGGATGGGTGGTGTAGGTAGAAGAGGTGGCCGGAATTTGGCCGGATTCAGGTGACGGCGCCGGAACCCTAGTTTGGGTCACCGGAAAACTAGAGAGAGAGAGAGAGGAAGAGTTATTTAGTGTGTGTGTTGGTAGAGAGAGAAAGAAAATGGGTGAAATGAGAGAAGTGGTGAGGGTGGGGGTATTTATACTCCAAGGGAGGACTAGACTTGTACACTCAAAACCACAAGGGCGAAAACGAAACTATCACAAGGGACCCTAGATGAAACTTTGTAAAACTTTCGATATATTAGGTTCGGGACTCGTTTAAGCTAGCAAACAAGGGATTCGTGACTCGAGAGTTACACCAATGTTTTTAGAATAATATTTCCAATCAAAACGACATATAATACGACTCGTATCTCAAATTTGCTAAACGATCGCTCAAATCGATGTTTCTCCAATTACGATGCATCGAGGAATTTTATGAGTTGTCACATTGTTCTCTTTATAACATGAATGGTTATGTTACAAGAAAATACAATAAATCTTGTTTAAAAAATATAGGATATTAGATTTTGAAAGTAACCTAATACGACGCGTGTCATTGCATAAACAAGTAAAATACATTCATTAAACTATATACTAAAATACGTTTTTTCCTAAATAGTTCATAAGAGTAAAATTGTATCATCTTGGATAAGCATATTTGTTGACAGTGACAATATGTCTTGTCTCAATGACACATCGTAATACATTTAGAAGATCTATTATGGTAAGTAACCTTAATTAGATTTTTTTCTCAAGATATACTAAGGAGTATTCTTGAAACACTTTCTTTAAATGTGTTAAAATAACAACTCAATAATCGAAGATGTCATCCATGAGTTCATATAATACACCATCCAAACCAAATAATCTCTAAATCTCAAACACATGATTAAAATACCGCACTTGCCTTTGTTAGGATTTTGTTAGAGAAATGTCGTCTTCAGTAACCGGAATTTAAAATATAGTTAGTTGAGTCATATTAGGACATGTACTAACAGAATTAGCTAATATCATCTTTGTTAAGCTTCGATAGCAAAATATAGGAATTCCAATTTTTCTAATATGAGAATGACTACTGGAAAACCTATTGTACTAGAAATTCAATTTGACCTAACGGTTGAATATATTGCAGGAGAGAAGTTGGGTTTGTGGTAAACCTGTAAAAGTGGTCGTGTTTAGCCTTAATTGAGCACCACTAGTGATAGTCTCATACTCATTCTTTAACTTGAAAAATTTTCATTCCTACATTTGATAAAGATAGTTTACATCAGTGAACTTTGTCTCCCATTAGGATTGCAACTTGAACAAGTAGTAATTAGGATTCTTATTAACGAACCTAAATTACTTGCATCCCACATATGTGTTTTTGATGTTTCAAAATGACTATTTGTTCTTTTGAGATATGATTAAATGTCTTCATGCTTTCTTAAATGCTAAATTATTACTGGTTTAATTATTGAATGCATGTTTATTAGAAAGATTTTGTTTAATATTATATCTCTTAATATATAACCATGATATACATGCTCTTATGTGCTAAAAGTCAACATTTTTGTAATCATGCTTCGTATGCATCTCTTTACATGACTTATGTGTTATTTGTGCACCTACACTATGTCGGCTTAATATAACGGACTAGGTATGCCTATCATGATAACCTCTTAGATGTCATATAGTCTTGCACGTTAATATCTTTTATCACTATGTGATGCATGCTTAAATGCATTTACATGCTTAAACCCTTGAGTATTATGCACCTAGGAAATATCTCCTCATACTAGAATATCGCTCTTATGGTCTCTAGTACCACAAATGGTCATAATAGTCGAAAAATGATCTTAAATAATCCACTCTTCCTTAGGGTCTCCCAAAGTCTTTGTGCACACATTTCGTTAATCATCTCGCTCTCTTTCAAATAACCCACTCCTTTTTCTAGGAAAGGTTAGATACATATCTAATACTCCTCCAAGTAGGTTTGACAACTTAAATATTTCATTCAGAATATTCAAGTAATTTAGCTTGCGACTGCAAATGGTAAAGGTCATATCCAAAAATTCTTATTCAAGCTTTTTAACTACATAAGTTAAAAAGCTCATCCATAAGCTAAAATCTAACATCAACCTTCGGGTGATAAAGGACTTACGAATTCCTACATAAGTGATTCGTAGTTCACCAACCAATAGACATCACCCTCTCACTCTACTATGAGTCTCTTAAACTTTGATCTTCATATTCCATCACTACCATGGGCTACCCCACTCATCTAAACTTTCTTGGTATTCATTATCTATAATTCACTTATCATTTACACCTTTCCTCCTTCTAAACATTTTCTAATCATTTGTAAATTCTCTTCTTACCCAACAAATTATTATTCATACCTTTCCACACAATCCCAACATTCCTATAAAAATTCTTTACCAAATCCCTAAATCATTCATTAATCATTATTGCCCAATTCTTTTATTCTTAATGGCAATATGATTTTCACATAATCAATCCTTTGATTATTCTTATCATCATCATTATTATTGCCTAACTCTTTTCTTATTAATAGTAATATGATTCTCACATAATCAATCCGGCCGATTATTTTTATCATTTCATTAAATCCGGGAAAAACAGAGAAAACTGGAAATACTCTGCACCCCACTGCCGACGGTCCCAAAAACATGCGGGCGATCCCTTATATATACGGGATCGTCCCTTATTTACTAGATCGTCCCCATTAAAGGTGTCACAAACTGGTTCATTTTTTTTCTTCTTCTACATCTTTGAAAAATATTTTGAACCTTCCTATACAATGCTTCATCCAAAATTACAACCATTTTGATTCTCTAATCACCTCCTTCCTCACCAAATCCCTCATATTTTCAATTCCCATGGCTCCTCAACTAGAGTTTCTTCCTCTCAAAAAGCCTAGGTTAACAATTATTCCACAAAGTACATCCATCAAAAAAGAGAAAATTCCTTTTCTTCTTCCTCACCATACTCATAGTTCACACTACTACCACCTATCTTGTCCCACATCAACTACCTCTTCACTTTTCTAACATCCACTTCTTCTTATTAACACACCCAACAAAACTAGGATCGCATGCACCTTCTTTGATCATGTCATGTTTATCATTGTAACTGCAAACGGTCCTTTCATTGTTTCCCCACACACATTTCTTCTCATTCTCTTCAACATAAGCCTAAATTAAACCACCAACTTCAAATACAAAGTCTCCTATCTTCCTCATTTCTTCTCATCTTCACATCATCCTTGCCAATCTTGGCTTAAAACTTTCTTTCTTTATTTTCATTCATCCTTCCCAACTTCTCCACTTTACAAATTCATATCATCCTTCTTATCATCCCATATCGCTAAGATATTAGAAACTTGTCTTGATTGCATATGTCTAGTCTCAATTCTTTTGTGTCATACTTTAGAGAACTCTTATCTAAGTTATGCATGTCTTGTTTACCAATAGTATCTTGCTATATACATCTATCATCATTATTATATATATGTGCACTTGTCTACTAACTTTGTTTTGTACCATTCTTTCATCACTCGATTCTTTGGTATCTCGAACAAAGAGGAGCATACACTAAGGGGAGCATTTGCAAATGTCAAACTCGTTTGCTAATCGTTGACACATCTACACAATTTTTGCTATGTGTATTCCATCCTTTTACATACTTTATTGCTTGAAACTAACCCTTGATGTATGTTAAGTTTTACAACTAATTTAATCCATGGATGTGCTAGAATCAACATACCAAGGATATAAAAATTATGGGAATGCAATGAGCTAGGGGAGCTCAGAGGTATTAGAGTAAATGGCATGGCGTTGGTTAAACCGTGATGATAGAAGACTTCACTAGGATGATGTAAGCTCACTTCTTTGAATGATGGTACTTGGGATCATCAAACACATTTGGAGATCATCCACAATCTACTAGGACTTTTCTAACAAAATCACCTTCAATGAATATGCTCAAGTCTTCCTCAAGTCTTCTCGAGTCTCTCCTATTTTCGCCTATCTTCTTTCTATCTCTACTTTGGCGATACTTTTTTGCTTCGAAAAAATGGGGAAAAGGAGTGTAAACAGGTAACTTTTACACTTTACTATGAGTTATAGTTTACATATTTTGTCATCATAAAAAATGGGGAGATTGTTAGTGCAAACGTTACAACGTTTAATCTATATAGTGTCTTTATATTTTAATGATGACAAACATGCAACATGTAATACATAACGTAAAGTGCACAAGTTACTTATTTACGTCAATCATCAATTCATGCACGCATCAACATCTCTCGACGGCTCAAGTCTGAATCACTTAAGGTATGTACACACAATATTTCAAACTTGTTAAGTGATCAAAAAAAAATTGTCCTTAAACCTCACATTTTTATAAATTGGATAAAACATTTTTACAAAAATAATTTAGACAGATTATTTTTGTATTTATAAAGAAATGTTTTCATAAGAAAAATAAATTTCAATTTCAAATTTGAATTTCAAATTCTCAACAGCTATTTTTCCCAGCCAAATCAGTTAGATTGTCACTAGAAAAACATTTCACCACTAAAAGACAAAAAATGCCGGGAAGGTCCCTTAAATAGGTAACAATCCTGTGTATATATGGTGTGGAAAACTGGGTTGAATAGTTTTGCCAATTAAAACTATGTTTTAAAATATTTAGATCGACTTATGTCAATCTATTTGGATGTGTATGTTGGACGTTGATAGATAGATATATAAATGTATAATGAAAGATAAAGAGTAAGAAGCACATAACCACGACACGAGTATTTATAGTGGTTCGGCTACAAGGACACCTTCCTTGCCTTACTCCACTCTCCGAGTCACCTACTCGAGAGTTCGTAAACACTACACGACACTAACTCCTTATGGCGGAGAAACCTTCACAACGTCGCCTACTCTTTTTCCGGTACTAGGCTAGATATCGGGTTCTTCCACAAGGTAGAACCACACCTATCACAACATCGCCTACTCTTTATCCAGTACTAGGCTAAATACCGAGTGCCATTACGATGGAGGAACTACTACCCAACACTACACAACACCTATCCCAAAGGAGACCCACTCCTTATTACAACATCATCAAGGATATCAAAGTCCTTGGATAAAACCTATCTTTATTTGTATATCGATGCACCTCATCGATTATACACCCTTGGCATCTTTCACTAATGCCACTTGACTTGACTTCTAGGCATCATTCACTAATGCCTTTGACACGGACGTTTGCCACCTTTTTTCTAATGCCTTCGTCTTGACTCCTTTAGCATTCTTCACTAATGCCTTTGACACGGACGTTAAGCACCTTTTACTAATGCTTTCGTCTTGACTCTTTCGGCATCCTTCACTAATGCCTTTGACACAACACTTCTAAGGAGGAAGAAAGAACTATCAACAAGAGAACCTCAGTAGTCTTGATGATGATGAAGCATGGTAACTCATGGACTTGAGCTTGCTCGACTTCAAGAGGTGGTGATCTTGCCTTTAAGAGGAACCTAGAGAATCACACAAAAATAAAATACAAACTACATAGAGAGATCCTTAGGACACAATACCTGAGGAAAGTATGTGTGGAAGTGGCAACCCAAAATGAAGAAATGGCTCACTATTTATAGAGGGATTTTAGCTATTGTTCCCCGAACGCACGAATCCCTCACTTGAGGGATCCGTCCAGTGTAATCCTGGGGATCCGTGGGACACTCCTCTTTGCCCATAGGTTTTGGGTCATGGGTCATGGGTCCTAGAATTTGGACCATGGATATCCAAGTAGATACAATGTATCTACAAGATGCAATGCATCTAGTCCATGGGTCATGGGTTAAAACCATGGGTCATGGATAATATCCATTTATGACTTATGCATGATGTCATGCAATGGGTTATGGGTTATGCTCCATGGGTATGGGTCATGGACTTTGGGTTTTACCCAACAACATTCAATGTATTTGGTCAATGGGTCAAATACTTAAACTTCTACCCATTATATTACCCAATATGATACTTACTAGTTATGTATATATTTGCCCAATATGTAAACACTAGTTGTTGTACATATGTATTACTAAATCATAAAACCACTTTTACTTGTTTAGTGTTTTATGTGAAAACGTAAGTGTGTTAGTAAACTATTGGCTCAAACCATTTACGTGTTTTATTTGTTTCGTTAAAATGATTTTACGTTTGTTATCGACAAAACATTAGAAGACCGTAAAATATAAATACACGCTTTTTACGGCTTCTTTGTATTAACAATCTCTCCCTTTTTGTTGATGACAAAACATAAAATTATTTTAAGGAAAAACTAAAATTCGTAAAGGTTTGAATTGGAGTTTTTACTTTCTTCTCCCCTTTTTGTCGAAACAAAAAGAGCGTCGAAAAGAAACTAACACATTGTTTTAAAAAAACATGTAATAAAAAAAATATAGAGAGCAAGTAAGAAAAATTACTAAGCTTATGCATTGAAACTAAGTTTGCAAATGGTTTCGTCTTTGTGACGATAATGCTCCCCCTTGATGATTGCAACTTTGCAAAGGGACGTTTATGTAACGTGATCCTAAAATATATTGCAAATAATTTTGCAATGTATCACTTCGACATAAAACTCCCCCTCGCTTAGAGTGTCAAAGTCTTCATGTGTATATTTGAAAATCTACAAAACAAAGGTTAGAAATCAAGTATATAATGCATAATTTCCTGCAAATAAGACTCGAGTTAGTAGAAAACAGGTCTTCTGTTGCACGGATCCCACAGTTCCCTCCTTAGAGGGATCCGTCTAGGCATAATGGAGGGATCCGTCTGTCTGAAAACAGAATCTAGCAATGGTGATGTAACAAATGATGTTAACATCAATGTGAGATATGTATTCAAGCAACAAACATATACTCAAAATAACATGTCATAAAACATGTAACTTCATTCAATAGAACTACGAGAAATGATCTACAAATCTCTAAAACTAAGAGAATGATTAAACATGAAATGTGATTCCTAAACGATCTAAGTTAAGCTTAAGAATAGGACACCACTTTAATCCTTAAGCTCACGGTTGTTTAGGTTTGTTGACCTCATCGAAATGTTCGAGGAGGTGATAAAACATGAAACGTTGCTCTTCACGTAGTTCATGTATCAAGGCTTCAACGTGTTGACAATAATAGCAATCCTTGTCATGGCTTGGAAAAGGTGGTGGTAAAGATAGAGCGGGTGGAGGTTCTAGTGAAGGAGGTTGAGAATCCTTAAACGAAGAAGGGATTGGTGAAGGCACATTCAATGATGGCTTAACAAAGGATGATGGTGGAGGTAGAGAGGTGTCAACTTCCATGTGGTCGGGTGGTTGACTTTGATGATTCCTCATTATCCAAAATGGACCATTTGAGGGAAATGGAGAAAAGGATATCGGTGCATGTGTTGATTCAACACCTTGGGTTTGTTGCACATTCTTCTCTATTGAAGAGAGTGTTATAAATGGTGGAGGATTAGATGGCCTAGGAGGCAAGTCCTCTAAATTGTAGAGAGGTGGAGATGATTGTGAGGTGGTAAATGATATGGCTCTAGGCACCAATGATGTTGGTTGGGTGGAAAAGGGTGTGTTTGGTTTAGTAGGAATTGTGGAGTTTGGTGATGATATTTTTGTGGGAACAATCCTCTTGGGGATTGGTTTGTTTTGTTGAGTTGGTGGAGGAGAAATCCTAGAATTTGTAGATTTAACAGGAGATGATTCGGTTGAGGAAATTTCGTGTACAACACGAGCAAGTTTCTTGGGTGGTTCTTTGGTGGATGAGTTAGCACTAGGAGCTTTCCTCATGATGAAATGACTAAGGAGAAGGTTTCTAAATGCTGAGAATTATGTTGTGGTTGGTGACTAAGAGATTCTAACAAGATGACTTATAAAGGGAAGGATTTAGGAAGTGCATTAAAGACTTAAGCCACTAAAATCCTTAGAAATGTGATGATTTGCATGCACAAGGGTCAACTACAGTTGTGCACTGATCTATGAGTTTATTTAAGGCAAGATGGAGTGTTCAAGTTGGCCAAAAGGGATTGAAATGATTGCTTTAGGCAAGATTTACTGAATCTGCCAGCCGGTTCCCACGGTTCCCTCCTATGAGGGATCCGTCTAGGCTAATCCTAGGGATCCGGCTATCAGCAGTCAAGAAGAGAAGAAAATGATGTTGGCACAATCTAATACCTATACATCTACTTAGTCTTCTTAGGTGTTTTAAATGAGGTGTGACTTAAATGGTCAAGGGTAATGAGTGGAGGTAGCTAATGATTGCCTTTTATGGAAAGAAACTGGGACTTTATGATCACCAATGGGTGTTCAAGGATGACACTAGGAATTCTAATGGTGTCAAGTCATGTTAAATGATCCTAGAGATCAGATGTAAACTTGGGATAAAATTTGAAAAATCCTTAAAAATTATAAGAATTGAAAAACTAGTTTTTGACCAATTTTGAGATAGAGATGACTAAAATCAATTTGTTAAAATTGAGAAATTTATAAAACTAACTGTGTTGACATGTGATAGATGATGTGTGAGTGCAAGAGTGGAAGGATGATGAGTTTTGGTGATATGACAAACTAAAAGGCACTTTGATTGTGATCCTAAATGAGCTATGGGTGAGTGTGTGTTGGACGTTGAAAGATAGACTTATGTCAATCTATTTGGATGTGTATGTTGGACGTTGATATATAGATATATAAATGTATAATGAAAGATAAAGAGTAAGAAGCACATAACCACGACATGAGTATTTATAGTGGTTCGGCTACAAGGACACCTTCCTTGCCCTATTCCACTCCCCGAGTCACCTACTCGAGAGTTCGTAAACTCTACACGACACCAAATCCTTTTGACGGAGAAGCCTTCACAACGTCGCCTACTTTTTTTCCTGTACTAGGCTAGACATTGGGTTCTTCCATAAGGTAGAACCATACCTATCACAACGTCGCCTACCCTTTATCTGGTACTAGGCTAAATACCGAGTTCCATTACGATGGAAGAACTACTACCCAACACTACACAACACCTATCCCAAAGGAGACCCACTCCTTATTACAACATCATTAAGGATATCAAAGTCCTTGGATAAAACCTATCTCCATTTGTATATCGATGCACCTCATCGATTATACGCCCTTGACATCTTTCACTAATGCCACTTGACTTGACTTCTAGGCATCATTCACTAATGCCTTTGACACAGATGTTTGGCACCTTTCAATAATGCCTTCGTCTTGACTCCTTTAGCATTCTTCACTAATGCCTTTGACACGGTCGTTAAGCACCTTTTACTAATGCTTTCGTCTTAACTCTTTCGGCATCCTTCACTAATGCCTTTGACACAACACTTCAAAGGAGGAAGAAAGAACTATCTACAAGAGAACCTCAGTAGTCTTGATGATGACGAAGTATGGCAACTCATGGACTTGAGCTTGCTCGAATTCAAGAGGTGGTGATCTCGCCTTTAAGAGGAACCTAGAGAATCACACAAAAACAAAATACAAACTACATAGAGAGATCCTTAGGATCTGAGGTTAGAAGGTTACAATACTTGGGGAAAGTTTGTGTGGGAGTGGCAACCCAAAATGAAGAAATACCTCACTATTTATAGAGGGATTTTAGCTACTGTTCCACGGATCCTACGAATCCCTCACTTGAGGGATCCGTCCAGTGTAATCCTGAGGATCCGTGGGACGCTCCTCTTTGCCCATGGGTTTTGGGTCATGGGTCATGGGTCCTAGACTTTGGACCATGGGTATCCAAGTAGATACAATGTATCTACAAGATGCAATGCATCTAGTCCATGGGTCATGGGTTAAAACCATGGGTTATGGATAATATCCATTTATGACTTATGCATGATGTCATGCAATGGGTTATGGGTTATGCTCCATGGGTATGGGTCATGGACTTTTGGGTTTTACCCAACAACATTCAATGTATTTGGTCAATGGGTCAGATACTTAAACTTCTACCTATTATATTACCCATTATGATACATACTAGTTATGTATATATTTGCCCAATATGTAAACACTAATTGTTGTACATATGTATTACTAAATCATAAAACCACTTTTACTTGTTTAGTGTTTTATGTGAAAACGTAAGTGTGTTAGTAAACTATTGGCTCAAACCATTTACGTATTTTATTTGTTTTGTTAAAATGATTTTACGTTTGTTATCGACAAAATATTAGAAGATCGTAAAATATAAATAAACGTTTTTACGGCTTATTTGTATTAACATATGGGACCGTCTCATGTTTAAGGGACCATCCCCCGCTCCTCGAGCTGCCTAAAAATATTGGCCCATTTTCATCAGATTTCCTCAACCCTTTCGAGCACAAAACTTTCAATTCTTTCTTAATCCCTTATTTCACCCTCTTTGATCACATTAACTTGTTTGAATCTTTTTTAAATGTGATTCTTTCTTTTTCTCCTCAAGTGAAAAGAGAAGAACCTCCATTATCACCTAGAGACGAAGTTATGTAGTCTAGTTAGTACACGTGTAACATTTGTTACATATAGATCGAGTCAATATCCTTTAATCATTTGTAATAGGTAGATCTGGATGATGTGTAATTCTGTGAATTGTAGTGTGTATATCCTGACGATGTGTAAGTCTGTGAGGTGTTGTATAAGATCGGATAGATCGTGTTGATCGTGTAAATCGTGTTGATCGTGTAGATCATGTTGATCGTGTTTATTGGGTAGATCATGTGTAGATTGGTTCTAGCCAATATTAGAACTCGACATTTTGCTTAGTTTCGAAAATTTATGGCAACAATGGTGTATGGTTTTCTCGGTCTAAAGGGAGCTTGTTGATTAGTGAAGTAACTCTCGAGTTAGGTACTCGGGGAGTATAGTAGGACGAAGAGGTTCTTCATGACTGAACCACTATAAATCACCGTGTCTGGTTTTCGTTTTCTCTACTTATCTCTTTACTTTTCATTCTTGCATTTATCGTTTTATATTTCACTTGTATTGAGTTTGTGTTTGTATGGCTTGTTGCTTATATTATGATTATGCCTATGACATAAACTGCGATAACTTAAAAAATGATAATACATATTTCATCGCCAGTCTTAAACACCTCACTGTCGGCGATCCCTTAAACACCCGGTGGTCCCTTATATATAAGGGACCATCCAAGCATTTTAAGGACCATCCCAGTGTTTCTGATGTTTGTCTTTTCTCTTATTCTTATCTTTCTAATTGCTTATGTAAGTTGGATATAGATAAACATAATTGTTATAACTGTGAATAACCACTATTCATATTTAAAAATGCTTTATCGGAAATTTGATCGAAAGATTTTAGATTTTTAATAGAAACGTATTCACCCCCCCCCCCTTATGTTTCTACAAGGTGTTTAATATATAAAATAAGCTAGACTAAGCTATAAATTATTTAAAAAAATAATCGTGTGTTTGGTGGGGGGGACGGGAACCAAACATTTTTGTCCCCCTTGAATATTTGTAACATATTGGATTTCACAAACACATCAAACCATGACTAATATGGGGCGTACACTTAAGGTTTTAGAGAGAGAAAGTTTAGAGGTTTAGGGAACTTAGAGAGAGAAAGAAAAGTTTTGTTATGAGCTCCAACCCTCTACCTTGGGAGGTAGAGGGTATTTATAGTACCTTACATTAAACGCCACCTACGGGCTGTGGATCAGGCATACAGTGGGTAAAGACCCGTCCGTCTTCCACGGTGTTACTTAACTAAGTACTAACTACCATTAAATAGCTACGACTACGAGCTTTCTAACGATTACATATACTTGAGGTGACCGACACTTTAACAACTGGATTTTCTAAATCCTAACAATCTCCCCCTAAGGGAGGTCACCTCAAATTACATAGAATACAAACAGATATTACATTAAGATTGTTCTAGGATACTTGTTTAAGTTCATTGCTCTATAGCCCGTAGTCTTTGATTCTTCATGCTTTGCATGTTTGGTTAATCCAAGTGGAGGTCTTTAACTGATCCACGTGATAATGAGTTTTGAGCCAATTTTGAGATCATCAGCTACCATAAATCTCTGACTTTTCCTTTGTAGTGTTGACATTATGTGAGGTTGTGACATTGGACCGACATGCTCACATTCTGGATCATGATTTCTTCTCATCAGAGTAGCGGAAGCTTTAGTTGATTCATGATATTGGCAGCAGCGTAGCAGAAGCATGGAGTGAAAATATCAGAGTCGTTGAAGCACATATCACAATTTCTTTAGAAATGAATGTGTAGTGTGAGCATGCGGCTATGGATTGACTTCTCCATTCTGATCAGCTGCAAACGTTGGGTGTACCTGCATACAAAAGTTAGCAATAAAGTGCACGAAAGTGTCTTTGATCACTTTTGTTGAATTGAGGTACATGGCCCACGGTTCCCCGTTGATCAATACAAGTATTCCTGTGATCAGGTATAATTCCGAAGAATCTCCTTGACAGTGGTTTCAGCTGCTCAAGTTGTTCTCAAACCGAACGTCTCACAGAAGACAACACGGAGTGAGTGAACCAGCGAATTGAGATTCACTGATTGATGAAAAGTGATTTGAAAAACAGTCGTGTACTGCTCAATATAAAGTGTTTTTGCAATACAACGAAGGTTTTAAGGAAAATCAATTATCAATCATAAACACCTTTTATTTTTGAAATATTATTACACAGTCGATGTGCTAGAGAAAAGAATTTTAAGCACAACGACCGGTTTTTCAAAGGTATCCGTCAATCCATTTCCTGGACCAAGGTTGATTCAATAATGAATCGCCCTATTGTTTCAATCCAATTGTCACAAATTTGATCTATTGGATAGATCTCACATGCCACCTACCAAGAGCTTGTTTGGTGTTGGCTCTAGAAGGCTTTCCATCTTCATTGTGAATGTGTTAGCATATCACTCAGATGTTCTGGCAATACCACAAGGATAATGTGTAGGACTCTTAAAATATATTCTCTCTTTCCACATTGTGTGAAAAGAGAGTCTTCATTGACAGTGTCCTAATGAGATTTATTGATGATCTTGTGATTCTAGACTCAATCGTGCATATTTGGTTCCTATGCCGGAGACTAGGGAGAGGGTCTCCTTCTTCAATATCAACAATCTCTAAGAGAATGTCGATAGATAATGTAGGTTCCCCGTGAGAATGAAACAAGTCCTTTTAAGAGGAACTTGAGTAGCTTGGGAAGTTGTAGTACAGTGTGTCACTGGGTCCATGACGTCTGGTCTTCAATACCGGTGTTACCTTAGTAACAACCAGTAACATATGTATTGAACCCGGTTTCTGCCCTAAGGTTGAATAATTGGAGGGATATTTATTTTCACCCTTTTCACATTCATTTCTTTTTCATTCTTCAACCCCTTCAGTGCTTACCGAGACTTCATTACTAGAACCTTGTTGGGTTTATTCCAGTTCTAGCTCTTTCTCAGTCCGCACACTTCCCATATCTCACTTTTCTCCTTTTTTCATCATACCTAAGGACTTCTACACTATCTAGTGGATTGTCCCTGGGTAGATCCCTCCGGCTCTGGCGGGATCGTGGGAACGAATACCTAACCTAACCATCCTTATATCTCCATACATAAAGTAAATTTGGTCGGTCTTTTTGGTATTGTTCTTCTGCCATTGGAACCAATAGAAAACCATTTGAAAATCAATCCAGGTACTTGTGATATATTATCAAAGCATTTTGTACCTGAATTGTTTTTGATATTTTAGAACAAGCTCCCCCTCAACATGTGCATCGTATATTTGAAATCGTTTTGGCACATGGAGGCAAGAAGAAAAATTCACTTCTTTGATTAACATTTTCTAAAAATATCTACATCACTTTCCCGATCAAAATTGGTATTTTTCATACTTAGTTAAAGATATTTTTGGGAAGGATGTGGTTTTCAAAAAGTTGCTCCCCCTCAATATGTGCATCGAGATTCGAAAGTGTTTTGCACATATTAGGGAAAACCTGCACTTAGAGACAAATCAATCACGTTTCAATCCTTTTTGGTTTGATATAGATGTTCCCCCTTAACATGTGCATGAAAAATTTGAAATCGTTTGGCACATGTAGGGAGGAGAGCTTGCTAATCACTTATAAACCATTTGTCGAATTATCAGTTTAAATCCAATTTAAATCACAAATTCTCCCCCGATCACAATTTTCAAGTCATTTGAGATTTGTGATCTCTATAGATTTAAATTATTTTTTAAAGCTTTTTGAGGAGAATTGTGACTTGCTTATGAAAACATTTAACCGATAAGGATCAAATCTGAGACTTTAAACTCCAAAGATTAAACATGCTTGAGTATCTTTTGAAAACATGACATAAGCCTTGGTCTGAACCAATTGTATGACAAATAGCCTTTTGATTTTATTGAAATCATTCTCCCCCTCAATCAATGACATGAGTTGTTGATTGAGAGATAGAGATTTTGACAAATGTCAAGTCCAGATGATTTTCAAAAATTGAGACTGAGTTATTTTTCAAAGCTATTAGTTTTCATTAGATAACAAATATTTTTCAGAAGAATTTATAGAAGGAAAAATATTTGTAAAGGAAACATTTGTCTTTTTGGTGACAAACATTTGTTTTTAGAATCAGAGCATGAGATTTGAAAAATAAGATAAAGCATGGCTCTGTTCTTTCTTTTAAAAACATGGTATAGTCTGAAATGACTATAAACCTTTGTTTTTCTTTCTCTAAATTTTTTTTTATGTACATTCGAACTTGACCCGTGTCACTCTTTGAATGATAACACAAAGACCGTAGATGAAATCGAATAAAAGAAAGAAAAAAAATGGAAAAAATATTTTTAAGCTTTTTCAAAGATTTTCTGATTTTTATGGATTTTTTTGAAATTTTATATTTTCCTATTATTATTTTTTTTTTTGAGAGTTTTATAATTTTGTATTTTGTTTTTTGAATAAATATTTACAAGAGATGGATGAAGAATTGCTTTTACTCCTCGTCTTCCTCTTGAAGACGTTTGAGTGTTTCCGGTTGTAGACTCTTTAGACCAAGTCGTGGAAGAATAAACTCGAAACATTCTCGAGGGAGTGCTTTAGTGAAGATGTCCGCTAGTGATATTCAGTTCTCACAAAGTAGAGTTCTACCACACCTTTTTCCACTTGTTCCCGAATGAAATGATGTCGAATGTCGATGTGCTTTGCTCTTGAGTGTTGAACGTTGTTGCAAGAGAGAGCAATGGCACTTTTGTTATCACAATACAGAGGAATTTTGTTGAAGTCAAAGCCATAGTCAGATAGTTGGGATCTCATCCATAGGATTTGAGCACAACAAGATGACATGGCGATGTATTCAACCTCTGTAGAGGATATCGACGTACTCATTTGTTTCTTAGAAGACCAGCTTACAAGGTTTTCTCCCTAGAATTGAGCACCACCTGATGTGCTTCGACGTGTATCTTGACACCGCATGGTCCGTGATCGCATATGCGTTAGTGACATGTTGGTGTCCTTCAGATACCAAAGTCCCTTGTTAATGGTACCTTGGAGATACTGAAAGACCAGTTTAACCGCTTCAAGGTGCTTTTTGGTAGGCTTATCCTGGTATCTAGCACACATGCATACAGCGAATGAATATCAGTCCATGGTCGTGAGGTACATCAGGGATCCAATCATACTACGATATTTCGTTTGATCTACCATGATCCCTGAGGGGTCCTCATCCAGTTTGGTATGCTCCACCATGGGAGTGTCAACGGTGTCACAAGTGTCAAATCCAAATTTCTTTAAAATTTCATTAGCATATTTAGATTGATTGATAAAAATGCCTCCGGGACTTTGTGAAATTTGTAATACCAAGAAAAATGACATTTGTCCCATCATAGACATTTGAAATTTGGAACCCATTTCATTTGAAAAACGGTCACATTCAGTAGGGTCGGTCGAGGCAAAAATAATATCATCTACATAGATTTGAACGTGAATTAAGTGTTTGCCTGACTTTCGGGTGAACAACGTGGGATCCACTGCTCCTTTGCTAAATCCATTAGATAAGAGGAACTTTGACATAGTATCATACCATGCCCTTGGAGCTTGTTTCACCACGAGAGAGCCTTTTTAAGCGATAGACATGAGTAGGACGTTCAGGATCCACAAAACCTTCGGTTGATGACGTACACAATTTCTTTCAGATCTCCATTAAGAAAGGCAGTTTTTACATGCATTTGATAAACCACCATGTTCTTACTAGCAGCATTAGCTAAGAAGATTCTGATTGCCTCAATACGTGCAACTGGAGAAAATAATTCCTCAAAGTCAATACCCTCCTCTTGACGATATCCTTTTGCAACAAGTCTTGCCTTGTTCTTTAATACAACCCCATGCTCATCAAGTTTCACTTTGAAGATCCATTTGAGAGCAATGATCATTGCACACTCAGGAGCTGGTACTAATTCCCAAACATCAAGTCGGTCAAACTCATGAATTTCTTCCTGCATTGCATTGAACCAGCTGTCTTCTGACATTGCTGTTTTGACATCTTTTGGTTTGACTTTTGATAATATGGAATTGAAGAAGCACCATAAGGCATCTGTTGCAAGCTGTTTACGGGTGGATACCGGACGAGAGGGATTCCCTATGATATTATCCAACGGATGATCGTGTGTCCATTTTCTGAAATGCTCGTGTGGTTGTGATTGAAGAACTGAAGTAGGAGAGTTGTTTTCCCCTGATGAAGATGGTTCGGATGATGGTTCAGGAGCAAATATGTTTTCAAATGAAGCATCTTCGGGAGTAGCAAAGGGGTTATCTCCATCATAGGTGGTTTGATAAAATAATGCCAAACCCGTCAAGTTTACTCAAACGTTTGATAAAAATAATGTCAAAAATTGGTAAATTGGTTTGATAAAAATTGGTTTGATAAAAATTGGTTTGATAAAATAATAATAGAAGTTGTGCAGTATGCGGGTAACTCAAACGTGTTAGGTTTGAGCACCGAGATCGTTCCCAACGAGGGTTGAATGGAATTTCCAACTCACGTCGCGATTATCGGGATTTGAATAAGAGAAGGGGATAATATTGATATTATCTAAACTACGGGATAAGGAAAGCATATAGGATTAAAATCTATGGGGAAAACCTAAGAATTATGGCAAACTAAGCAAATCTATATTAAAATGCAAAATGGGATTAAAACGAAACGCGAATAAAATGCAATACGTCTAATCTAAATCCTAAAAATAACCTAAAATTAATTTTAGACTAAAAATGATATTAGAAAACTATTTATGAATTAAAACTATTTTTTAGGAATTTTCTTGATTTTATTAGAATTTAGAAACTAATTTTTAACTTTAAAAATAAGACTAAATAACTAAAAATTATAAAAACAAAGGGGAAAATTATGAAACTAATTTTATAAAATCTAAAATACCATAAGAGAATTTTCAAAACTATTTTTGTATTTTTCTGATTAATTTTCTATTTTCTACTAATTTAAAACTATTTAAATCTAATTTAAATTGTGAAAAATACCAAATAAAAGGGGAAAAATAGGGAAAAATATTTTTTATGCTTTTTATATTTTTCTTAAACTGAGAAAATTGAAAAATTATTTTTTGGAACTTTTTCTTAATTATTTGCAATAAAAGCTATTTAAAAATGATTAAAAACTATTTTAAATTGAGAAAAATACTAAACAGTAGCTAAAAATTATGAGAAATTCAGGGAAATTCTAAAATAATAATCTAAATCTATGAAAAATATAAAAACATGGGCTTATGTGGATGAAATAAGAGCTGTAGTGTAACTGAAATGGAAATAAGCTACTTAAAATAAGCTAATAAGCACTATAGTTTACCAACTGTTTACAGAAGCTAGGTAATACTAAAACTACTCTAAATCAACTAATTACAGCTACTCCTAACACCTAAATAAGCAGATTACCAAGTATTGATGCTAATTGCTACTTAAGCCAAACAGCTTTTACCCCCTATGTTAAGCTGCTACAACTGCTTATTCAGTAAGCCAAACTGAAAACCAAAACTATGGTTCTCAAGACCACCAACCAGAGATTACATATCTAAAATTTAAGCTCATAAGGACTAGTAATGAAGAAGTTATAGATCAAATACTAAATGGCTATATGGGCAAGATGCATGAGCAGGAAAAAGGGAAATAAGCTAGTTGCAGGCCTTAATAAGCTACTTTATAAGCTCAAAAGGTTAATCTAAAAGCTGAACTTACTTATCCTAAGCTAGAATCTATCTATGGAATACAAAACTAAGCAATCTCCACCACTACATTAAGCTAACAGGTAGCAATTCAAAGAGTGTAAACTGATGACAGCAAAACAGAAACAACCAGCTATGATGATTGCAGACCTATAAACAAGCTAACCTACAACTTCTAATGTCCTAATAAACTACAAACACTTAAACTAGGGTTAACTAAGAACATAAGAAACTGATTAAGACTTACTTAGAACCAATATTGGATCGAGGAATGATCGCTAAAATGATCGGTTGTGACAGATCATGGATTTTTAGACAGAAATGGTAAAACAATGGAAATCACAAATTAAATTTGACACTCTTGGAAACTTGACTGAGAAAGCTTTCAAAACATGTAACTACATTTATACACTCAGATTTGACTCACCCAACTGATTCAAATTAAGTACTATGGCTTAAACCAAACACACCTTTTGAAAACTCAATTTGCACTAAAACTCAAAACCTCACTGAATCTGAATTGAACTGACCTCATAAGCATAAAACTTAACCAGAAAACATATTTAAACCAGAAATTGACCCAAACCAATTTGACTTTCAAAATCTGACCCACTTTGACTTTTATTGAATTTTTTGCTACAATGATGAAATAAGCTTAAGTATTACTACCAACAGCTCACATAAGCTTTCAAAAGCTTATGTGAGCTTCCAAGGACAGAATTTAAAAGCTTTTAACACTTCTCTAACTAAATTCGAATTTAAAGGAACTTAAATTGAGAAAAACAATTGCATTAACATGAAAATGAGAGTACACTAAAAATCTGAAATTACAACTTAACTAAATACTCAAAACATTAAAATTTAACAGGAATTTAAATTGTCAAAACTTCTCTAAATACATGAGAAATTGGACGACTTCTATCTTGTGATGAAGAGGGTTTATATAGCTGAGCTGAGGAGAGCTTGGGATGCCTTTGAGAAGCTTCATGAAGCAAATAGCAGCCACACAAATCCCATGAATCATCAGCACCAATCCTTGATTGCCATTTCACCTTGTGACGTGTCACGTCCAATGTGATTGCTCCATTTGTCCACGTGTGCAACTTATCCAGACATGTCAGCTTCTAGAAGGTCTTGGGAAAGATGCTTAGTACGAGGTTTAAGGATTGGGTAAATATGGGTGGGTAATTGGTGGTAAACGGGTAAATGGGTGGTTTGGGGAAGAAGGGTTTAAGGCGCGTTTGGATTGTTTATTATAATTCAATTTGAGTTGACCGGGTTAAGTAGCGGGTAAGTGGGTAAATGGTGGATAACGGGTAAATGGTATAAGATATCACAGGGTGTTGGTTTGTTTGTTATTGGACCGGGTTAAAAGGATTATTAATGGGCCGTGAGTTGTGTAATGGATTAGGATATATTGGACTAGGATTTAATATTGTATCCATTAGCAACCATAGGGACTAAACTTGCATATGCTGAATATTTGAGGGACCAATCTTGTAATTCTGAAATATATTCCAAGGATAGATTTTGACAATCTTCAAATAGACCAAGGGCCAATGTGCAACTTTTTGAATCCTCAAGGACCACTTTTGTCAATTGCTCAAAGTTGAGGGCCATTTTCGCCAATTGTTCAAACTTGATTATATCTTCCAAAATCATCCTCGGAGAATAAAATCTTCATAAATGCTCAATTTTGATCTTCCGGCTCGGTTTAAGCTCTCTTAATCTCGTGCTTCGGATTTATGTCTGATTTGGTTCCTTTTTGCGTGTTTTTACATATCCGTACTGCACAAGCACAAACTCAAGAAAACCACAAATATTAGCAATAAACGGCTCTTTCTTGGTTGTTTTGGGTCAGTTTGATAATGAAAAGGTATGTGTTTTAGCACATACCAAAATACCCCAGACGAGACCATTGTCGTGTCCTCACACAATGCAATCAACTCACGCTTCTAAAACCAAGGATTTCAATCTCTTTCTACTAAACCTATGAAGAAGTAGCAAAGATTCCTCAAAAGAGATTAAGAAAGCCTTAATTCTAAAAACGCCCCGTTTACCTTTTAAATTCACATGTATAGATATTACGGTTAAGCACATTCCGATTATGAATGACGGTTTGTTGAACTTTCATGTCGATCAATAACTCCAACATTTTTCGAACGACACGTTAGGATCACGGAGTAGAAAACACAACACAGCGTGAAGTGACCATACGGATAGAATACATCGTCCCTGATTTTTCACAAGTCCCAAACTAAGCGTAAAATCGAAATCATTGTTAAATATGACTCTAGATGCTAACACTACCCATGGAAGTTACTTATGTAATTACCGTTTGTTCCCATTTTCCTATTTTCCTCTAGATTTTTTTTATTTTTGTGAGAAATGAATTTCTTCAAATTTCTCGTTTCGATAACTTTTATTCCGATAAAGATACAAAGCTAAGTCGATAATTAGTTGTCACACCCTCAAATTGCCTGTTTTGCAGCGGAATGGAATTCCTGGGGATTGACTGTCATAGCATCACAATCACAGTTATATTGAACGACCTAAAGTGTCATTTGGAAAATACATCGCTTGATTTAATAAAAACATTCAGAGTTACAAAGATAGGTCCCAAATGAAAGTTACTATGTACGGAAAATAAGTTTAGTACAAGTCAAACGATGTTTTTAAATTTCATAAAACCCAAGTGAGACGCGTCGTCACCGCGACTCCATGATGTGTCCAAATGCATGCCATGAATTGAATGCCTTAGATACCTGAGATAAAACATGCTAAAAGTGTCAACACAAAGGTTGAGTGAGTTCATAGAGTTTGGATTGAAATGTAAAGACTATCAAAATCGTTTATGTAGCAAAGGCATTGTAAATCCACTGGCCCAAGTCCCCCATACAAAACTTGCAACCTGTGTGTTCACAACCCATTGCCAGAATATGCATAGTTTATGTTCAAACAGAAATCGTCAAATGAATTCACAAAATAGTGCACGACTCAATGTATCGAAATCGTTTATGCAGCAAAGGCATTGTAAATCCACTCAGGTCCAAGTCCCGCCCATACAAAACTTGCAACCTGTGTGT
Organism: Chrysanthemum makinoi; assembly: GCA_910596185.1. Taxonomy (NCBI): domain Eukaryota; kingdom Viridiplantae; phylum Streptophyta; class Magnoliopsida; order Asterales; family Asteraceae; genus Chrysanthemum; species Chrysanthemum makinoi. Next base: position 135,248,744 of record OU343222.1, on the reverse strand, counting down.
TCACAACCCATTGCCGAAATGTATATATAGTTTATATTCAACCACACATCGTCAAATGAATTCACAATAGTACCTAACTCGACGTAAAGCCATAGGTTTAATTAATTCGTTTGAACACAATCATCGTAGTGTGAGTTAAATTGTTTCACACTCATCGTTAAAAACAACATCATATTTATTTCACTAAGTTCATGACACCAAAGCGTAAACATCGCACCAATAAAAATTGGTAATCATCGTTTCATCGCCGCCCTAATAGGTAATTTGCCAATTTACCTTAATAATTCAAATATAGTGCTCGATTTCCCTAAATGGGTCAATAGGAGCGGAGTGTTAATTCCAATAGGCCTATTCACTATACTCGCTCACTCGCAAGTGACTAATGGTTCATGATGTAGGGACTTCGAACATGGCAAATACTTAGTGACAATAAAACATCGGATATAGCATACAGTTCAAAGCATTTGTGTTCAATTTAAAATGTAGCATGTATCTCCCCCAAGAGTTTGTAAAACAGTTAAAAGAGTAAAAGTCGGGCTATGAACTCACAGAAATCCTTAAATGATTAGAGTAACTATGAAAGTAATTGAAAATAGTCGAGCATGTATCTCCCCCAAAACAGTTATGAAAACAAGTAAAAGCAGGGGCTATGAAAACTCACTGTAAATCGTATAAGTTAAAAGTACTTGTGTAAGTAAAAGCAATTAGTTGAGCATGTATCTCCCCCAAAATAGTATAAAACAATTGAGAGTGGGGCTATGGAAACTCACCTGTTGCAATGATTACGATGACAAAAGTGGATACACTGAAATATAGCGTGAATCTCGAAAATGACCTATTATGAATGATATGATATGTAATGAGTTGCAATGTAATGTTATGCATGCATTTCGTATGTTATTTATACCATTTACGAGTTTTGAAAAATATTACTTGTCGTCGAAAAATACTCGTTTGACGTCTTGACCATTCAAAAATCACTTTACAATTATTTTCGTTAAAATGTCATCCTACAATGGTTTCGTAATGATTTTTGGTGAAATTTCCACTTTTCGTCGTAAAACAATGTCGTCGGAATTTTCATGAAATTAACAAAAATGGCTTTGGAAAACTAGCCGTAAAACGGTGTACGTCGATCGTTAGAGAACAAACTCGACGGTTTTGGAAAGTTTGTATCGATATCTAAAAGTTTCAGTTCAAGAGTTTTCGTCCAAAAGGTCTCGAACATAAAGATAATAAGGGTTAAAGATGGTGGTTTTGGCTAATTGTGTGCAGAAAATTAGTTACGGCAAGTTTATGAAAAAGTGCATATCTTTGTCGTTTCAAATCCGTTTTCTACGTTTTATACGTCCTTAGCTTCGGATCAAAGTATACTAATATATTTTTGATAAGTCGAAATAATTTGTAAAGCTTAAGGCTCGTTTTGACCGAACAATGTAAAAAAAGATGCTGAAATTTCAGAAACTATAATTTTCGTCGTCAAACTTGTAAAATCCATAACTTTCTCGTTATAACTCCGTTTTATTCCGTTCAAGCGGCCACGGATTCGTTTTAAAGAATATTTTCTAAATATTAAGGCCAAAATTTCGTGCCTACTGTCGGATTTTCCAGAAAAATAAAACAAGGACAGACCACTTTTAATACTTGTCGAAAATAGTTTTTCTCGTACTAAACCTATTCCAATCCCTTCAAATCAACTCCAAAGCTAATCTAATCCTACCATACACCTTCTTAGGGTGTCATGGGTTCCTAATCACCATCAAGACCAAAGAATACCATGGGAATATTTATAGGATGACCAATATGTATATATATAACTCAATAAATCAAGAAAAATGGTATAAATCACATATCATGCATACTATCTCCAAAAATGAAAAGATACAAATGAAAATGAAAAGGAAACATGAAAATGATAAAAACAAGCTTACAAGTGATAGTGATGAGGTGAAAGTAACAAGGATTAAACTTAAATATCCTTGGTTTTTATTTCAAAACCATATAAAGGATATAACTAGGTTGTTAAACACTTGATCTTGCAAAAATTTTGATCCCTATTGAGCTTGAAGGTGTGGCCGGTTTTATGGAGCAAGAACAAAGGAGAGAATAAATTTTTCTTACACCTTGATAAAATGAAATGTATGAGAAATATCAAGTAAGACTTATGTATATAATTGAAGACAAAATATTAATGGAACCATGCCCCATTTAATGCACTCCCCTCCCCCTTGGTCGGCCAAGGGGGGAGGTATGAGGCAAAATATTTTTTTTTTTTTTTTTTAAATGTTTACTTGCATATATTTTGTGCATTATTTGATAAAAAGTGTAGTAAAAGTGTAAGAAATGTACAAGTATAGACAATTTGGAAAAAATTTGGTACAAGTAAGTTTTTAATAGCTCAAAATAGAATGTATTGAGATAATAAAATTTGTAAAAATACTTTCCTTGTGAAAATTTGAGTGATAAAATAATTATCGAGTAATTTTTAAGAAAAACGTCGTAATAATATAAATTTAACGATTTATGTACCAAATAAATTTAAAACATTAGGAAAACTCAAAATATAGTTTATATAACTAAATGTAAGTATAAAAATGTGCCGGGATCATTTTTGAAAGTAACGGATTAAATATTTAAAATAATAACTCACGCGATAACGTTTATTAAATATAAAAGTTACGCGTTAAATGTGAAATGAAATGTTATGAATGAACTATCGTGATGCAAATGATGCGAACGAAATGTAGACTAAACTTAGTCCATATGAAATGTACGTGATGTTATGATCATGAATTCGCCGCTAAACCATAAAGGTTACGCGAATTTGGAACACGTAAACCAAGTTTACGATAAATGTTGAAATAGTGAAGCATAAATCGTTTCGAGAAATGACCTGAAAGTACGGGTTGTCACATTCGCCCATCCAAAAAGGAATTCAGTCCCTGAATTCAATCGTTGTTAGGTCTAACGGGTTTAGGGTTTGATGTGGCAAACTTTCCCATTCCCGAGCAAAACCCTCAAAAGACTTTTTGGTAACCGATTTTTACTTAATCTCACAACTCATCAAACAAGAACTGTCATGAGATTAGGCTAAATCGGTTTAGGTAACAACTTGTTTCTAGCTCGATCTTTGCAACTCATCAAACAAGAACTGTCACGCGGATCAAACTGGAAACAAGTGGTTTGAAGAAAAATCTTTTGAAAATTTGGCTCGATTACGGAATTGCTTACACATATAAGTCTACTACTCCCTTCATTGCATGATTCTTCCTGAATTAGACATAGGTGATCAGGCTATGTATAATTTAGGAGTAACTATGCAATGCTTGGACTAATCGACTCATATGTTGTTTGGTGTTGAGTCAACTGATGTTAAAATTGTGATGAACATCGAGGAGAGAAGACATGGAGAAGTGTCGTTAAAATGATAGTTAAAGTAAAAAGAATTGAAATCCTCGTAAATGATAACAAATCGGAAAGAAAATAAAGTACGATAGATGAGAATATTTTACAACAAGTGGTTTATCAAACAGAAATACATCTTAGGTTATAAAGATTCGGATATGATGGAAAACATAAACTTAGTACGACATAGTACATAAGGAGGAATAAGACTGTTAGTTTCCGAACTTCTTCAGTCTTCCGCGTCGTTGATACCTTGACGAGCTCCTCCTCCTCCTTCCAACATATATACATTCCCATGAGCACCTTCAACTGGTTGACCTTGGTTTTGAGGACATTGATTTCGATAGTGTCCTTGTTCCCCACATCCGAAGCATGTGACTACGGCTTTATCTTTACAATCCCTGGCTAGATGTCCCGGTGTTTTGCATTTGTGGCACTTGGCCGGGCAAGGACCCGAGTGATGAAAATTACATCGATTACATAGTGGGTGTGTTCCAGCATACCCTCTACCTCTCATTGGTGCAGCGACATAAACCATTCCCGCTTCTTGCCTTCTATTTTGTTGTTGATGACGGTTAGTGTTGCGGTTTTGGTTGTTGTTGTTATCATCTCCTTGGTCGTTTTCCCATTTCCTTTTGTTGTTGTTGATTTGGTTATCGTCGTTGTTGTTGTTTTGGTTATTGTTGTAGTTTGTGCGGTTGTTGGGGTTGTTGTTGTTTTGGTTGGTGTTGGTGTACTTACCTCTCTTCACTACCCGGGCCATGAGCTTTTGAGTCACCCTAATAGCTTCCTCGATTGTTTGTGGATCAAACGAAGTCACATGTCCTTGAATAACTTCGAAGTCCCCGATAAAAGCCTCTAGCAACTTCTCGTTATCCGGTACCATCGACGGGCATAACGCGGCCAATTCCTGAAATCTCCGAATGTATGTGTCAATATCGTACCCAATCGTTACTAGTTCGTAGAACTCCGTCTCCCACTTTTTCACTTCCGCACGAGGACAAAACTTCTTAGTCACCAAACCCTTAAATTGCTCCCAAGTAAGCTTGAAAGCATTCTCCATTCCAATCGGTTGAGCATATGAATTCCACCACGACAACGCTCCATCGAGTAATGTACTTGTAGCAAATTTGACCTTACTATCATCCGGCAATTACAAAGCAAAAACACGGATTCCAACTTTTCAAACCATCGTACCATGGCCGTGGCTCCTTCAGTCCCCCTAAACTTCGTGGGCTCACCACTTTTGAAATCCTTGTACGAACATCTCTTAACTCCGAATCCTCCGGCATTTCCGAGTAGCGGCAGCTAGCCTAGCGGCCAGCAGCGGCCTCGGCAGCAGCAGCAGCCACTGCTTCCCTTTCGACTCTTAAAGCATCAGCTATGCTATCATTCACTAACTTTTGAATAGCTGCTTGGGTCATTTCAACTGTAGCTTTCTTCGGTGCCATATCTTCTTCAAAACAAGAGGAAATGTGAGACGTAGCAAAAATCCGATGTTAATAATAAACACTCCAAAGAGATGTTATAAGAAATGGTAAGTTTGAGGTTATTTTTCAAAATAATCGACGGGTTCCTAAAAGATGGGTTATGAGGTGTCGTAAGTGCTTCAAGTGTATAATGGTTTAGTGACTTAATGTGTTAGTAACGTGTAACTCGACATGTTAGTGATGAAACAAAGGAGTGAGAGTGACTTCGCCCTATTTAAGGGTTTATCTCGGCATTCGGCGTTATCGGTGATGAGTCAATTGATGTAAAGATTGTGATAGGGAATAACAAGGAATTCTCCACATTAGAGTATGAGGAAAGGATAATGGGATGGGTATTTAAAGGCATCCATGTGACAATCAATGTGAAATGAAAGTGAATAACTCGAAAAATGTACGTATAAATCGCTTGCAAAGTGAACATGCACTTATGATGAAATGATGAGATGCTATGATGATGTAGTTATAGTCTAGGGTCAATGATGCAACCTAGTTCTCTATAACCGAAGCTCTGATACCAATCTGTCACACCCCCAAATTACCTGTTTTGCAGCGGAATGGAATTCCTGGGGATTGACTGTCATAGCATCACAATCACAGTTATATTGAACGACCTAAAGTGTCATTTGGAAAATACATCGCTTGATTTAATAAAAACATTCAGAGTTACAAAGATAGGTCCCAAATGAAAGTTACTATGTACGGAAAATAAGTTTAGTACAAGTCAAACGATGTTTTTAAATTTCATAAAACCCAAGTGAGACGCGTCGTCACCGCGACTCCATGATGTGTCCAAATGCATGCCATGAATTGAATGCCTTAGATACCTGAGATAAAACATGCTAAAAGTGTCAACACAAAGGTTGAGTGAGTTCATAGAGTTTGTGTTGAAATGTAAAGACTTTCAAAATCGTTTATGCAGCAAGGGCATTGTAAATCCACTCAGTTCCAAGTTCCGCCCATACAAAACTTGCAACCTGTGTGTTCACAACCCACTGCCCGAATATGCATAGTTTATGTTCAAACAGAAATCGTCAAATGAATTCACAAAATAGTGTATGACTCAATGTATCGAAATCGTTTATGCAGCAAAGGCATTGTAAATCCACTCAGCCCAAGTCCGCCCATACAAAACTTGCAACCTGTGTGTTCACAACCCATTGCCGAAATGTATATATAGTTTATATTCAACCACACATCGTCAAATGAATTCACAATAGTACCTAACTCGACGTAAAACCATAGGTTTAATTAATTCGCTTGAACACAATCATCGTAGTGTGAGTTAAATTGTTTCACACTCATCGTTAAAAACAACATCATATTTATTTCACTAAGTTCATGACACCAAAGCGTAAACATCGCACCAATAAAAATTGGTAATCATCGTTTCATCGCCGCCCTAATAGGTAATTTGCCAATTTACCTTAATGATTCAACTATAGTGCGCTCGATTTCCCCTAAATGGGTCAATAGGAGGGAGTGTTAATTCCAATAGGCCTATTCACTATACTCGGCCACTGCAAGTGACTAATGGTTCATGATGCAGGGACTTGAACATGGCAAATACTTAGTGACAATAAAACATCGGATATAGCATACAGTTCAAAGCATTTGTGTTCAATTTAAAATGTAGCATGTATCTCCCCTAAGAGTTTGTAAAACAGCTTAAAAGAGTAAAAGTGGGGCTATGAACTCACGTAAATCCTTAAATGATTAGAGTAACTATGAAAGTAATTGAAAATAGTCGAGCATGTATCTCCCCCAAAACAGTTATGAAAACAAGTAAAAGCAGGGGCTATGAAAACTCACTGTAAATCGTATAAGTTAAAAGTACTTGTGTAAGTAAAAGCAATTAGTTGAGCATGTATCTCCCCCAAAATAGTATAAAACAATTGAAAGTGGGGCTATGGAAACTCACCTGTTGCAATGATTACGATGACAAAAGTGGATAACCAAATATAGCGTGAATCTCGAAAATGACCTATTATGAATGATATGATATGTAATGAGTTGCAATGTAATGTTATGCATGCATTTCGTATGTTATTTATACCATTTACGAGTTTTGAAAAATATTACTTGTCGTCGAAAAATACTCGTTTGACGTCTTGACCATTCAAAAATCACTTTACAATTATTTTCGTTAAAATGTCATCCTACAATGGTTTCGTAATGATTTTTGGTGAAATTTCCACTTTTCGTCGTAAAACAATGTCGGAATTTTCATGAAATTAACAAAAATGGCTTTGGAAAACTAGCCGTAAAACGGTGTACGTCGATCGTTAGAGAACAAACTCGACGGTTTTGGAAAGTTTGTATCGATATCTAAAAGTTTCAGTTCAGGAGTTTTCGTCCAAAAGGTCTCGAACATAAAGATAATAAGGGTTAAAGATGGTGGTTTTGGCTAATTGTGTGCCGAAAATTAGTTACGGCAAGTTTATGAAAAAGTGCATATCTTTGTCGTTTCAAATCCGCTTTCTACGTTTTATACGTCCTTAGCTTCGTATCAAAGTATACTAATATATTTTTGACAAGTCGAAATAATTTGTGAGGCTTAAGGCTCGTTTTTGACCCGAACAATGTAAAAACAGCATGCTGAAATTTCAGGAAACTATAATTTTCGTCGTCAAACTTGTAAAATCCATAACTTTCTCATTATAACTCCGTTTTATTCCGTTCAAGCGGCCACGGATTCGTTTTAAAGAATATTTTCTAAATATTAAGGCCAAAATTTCGTGCCTACTGTCGGATTTTCCAGAAAAATAAAACAAGGACAGACCACTTTTAATACTTGTCGAAAATAGTTTTTCTCGTACTAAACCTATTCCAATCCCTTCAAATCAACTCCAAAGCTAATCTAATCCTACCATACACCTTCTTAGGGTGTCATGGGTTCCTAATCACCATCAAGACCAAAGAATACCAAGGGGATAATTATAGGATGACCAATATGTATATATAACTCAATAAATCAAGAAAATGGTATAAATCACATATCATGCATACTATCTCCAAAAATGAAAAGATACAAATGAAAATGAAAAGGAAACATGAAAATGATAAAAACAAGCTTACAAGTGATAGTGATGAGGTGAAAGTAACAAGGATTAAACTTAAATATCCTTGGTTTTATTTCAAAACCATATAAAGGATATAACTAGGTTGTTAAACACTTGATCTTGCAAAAATTTTGATCCCTATTGAGCTTGAAGGTGTGGCCGGTTTTATGGAGCAAGAACAAAGGAGAGAATAAATTTTTCTTACACCTTGATAAAATGAAATGTATGAGAAATATCAAGTAAGACTTATGTATATAATTGAAGACAAAATATTAATGGAACCATGCCCCATTTAATGCACTCCCCTCCCCCTTGGTCGGCCAAGGGGGGAGGTATGAGGCAAAATATATATATATTTTTTTTTTTTAAATGTTTACTTGCATATATTTTGTGCATTATTTGATAAAAAGTGTAGTAAAAGTGTAAGAAATGTACAAGTATAGACAATTTGGAAAAATTTTGGTACAAGTAAGTTTTTAATAGGTCAAAGTAGAATATAGTGAGACCATAAAAATTGTAAAAATACTTTCTTGGTAACATTTGAGTGATAAAATAATTATCGAGTAATTTTTAAGAAAACGTCGTAATAATATAAATTTAACGATTTATGTACCAAATAAATTTAAAACATTAGGAAAACTCAAAATATAGTTTATATAACTAAATGTAAGTATAAAAATGTGCCGGGATCATTTTTGAAAGTAACGGATTAAATATTTAAAATAATAACTCACGCGATAACGTTTATTAAATATAAAAGTTACGCGTTAAATGTGAAATGAAATGTTATGAATGAACTATCGTGATGCAAATGATGCGAACGAAATGTAGACTAAACTTAGTCCATATGAAATGTACGTGATGTTATGATCATGAATTCGCCGCTAAACCATAAAGGTTACGCGAATTTGGAACACGTAAACCAAGTTTACGATAAATGTTGAAATAGTGAAGCATAAATCGTTTCGAGAAATGACCTGAAAGTACGGGTTGTCACATTAGTTATCCATCTTCTCTCAAGAACCACTGTCCCAAAAATGAGGTCCACATCAAGGAATTTTTATTCACTTATACTTTATTTTTCATTTTCATCATTTTTCATTCATTTTTTTTTTTTTTTTTTTTTTTGGAACTTATACTTGGACTTTTACGTGTATGAGCTATGAACTACGGAGCTTCACGGGGTAATTCCAAGACTATAGGCTTCATGAAATGAGGATCCCGGCTGGCTAGGCTAAGACCTCACTCAATCCCGGCTAAAGATCCAAGGGTCCGATCTCGACACCGCAGCTCACAACTTTACTTATTACTTTATCACTTATCACTGATTACTCATTTATTTATTACGGATCCTTGATGTGTACCCAATTTTTAAATCAAAGATTCTTTTAAGAAGATAAAGAACTAACTATCGCCAAAAACTCGACATCTCTAATTATTGTTAGACAGATATGGGGTGAAACAATTTTGTGGGAACAAAAAGCCATAAGTACCTTCGATGGGCTCTAAAGAGAACCAACTACTCCACGCTTAGCATCTAAACTCATAAGTAACTCTATCATTTCTCGATCTCCGCAAATTTAAAATCCCAAATAATGAGATCCGCGGATGCTTAGCCGATAATTTTTAGATTATCTATGGTTAAGGGAACAAGCTAGGGCTCAACACGCCCGGTCAAGTCGTAATTCTATTCCTACTCTCACCAATGGAAAGTCAACAAGGTGTCAAAACATATATTAACTTAGCAAATGCTTCGTCTAATGAAATAAAGTTATGCATATTTAAAGTCACTCAGGGAAACTTGCAAATCCTTGGCCTTGTGAGCTAGAATTCGCATTTTATAGCTTCTTGTCTAAGAGACTAGCAAACTTTTCAATCAAAAAGACTTAACAAAAGCTTACAAAAATTTTAAATTTTTCTCATTTTTGCACAATTTTTCATTTTCTAAGGAAAAACGGGGTTACGAGAGAACATGACAAAAAACAAGCAAGTGCGGTCAAATCAAATCGAAGATTACCCTACCCCAGACTAGAACGAAACATTGTCCTCAATGTTTAAAACAAGGGTATCACGAAAATCTAAAAGCCGTTTATTAAGTATGCTAGAAGATAAACGTTAGTCGATAAGATTAGGATATCGGATTTCCATCAGCATCGATCATGAAACTCGAGTAGAGAAAAGACAAACTTCGAGCACGAGAGTCTTCATATCGGGAAAATCCTACACAACATCACAAATAACCAAACACGAGAAATCGAAGAGGCTAACCCCTTCACGTCACTTATTAGAAAATAGAAAGAAGATAGATGGATAAGCATGGGGAGCCTCCCACGAAGCGCCATCGTTTTTCTTAAACGAGTCGCTAGCCTGACTCGTCCCCGAATTCATTTGTCCTTGGGGAAGAAGGTGGTAGAGATACCAGGGTCAAAAACGGTGTCCTCATTCCCGAAAGAATGAGACTGGGTGGGTTGGGTGGAGAAGAAAATGTGCGGATAAGGCATATGATGTAAGAAGGATCCATCATCCGGTGGTTTTGCGGGTGGACGAAAGGATGATGGATAGAAATGAGAAAACTCCAAGAAAGATGGGAGCTCATGGTAAAGGATAAGAGGTTTAGGCTCACAAATGAAGGCATCCATCCGAGGATCCTTATCTCCAGAAATGATTTTAACAAAAGGCTCATCAATGCATATCCCGGGTTTAAAGATTTTGTCTTCACATGTCGGCTCAACGGGATAAAGGATGGTGGACTCATCAGAAAGAGGAGAGTCAAGAAAACCATCAAGAACAACCATATCCCTCTCGGGATTATTCACAATATCCTCAATACCCGGTGGTATTGGGTCATCAATCACATCCTCAATGATCGGATCATTCGTCGAATTATCGGAAATATCGTTCAAAACTTTGCTCATATCAACCTTGAAGTAGAATCGCTCAAGAATCGGAGGATAAACATCATCAATAGTGGGATTGCCACTAATCTCTTCATCAAATCGGAAAATCTCAAGCTCGGGAGAGAAATCACTATCTTTAACGGAGATAGGAGGCGAACTTGAATTATCGTTTAGGGCTTCAATCTTAGAAATGAGAAGATTAACATTCAACAATGTTTGACGTAATGCTTCATCCTCGATCTGAACATCATCGGGTTCAATCTCTTCAATTTCTGGCTCAAAATCATTTACTTCATCTATGTTGTGACTCAGAAGGTAAATCGTCGACGAAATCAATGTCTCCATAAGAATCATCATCGGAATCGGAGAACATCTCATCATGATCGCTCGAAATATCAAAAGAAGGCTTATCACAAACAACAACCCCAGACTCTCTTGGGCTTGGGATAAGGATCTCAACATTAGTCTCTTCCGTTTCTGGAATGGTACTAAGATGCTCATCCCCCATTATGAAAGAGTCAACGGGTTCAACAGTGTCTGAAGAAATATGATCATCGACCTCTTCCAAAACGACGTCACTTCTCTCAACCGGCGTGAGAGCAGGGGAAGGATCGGAAATTAAAGGCTCAGAAATAAGAGAGGAATAAGAATCCGGAGGTGGGACAAGTGGTGTGCTCTTAGAGCTAGCAAGTTCCACCACTTCCGTTGTGGTCTCCGGTTCTTTCTGTTTAGAAATCGTTTTAAGTTCATAATTTCGTTCTGTTTTGTTGTAACTCGAAAAACTCGTAATAGTGAATCGTGAAAGAGAAGGATCGATTTTAGAATTCTTCGGATTAGAGTCGAGAGTACAAACGGGAATCACCTCGGGTTCATGAATATGTTCCATCTCCCTCACCGGAGAGGGAGTAGGAATCGAGGGTTCATCAAGCTTACATTTCAAAAATTTTGATAATGCTTCAAGTTTTTCAATGTTGTTAAGAAAAGCACGACGTTCAAAGAAATCGTCTCCGTGACCCTCGGTGGGTTCTTCGGGTAGCTCTGGAATAGTGTGATCGTCTTCCATAACTTGAACGGGTTCTTCATTAACACATTGTCGAGCTTGAATGTGGCTTAATAAAGTTTGAAGCATGCTTTCAATGTGGTTTTGACGTCGCTCAAATCTTTCTTCAAAATCGATGGAAACGTCCTCGATACCCCGGTGGTTCTTCAAAAGGCGACACATACAAGATTCGCGATAAAATCCACACCTTTTGCAAAAACAACGTTCACAAAGTGAATCATCTCTTAATAAATCTCTACAATTAAAGCAATAGGGTGGAAAGAAATTTTGAGAATCCATGAGAATTAATCATAAAAGAGGGATAAGAGGAGAGAATTATCAAATCAAAGGGTAAAGAAGAATATTTTTGGATTTTTAAAACAAATTTTGAAAAGGAAAATCTTTTTGGGTTTTTGAAAAAGATATATTTACAAAAACGACGGTAACTTCACTCGGGGAAGGATCTTCAAATGCACGCGATTCGAGATGGAATACGAAAACTCGCTACAAGCCCTCCCCGGCAGCGGCGCCAAAAATTGGTTTGATAAAATAATGCCAAACCCGTCAAGTTTACTCAAACGTTTGATAAAAATAATGTCAAAAATTGGTAAATTGGTTTGATAAAAATTGGTTTGATAAAATAATAATAGAAGTTGTGCAGTATGCGGGTAACTCAAACGTGTTAGGTTTGAGCACCGAGATCGTTCCGAACGAGGGTTGAATGGAATTTCCAACTCACGTCGCGATTATCGGGATTTGAATAAGAGAAGGGGATAATATTGATATTATCTAAACTACGGGATAAGGAAAGCATATAGGATTAAAATCTATGGGGAAAACCTAAGAATTATGGCAAACTAAGCAAATCTATATTAAAATGCAAAATGGGATTAAAACGAAACGCGAATAAAATGCAATACGTCTAATCTAAATCCTAAAAATAACCTAAAATTAATTTTAGACTAAAAATGATATTAGAAAACTATTTATGAATTAAAACTATTTTTTAGGATTTTTCTTGATTTTATTAGAATTTAGAAACTAATTTTTAACTTTAAAAATAAGACTAAATAACTAAAAATTATAAAAACAAAGGGGAAAATTATGAAACTAATTTTATAAAATCTAAAATACCATAAGAGAATTTTCAAAACTATTTTTGTATTTTTCTGATTAATTTTCTATTTTCTATGAATTTAAAACTATTTAAATCTAATTTAAATTGTGAAAAATACCAAATAAAAGGGGAAAAATAAGGAAAAATATTTTTTATGCTTTTTATATTTTTCTTAAACTGAGAAAATTGAAAAATTATTTTTTTGGAACTTTTTCTTAATTATTTGCAATAAAAGCTATTTAAAAGTGATTAAAAACTATTTTAAATTGAGAAAAATACTAAACAGTAGCTAAAAATTATGAAAAATTCAGGGAAATTCTAAAATAATAATATAAATTTATGAAAAATATAAAAACATGGGCTTATGCGGATGAAATAAGAGCTGTAGTGTAACTGAAATGGAAATAAGCTACTTAAAATAAGCTAATAAGCACTATAGTGTACCAACTGTTTACAGAAGCTAGGTAATACTAAAAATACTCTAAATCAACTAATTACAGCTACTCCTAACACCTAAATAAGCAGATTACCAAGTATTGATGCTAATTGCTACTTAAGCCAAACAGCTTTTACCCCCTATGTTAAGCTGCTACAACCGCTATTCAAGAAGCCAAACTGAAAACCAAAACTATGGTTCTCAAGACCACCAACCAGAGATTACATATCTAAAATTTAAGCTCATAAGGACTAGTAATGAAGAAGTTATAGATCAAATACTAAATGGCTATATGGGGCAGTATGTACTGATGTGCAGAACAGGAAAAGGGAAATAAGCTAGTTGCAGGCCTTAATAAGCTACTCTATAAGCTCAAAAGGTTAATCTAAAAGCTGAACTTACTTATCCTAAGCTAGAATCTATCTATGGAATACAACACTAAGCAATATCCACCACTACATTAAGCTAACAGGTAGCAATTCAAAGAGTGTAAACTGATGACAGCAAAACAGAAACAACCAGCTATGATGATTGCAGACCTATAAACAAGCTAACCTACAACTTCTAATGTCCTAATAAACTACAAACACTTAAACTAGGGTTAACTAAGAACATAAGAAACTGATTAAGACTTACTTAGAACCAATATTGGACTGAGGGAATGACTGCTAAACAGATCAGTTGTGATAGATCATGGATTTTTAGACAGAAATGGTAAAACAATGGAAATCACAAATTAAATTTGACACTCTTGGAAACTTGACTGAGAAAGCTTTCAAAACATGTAACTACATTTATACACTCAGATTTGACTCACCCAACTGATTCAAATTAAGTACTATGGCTTAAACCAAACACACCTTTTGAAAACTCAATTTGCACTAAAACTCAAAACCTCACTGAATCTGAATTGAACTGACCTCATAAGCATAAAACTTAACCAGAAAACAGATTTAAACCAGAAATTGACCCAAACCAATTTGACTTTCAAAATCTGACCCACTTTGACTTTTATTGAATTTTTTGCTACAATGATGAAATAAGCTTAAGTATTACTACCAACAGCTCACATAAGCTTTCAAAAGCTTATGTGAGCTTCCAAGGACAGAATTTAAAAGCTTTTAACACTTCTCTAACTAAATTCGAATTTAAAGGAACTTAAATTGAGAAAAACAATTGCATTAACATGAAAATGAGAGTACACTGAAAATCTGAAATTACAACTTAACTAAATACTCAAAACATTAAAATTTAACAGGAATTTAAATTGTCAAAACTTCTCTAAATACATGAGAAATTGGACGACTTCTATCTTGTGATGAAGAGGGTTTATATAGCTGAGGAGAGCTTGGGATGCCTTTGAGAAGCTTCATGAAGCAAATAGCAGCCACACAAATCCCATGAATCATCAGCACCAATCCTTGATTGCCATTTCACCTTGTGACGTGTCGCGTCCAATGTGATTGCTCCATTTGTCCACGTGTGCAACTTATCCAGACATGTCAGCTTCTAGAAGGTCTTGGGAAAGATGCTTAGTACGAGGTTTAAGGATTGGGTAAATATGGGTGGCTAATTTGTGGTAAACGGGTAAATGGGTGGTTTGGGGAAGAAGGGTTTAAGGCGCGTTTGGATTGTTTATTATAATTCAATTTGAGTTGACCGGGTTAAGTAGCGGGTAAGTGGGTAAATGGTGGATAACGGGTAAATGGTATAAGATATCACAGGGTGTTGGTTTGTTTGTTATTGGACCGGGTTAAAAGGATTATTAATGGGCCGTGAGTTGTGTAATGGATTAGGATATATTGGACTAGGATTTAATATTGTATCCATTAGCAACCATAGGGACTAAACTTGCATATGCTGAATATTTGAGGGACCAATCTTGTAATTCTGAAATATCTTCCAAGGATAGATTTTGACAATCTTCAAATAGACCAAGGGCCAATGTGCAACTTTTTGAATCCTCAAGGACCAATTTTGCCAATTGCTCAAAGTTGAGGGCCATTTCGCCAATTGTTCAAACTTGATTATATCTTCCAAAATCATCCTGAGAATAAAATCTTCATAAATGCTCAATTTTGATCTTCCGCTAAAGCTCTCTTAATCTCTCGTGCTCGGATTTATGTCTGCATTTTGGTTCCTTTTGCGTGTTTTTACATATCCGTACTGCACAAGCACAAACTCAAGAAAACCACAAATATTAGCAATAAACGGCTCTTTCTTGGTTGTTTTGGGTCAGTTTTGATAATGAAAAGGTATGTGTTTTAGCACATACCAATAGGTGCCAGAGACAATTCCATGATGTACACTGAATGATTGAGGATTTGATGATGAGACTGAGTGATCAGCAGTAGGCGCTTCTTGACTCAATGACATAGAAACTGAAGGATTATCTACGTTGACTAGATTAGGAGCAGCCTCTATTGAAGGATTAGACTGATCATTAGCAATAGGCTCATAGTGTTCATCAAACATTGGATCAAACAATTTCTTCAAATCATTTTCTGAAGGAGGTACATATGGAGTTGCTGGTGAGGGATTTTGTACAAGAGAAGAACTAATGGGACACAAAATTAATGAAGGTTGAGATGCAGGTCCAGAACTTGATTGTCCTGGAGCCAGTTTCCCAGACAGCTCATCGAACGTTACGTGAATAGTTTCCATGATATCTCGAGTTCTTTTGTTGTAGATTCGGTAACCCTTCTTGTTTGGTGCATAGCCCACAAAGACTCCAATGTCCGCCTTAGCTTTTAATTTACCTAAATCTTGACTGTCATTCGTTGGATAGCACAAAGCACCAAATACACGAAGGTAGGAGAGATCAGGTATTCATTTATGAACAAGTTCGTATGGAGTTTTTCCATGAGAGGTGTGTATGAGGGAACGATTTTGAGTGTAGCAAGCAGTGGCAATGGCTTCAGCCCAAAGAAACATTGGAACCTTTGAGTAAATTAGCATTGTTCTTGCAGCTTCAACAAAGGTCAGATTTCGTCTTTCAACTACACCGTTCTGTTGAGGCGTACGTGGAACACTTATTTGATGACTGATTCCAATGCTTTCATAAAATCGACTTAAGTCTTTTTTAACGAACTCTGTGCCATTGTCTGTTCGAACAATTCTAACAGTCTTATTAAGTCGAACCTGCAGCTGTTTGATAAGTTTGATGATGACATCTGGAGTTTCATCATTTGTCCTCAAAAACTTAACCTAAGTAAATCGAGAGTAGTCATCAAAAACGACTAATACATATTTCTTCCCATTTATTGTTTGCACTCTCATGGGTCCACACAAATCCATATGAAGAGTATGAAGAATTTCCATAACTGAGTTTGCAGGTTTGGGTTTGTGGGCATATTTCCTGCTTTTTCCCAATTGGCATGCTAAACAAAGATGATCTTTTTCATACTTTAATTTGGGTAAGCCTCTTACAAGGTCCTTTCTGGAAAGATCATTAATGGTGCCGAAGTTCAAGTGATTGAGACGACAATGCCATAACCGTGACTTTGTTTTCGAAGCCTTTGACAACAAGCAGATTGGAGAAGACTTCATCATGTCTTCGATAGAGATGGTGTATAGGTTTAAACCACGTGTTCCTCTTAACAGTTCCACACCATCAAGTTCTCTAACAAAACAAGTATGTTTTCTAAAAGCAACCTCTAGATCGGAATCACAGAATTGACCAACAGAGAACAGGTTATGACCAAGACCTTCAACATATTATACCCTGGAGATTACACTATCACCACAACATAATCTCCATAACCCATAATTGCACCAAAATGGTCGTTCCCAAATCTAACAGTCCCGATGAATTTACTCACGAAGTTCATGAGTCGCGAGCGATCTCCAGTCATATGCTTGGAACAGCCTGAGTCCAGGTACCATAGAACGATTTGAACGACCTGCAGTTAAACACAGACAAGAATGGATAACTGGATAATTAGGATCCCCATGCAATAATGGGTTCTAATTGGTTAGACAAAGAGATTGGAACATCCACATCAGAAGCAGAGTCAATAAAATCATTAGTGGTAGATGTCGGGCTAGTAGAAACAGTAGATCTATTCAAAGTATGTTCACTTCTTAAAGGTATAGTTCTACCAATAAGCATCCATTTCCTAAAGGGCATTGACTTAGATAATTTAGGGCACAACTCATTAAGATTAAATTTACGGCTAGTAGGTATCCACTGATAACCTATATTACTAAATTTTCTTCCTGTAGGTTTCCAATGTTTTCTAACCTTCTTCCGCCTTTGCTTTCTAGCCTTCTTAGCTTGATTTTTGGCATTAACAATTTTAACTGGGTATTTAACAGCATTAATCAAATCATTCACACCACATACATGATTAGTAACAGAAACCAAGCAATCATCATTACATGTTTTGCCAAAAGTAGCAAAATTCGCATTAATTACAACATGCTTAGAGCTAACACTAGAATCAACATGATTTGTTTTATTCAACATAGTTTCATTCTTCCTAAGGTGATCTTCTACTCTCTTCCACTGAACATTCCTAGCTTGCAAGGTCCTATCATTCTTTTTGTTGCCTTGAGGCTTTGACCTGCTCGCTTTGGTGTCACTTTTACTCTTGTAGAGGGAATGGGAACATTAGTTGGTTTTGTTACTTTTGCATTTCGGTTTAGAAGTCTTGGAATCGAACTACTTGAAGGCACATTAAAGTTCACTTTCTTAACACTGGGCATAGAGCAAGGCATCACAACTTTATCTTTCTCACATAAGGATTTAGGGCATGTTGCTCTTAAACATTCTAACAGCTCCTGAGATCGTTTGGCATATATGCAAGCATACCTAATTTCACTATCAAGTGGCTTATTTATGCGATCCTCTTCTACAATCTCACAGAGACATTCTAGACTATCCTTAAGGTGACATAAATAGTTATGAAACACAAGTTTGTTATTTCTAAGATGAGGAGGAATGTATTTAACAGTCACAGTATATTTAGAATCTGCAGATGTCTTTGATGCAACATTCTCATTAAAGACAAGTGGCATTTTCCCTTTTACCTGACTCTTCAGATTCTCAATTTCCTTTTGTAACGAAGTTATTTTTTCATTGTTTTTGTCACGAGTGACTTTTATTGAATCGTATAACTCTTTGAAGTGTCATTTGACCTTTTCATTTTCTTCTAGAAAACTCTCATTTTCTTGTTGTAATACGTTAATGATGTTTTGAAGATGAAAGTTTTGAGAAAATTGAGAATCTAAAGGAGGAGGCATTTGAGAGCCAGTCACATTGTTCTTTTCACCCTTTAATTGTGAAATTTGGGTTTTTAACTTTCTGATCATGTTACAGTGAGCTCGAATATGTTCATCACGTTTGTTTATTTCAAAAACTGCATCAAACTCTGGAACATCCGAGGATATCTTGATGTTTGAGGTTTTAACATTTTCTTTGAGGTGTTGATATTTTAGTTGCAAATCAAAATGTTCAACTTCCAACTTAGAAAAGTGTTTTACCAAATTATCGTGATCATCCTTGTCAATTTTCTCATTTAGTTTTGAGTTTTTGTTTTCAAGCTCAATGACACGATCATGGAAAACTTTCAAAGCAACAGATAATTCATGAAATTGAGAAGCAGTAATAGAATACTTAGTAACAGTATAAAACACATCTTGAGCAACACAACTCGAAATCAAGTTCTCATTTAAGATGTGCAGATTCTTTCTTTCAATTTCATTATATTTAAGTTCTCGTTCATAATTATTGACCTCAACTATCATTGTATCAAATTCTTTTTCTTTTTCTTTAATCTCTGAGTCTATCCCCTTTTGAAGACTCTCAAATTGACTTTTTAATTGTTTAAAGAAAGGCACGACTTCAGCTAAATAGCATTTTTTAGTTTGCTCAAAACCCCTCTCCCCTTCAGTTATCCCTGTAGGTGTGATTCTTTTCTTACATGTCTTTTCAAAATCAATGAATAGTTGATAAACAACATACAGGCTGATTAAGGTCTTGCTCTTAGTGGGAATAGTTCTAGGAACTAAATGCATTGGTGTATTCGGAGGATACACAGTAGCTGGAGGCACTTTCCTAAGGGGAGTGTTTGTTTCAACAAATACATTTGCTTTTTGCTTATCCATGTCTTTTTTCCAAAAAACTTGTTCTGGGGTTAATTGAGTTTGAGGCTTAAACATGTTCAGGGAGATCCAATTTTCTTTTGTATAATCATGGGGTTTGATCGTTATGTTTTGCTTTTTACACTCAAGATCTTTTAGCTTCTTATCCATTTTCTCCCTAGAGGCATCTTCTAATTTTCTATCCTCTTCCGTGCTTCCAATACATGATGGTGTTTTCCTAGGCTTTAGGATCTCATTACCATCATATACAATCGTATGGAAAGCTTTAACCTTTTACAAGATTCTGGGATTTGGTTCCTCTACTAGGGGAATACTATGCTTATCGCTTAAGACTCTGTGCTTAGTGATCATGTGAGCAGTCTGAATGGTATTCCCTTGTACGTGCAACTTATTTTCAAGCTTGTTTTTCAAAGTTTTTAGGTTGGAAAAATCAGTTAAAAGTTTTGATTCCTTAGCATTAAATTCCTATTTAAGCACTTTAACATTTTCTTGAAGTTCTTGCTTTTTCTTAACAGTTTTGTTTAGTTTGTCTTTTAAGGATTCTAGCTCTTGTTTTAATATTTCTTCCCTAAAATTACTTTTTCTGATAATTGTACGCATTTGGTCATCCATTTCCTGCTCACGGGTAGTCAGCTCAAACTTAGCACGTTGTTCATAAATGGCAATTTGTTCTTTATAGGCATTCAATTAAGAGATAACAGAATCATCAGGGGCACATGCATTGTATTCATCAAAGACATAGTCATCATTGACAGCAGAAGATGCATCACTTGGTACGATCTCACTTTCACTTTGTATCACATATTGATCATATGGGACAATATTACTATTACCCACATTATCAATATCTGATTCATTAGTTTCATGAGATTTTACTTCGTTATGTATCTTTTGCTCATCAACTTCATCGTAAATTTTTAATACCTCTAAAATGAGTGAATCTTTGGATGGACCAGCCTGTTGTGGTGATGAGACCTTTGAAGAGACCATTGGTGAAATGCTAGCCATGAAGATTGTATGCAGGCAAGAGGTTCATCATCGACATCAGAGTCAAATGCATCACAGTCAGCAACTTGAAAGGCATTTTGATGATTGTGACCTACTTCCTGAATTGGCTGCTCATCCACATCTGCATCATATGTTTTGGCATTTCCCTCAGCAAGAAATAGCAACTCTTCTTCATTCAAAACCGCTCCATTGTCCCGAGCTTGCACCAGCGATATCTTGTCCCTGAAATACTCTGCATTTTGAGGGCGTTTTGGAGATGTGCAGTTCCTTGCAATATGTCCTTCACCACCACAGTTGTAGCACTTGATTGGTTTTCCCGCCTTGAATTGCATTCCTTCTATGATTACGATTAGCCACATACCCTCCACCTACTCCACCTTTTCCTTGTTCATACTGTCTTCCTTGCACTGGTTGCACCATGATCTTACCATCTCTGACAATAGCATGATGGTGTAGATTGGATGCGCTCATATAATTGTTAGTGTGTGGAGTGAGGTTCAGGTTTTGCTTAACCATAAGAGCCAGTTGATTGATGAAATGTTCCATGACTGCATCAGCATTAGGTTGCTTGAACCTTGGATCGGGAATTAGTTTGTGGTTACCATTTCCAGTAGGTATGACTTGTGAAGCTTTGGTAGTAACCCCTACATAGGTGTAGAATGCAGTTGAGTCATTTGAAGAGCTTGCATCTCCATGATTAGATTTGAACTTTTCAAGAATCATTCGTTGAAACATAGCATGCTTCTCATTCTGAAGTAGGAAGGCTGTTAGGATTTGGAAAATCCAGTAGTTAAAGTGTCGGTCGCCTCAAGTATATGTAATCGTTAGAAAGCTCGTAGTCGTAGTTATTTTATGTTAAGTAGTATTTAGTTAAGTAACACCGTGGAGGACGGACGGGTATTTACCCAATGTATGCCTGATCCACGTTCCGTCAGTGGCGTTTTATGTAAGACTATAAATACTCTCTACCTCCCAAGGTAGAGAGTTGGAGCTCATAATAAGATTTTTCTTTCTCTTACTAAAATTCCCAAACCTATAACTTTCTCTCTCTAAAACTCATCTTATATGCCTACTTTATTTATGGTTTGATGTGTATGTGAAATCCAATATGTTACAAATGGTATCAAGAGCCATGGTTAGATCATCTCTTACATATCCTTGGATTTCTAGTGGTTTTTAGATGGTTTTTGAGTTTGAAAACGTTTAGTGGTTTTTGCATCATTTGGTTCATTTCTTGTGTTAAAGTTTGAATTTTGGGTGTACTTTTGTGTTTAGGATCATTTTATGTGCTTGGGTTTTGATTTGGTAAGCTAGAATCACTGTGGTTGAGCTTGTTTTGGATTGAAAAGTGTGTTTTTAAAGTTTTTCTTGGTAGCGACTTGGCTCTCGGAGTGATTTTCATGCTAGCGACTTGCTTCAGTAAAAGGTAGCGAGTTGTAGTGAGTTTTTCATAGCGACTTGGTCCTAGTGACTTGTCTCTTTAGACAAGCCAACAAACAGTACACTTAGTGGATTCTCCACTACGGGTAGCGACTTGGTAAGGTAGCGACTTGCTTTCAATTTTGATAGCGACTTGTTCTTTAAGTTTCTTAGCGACTTGGTGTTAGCGATTTGGACCTTAGCGAGTTGCTATTTAGCGATTTGACATCTTAGCGACTTGGTGCATAGCGACTTCTTTGTCAAAATTCTTAGCGATTTGGAACTTAGCGACTTGTTTTGTTATTACTTAGCAACTCAGTGCTTAGCGACTTGGTTCAAGGATTTTTAGCGACTTGGTTGACTTTTGTTTGTAATACGGTTTTCTCTTGATTTAGTAAAATCTTGTGAAAGAATCTATTTCCGGTTTAATCATAGAGTTATAAAATCCCGTGTAATAAGTTAACATGTCTACCAACATTTCTACAATCATCTCCATCTTGCAGAGGATGTTCAAGCCTAGTTCGGATACTCGTCCACCCATGCTTGACAAATTGACTACGACTCTTGGGCTCAAAGAATCGATTGTACTTGTCTTGGAAAGGAAAATGGGGTCAACATTCTCAAATCGATTGATGAAGGACCTTATCCGATTGAGACTACAAGAGACTTAATTGATACAGCTGCAGATGGAACAATGATCTATGGGATAGACAGACTAAAGACATATGATGAGCTCAATGATAAGGAGAAAAAGAGATTCGATGCTGATATCATGGCTTCTAACATCATACTTCAAGGTCTTCCAAAAGATATTTACAAGCTTATCAATCACAACACCGAAGCCAAGGCGGTGTGGGATAATGTCAAGATGCTTCTTTCGGTTCGAATTAACTATGGAAGACAGAGAATCACAACTCTATGATGAATTTGAGCACTTCAAGATGAAACCCGATGAGAGTGTCTATGAGTATTACGTGAGATTCCACAAGCTTGTTAATGACATGAGGAACATCAGAATCACTATGCCAAACATTCAGTTGAACTCAAAGTTTGTGAACAACATGAATCCTGAAAGGCACAAGTTTGTCATCTCGTGAAGCTAACCAAAGGATTGAAGAATACAAACTATGAGCAACTCTATGCCTTCCTTCTTCAGAATGAGAGACATGCTATGTTTAAAAAAGGATTCTTGATCGAGTTCAAAACCAACCGTGGAGAGACAAGCTCATCAAATGATTCAACCGCCTTCTACTCAAACATTGGAATTACCACCAAAGCATCTCAAGTTATACCCATTGGTGATGGCAATCACAAACTCATTCCCGATCCAAGGTTCAAACAAGCCGATCGATGCGTACCGTGGGAAACTTCATTAATCAACTGGCTCTCATGATTAGTCAAAACATGAACTCTCCCACACACCAACAACAACCTCGCAGCAAAGATCCAATCCACACAATCAAGCCACTGTCAGAGACGGGAAGGTTATAGTACAACCAATTCAAGAAAGGCGGTATGAACGGGGAAGAGGTGGAGTTGGTAGAGGTTATCTGCAAATCGAATCGAGGAAGGATTGGAAGTCAAGGACAAACAAAGCCAATCAAATGCTACAACTGTGGTGGTGAGGGACATATTTCAAGGAACTGCACATCGCCAAAACGCCCTCGAGAATGCAGAGTACTTCAGGGGATAAGATGTTGCTTGTGCAAACTCGGTGATAATGGTGCGGCTTTGGATGAAGAGGAGTTGTTGTTTCTGCCGAGGAAATGCTAAGACATATGATGCGATGTGGATGAGCAACCAATTCAGAGATAGGCCACAATCATCGAATGCCTTTCAAGTCACCGATTGTGATGCATACGACTCGGACGTTGATGATGAACCATCGCATAAACCATTTTCATGGCTAGCATTTCTCCAATGGTACCTCCTAAAGTCTCTTCATCACCACAAGCTGGTCCATCCAAAGACAAAATCATATCTGAGGTACTAAAACCATAATGATGAAATTGATGAGCAAAAGATACATGACAAAGTACAACCAACAATTATTGAGTCGATATTGAAAATATGGGTAATAGCAATGTTGTCCCATATGATCAATATCTGAAACAAAGTGAAAGTGAGATTGTACCAAGTGATGTATCTTATGCAATCAATGATGACTATGCTTTTGATGAATACACTACATGCCTCGATGATTCTGTTATCTCCGAACTTAATGCCTATAAAGAACGTGTTGCTATTTATGAACAACGAGCTAATTTTGAATTAACCACCGTGGCGAGCAGAGATGGATGACCAAATGCGTACAATTATTAGAAAAAGTAACTTTAGAGAAGAAGTCTTAAAACAAGAGTTAAACTCCTTACATAAAAAGCTTTCTAAAAGCGCTAAGCAAAACAAGAACTTCAAGAAAATGTTAAAATGCTTAAGCAAGAATACAATGCTAAGGAATCAAAACTTTTGAATGAGTTTTCCAATCTAAAAACTTTGAAAAACAAGCTTGAAAATAAGTTGTACAAGGGAATACCATTCAGACTGCTCACTTGATCACTAAGCATAGAGTTTTAAGCGATAAAGCATAGCATTCCCTTGTTGAGGAACTAAATCCAGAGGTCATTAAAAAGGCTAGAGCTGCTAATAAGGTGATCTATGATGGAAATGATATTCTTAAACCTAGACGTAAAACCTAGTTGCGCTTGAGTGCACCGAGGAAGATAGAAAATTAGATGATGCATCTAGGGAGAAAATGAATAAGAAGCTAGAAGATCCCGAATGTAAAAAGAATAACATAACGATCAAACCCCATGATTACAAGAAGGAAAACTGGATTTCCTTGAACAAGTTTAAGCCTCAAACGTTGTTAACTCCCGAACAAGTGTTTTGGAAAAAGGATTTAGATAAGCAAAAGCGAGAATCTTGTTGTTACAAACCCCCCTTAGGAAAATGCCTTGACGTGTATCCTCCAAATACACCAATGCATTTAGTTCCTAGAACTATTGCCACTAAAAGCAAGACCTTAATCGGTCAATATGTTATCTTTCAATTATTTGTTGATTTTGAGAAAACTTGTAAAAAAAGGATCACACCCACTAGGAAAACTGAAGGGGAAAGGGGTTTTGAGCAAACTAAAGAATGCTATTTAACTGAAGTCATGCCTTTTTTTAAACAATTAAAAGGTCAATTTGAGAGTTTTAAAAAGGGGATGGACTTAGATATTAAAGAAATGGAAAAGGAATTTGATGCGATGATTGTTGAGGTTAGTGAATATGAGCGAGAATTAAAATATAATGAGATTGAGAGGAAGAACTTGCATACCTTGAATGAGAATCTTATTTCTCAATGTATTGCTCAAGATGTGTTTTACACTGCTACAAATTGTTCCATTAATGCTTCTCAATTTCATGAATTATATGTTGCTCTAAAAGTCTCCCATGATCGTGTCATTGAGCTTGAAAAACTAACTCTAAACTGCATGATAAAGTTGAACAGGATGATCATGATAACCTGGTGAAACATTTTCTAAATTGGAAGTTGAGCATCTTGCTTTGCAATTAAAATATCAACATTTGAAAGAAAATGTTAAAACCTCAAATATCAAGACATCCTTGGATGCTCCTGAATTTGATGAAGTTTTTGAAATTAGCAAACGTGATGAACAGATTCGAGCTCATTGTAACACGATCAGAAAGTTGAAAGCCCAAATCTCTCAATTAAAGGGTGATAAGAACAATGTGACTGGATCCCAAATGCCTCCTCCTTTAGATTCTTAGTACTCTCAAACTTTTTATCTTCAAAACTTAGTTAATGCCTTACAAAAGGAAAACGAGAGTTTTCTAGAATAAAATGAAAAAGTTAAACAACACTTTAAAGAGTTATATGATTCAATGAAAGTCACTCGTGACCAAAACAACGAAAAAATAACGCCTTTACAAGAAGAAATTGAGAATCTGGGAGTCGTGAAATGAAACCGCCACTTGTTTTAATGAGAATGTTGCATCAATGTCATCCACCGCAAATATACGTGACCGTAAATACATTCCTCCTCATCTTAGGAATAATGAACCTATGTTTCATAACTATTGTGCTCACCTTAAGGATAGTCTAGAATGTCTCCGTGAGATTGTGGAAGAGGATTTCATTAATAAGCCTCTTGATAGAGAAATTAGGTTTGCTTGCATTTGTGCCAAACGATCTCAAGAGCTGCTAGAATGTTTAATTGCAACATGTCCTAAATCCTTAGGTGCTAAAGGAAAAGCTGTGATGCCTTGTTCTATGCCTAGTGCCATGCATTCAAATCATTCTATGCCCAGTTTTAAGAAAGTGAACACTAATGTGCTTCTAGCTCGATCCCTGCACATCTAGTTCAGAATGCAAAAGTAGATCGACCAACTAATGTTCCCAATTCCCTCTACAGAGTAATCAGTGACATTAAAGCAAGCGGGTCAAAGCCTCCGGGCAATACCAAGCAAGATAGGACCTCGCAAGCTAAGAATGTGCATTTGAAGAGAGTAGAAGACCAACCTAGGAACTTTAAGTTTGAGTTGAATAAAACTAATCGTGTTGATTCTAGTATTAGCCATAAGCGCATCGTAATTAATTCAAATTCGATACTATATGAAAACCATGTAATGATGTCGCTTGAATTACATTTGCTAATCATGAATGTGGTGTGAATGTTTGTCTAATCTTTGTCAAATGCCCGCTTAAAATTGTTAATGCAAAAATCATGCTAAGAAGGCTAAAGGCAAAAACGAAAGAAAGTTAGAAAACAAAGGGAAACCCATAGGAAGAACATTTAGCAAGATAGGTTATCAATGGATACTTTTTGGCCATAAGGTCAATCGGCTTTGCCCTCAATCGCTAAGAAAATGCCCACTAGAAAATGGATGCCTCTTGGTAGAACTATTCCCTTAAGAAGTGAACATACTTTGAATAGGTCAAATACGGATACTAGCACGCATCTATTCCCGATGATTCCATTGCTTCTATTTACGATATGGGTGTTTCTATTTCGATGTGGGTGTTCCAATCATCTGTTACTAACCAAGTGGAACCCATTCTTGCATGGGGATCCCAATTATCGATTATCCATTCTTGTGCTGTGTTCAACCTGCAGATCGTTCAAATCGTTACGTGGTACACGGACTCAGTGCTCCAAGCATATGACGGAGACCGTCGCGGCTCATGAACTTCGTGAGTAAATTCATCGACCTGTTAGATTCGAAGCGACCATTTTGGAGCAATTATGGGTTATGGTGATTATGTAGTTGGCAAAAGTGTAATCTCCAGGTATATTATGTGGAAGGTCTTGGTCATAATTTGTTCTCTGTTGGTCAATTCTGTGATTTTGATCTAGAGGTGGCTTTTAGAAAACATACTTGCTCGTTAGAGAACTTGATGGTGTGGAATTATTAAGAGGTACTCGTGGTTCTAATCTATACACCATCTCTATCGAAAACATGATGAAGTCTTCTCCAATCGCTTGGTCAAAGGCTTCTAAAACAAAGTCATGGTTATGGCATCGCCGTCTCAATCACTTGAACACGCACCATTAATAACCTTTCCATAAAGGATCTTGTCGAGGCTTACCAGATTAAAATATGAAAAAGATCATCTTTGTTCAGCTTGCCAATTGGGTAAAAGCACAAAATATGCCCACAAACCAAAACCACAAATTCAGTAATGGAAGTTCTTCATACCCTTCATATGGATCTGTGCGGTCCAATGAGAGTGCAAACGATAAATGGGAAGAAATACATCCTAGTAGTTGTTGATGACTACTCCCGATTTACTTGGGTAAAGTTTTTGAGGACAAAGGATGAAACTCCAGATGTCATCCTCAAACTAATCAAACGATTTGAGGTTCGACTCAACAATACGGTCGGAATTGTTGAAGCAGACAATGGACGAGTTTGTTAACAAAGACTTAATTGAGTTTTATGAAAGTGTTGGAATCAGTCATCAAAGAAGTGTTCCACGAACTCCTCAACATAACGGTGTAGTTGAAAGACGAAATCGAACTCTTGTGGAAGCCGCAAGAACAATGCTAATTTATTCAAATGTTCCAGTGTTTCTATGGGCTGAAGCCATTGCCACGCTGCTACACCCAAAATCGTTCCCTTATACACACCTCTCATGGAAAAACTCCATATGAACTTGTTCATAAGCGAAAACCTGATCTCTCCTACCTTCGTGTGTTTGGTGCTTTGTGCTATCCAACTAATGACGGTCAAGACTTAGGTAAATTAAGAGCTAAAGCGGATATTGGAGTTTTTGTTGGTTATGCACCAAACAAGAAGGGTTACCGAATCTACAACAAGAGAACCGAAATATCATGGAAACAATTCACGCGTTACGTTTCGATGAGCGTCCGGTCAAATGGCTCTGGACAATCCAGCTTGGACCGCACTTCAAAACAGTCCCGTTGGTTCATCCCTTGTACCAAACTCATTTCCAGCAACTCCATATGTACCTCCATCTGAAGATGATTTGAAGAGATTGTTTGATCCAATGTTTGATGAACATTATGAGCCAAATGCTGATGTAATGTCAATTTCATCAACAGAGGCTGCTCCTATCCCTGTAAATGAAGTCAACCCTTCAGTATCAATATCATTAAGTCAAGAAGAGCCTGCTGCTGATAACTCTGTCTCATCAACAAATCATCAATCATCGAATGTACATCATGGAATTGTTTCTGGCATCAATGATGAAGTTAATCCCTTTGCTACTCCAGAAGATGCTCCATTTGAAAACATATTTGCTCCTGAATCATCATCAGAACCATCTTCTTTAGGAGATATCGACTCGCTACTTAGTTCCAACAACAACCACATGAACACCTTAGAAAATGGACACATGATCACCCATTGGACAACATCATTGGAAACCTTTCTCGTCATGTATCCACTCGTTAACAACTTGCAACCGATGCCTTATGGTGCTTCTTCAACTCCGTACTCTCTAAGATCGAACCAAAAGACGTCAAAACCGCCATGAATGAAGGCAACCGTTCAATGCCATGCAAGAAGAAATTCATGAGTTTGATCGACTAGATGTATGGGAATTAGTAACTGCTCCAGATTGTGCTATGATCATTGCTCTAAAGTGGATCTTCAAAGTGAAACTTGATGAGCATGGTGATGTGTTGAAAAATAAGGCTAGGTTAGTTGCTAAAGGATATCGTCAAGAAGAGGGTATTGACTTTGAAGAATCTTTTGCTCCTGTTGCTCGTATCGAGGCTATCGAATCTTCTTGGCTAATGCGCGCAAGTAAGAACATGGTAGTCGTATATCGGATGGATGTGAAAACCGCCTTTCTTAATGGAGATTTGAAAGAGGTGGTTTACGTCCATGAGCCCTGAGGGTTTTGTGAATCCGAGCATCCTACTCATGTCTATCGCTTGAAAAAGGCCCTTTACGGTTTGAAGCAAGCTCCTAGAGCATGGTATGATACTCTATCAAAGTTTCTTCTATCTCTTGGATTCAGCAAAGGGCAGCGATTGATCCGACATTGTTCACCGAAAGTCGAGGCAAACATTTAATTCACGTTCAAATTTATGTTGATGATATTATCTTTGCCTCGACCGACCCCAATGAATGTGATCGTTTTCAAATGAAATGGGTTCCAAATTTCAAATGTCAATGATGGGACAAATGTCATTTTCT
The DNA here is from genome assembly GCA_910596185.1 of Chrysanthemum makinoi. NCBI lineage: Eukaryota > Viridiplantae > Streptophyta > Magnoliopsida > Asterales > Asteraceae > Chrysanthemum > Chrysanthemum makinoi. The sequence goes on along the minus strand of OU343222.1, from coordinate 135,219,096 downwards.
TGGGATTACAAATTTCACAAAGTCCAGGAGGCATTTTTATAAATCAATCTAAATATGCAAATGAGATTTTAAAGAAATTTGGATTTGTTTCATGTGACACCGTTGACACTCCCATGATTGAGCGTACCAAGCTGGATGAGGACCACTCAGGATCATGGTAGATCAAACGAAATATCGTAGTATGATTGGATCCCTGATGTACCACACAGCTAGTAGACCGTATATCTTGTTCGGCCGTATGCATGTGTGCGGATATCAGGGCTAAGCCTACTAAAAGCACCTTGAAGCGGTTAAGCGGGTCTTTCGGTATCTCCAAGGAACCATCAATATGGGACTTTGGTACCCGAAGGACACTGGTATGTCACTAACAGCCTATGCGGATGCGATCATGCGGGATGTCAAGATACACGCCGAAGTACGGAGGTGCTCAGTTTTTGGGTGATAAGCTTGTGAGTTGGTCTTCAAAGAAGCAAATGAGTACTTCTATTTCCTCTACAGAGGTGAATACATAGCCATGTCATCTTGTTGTGCTCAAATCCTTTGGATGAGATCCCAATTATCTATGGCTTTGAATTCAACAAAATCCTCTCAGATTATGATAATAAAAGTGCTATTGCTCTCTCATGCAACAACGTTCAACACTCAAGAGCAAAGCATATCGATATTCGACATCATTTCATCCAGGAACAAGTGGAAAGCGGTGTGGTGGAACTCTATTTTGTGAAGTCGAATACGGTTAGCGGACATCTTCACCAAAGCTCTTCCAGAGAACGCGTTTTGAGTTTATTCTTCCCGACTTGGCGAAAAGCCTTCAACCAGAAACACTCAAACGTCTTCAGGAGGAAGACGAGGAGTAAAGGTCTTTCTTCATCTATATTTTGTATATATTTATTCAAAAAACAAACTACAAAATTAAAAAAAAAATAGAAAAATATAAAACTTTCAAAAAATCCATAAAAATTTGAAAAACTCGAAAAAAAAAATTCAAAAAATATTGTCTTTTTGTCATGTCTTTTCTCTCTCGATTCGATAATATCTACGGTCTTTGTGTTGTCATTCTAAGAATGACACGGGACTTTAGATGTTGTTCGAATGTTTAAAAAAAATAAAAAAATAAATAAATAATAAAATTGGGAAGAAAGTAAAACAATGGTTTATTGTCATTTTGAAGATAACCGCTTTTCAAAGAAAAACGAGCTCATGCTTTATCTCATGTTTCAAACCTAATGCTCTGATTCTAAAACAAATGTTTGTCATTAACAAGACAAATGTTTAATTTCAAATATTTTTCCTTCTAAAGATTCCTCTGAAAAATATTTGAAATCTTATGAAAACTCAATTGTTTTGAAAACACTTCGGACTCTAATTTTGAAAATCAAAAGAACTTATCAAGTGTCAAAATGTCAATCCATCAATCAACAACTTTCGTCACTGATTGAGGGGGAGAATGATTTTTCAATTAAATCAAAAAGTGTTCTTTTCAAACAATTAGCACTTAATTGAGCAAGGTCTACTTTAAATGTTTTAAAATATTTTACACAATTGGTTCAAGACCTTGGTTATTATTATGTTTTCAAAAGATAATCATGCATGTTTAATCAATGGAGTTTAAAGTCTCAAAATCCAATCATTATCAGTTAAAACGTTTTCATAATCAAGTCACAATTCTCCTTAAAAGCTTTCAAAATCAATTTAAATCTACAGAGATCACAAATCTCAAATGATTTGATAATTGTGATCGGGGGAGAATTTGTGATTTAAATTGGATTTAAACTGATAATTCGATAAATGGTTTCATAAGTGTTTAGCATGTTTCCTCCCCGCATGTGACAAACGATTTCAAATTTTCCATGCACATGTTGAGGGGAGCATCTACTTTAAACCTCAAATTATTGAAACGTGATTGAATTGTCTCTAAGTCAGGGTTTCCTCTAATATGTGCAAAACTCTTTCAAACTTCGAGGCACATATTGAGGGGGAGCAAACTTTTGAAAACCTCATCCTTCCTTAAAATATTCTATCTACTCAAATTGATTGGGAAGTGATGATGATCATTTTAGAAAATGTTAATCAAGAGATTGGACCTTTCATTCTTAATCTAACGATTTCAAAGATCTCTTTCCTCCATGTGCTAAACAATTTCTGAATTTTTATGCATATGTTGAGGGGGAGCATTTCTAAAATATCAAAATAATTAAGATACAAAATGCTTTGATTCTATATCACAAGTATCTTGATTGATTTTCAAATGATTTTCAATTGGTTCCAAAGGCAGATGAACAATACCAAAAAGACCGACCAACTTTATTTTATGTATGGTGATATAAGGATGATAAGGTTAGGTTGAGGTCCCATGATCCGCCAGAACCGGAGGGATCTACCCAGGGACAATCCACTAGTTAGTGTAGAAGTCCTTAGGTATGATGATAAAAGGAGAAAAATTAGATATGGGAAGAGTCGGATTTGAGACTGAGCTAGTCTTTGAATAAACCCAACAAGGTTCTAGTTATGAAGTCTCGGTAAGCACCGAAGGGGTTGAAGAATGAAAAAGAATTGAATGTAAAAAGGGTGAAAAGAAATAGCCCTCAATTTATTCAACCTTAGGCGTAAAACCGGGTTCAATTCATATACTACTGGTGGTTACCAAGGTAACATCGGTATTGAAGACAAGGCGTCATGGACCCATGGCGACTTGCACTAAACTTCCCAAGCCACTCAAGTTCCTCTTCAAAGGGTTGTTTCATTCTCACGGGGAACCTACATAATCTATCGACTTTCTCTTAGAGATTGTTGATATTGAAGAAGGAGACCCTCTCCCTAGTCTCCGGGATAGGAACCAAATATGCACAATTGAGTCTAGAGCCACGAGATCATCAATAAATCTCTTTAGGACACTTTCAATGAAGACTCTCTATTTCACACAATGTGGAAAGAGAGATTATATCTTATGAGTCCTACGCATTATCCTTGTGGTATTGCCGAACATCTGAGTGATATGCAAACATATTCACAATGAAGATGGAAAGCCTTCTCGAGCCAACATCAAACAAGCTCCTGGTGGGTGGCATGTGAGATCTATCCAATAGATCAACCATGTGACAACTGAACAGAAACAATGGAGCGATTCAATCTTTTGAATCAATCCTGGTTCAAGTTATGGATTGACGGATACCTTTGAAAACGGGTTGTGCTTAAAAACTCTTTTCTTTAGCACATCGATCGTGGTACAAATATTTCAAAATAAAAGGTGTTTATGATTGATAATTGATTTTCATTAAAACCTTCATTGTATTGCAAAACAATTTCTATTGAGCGATACACGATTGTTTTTCAAATCTCTTTTCATCAATTAGTGAATCTCAATTCATGGTTCACTCAATTCGTGTTGTCTTCTTTGAGACGTTCGGTTTGAGAACGGCTAGAACAGTCTGCAAAACCTGTCAAGGAAATTCTTCGAATTATACCTGATCACAGCAGTACTTGTATGATCAACGGGAACCGTGGGCGTGTACTCAATTCAACGAAAGTGATCAAAGACACTTTCGCGACTTTATTGCTAAGCTGTTGTATGCGGTGAACTCCCGACGCTTGCAGTTATCGTAATGAAGCGGTCAATCCATAGCCGCATGCTCACACAACACATTCATTTACAAAGAAATCATGATTAGTGCATCAATGACTCTAATATTATCACTCCATGATTCGCTATCTTTGCCGCCAATATCATGAATCAACAAAAGCTTCCGCTACTCTGATAAGTATATATCATGATCCAGAATGTGAGCATGTCGGTCCAAAAGTCACAACATCACATAATACTAACACCACAAAGGATGAGTCAAAGACATATGTTTACTAATGATCTCAAAGCTGGCTCAAAACTCAGTATCACGTGGATCAGTTAAAGACCTCCACTCAGATTATCCAAAAATGCAAAATTGAAGAAACAAAGACTACGAGCTACAGAACAAAGAACATGAGCAAGAATCCAAGAACAATCTCAATGTAATATCTGTTTGTATTCTATGTAATTTTAATGTGTGTTTGAGGTGACCTCCCTTAGGGGGAGATTGTTAGGATTTGGAAAATCCAGTAGTTAAAGTGTCGGTCACCTTAAGTATATGTAATCTTTGCAGTAGCGTAGTTATTTTATGTTAAGTAGTATTTAGTTAAGTAACACCGTGGAGGACGGACGGGTCTTTACCCAATGTATGCCTAATCCACGCCCGTCAGTGCGCTTATGTAAGACTATAAATACTCTCTACCTCCCAAGGTAGAAAGTTGGAGCTCATAATAATATTTTTCTTTCTCTCACTAAAGTTCCCAAACCTCTAACTTTCTCTCTCTAAAACTCATCTTATACGCCTACTTTATTTATGGTTTGATGTGTATGTGAAATCCAATATGTTACAAAGGCATACAATTGCTCATAGTTGGTGTTCCTTAATCCTTTGGTTAACTTGACTGAGGTGACAAATTTGTGTCATTCGGGATTCATGTTGTTCACAAACTTTGAATTGAGTCAATATTTGGCATGGTCATTTTGATATTCCTCATATCATTTACAAGCTTGTGGAATCTCACATAGTATTCAAAGGACACTTTCTCCGTGGTTCATTTCAAGTTCTCAAAATCATCATACAATTGAGATTCCCTGTCTTCTTTGGTCAATTCGAACCAGAGAAGCATTTGACATTGTCCCAAACTGCCTTGGCTTCAGTGTTGTGATTGATCAGCTTGTAGATGTCTTTTGAAGACCCCAAGTATAATGTTTGAAGCCCTAATATCGTATCGTATTCCTTTTCTCCTTATCATTGAGCTCATCATAATGCCTTGGTCCGTCCCAAACCTAAGATCACTGTACCATCCGCAGCAGTTTCAAGTGTGTCTCTTGTAGTCTCAATCTGATAAGGTCCTTCATCAATTGATTTGAGAATGTTAACCCCATTTTCCTTTCCCAAATAGTATAACCTAATTCGAGCCCCATGAGTCAGTAGTCAGCCTGGCAAGCATAGGTGGACGAGTGTCTGATCCAACTGCTGAACGCCCCTCGCCGAAGAGATGATTGTAGGCATGTTGCACATGATTACAGATTTCACGGGATTTTATAACTCTTTGATTAAACCGGGAAATAGATTCTTTCACATGATTTTACTAAATCAAGAGAAAACCGTAAAATGTAAATAACGAAACAATACTACACCAAGTTGCTTCAAACCTTGAAGACAAGTCGCTTAGCACCAAGTCGCTGGTATACAGTCGCCAATGGACAAGTCGCTAGGCTCACAAGTTGCTAGAGTGACAACTCGCTAGAAGAACAAGTCGCTAGTGACACAAGTCGCTATGAAGACAAATCGCTAGTGACAAATTGCTAGACACAGAAGTTGCTAGAATAACAAGTCGCTAGATGGACAAGTCGCTAGGGATAAATCGCTAGACAAAAAGACGACCACTACTTTGTACTATTTGTCGCTTTGTCTCAAAAGACAAATCGCTAGAGCACAAGTCGCTTCCCACAACAAAGTCAAGCCGCTGAAGAACGTAGAGACAAGTAGCTACGAAGAACTCAAGTCCGAAACACAAGTTGCTAGATAGAAATATTCAAAAGCAACACTTTTCAATCCAAAAACTAACCCAACCACATTGATTCAAACCTTCCAAATCAAAACCTAAGCACTTATAATGATTCTAAACACAAAAGTACTATCAAAATTCAAACTTTAACACTAGAAATGGTCCAAATGATGCAAATACCACTAAACTTTTTCAACCCCAAAAACCATATAAAACCACTAGAAATCCAAGAACATGTAAGAGAGATGATCAAACCATGGCTCTTGATACCATTTGTAACATATTTGATTTCACAAACACATCAAACCATGACTAATATGGAGCTTACACTTAAGGTTTTAGAGAGAGAAAGTTTAGAGGTTTAGGGAACCTAGAGAGAGAAAGAAAAGTTTTGTTATGAGCTCCAACCCTCTACCTTGGGAGGTAGAGGGTATTTATAGTACCTTACATAAAACGCCACCTACGGGCTGTGGATCAGGCATACTGTGGGTAAAGACCCGTCCGTCCCCACGGTGTTACTTAACTAAGTACTAACTACCATTAAATAGCTACGACTACGAGCTTTCTAATGATTACATATACTTGAGGTGACCGACACTTTAACAACTGGATTTTCTAAATCCTAACAATATTTATTATACATGGTGTTATATTATGATTTTTAGGATTATAAAGTCTTAGTCAAAAAGAAGTTTATAAGTATGGTTTAATCATTAAAAAAAATATATAGACAACTATTTAAAATAAGGGGCGGCGCATTAAAATAAAAGGGGGTAGGAAATGTGTAAAAATTTATAAAATATATTTTTGTGTATGTATTGGGTATTAAAATAGGTATTGTTTAGTTGTTAGTTAATTAAAGTAATTATATATAGTTGAGTTTACAAAATAAAAGAAATACAAGAAGTGGAGAGGAAATAATATTTGAATTTTTGAAGTAACTTATTAAATGTAAGAATGTGTTAAAAATATTTATTGGGAGTATTGGGTACACAGTGCGTGCCTGCTAATTGTGAAAAGTGTTTATTTATTCAGAATTAAAAATGTAAATGTCCTGGAAATTAAATTATGAATTGGAATGGTGGCAATGTATTGTAGTGTTGTAGACTAAATTTAGTCTAAAGTCATAGTGCACAAGAAGTTTATTCCTTGTTTTATGTTTATTTAACTAAAAAGTTATAGGTAAAATGTTCTCATGTAAACTTCAAAATAAATAATGAGTTTTATAAATAGTATTGACCTGAAAAATTGCAGTTTATAACTCGGCCAAGTCAGCAGGGAACCTTCTAAGTTGAATCCTTTGATGACATTTAATTAAATTTGGATTTTTTATATTGTTTTCAATGTTTGTTGTCTCATTTGGATTCATTTGATATCTCTTAAATGTAGTTGTGTATGAATGCAATTAATATGATTAATTAATTCTGTCAAACTATTTTCTCTTTTATTCTATTGATAATTATAAGCTTATTAAACCTTTTAAATAGTTATGATCTATAAATCATTGACTAAGAGTTGATGATTGAGTAAAAGTTTCAAGATAAGTTTACGTAGAAAACTAGAACGGGGGTTGAATAGTTTTACCAATTAAAAATTTATTTTATAATTTTCAAATTGACTTATGTCAATCTATTTTGATGTGTAGATATTGACAGTTAGATATGAAGAATACTAGATAAGAGTTACAGTAAAGAAAGATAAAACCGTTGACACAAGTATTTATAGTGGTTCGGCTACAAGGTCACCTTCCTTGCCCTACTCCACTCCCTGAGTACCCCAACTCGAGAGTTCGTAAACACTACCCCACAATCTCCTTATCTTGGCGGAGAAGCCTTAACAACTTTGCTTACACTTTATCTGGTACAAAGCTAGATATCGGGTTCTTCCACAATGTAGAACCAAACCTATGTCGTCTACACTTTATCCAATACAAGGCTAGATAACGGGTTCTTCAACAAGGTAGAACCAAACCTACATTTCCTACACTTTATCTAGTATAAGGCTAAATATCGAGTTCCTTTATAACGGAGAAACCACAACCCAACTACACCAACTATTACAACACACCTATGACATACTTAAGAAGAATCAACAACAAGAAACACTTCTTTGATCTTGTGATGATGACAAAGCCTAGCAACCCATGTCTTCAAGCTTGCAAGTCTTCTATGCAAAACGTCTTGTTCTTTCCTTTAGAAGGAACCTCAGGAATCACTAAAAGAGAAACTACATATATGATCCTTAGATTTGAGGTAAGAGAGGTAAGAATATAGAGAGAAAATATATCTAAAAAGGGTGAAGAGAAATGAAGAAATGACTGACTATTCATAGGCAAGTAGTGCTTTGATCAGCCAGATCCCTTTCCATAGGGGTCCGACCAGTGTAATCCAAGGGATCCGGCACTTGGGTAATTCCAGTCCGGATTTTGGGTTACAATTATGGGTTTTGGGTTTTGGGTTATGGGTACCTAACATAATGTCATGCATGATGCAAAGCATACTTTGGGTCATGGGTTATGGACTATGGGCCATGAGTCATGGACTTTGGGCCACGGGTTTTACCCAACTTGATGTCATGCACGATGTAATGCACATGGGCCGTGGGTTATCGGACATGGTTTTGGGTTATGGATAGTCCAATTTACTTACATGTTTATTTTGTTAGATTTTAGCTATGCATTTTTATAAAAGTGTAAGTAACAAATGTTACTTATAAGCATTTTATAAAAATAGTTTTGAATTTATATTAACAATTTAACTAGACATGTTTGATGGTTTATTTGTTTAGTGAAACGAGTTAGAAAACTACTGGCTTGAAAACTTACGTATTTTATTTATTTCGCTAAAATGATTTTACAATTGTTATCAACGAAACATAAGAAGATCGTAAGATATAAATAAATATTTTTACGGTTTATTTGTATTAACAATCTCCTCATTTTGTTGATGAAACATAAAATTATTTTAAGTAAAAACAAAATTTGTAAATTTATGAATTAAGTTTTTACTTTTTTCTCCCCTTTTTTTCAAAACAAAAAGAGTGTCTAAAAGAAACTAACTCGAGTGAGATGAGATTAAGATAAAGAAAGCGTGAAATAAAAAGTGAAAAAAAGTATTTGCTATTTCACAAAGCTCCCCTTGAACTCCCCCTTGGTGAGGGCGTCATGTAATATGGAGAACTTTATAATGGAGTATTGCTAAATAGCAATGCTTTCTTTTGACGAAAGCTCCCTCTTATTGAAATCATCAAGTACTCCGCTTAATTTTTGAAATTATGCCACAAAAACAATGGTTAGAATGCGTGCATATAGTATGAAATTTTGCCTAAAGTAAACATAAATATGT
>OU343222.1:135154662-135210078 GCA_910596185.1 Chrysanthemum makinoi | reverse complement strand
TTTACCCTGAAGCCATAAACTTGCGGGCCTAGCCAACTCTTCACTAATTAAAGATATGGTGGTGAACACCATACAATTTTAGACAAATTGCAAGCCAGTCAACGGATTTGAGATATCTTTACCAGAGCGGATTTGTACGGATTAGCCAATCCTTTTGTTTATTAGACATGGCGGTGTGCGGTAACCGTAGCGGGTAAGTGCAAAACACTTACTCCAAAAAAATTTGGCCAAAATGGGGAATTGGTGGGTATAATTACATGATAAAATTCGTGAGAATTCCCCCACACTAGAAATGAATATTGCCCTCAATATTCAAAGTACCGGTTGTTATGTCGAAACTTAGAACGTAAAAGGGAAATATTACGGCCATTATTTGTGATTTTTTTTTTTTTGATAGAAAACTTATATACAACGCGGGGGCAACTCCCAACACTAGGGGTGGTACACACGGGTGAAAACCATGTTTAACTTGTTTTGATTACCGAGTCGCTAGCTTACTCGAGCCCCGAATTAATTTGTTCATGGGGAAGTAAGTGGAAGAGACAATCTCCATGGGACTTTCATTCAAGATGTTTGTATAAACATTGAAGTACGTGAAAGTTCCACACCGATGAGATATGAAGAGAGAAGCTCACAAATGGTAAATGAAAATGCCGGGGTCAAAGATAGTGTCTTCATTCCCGAAGGAGTGAAGAACAGGAGAAATCACCGGATAGGTGAAGAAAAGAAAGAAAGTCATGATGAAAATCATGACTAACTCATCTTCATCCATAGGAGAATCCATAATTTTAGTATTATGAATCTCATCATTTAAGCTCACGTGATCAAGACAAATCCCGGTTGTGTCATGATCAAAGTGGAAGTTATCATACTCCGGGGAGATATGATATAGTGAGTTCACCAACGAACTCCTAGTGAAGAATCAATCACAAGATGTAATCGTGAATTCTTGTTCCTTGTAAGACTCATCACTATCCTCAATCACGGTATCAAAGAGTGGATTCTCAGAAATTAAAGTGAATTCAAAGTTAAATTCAAATAGAGGATTAGTGAGAGTTGTTTTGAATGTTTCAGGAACAAAGTGATCAATATTCTCTATTGGACTGTTGGGATAAGAAGTGGGTGAACGATCATTATAAGGGAGACTTTCAATCTCGGTCGGCTTGAAATCAAAGACCATCGTCACTTTTGATGAAAGTGGACTGATGTGATGAGTTCATCGGTGAACTCCTGAAAGAGATCGAGACTGTGGGAGTGATGCCTCAACATACACTGATGTTTCCATAGGAAGCACAATGGCGTAAGCTAAGATCAGAAAAGTTTCAACATGATCTAGAGAATACTCAAGAGGAAGAGAATCACACATATGCTCAGTTCCTGTGACTCTCTCGTGATTGGGACAAGGTTCTCAACACTAGACTTTATGAATTCGTCCGATTCCTTTTCAGGACCAGTGTCAAGATGCTCATCCCCATGTTTAGAGAGTGAGTGGGAGCTTGGTGTGATAGCGCTTGTTTGAGAATGAAGCTCAACTGCTGGGATATCAACTGATGAACTTGATGAATCTTTATAGAATTGAAGGATATCAAGTGTATCCTCATCATCAACTGTCATCAGAAATAAAACGAAATTGAAGCTAGATCGGCTGCTTTTTCTTTTGCAATTGATTCCCTAATAGATTTTCAAACATAATTTGGGAATTTATTTTAGCATTTGCTCTTCACTAGCAATTCTTCCATGGATTTCTCATGTAATTTTGAATGACCGGACATTGTGGGAGTGGAGATTTGTCAAAACCGGAAGGTTGACATTGATAATCATCATGAGGACCCACACAATATACACAAGAAACTGGGGCATTTCGAAATCTTTGTTTTACTCAACTCTCGGTTCTTTTCACTAACTCCGGAAGCTCTAGATAAGTGTCTTGTTGGGTTTTCTGAGGAGTTTGAGTCATTTGTGGAGGTTGGTGCGGTGATGGATAGTAAATGGTATTTACAAGGAAATGGATTCCCGTTTGACAATGTTGAAATGGGGACCTCCACCGTTCTCACAACAAATGATTATTTGTGGTGATTTATTGAATAACATGGATATTGATCATTTCAAAGTTGAGTGTTATCAGAGATTTGTTCATAAACGATGTCTAGGTTCGATACTCAAATCCTTGGTGAGGACCTCCACAAAACTCACACAGATATGTCGATATCTCATGATGGTGGTGGTAGAATGAATCGAGATGTGTCATGGTAAGGATAGGAGCTTGGTTATAGCAGACCCATCTCACGATTCTACCATGCTAAAACTGAGACAATTATCATCATTATGAGGGTCATCACACCATTGACAACCAAGAAGGTGAGGATAAGACATAGAAAGAATCAAAGGGTTCCAGAGGGTAAGAAATGAAGAATCAAAGGGTAAGAGGGTAAAGAGGAATATTTTTGGTATTTTTGAAAAACATTTTGGAAATATAAGAAAGAAAATCTTTTTGGTTTTTTGTGTTTGGTTGAAAACTAATTTTAAAATGTTTTCGGGAACAGTTTTGTTTTTATATAATAATAATAATAAAATATGAACAAGGATGGTAAATATACAATGGATGTATATTCAACAACACCGATGCTTCAAATTCGTAGTACGCAACACACCTCACCGTGCGGCATAAAAATTTGATCCGCTCGAACGGTCTATTTTTATTAGTCAACCACTTGTGAATGGTCCACCATACAAGTCAAACGACTCATAACTTAATGCAATTAAATCGAGGAGTATAGTGAATCCTCGGTCGTTAAGTCCCAACGAGTGTGAACAATGTAATACAGAATCGTGATCAGTGTAATATTGAACAGGAAAAGGGTTATGATTGATTACACTAAAATTAAATCTAATAAATACTTTGACGTCATTTTAATTCTATATTTAAAATCGTTTAACGATTAAAACCTAAAACGCGTACGTTCTTGAATTTTACGAAATCGTAAAATAAACGTAAATTTAAAAGCATAAAACACCTACGGATATGAAAATGATATTTTTACAATCCTAATAAGAAAAGAAAATTATTGGAAGATTAAAATTATTTTTATAACTATTTATTTAATTATTATTAATTAAAAACTATTTTTAACTATTTAATAATACCTTAAAATATAAGAAAATATGAAATAAAGCTAGAAAAATGAAATTATGACTTAGAAAATCTAAAATATTATAAAACTTATTTTAAAACTGAAAATATATTTATTACACTATTTATGTATTTATTATTAATTAATTACAATTTATTAATTATTTAAAACTAATAAAAATTCTAATAAATACTAAATGAACTCTAATAAATATGAAACTTTTTCTATAAATACTATATGATAGCAGAATACTAGGAAAAATATAAAAAGTTAAATATTACCTAATAAAATTTGAATTGGAAATAAAAGTAGTTAAAATAAGCACTTGAAATAAGCTAAAAGCTAACTATAAGCTACCATAAGCTACTAAAGCCTAAATCTAACCTAAAATGAGCTAATGCAATGATTGGGACCTAAAAGCACAAGCTCTGAGAAAAAAACCGAGACCAGTGATGCTCAGCCCCAGCTTGGTCTAACAGCTTACTTTAGCACATGCATAGCAATCCTAATAAGCTAAGGGGAAAAACAGAGATTGTGGGTTTTAAAAGATCACCTAGCTAGATAAAATCAATCTAATGAGCTTAGATGAACAAACTATCTTATCTGCAATTTTGTAAAAACAACAGTTCTTTGTTACATGGCAAAACAGAGGCTTGTTCAAGAGCTTATTTCACTATCCAAAAGCTTATATAAATTTACAAAAATCGGTTCAATATCTTGACCAACCAATCTAAAAACATATCCCAATCTCATAAACTTTGGTTCATAATAAGGCTACGAAAATTCCCACGAACTTTTGCAAAACTAGTTTTCACTTTTTGACTATTGAGAACAGTTTAGAAATTTGACTAACGAGATTCTAATGCTATTTAAGGACTGATTTTGATGAAATGAGATGTAATAGGCACAAATTAAGCTACTCCTACAATTTCTAAACCTATCTTAAGCCATTTTAGTTACTAAATCCTACAGTTTTAGTCTAGACTAGTTTTAGAGTGATTTTGACTTTTTTGTTTAAAAGAAATTTAATGACAAGAACAACGACTATTATATGACATATAGATTGTATAAAACCAATGTTAACTACTATGTAAGCACTAGAGCTCTAACGACTGACCCTAATCAAACACCCTCTTAAGTATCTAATAAGCAGATTACACTAACTATTCTACATTCCACTTATGCAGACATTCAAACAAATGAAATTACTAAGATCCTAAAACTATACTAACACTAAATCAAACTCTAAACACAATCCAGCATGAACATGAGCATGAGCATATGAATGGCAGTTTTGAGCATAAAACTTACAAGAGGTCCAGCAATATTTTGGCAACATAACAGTACTAACTGTTGGATCGATATACTTTAATCAAACTAACTTAACTAGCTTGTTAAGGTTTAATAACCTCGGATAAATCCTAAGTTATTAACAAAGAAACACTGAGCAATCTTTATTAAGTACGCGGAATTTACTTAACAAAGCTAAGAAGAAAAACTTTATTAACAAACTCTAAATCTGCTTATTATGCAGATACTCTATCTAACTTTAAGATAATCGAACTCTTCTCTAAACTCTAATTCGTAAACTCTAAAACTCTTTTTCTGAAATCGTTCCTCTAATGCCAATCTAGGAGTCCTTTTATAGGCTCAAGGATATCCTAGTCGGTTTACAATTGATAACCTTGTACGACAAGTAATCTACAATACTTTCCATAAACGAATATAACAGTTTATTTGTTCTAGCAGTACTTTGACTTCCTCTTGCAGTACTTTGACTCTGTCATTTAGCATACTTTGACTATTTGACTTCTTCCAGTTCTTTTCAGCGTACAGTACTTTCATATCTTCAGTACTTTGATATCTTCAGCACTTTCATATCCCAACAATCCTCCCTAACTTGAATTCTACTTGCTTGACTTCAAGTTCCTTTGTGAATATATCTTTAACAGCTTCATCTTTAAAGCGGATTGTTCTTCAGTCTTTAGATTATATCTCTGTAGAATCAGTGCTTTTTCAAAGTATCTCTTTAGAATTGTTTTCTTCACAGCAGCATCCAGTAATCTCCATCTTTTCAGCAACACGAACATATGACAATTCATGATTGAGTTTAAGTTGCATACTATGGTGATTAATGTTAAGTTGCATACTATCCTCATCACTTTCAAAGTGAATCATTGAAAATTCAATGGATTTAGAACTCTTTACCAAAGCCATTATCTTTGGAGTAGCCAAATGTTTTGGTGTGTAAGACCATGGTACATTGATAACCATATGATTTTTAGCAAATCACCAGCTATCAACAGTTTGTTTAGTCTTTACCAAAAGCTGTACCCTTCTGGACTAGTTAGTTCTTTTATCTAATGGTGAACTAATTACCAATAAATTGTTTTTTCCACTTCCTTACCACAAGAGCCATTTTCTTGTGGGCTAGCCACTCTTCACCTTTATGATATGGTGCTTGATGACCATTCAACTTATTAGCAAGTTGACAACTAACGGATTTGTATATCTTTACCAGAGCCGTTTGCCCATGGATTAGTCAATCCTTTTGTAACCTGGATGGATTTGATAACCTATTGAGTTTCTCACACAAAAACCATTTATTCAACCTTTCTTTCAAAATATTTATTATTAAGCAAAAGATTTCTTCTAAAATTTATTTAACCTGGTTTTTTCACAAACAGTACTTTTTGAAGACTGTCTGATCACAGCAATTACTTTGAATAAAAGTACTGATATCAAAAAGCCATTTATTTAAATAAAATTCATACCAGTTAAGAGATCATTTTCGCAATAGTAGTCCATTTATAAACACAGATTGATCACCATGCAAGCAGTGTCATCATCCTCTTCTACTTCCAAACCATGTTCAAGCATTCTTCTCATTAGATCAACTGTAAGAGGATATCTTCTTTCTGCAAACATGTGAATCATTGTTCCATTTTCTAGCTCCAGGACATAAACTCCAGATTCTTCAAAGAACCTCCACAAACTATTTCCCAGTTTTCTTGATCCTTCCAAATATCATCAGTGCTGTCTTCATCAGTTTCCCACATAGTTACAAGATCCCCATGTAAAACCAATCCAATACCTTCTAATGGATGATCTTCAAAATACGCCTTTATAACTTGATATAAGTAGAATAGATCTACTCTATCAATAACATGCAACAAATCCCATAACCTTTTGAAAACCTTAAAACTTTTATCTTCCTTATGAAAACCATGTACTCTTCATCTTGGTTTTCACAACTTTAAAAGTAATGATCTTTGATCTGTTCATCTTTAAATCATCATCTTCCTGGTATATCAAAATCTACCACTCTTAGATAATTCTTCAATTCATCACTAGTCTCAGATCTTAATTCAACCTTCTCTTTCTTTGAAAATTGAACATTTGTAACATCAGTTTTTCTTTTCCTCTTTAAGCTTTTCTTCCTTTCAGCTTCAGTCCATAAGTTTCTTCTCTATAGTCTTTAATGCCTGCAACATCTTTCTTATAGCCTCTCCTCAGCATCTATATCTTGTCATATCCACATAATTTATCTTTTGCAATCCTTTAAATCCTCTGCCTTTTAAATATGCCATCATTGCATTCCTTTCTTTAGCTAAATTAGGTCTTCTTGACATGAATCTAACAGTTGTTGGAGACTGTAAAGGTTCAGTAGTTTCAGCATCTAACTCATCTTGCACCTTTTTAGCTGCTTCTCTGTCTTTAGCTTCTTGAGCTTGCTGTTCTTCTCTGTCTTTAGCATCTAATTCTTCTTGAACTTTCCTAGCAGCAGCTTCATTCCTAGCCACTTCAAATGCTCTAAGTTCTGCCAAAGTGAGCTTCTTTTTCTTAGTCTCAACCAGAACACCTTTTCCCTTGTCTTTTGGATTAATTGCAGGTTGATCAGTTCTTGGTTGTTCTTCTTCTTGTGCTTCTCTAATAGTAACTCCTCCTCTTGGTTGTGATAAATCAAATAATGTAGCAATTAATTCATCATCACTAGCTGAATGAATAGGTATGTAAGTAGCTTCCTCCTCTTCTTCTCTAACAAATGTAGAAGGACCAGCTTCTTCATCAAAATTTAATACCCTTGGAGTTATTGGTGTTGTTACTTCTTCCCTTGATGTATCATGAAAATCAAGACTTTGATGTTCATACCTTGAACACCAGTACTTTGAACTTGTACTTCTTCTTCTTGTTCCTCGAACTCAATCTAATACTTACAAGTTCTTTCATCTTTGTAATATTTTCTTCAGACTCTTTCTTCTTCATAACATCTTCTTTCAAATTTTCCTTTTCAAAATTCCTCCCCAAGTTGACAGAAGATGGTTGAGGAACCTTCTTTCTTTTTTTTAATTCCTTTCGAAGAGCTTTTAACGACGCTTTATTTTCCTCCTTAACCCATAAGTTGAAACCTTGAATATATGGTTTAACAAAATTTCTCAACCAGAAATAGTTACGCTTCAACTTCCTAATTGTTTTAGCTTGACGTGCAAATGTCTTGTTTAACCTAGCTAGCTCCCTTGTCAAAGCATAGGTATCTAACGTCAAATCTTCACAAGGTATAGAATGAGCTTCACCTTGAGGTTGTGAATGCCCTCTGAAACAGAATAGAACTTCGAAGATGGAGTAGGCTTTTTCTCAATTTCCGCTTGAACCTCGGACTGAAGAAACATCACCTCAGAATGTAACAACAAAGTACCTTCACGGAAGCGATTGCTACTTTACATGCAGCATTAATTCTCAGATGCATTGCATTTAGCCTTGTGAAGCAGTACCATGACAGTCAGCAGTGAACTACCCCGGTTTCTTCATCCTCTCGCAAATGCATGACGAACACTTGTACAATTTCCATCATGGATGGTGTTAAAGGAATATCTCCACCTCTGAACAAGTTACTTCTCCTAGCCATGAAAGTATAGATTTTTAGGTTGTTGCACAATACAATGTAGTAAAGCAGCAGGTTTTGGAACATCAGCCAATTGCTTGTTCAAGAAAAACTGTATAAACCTTGGATACATCAACCAAGTTGCCCCAGATGATATATGAGAGAGCATTCCATCCAAAATAAGTCGTGAAAAGTTAAACACTCTGTCTGTAGCTAAGCCAACCACTGCAGACGCAATATTTGACCCAAACTGCTCCCAAGAAGTGCTTTTTGAACTTATGCAATGGAGCAAAACATGAATCAAAAACTTCCATTGAGGACAGAATAATGCCTTCTTAAAAGTTTGTTCACCAAAGAACCTTCATAGCCCAAATTACGAAAAGTATCCCAAATCAGTTGCTTGGCAAATCTAATAGCCCCGTCTTCATCTCCAAATAATAAATCATCACGAATGGAGACCTCTGTAATCTTGATAGTCTTCCAAGAATCGAGGATCTAATATAATATTCATCCTCCTCCATATTCTCTCTAGCATTAGCCCAAAATTCTTGAATCCATGGTTCAATAACATCTGGCTCAACTAAAAGAGCATAACTAATAGGCGACCCAACTAGATAATCAATGATATCATAGAAAGCCACATTCGCCTCAGTCTTATCCAAATTAGCCACCATATTGTGCTTCGAAACAGTTAAACGATGCGCCATTGTTGAAAAAGTAATCACAATAGAAAGATTATATCGAATAATAAAGAGATGGTAATTGGAAGATAAGTATGGAAAAGAGGTAATGAATAATGTGAGAGGGAAAATCGAAAAGTTGTTATTTATAGGTAGGATTTTGAAAAATCACTGCCCAAAATAAAATAACCGTTGGCTTTAATTACCCTCCAATATTACCGTTGGAACAAGTAATTTAATACGACAAACAGTACTTTCCACATAAGCAAGATACTTTCCCAGCAAGACTTCTCAGGAAATACAAGATTACTTTGCCAAAACCTTCATATAACCTAAGTAATACACAAACATCCTCCCCTCAAGCAATACACAGGACTATACCTAACACCTATAGTCCTCCCCTTAAACATAGCTTAGTAGTTAATCATTCCAATGCTCACGACCAAGTGATTGAATCGTGACACATCAAAACCTTTAGTGAGTAAATCAGCTACATTGTCATTTGTGTGAACTTTAACCACATTAATAAGCCTATGCTCATAGCAATCTCTGATAAAGTGATGCCTAATCAGAATATGCTTTGTCTTGGAATGATACACTGGATTCTTCACAATGCAAATAGTACTCTCATTATCAATATTGATAGGAGTATTCTTAAAATTGAACCCATAATCCAAGAGTTGATTCTGCATCCATAAAACTTGACCACAACAACTTGCAGCAGCTACATATTCCGCTTCAGTAGATGATGTTGCTGCAATTGTCTGCTTCTTGCATTGCCAGGAGACTAACCTTCTTCCAAGATATTGGCATCCACCAGTTGTGGATCTTCTATCATAGTTATCACCGGCATAGTCACTATCTGAAAAAGCTTCTAAGTGAAAAGGTGACTCTTTAGGATACCACAACCCCAACTTAGGTTGTTGTTTCAAATAACAGAAAATTCTCTTTACAGCATTCATGTGAGAGATCTTTGGTGAGACTTGATATCTTGCACATAGACAAACTGCAAACATGATATCAGGCCTTGATGCAAGTAAGATACATAAGAGAGCCAATCATAGATCTTTATAACTTGACTTCAACAGGCTGTCCATCTTCATCTTTTCCCAATGAATTGATAGATTTAATAGGTGTAGTAACAGCCTTCATATCATCAAAATTAAACTTCTTAAGTATGTCTGCAACATACTTGTCTTGGCTAATGAAAATTCCTTCCTTGGATTGCTTAACCTGAAGTCCTAAAAAGAATGTTAACTCTCCCATTGAACTCATTTGAAACTCCTTCTGCATCAGCTTGCTCAAACTCCTAACCATAGACCTGTTTGGTAGCCCCACAGATGATATCATCCACATAAACTTGAACTAACATGATATCCTTCTTGTCTCTCTTGATAAACAAAGTCTTGTCTATAGCTCCCCTCCTGTATCCATGTTGTAATAAGAATGTAGAGAGCCTCTCATACCAAGCTCTGGGTGCCTGATGAAGACCATATAAAGCCTTAACCACCTTATAGACTTTGTTTGGATGCTTAGGATCTTCAAAACCTGGAGGTTGTTTCACATACACCTCTTCTGTAATAGTACCATAAAGAAAGGCACTCTTGACATCCATCCGATATACCGAAAACCCATATAAGAAGCAAAAGCAAGAAAGATTCTAATTGCTTCAATCCTTGCCACAGGAGCAAATACCTCATCATAATCTACCCCTTCTTCTGTCTATAATCCTGAGCAACTAATCTTGCCTTGTTTTGGATAACATTGCCTCTTTCATCCCTTTTAACTCTAAAAACCCACCTTGTTCCAATAACTCTCTTCCCATCTGGAAGATCACATCAAACCCAAACCTCTTGAAGTTTAAATTGTAGAAGTTCTTCCTGCATAGCTTCAACCCATCTTTCTTTAGTCAAAGCTTGAGCAATATTCTTGGGTTCCTCTTGAGAGATGAAACAAGTAAATAAGCAGGTTTGATGGTCCTTATGATTTAGCCTGTTTTGTTTATACACAAAGCTAAGTAAAGCATTGTGAGGTTTTGTGAAACCCTTAGCTTTGTGTCTTGTCATAACTCCAGATGTAGAAGGACCAATGATTTGATCAGCTGGATGAGTCTTATGAATTCGTAAGATTGGTGACTGTGGAACTGCATATGTATCATCCAAGTTAGTATAATCAGCACCTTCATTGAAATTTGTGAAAATACCTTCATCTTCAAGCTCATCATCAGTATCTTCTAACCCAGGCATGGTAGGTTCATCCAAATCATCTAAAGTATTGTCAACAGATGCAGCAGTACTTTGATCGAAAGTACTGTCCAAAGTACTGTGAGAGTACTCACGGCAGACTTGTTCTTCTTTTTTGCCTCTTCATAAGCTCTCCTTTGTTCATCAGTGTAAGAATGTGCTAATACATCTTGAAGAAGCATCTGATTGAGTTCCTCTTGAATAGATTGATCCTCGGCAGATAATGAGGAGTGTGGTGCAACAGTACATCGTGTTTTGGAGAATCAGTACTTTGTATAGGAACATCAGTACTTTGTTTAGGACTCTCAGGAACTTTAGCGAGGACTGCATCAGGTCTAATATGAACATCATGAACAACATATTGAATATCTTCATCATTGCAAATGTTGATTTTCTTCTCTAACATGTACATAGTTCATTGAAGGAGATAAAATCTCAAGATCAAACATCCAATCAGACCTTTTCCTTTCTCCTTGTCTTGATCTTCTAAGAACTCAACATGAAGACAATCTTGAATCCTCTTAGTAACTCTGTTGTATACTCTAAAGCCTTCCTACTGTTAGTGCAATATCCCAATAAATAACCTTCTTCTGACTTGCCATCAAACTTTCCCAGATTATCAATGGTATTCAAAATAGTAAGAGGACATCCAAAAGGCTTCATAAAACGAATGTTGGGTTTATTGCCCATCAGCAATTCATAGGGTGTCTTCATCTGTGTTTGGTGGACAGAAACCCTGTTGAGTACATAGCATGCAAGTACTTACTTCTGCCCAAAATTGAATAGGGAGATGGGAATCTGCTAACATAGTCCTTGCAGCTTCAATCAAGGTCCTATTCTTCCTCTCTGCAACACCATTTTACTGTGGTGTTCTAGCAATACTAAACTCCCTCTTGATGCCTTTATTAGCACAAAAGTCATCCATAAGCTTGTTCTTGAATTCAGTGCCATTGTCACATCTAATACCTCTAACCTTGAGTCTTAATTGGTTTTCAAGTGCTATTATGAGAGTCTGAATAGCATCAAAGGTATCATCTTTAAAGCCCAAAAAGAAAACCCAACTGAATCTACTACAATCATCGGTAACAACCAAACAGTACTTCTTCTTATTTAAACTTGCCACGAGACAGTCCAAATAAATCCATGTGTAATAGCTCCAATGGTTCCCTAATATTTCTTTCATCAAGCTTTCGCAGGAAGCTTTGTGTAGTTTACCCTTCTTGCATGCCAAACATGATTGATCATTCTTGTAAGTCTTTGAAGGTAAACCTCTAACTAAATTGCCTTTGACCAGTTTGTTGATGTTCTTGAAATTCACATGGCCCAATCTTCTATGCCATTGATGTGCCTCTTCAGATGTTGCTTTAGCCACCAAACATGTGGCTCTTCCATAGGAATTTAGACTCTTCATGTCTAAACTATACACATCATTTGTCCTTGGTACTCTAAGTACTACCAAGTCATCATCAACAGTGTTGAAGTCGATGAAAGAATAAGACATTCGTGTCGTGAATAGCACATGATGCTTTTTATCACAGATTTGAGAAACTGACAACAAGTTAAACTTTAGCTCCTTCACATATCTGACATTCTCAAAGTCAATTCTTCCAGCTTTAATTGTTCCTTTCCCAGTAATCCTTCCTCCATTGGGATCATTCCCAAATGCAACTTTTCCTCCACTAATATTTCTAAAATCAGACAGGATCTCTTTATCACTGTCATACTTCCGAGCAACCACTATCCACAATAAGATGATCTTTAAGCTCCTCTTCTGGGTTGCCCTCAAGCACACAAAGAAAAGAGTTCGAAACTTTTAGGAACCCAAGCCATTACTGACTTGTGTTCCCCTTGTGGAGTTACAAACTCAAATTCCTTGAGTATGTAATTTCCACTATCTTTCAAATGGTGATCCAAAATTATCTTTTGAGTTTTAGCATGTGGATTTTCAAAACTTTCTGGTTTTTCAACATAAATCTCTTTACCGTTTTATTAGCATTTTCTTGTGTCACAAAAACAGCTGATTCACTTTTTGTTGAACGTATGTGTATTCTTACCAGACTTCCCCTTTTTACCTATTCAGTTTTAACAGGTGGTTCCTGTGATCTAGATCCCCTATATGAATTGTGAGACATTCTAGGTTGATATTGAGATCTCCTAGGATTCCTATTCCAAGCATGTTATCAGTTACCTTGTCTCTGAGCAAGACTTTGAAAAGTACTGTGAGATACTGAAGGTCTTCTCTGATGTGGGTAGCTATGATCTGGTGTGAAGTTTCTGTGATTAACCCTATTTGAGTTAGTCCACACTGGTTTGTGCTCTCTAGGTC
The DNA here is from genome assembly GCA_910596185.1 of Chrysanthemum makinoi. Classification (NCBI taxonomy): domain Eukaryota; kingdom Viridiplantae; phylum Streptophyta; class Magnoliopsida; order Asterales; family Asteraceae; genus Chrysanthemum; species Chrysanthemum makinoi. Next base: position 135,196,816 of record OU343222.1, on the reverse strand, counting down.
TATGATTGTTAGACTTATTCCTTGAAACTTGCTTAGATAATCTGAGTGTTTGTCACAATCTTTGATTAAGTGAGTAGGACTATAACACACAAAACACGCTTTTGACCCATATGACCAAAGTGATTTCTTCTATGTCTATGCCCAAAATTGTTTTGCCTTCTGGATGACTGATAAAATTTGTTTTGAGCAAAATTATCCCAAAAAGGTTTAGCAGCATCGTTTTGAAAAGGTTTTGCGAAGGTATGTATCATGCTTGTTGACAAGACTTTGTTTTAAAGGTACTGCTGGATTTTGAACATTGTTTTCAACAGTTTCTTTGGGATTCTCAGATCTAGATTGAGCAACAAGCTTCTTCCTAAACTCTAGACTATCTACACCATAATGAGAAACATCAGGCCTAGAGGGGTGATGACTAATGGGATGAGGAACAAAGATGATAACCATTGTCTTTCTTATATTCAGGAGGTGGTTCACTTTATGAGCCATCATTACTAGACGAATCTACATAGTTAATGAGCTCATCATCACTAGTGGTTATGTCCTCAAAATCACCATCATCCTGATTACTAGGTTGGTTTTCATCTACACTGCTAAAGTCCATTCCAAATCCTAAGCCTGTTCTATTGTAAGCTCTTCTCTGTTTTTCAACAAAAGCAACTTGGGACAAACCGGACTCTTTCCAAGCAACAAAACTTAGCTAACAAATCATCTCTTTCCTTAGTTAATTTCTCAATTTCAGCAATTTTACAATTTAGTTTCCATTCGAGTTTTAACCGGTAATCTGTTGTTCATACTTTTCGTACCAAGCCATTTCATTATTTTCATGTGTTATGATTTTAGCTTCTATAGACTCTAAAGTGATTTGGTAACCTGCTACCTCAGACCTAGCCTTAACACAATTATCTCTTTCATAAACATAAGCATTAAGTACTTTTTGATAAAAATCATGACACTTAGAACATACCTCTGTGATAGGAGTTGATGCAGCCAAGGTGACATCTTGGATATTGTAGGGTTTCTTCCTAGTTTCCACACAAGCTCTGATACCACTTGTTGGATCGATATACTTTAATCAAACTAACTAACTAGCTTGTTAAGGTTTAATAACCTCGGATAAATCCTAAGTTATTAACAAAGAAACACTGAGCAATCTTTATTAAGTACGCGGAATTTACTTAACAAGCTAAGAAGAAAATCTTTATTAACAAACTCTAAATCTGCTTATTATGCAGATACTCTAATACAACTTTAAGATAATCGAACTTTTCTCTAAACTCTAATTGTGAAACTCTAAAACTCTTTTTCTGAAATCGTACCTCTAATGTCAATCTAGGAGTCCTTTTATAGGCTCAAGGATATCCTAGTTTAGGCACAATTTATAACCTTGTCGACAAGTAATCTACAATACTTTCCATAAACAATATAACAGTTTATTTGTTCTAGCAAGATACTTTGACTTCCTCTTGCAGTACTTTGACTCTTCATTTTAGCATACTTTGACTATTTGACTTTCCAGTTCTTTCAGCTTACAGTATTTTGATATCTTCAGTACTTTGATATCTTCAGCACTTTCATATCCCAACACTAACCCAACATTAAATCATCAAACTAAAACCCAATCCAGCATCTAGATCAACCCAAATCCATTTCTGAACCAAAGATCATCCACAGTTTGACTTTTATTGACCAAGGTACTTTGAATATGTAAATGAATGAAGTGAAACAGTTTAATACCAAATAAGCTCACAAGCTTTTATGTGAAGCTGAATGAGCTTATTCCGACTTTAAAAACACCTTTATTTAACATGTAAAACTGAAATGCAAGATTGAAAGGAAACTTGGGATGATTTCAATACAAAAGTGATAGTTAACTTGAAATTACACTGAGAACTTAAATTTAAACTGGAACAGACATTAAATAAATTTTACACTACAAAGTGGTCTAAAACTGGTGACAACTATTTCTTGGTGTCTTCTGGTCTTTATATAGCTATCCAAAAAGCATCCTTGATCAATTCTGATTAAATCCCACCATTGGATAGGCTTTGATATCATCTTAATCGTTGAAACTCATTTTGCGGGAAAAAGGTAAATTGGCTAAACCACTGGGTTCTGATTGAGTGCAAGGAGCATGATGTATTTAATGATTCTTGGCATGTTTTGTGAGGTGAGGGAGGGATAAGGTTGTGGGTTTGTGAGGCTGGAAGCGTGGGAGAGTAGAGTGGGTTGCCAGAGAAGTGGGTGAAGGAGGCAGTGATGGTATTGGAGGGAAAGGGTTTGACCGGGTTGACTTGGGTGTTTATTAATAGGAGGGTTCACAAAAAGGGGGGTCACGGGTTGTTTTGGCCTGGGGTTCAAGGTTGGGTTTGTTTATTAATAACACAAGGACCAAAATTGCAATTCCACCAAACTTGAGGGACCAAATCTGTAATTTTCCAAAGTTTATTATAGGGACCAATTATGACAAGTTTAATTTTCCCAAGGACCAAAAATAATAATTTTCAAATTAAAATGTCCAGGTAAATTCTGTCAATCTTTGAAATTTCAGGGACTAAAGTTGCCATTTTGCAAAATTGAATTTTATAAGGCTAATTTTGACAACTTGAAAATCCCCGAGGGGCATTTTATGAAAAATTACATGTTTTGAATAACTAGGGACTAGATTTTTACAATTATTGAATAAAACACGTCCTAAATATTTTTCTGTCTTTTTGAGACTTTTCAAAGTATTTTTGACTGTTTTTGCAGTGCAGAAGGAACAAAAATGATGAGTATTTAGACACTCATCACCAACACTCACACTTGATTAGGTGTTAATACGCTTATGCGTAGAACACCAAATCATTCATAAGTAAAGATTTAACCGTTAGTTTTTAAAATGAATCAAAACCTTTGTTTAAAATTTTGTTACAAACACAGAAACACTTACAAATTTGAGATCAAAAACACGGATTTGTGAGATGATTTCCGAAGCTGTAGGATGATGGTAGTGTTGAATATTTAATGTAGTAGAAATGTGAAAGAAAAGTTGGTGGAGGTGTTTTTGTTTAAAAATAGTTTGAACATTTGACATCTTTAGTCCCTCCACCTTAACCATTTTCATCCAATGCCCATGACTTCCATTTTGGTTATCAAACGAGGAATATTTTGAAAAGAAACTTGATGACACTCCTCCTCGACTTAAGAAATAATGAAATTGTTAATTTTAGTCCGAAAGTGTCGAAAAACCGAAATATGACCACCATTATTAAAGAAACAATGGATGAGGTAACATGCAAGTACAAGGTTTTATCGAAAAATATTTGCTTTATCCCCCTCAACACTTGATCGAAAACATCGAATTTCGAAAGATTAAAGTGTTAACGGAAGGTTTAATACTTGCCATGTTAAGAGAAATATAGATAGAGAATATTTTGTGTTGTTTTATCAGATTTTATATTTTTGTATTTTGCTTTTGAAAAAAATATTTACAAAAGAGGTTTTGGTGTTTGACTGGTTTTTAAGAATGTTTAAGAGTTCATCCAGTTCCTCTTGAGTCAAACACCGCATACCAATTCGGTGGACCAACTCATTAAACCTACAGAACTAAGTCTTTGGTGAGACCGCCAATTGGTATTCTGTACCCACAAAGTATAATTCAACAAAGATCTCGTCCACATTTCCACGTCCTTGATGAAATGATATCGACGTTCGATGTGCTTTGATTTCGAATGTTGAACGAGTTGCACGCAGAGATCGCAATAGCATTCCGATTGTCGCAGTACATCGGGATTTTGTCAAATACATAACCATAGTCTTTAAGTTGTGTTCTCATCCAAATGACTTGAGCACAACACGCCGACATGGCTACATATTCCGCTTCATTTGAGGACGGCGATGTACAATCCTGCTTCTTCGATTGCCATGACACCACTTTATCACCAAGAAATTGTAATGCTCCTGAAGTACTTTTCCGTGAATCTAAGCATCCTGCGTGATCGCTGTTTAAAAAGCTATTAGTTCAAAACAAGAATCCTTTGGATACCAAATCCCCAAATTAATGGTTCCCTTGATGTATCGAGGATTCTTTTAGCCTCAGAGAGGTGGGTTTCAGTTGGTCTCGACTGATACGGGAGCAGATATACGGCAAAAAAAACAATATCGGCACAAGTAGCTGTTAGATACATGAGAGACCCAATAATACTACGATATTTGGTAGGGTCCACCAATTTCCCATGTAAATCAGTGTCTAGCTTCTTGGTATGAGCCATTGGTGTGCCATATGTGTCACAGTTTTGCATTCCAAATTTGTTTAAAAGTTCAAGGGCATATTTGGACTGACTTAGAAAGCCAATACCAGGGTTGATTGATGAACTTGCATTCCTTGAAAGAATGTGAGTTCACCCATCATTGACATTTCAAAATGTTTTGTCATAAGTTTTGCAAAAGCATTTGAATATTTTAAATGTGTTGACCCAAAAATGATGTCATCCACATAGATTTGAACGATTAAAATGTGAGCCCCGTGATATTGTATGAAAAGTGTAGGGTCGACCGAGCCTTTGGTGAACTTATTGGCAATTAGGAAGGATGATAACTTATCGCATACCACGCGCCCGAGGAGCTTGTTTGAGACCGTAGAGAGCTTTGTTCAGTTTGTAGACGTGGTTCGGGAACTCGGGATCAACGAATCCTTCTAGCTGGCTGACATAAACCGTTTCTTTCAGTTGCCCATTCAGAAAAGCAGTTTTGACGTCCATCTGAAAGACCGTTATATTCATATGAGCCTCGAACGCTAAAAATATCCGAACAACCTCAAGATGAGCAACCGGGCGAATGAATTCTTCGAAGTCTATACCTCTTCCTGTCTATAACCCTTAGCCACCGACGTGACTTGTTTCGATTACTTCCTTCAGCATCCATTTTGTTTTTCCAAATCCATTTTAGACCAATGACGTAGACCCTGTTGGTCTTTCAACCAGTTCCCATACTTCAAGACGTTTGAATTGGTTGAGTTCTTCTGCATAGATTCAATCCAGTTGTCCTTTGTCATTGCGTCTTTAATGTTTTTAGGCTCAGACAAGGCAGACGTGAGTGCATAAATGCAATGTTCACCATCTGTGTGAAGACGTTGTGTCATTACAACTGATTGATTCGGGTTACCAATAATGTTCTCAAAGGATGGTCTTTGTCCAACGATGTGTCGAGGGTTGATGTTGGTATACATTGTGCATATTTTGAGAATTCAAATGGCTTGTGGATGATTCCGCAACATCAGGTGCAGCAGTTTCATTAGCAAAAGGGTTAAAGAACGCATTTGGATCAAAATCTGCAGGTGGGGGTACTTCATTGTTCAGAACATCATCACTGGTTCAGTCATTGGAAGCAGTTTGTTCAATTGTTGTTATAGAGTCACCTGGTGGTGCTTCTTCAACAGTGGTTGTTGTAGTAGGTGTATCAGGTATTGCAATATGATCAGGTTAAGCATTGAAACATCGGATACACCTGGAGCACGTTCATCAATGTCATCACTAAAATGCAGCTAATCTTTTCCATTTGTTGACGAGTAAGCTGGGGGCTTGGTTCAGCTGATGATGGGGTTTGAGGAAAGTTTAAATGGTTGTGACCGGGTTCCAAGCTGTTATGCTCATAAGCCATTTATGTAAGCCCATCGAAATTTGCATGTATCGTTTCCATAACCTGCTTTGTACGACGATTCCAGATCCAGTAACCTTTAGAATTATCACAATATCCAATAAAGACTCCAATGTCAGCTTTGGCTTTGAGCTTTTCAAAGTCATCACGATCATTATTCGGATAACAAAGGGATCCAAATACCTGAAAGTGTTTAAGATTCGGTTTTCGGTTGTGGATAAGCTCAAAAGGTGTTTTGTTGTGGCGTTTTGTAATCATTGATCGGTTTTGAGTGTAGCATGCAGTTGATACAGCTTCTACCCACAAGTAATCTGGAAGTTTAGCATTGATTAACATTGTTCTTGCAGCTTCCACTAACGTACGGTTTCGTCTTTCAACAACTCCGTTTTGTTCTGGTGTACGTGCAATAGATGTCTGATGCTCAATTCCCACTTTCTCATAAAATTATCGAAGAGTTTGGTTCACAAATTCAGTTCCTCTGTCTGTTCTTATTTGGCGGACGGTATTCTGGAGCTGAACTTGAATTTTTGTGAGAAAGGTGATGATCATCTGTGGAGCTTGATCTTTGCTTCGAAGGAAGTAGACCCAAGTCCATCTTGAGTAGTCATCTACAATTACCAGGATGTAGCGTTTGCCTTTAATCATCTGCACGCGCATCGGACCACACAAATCCATGTGAAGGAGATGAAGCACATGTTGAGAGTTGTGTTCCACCTTTGAAGGAAAATGAGCACGAGCGCTTTTCCTTTGTTCACAAGCTGAGCAAAGGTGATCTTTAGAATACCGGAATCTCAGGAGACCTTCAACAAGTTTGTATCGAGCAAGGTTGGTTATGGTTTGAAGGTTTAAATGTGAGAGACGTCGGTGCCATAGCCAAGATTTTGTTGATGTTGCCTTTGAAAGTAGACAAATGGGACATGAAGCAATCATGTCTTGCATTGAGATTGTGTACAGACTTGAATTGCGAGTGCCAGACATAAGATCGTTTCCTTGTAAATCACGAATGAAACAAGTTTTCTCCCGAAAAGCAACTTCCAAATCTCCATCACATAACTGACCAACAGAAAGCAGATTGTGACCGAGACCTTCCACATAATAAACCCTGCTAATTTCGATGTTTCCATTGATGTAATCTCCGTAGCCCATGATAGCTGCGAAGTGATCATTCCCGAATCTGACAGTGCCAATGAACTTTGCAATAAAGTTTGATAACAGTTTATGATTGCCTGTCATGTGTCGGGAACATCCGCTATCAACAATCCAAAGGATGATCTGTATCACCTGCATTACACACAGGCTACACACGATGGAATAGAAGTAGATGTGGAACCCGAAGAGTTAGAGGGTTCCGTGAGCGCTATAGTCGAAATACATACATCAATGATTTTAGGCATCCATTTAAATCCTAGTGTATTATGAATCCATTTATGCCATCTCCAACTAGTCTTTGCTTTAGTATTAGTGAATGCACTAGGTGGTACTACATTCCTTGGAGGTGATACTGGACCTACAGGACATCAATGCGTTCTTAGAATCTAAAGAGGCGGTTTACCACTACCAAGCACTTAGAAGCATTAGTGGGCCTAGAGGTATTCTGTTTCGTAGGATTCCGTAAACGCGACAAGATAGCTTTAGCAACACATTTATCATGACAATCGAAAGCATACTTTTACGACATATAACACAAGACGCTTCAGACTTAATATCAAAAGTACTTAAAGGTTCAGCATTCGTTATAACACTTTTTCCATTACATTTGTCAGACGCAATATCTAAAGTGGGTGCAACTCGGGTCTTATTCAAAGTCCTAGGGTTTTCTTCTACTTCAAAGATTCTTTGTTCTTTTCTTAGGTCGCAACTTCCTATTCTTCCTTGTATTGCTCCTAGGCTGTGAGTGCGGACGTTGGGAAAAGAGGCAACTATTCCTGTTTCAGTAGAGGGAAGCACATTAGTATCTTGTGGTTTGTCAGTAGGCATCTGGGTCACGCTAAGTGTTACAGGTGCAATTTTCTTAATAATGCTAGGCTGAACTTGTTCATATTTTCCTAACATCTCCCTTAACTTAATGATAGTGTGCACCAAATCTTGATTTTCATAACGAAGATTTCCAGAAAAATTCATGACTTCTTTAGTGTGTGCAAGATAATGATCAAGTTCGTTTGATGCTTCATCACGAGTCTGTTTGAGTAAATCAAATATGACACCATATTCCTTTTTAACTTTTTCAAGTTCTTGTTCATATTTTGTGATTTGATGTTTCAAAGACGCATTTTGATCATCCAGTTGCTCAAATTTTGGATTAAACATTTTCGAATGCAACTGGTTGATTTTGTTTTGCAAAGCAAGTTCACGATTTTGACAATCTTTTTGACACCATTGAAGACGACGTTTTGCATTTGAAAGTTCGTTTAACATCGCTCATCTTCAACTTTTAAAGACACAATTTGAAGCACATTATCAGTATTCTCAACAATTTCAACAGAATCAACGGAATCAGCAGAGATATAATCAGATGCATATGACAAAGACTGAAATAACACAACATTATGGATATCAGCACAGATAACATCTTCCAAGAGTCGATCAACATCTTTTCGTAACATTTTCTTTTTACGTTTTGTATTAGAAATAGATGTTTCTGTTTTCTCTAAAACGACTTTCATCAATCCAAGTTCCTTACGAAATTCCATTTCCCAATATAATGCACAATTTTTCAAATTTTTAACATGGGGTAAAATTCTTTTCTGAAAAATATTTCTTTTTGTGCTCGCTGCCTGAAGTTTGAAAATGTTCAACTTTTATTTCAAAATGAAATTCAATCTCACGTTCTAAAATTTTGAGGTCAGAAGTGAAAATGTCAAAATATCTAAGAATTTGACCATTTTCTGGTTTTGATTTTACATCACTGAGTGAAGGTAAAGGACCATAAATTTGTGCATAATTTGGTTGGGGAGCAACATTAGAAGACTCGACGTTTTGTGATAATCCTGGGTGTGTTAGAAGAACTCCGTGGTGTGACGAAAGTGACCGCTTTTGAATAGTTAAATGGTTTGTTATAAACAAAATTTTCTAATTTCGATCGACTCTCGTCTTCTGCATCGAATTCCTCTTGACAATGATATTCCACAACACTCATAACAGAATCATCAATTTTATATTCTGCACTGGAAACTTCAGGATTTGGTTTGAATGATTTGGTTGAAAGCTGTGGTTTGTAATCAGCAAGATTCGGTCCATATCCATTTGGATTGGGTTTTAAAGTAAACTTTTGAATAGTTGTGATTGACTTACCATGTTTGTAAACAACATTTCGAAACTCTTTGAGTTTGTTTTGTAAGCCGACAATTTCTTCAAGATGGTCATCTATTCGTTTCGTTGAATGCTTTTCGTATGCAGAGAACTGTTTTTGACAAGTTAACAACTCAGCCTTGGCTTTTTGAATTTCCAAAGTAAGAGCATTAAGTTGTTTTTTATGTTCATGTTTCAGTTGTTCTATTTGAGACAACAAAGCATTCTTCGATGCGGCTAGATCACGAATCTGTCGTTCTAAAGATTTTTCGTTTTGATGTGATTTCGCAAAAAGCGGTTTCAAAACCTTTTTCACGGTTTTCTTGAGTTTTGAAAAAATTGAGTTGCCGTTTTAAGCATTCAATATCCCTGGTTAACAGTGCATTTTTACTGTGTAGTTGCTGATTTAATGAACGACATTCATCCATTTGGGATAGATAATCTTTAATTAAGAGATCAACATCTGGACTAGGCAAAGGTTTAGCGTGTTCAACGTGATTCACAACATGATCACTCCATGTTATTCCTACCCATAGCATTAAACCCTTGACCACCGCCCATCTGACGACCATAACTAGGGCTGAGCGTCGGTCCAAAACCGACCCGAACCGACAAAACCAAAAACCGAAACTCATAAAAAACCTAAACCGAAACCGAACCGACGGGCCGTCGGGTCGGTTCGTTTTTGTGTCGGGCAGTCGGTTCGGTTCGGTTTAGGCGTATTTAGGTGTGTTTTTGTCGGTTTTGGGCCGAACCGAACCGAACCGAAACCGAAAACGCATAAAACATGAAACCGAAACCGAACCGACGGGCGCGGTTCGGCTCGGTTTTTTGTCGGTTCGGTCGGTTTTGTCGGTCCGGTTCGGTTTTGGACCTTTGATGCTCAGCCCTAACCATAACCACGATTCTGAACTTCAACTCGTCCATTGTTCACAACAGCCTGATTCCTTGTGTTTGATGAGGAACGAATGCGATTGTTGGATTTGTTTGTATAACGGCCAAAAGCTTTAGCAATCATAACAAATCCTTGTTGCAATGCATCGAAAGCATCTGAGTCCTCATTAGCTTCACTGTAAAGTGCTTGATCATTGTTGTTGTTGTATGGAACCAATTGAGTTTGTTGAGATTGTTGTTGCTGACGGATCATATGGTATGAGTGTGGCAGTTGGTTGAGGAGCTGGTTGAGGAGGATAACTAGTTTGAGCCCACAAAGCAAGTTGTTGATTATCCGGAAGTGAAGGTGAAACAGTTTGGCCACGGATAACCCTTTCCTTATCAACTTCTTTTTTATGAGGCTTCAAATAGTCGTACAACAATCCGTATGAAGCGTGATGAAGATTCTTCGCTTGATGAAGGAAAATGACATACTTCTCCCAATCAGGACCAAGACTACTTAGGAACTTTGTATTGACTGCAATTCTTGGCATGATGATGTTGTGTTTATCCAAATCATTGATGATGTCTGAGAATCGATGATGATAAGACTCTAGTGTCTCTCCAGGTTCAATCATGAAGTGTTCATAAGCCAAGTAAATTTTGGATTCCATATCCTCTTGATTGAGTGCAGTGCCTTCCATGAGAAGATGAATATGTTCCCACATTGCTTTTGCGGTCTTTTGAGCATCAACACTTCGAAGAATTGGGTTTGGTAATCCTAAAAGGATATATTGCATTGCTAGCTCATCAGCTTCGTAGTGTAGAAGTTCATCACCAGAAAGGTCAGTAACAGTTGCAATGTTTGTGAGATCATCTCTTGGTGAAACAACATTTGGATCTCCGGGTGTAACAACAATAGGCATCTGAAATGGACCTTCTAAGATAACCTTCTTTAAGAACTTTCCATGTGGCTTCTTTAGATCACAAAACCTAAAGAACCTAATTACCCATTGATCATAGTTACCGGGAGTGAGCATTGGAGGTCTATCAAGTGATCCTGCCTCATGAATTGATTGCTGGCTACTTAAAGCTTCACACATCTTTGCAAACCAAGTCGGTTCCTTCATAGTATTCCTTGATGGATGTTGATTGTAAACGTTTGTGTAAGGTTGTACTTGAAGACTAGTTGGTGGTTGAACCATTTGAGATGGAGTTGCTCCTTGTTGTGGATAATGTTGTTGATTAAATTGTTGTTGATAAATTTGTTGTTGTTGATTAAATTGTTGATGTTGTGGTCTTAGTTGTTGTTGTTGTTGTTGATTATAAGTGTAAGGAAAATAGCTAGAGTATGGTGGTTGTGACATGTTGAAAACTTTTGTTGTTAAATGGATCTTTGTATTCGAATAAATCGTTGTTGATGAAGTATCCTTAGGCGTAGAAAAACCAAGTTTAGACAAAGCAACACTTAGGCGTAAAAACACCAAACTTACGCCTAAAAGCAAGAGTTAGGCGTAGGATTAGCTTACGCGTAAGAATTGAGAAACACTAAAGTTATGCGTAAACCGAAAGTTAGGCGTAGGATTAGCTTATGCGTAAGACAGAGCTTAAGCGTAAGAAAAATCTTATGCGGAAAGAGTTCTACGCATAAGTTTGAGCTTATGTGTAAGATTAGGGTTTTGCCCAAAAAATCTTTTACACTATCACAGTGTAAAGGATATCCAAAGTTGAAGTGTTTTCAGGCTTATCCAAGCAAGAAAACACGAGTAAAACCACGAAAACTGAAGATCAAACAAGGATGAGTTACGCGTGAAGATTAGGTTTTCTTACGCGTAGAAAGTAACCAAAAATGATTTCTGCCCAATGATGTTTCTAAACCAGATTTTTGTGATGAAACAACTTCAATATCACCAAAATAACACAAAAGTGTGAAACTTGATGATCCAAAACTTCTAAACACCTTATGCGTAGAAGAAACTACACATTTAAAACCAAGCTTAAAAACAATGATCCACATGTAAAGTTTGAAACTTTTTGCCAAAAACAGAAATTTTAACACCTAAAAACGTTGAAAGTACAAGAATCTTGGATAGAAAAGTGTAAAAAATGAGTTTTTAAGCGTGACAAAGTTTGAAACCGTATTACGCATAAATCAACTAACTTCAAAAACAAAAGCTTTTCACCCAACTATTTGGCGAATGATACCACTGTTAGGTTCCCATATTAGTAACATAAGCATCAATAGAAGAAATAGAGAAGAGAAAGGATCGGATGAACAAAGACAAACATACACGTATGGTATATGAGAATAGTTATGCGTAGAGAGTGAATGAATTGAACAATCAACCCTCAAGTGAGGGTTTACAAGAGTATTTATAGGAGGGAACTAGGGCAACACTCCAAGTTCCCATCCTTTGCTTATTGGTCTTGGCCTAGGCTTATGGGCCTTCTACATAAGCCTAAGCTTAATAACAAACATAAAGGCCTAATTAAGCTAACTATTACATATTAATTACTAACACTTTAATTCTAGTTTAGGAGTGATTCCAACAGGTTAGATACAAATCTAATACTCCTCCAAGTAGGTTTGAAAACTTAAATATTTCATCCGGAATATTCAAGTAATTTAACTTGCGATCGCAAATGGTAAAGGTCATATCCAAAAATTCATATTCAAGCTTTTTAACTACATAAGTTAAAAAGCTCATCCATAAGCTAAATTCTAACATCAACCTTCGGGTGATAAAGGACTTACGAATTCCTACATAAGTGATTCGTGGTTCACCAACCAATAGACATTACCCTCTCACTCTACTATGAGTCTCTTAAACTTTGTTCTTCATATTCCATCACTACCATGGGCTACCCCACTCATCTAAACTTTCTTCGTATTCATTATCTATAATTCACTTATCACTTACACCTTTCCTCCTTCTAAACATTTTCTAATCATTTGCAAATTCTCTTCTTACCCAACAAATTATTATTCATACCTTTCCACACAATCCCAACATTCCTATAAAAATTCTTTACCAAATCCCTAAATCATTCGTTAATCATTATTGCCCAATTATTTTATTTCTTAATGGCAATATGATTTTCACATAATCAATCTTTTGATTATTCGTATCATCATCATCATTATTGCCTAACTCTTTTTTTTTTAATAGTAATATGATTCTCACATAATAAATCCTTTGATTATTTCTATCATTTCATTAAATCAGGTAAAAACAGAGAAAAATGGAAATACTCTGCACTCCATTGTCGACGATCCCAAAAACATGCGGGCGGTCCCTTATATATACGTACAGGACCGTCCCCAGTAAAGGTGTCACGAACTGGTTCACTATTTTTTTTCTTCTTCTACATCTTTGAAAAATATTTTGAACCTTCCTATACCATGCTTCATCCAAAATTACAACCATTTTGATTCTCTAATCACCTCCTTCCTCACCAAATGCCTCATCTTTTCAATTCCCATGGCTCCTCAACTAGAGTTTCTTCCTCTCAAAAAGCCTAGGTTAATAATTATTCCACAAAGTGCATCCATCAAAAAGGAGAAAATTCCTTTTCTTCTTCCTCACCATACTCATAGTTCACACTACCACCACCTATCTTGTCTCACATTAACTACCTCTTCACTTTTCTTACATCCACTCCTTCTTATTAACACACCTAACAAAACTAGGATCGCATGCACCTTCTTTGATCATGTCATGCTTATCATTGTAAGTGCAAACGGTCCTTTCATTGTTTCCCCACACACATTTCTTCTCATTCTCTTCAACATAAGCCTAAATTAAACCACCAACTTCAAATATAAAGTCTCCTATCTTCCTCATTTGTTCTCATCTTCACATCATCCTTGCCAATCTTGGCTTAAAACTTTATTTCTTTATTTTCGTTCATCCTTCCCCACTTCTCCACTTTATAAATTCATATCATCCTTCTTATCATCCCATATCGCTAAGATATTAGAAACTTGTCTTGATTGCATATGTCAAGTCTCAATTCTTTTGTGTCATACTTTAGAGAACTCATATCTAAGTTATGCATGTCTTGTTCACCAATAGTATCTTGCTATATACATCTACCATCATTATTATATATATGTGCACTTGTCTACTAACTTTGTTTTGTTGCATTCTTTCATCGCTCGATTCTTTGGTAGTTCAAACAAAGAGGAGCATACACCAAGGGGAGCATTTTCAAGTTTCAAACTCGTTTGCAAATCGTTGACACATCTACACATTTCTTGCTATGTGTATTCCATCCTTTTACATACTTTATTGCTTGAAACTAATCCTTGATGTATGTTAAGTTTTTACAACTGATTTAATCCATAGATGTGCTAGAATCAACATACCAAGGATATAAAAATTATGGGAATGCAATGAGCTACGGGAGCTCAAAGGTATTGGAGTAAATGGCATGGCGTTGGTTAAACCGTGATGATAGAAGACTTCACTAGGATGATGCAAGCTCACTTTTTTGAATGATGGTACTTGGGATCATCAAATACATTTGGAGATCATCTAGAATCTACTAGGACTTCTCTAACAAAATCACCTTCAACCAATATGCTCAAGTCTTCCTCAAGTCTTCTTTAGTCTCTTCTATTTTCACCGATCTTCTTTCTATCTCTACTTTTGCGATACCTTTTTGCTTAAAAAAAAGGGGAAAAGGAGTGTAAACATGTAACTTTTACACTTTACAATGAGTTATAGTTTACAAATTTTGTCATCGTCAAAAAGGGGGAGATTGTTAGTGCAAACGTTACGACGATTAATCTATATAGTGTCTTTATATTTTAATGATGACAAACATGCAACATGTAATACATAACGTAAAGTGCACAAGTTACTTATTTACGCAAATCATCAATTCATGCACGCATCAACATCCTTGACGGCTCAAGTCTGAATCACTTAAGTTATGTACAAACAATATTTCAAACTTGTTAAGTGATCAAAGAAAATATTTTTGTCCTTAAACCTCAAATTTTTATAAATGTGACAAAACATTTTTACAAAAATAATTTAGACAAATTATTTTTGTATTTATAAAGAAATGTTTTAATAAGAAAAATAAATTTGAATTTCAAATTCTCAACAGCTATTTTTCTCAGCCAAATCAGTTAAATTGTCACCAGAAAAACATTTCACCACTAAAAGACAAAAAATGCCAGGAAGGTCCCTTAAATAGGTGACAGTCCCGTATATATATGGGACCGTCTCATGTTTAAGGACCGTCCCCTGCTCCTCGAGCTGCCTATAAATATTGGCCCATTTTCATCAGATTTCCTCAACCCTTTCGAGCACAAAACTTTCTATTCTTTCTTAATCTCTTATTTCACCCTTTTTGATCACATTAACTTGTTTGAATCTTGTTTAAATGTGATTCTTTCTTTCTCTCCTCAAGTGAAAAGAGAAGAACTTTCATTATCATCTAGAGATGAAGTTATTCTTTCTTTCTCTCCTCAAGTGAAAAGAGAAGAACTTTCATTATCATCTAGAGATGAAGTTATGTAGTCTAGTTAGTACACGTGTAATATTTGTTACATATAGATCGAGTCAATATCCTTCAATCATTTGTAATAGGTATATCCGGACGATGTGTAAGTCTGTGAATGTAGTGTGTAGATCCTGACGATGTGTAAGTCCGTGAGGTGTTGTATGAATATCGGATAGATCGTGTTGATCGTGTAGATCGTGTAGATCATGTTGATCGTGTTGATCGTGTTGATTGGGTAGATCATGTGTAGATTGGTTCTAGCCAATATTAGAACTCGACATTTTGCTTAGTGTTGAAAATATATACCTGCAATGGTGTATGGTTTTCTCGGTCTAAAGGGAGCTTGCTGATTAGTGAAGTAACTCTCGAGTTAGGTACTCGGGGAGTATAGTAGGACGAAGAGGTTCTTCATGACCGAACCACTATAAACCATCGTGTCTGGTTTTCATTTTCTCTACTTATCTCTTTACTTTTCATTCTTGCATTTATCGTTTTATATTTACACTTGTATTGAGTTTGTGTTTGTGTGGCCTGTTGCTTATATTATGATTATGCCTGTGACATAAACTGCAATAACTTAAAAAATGATAATACACATTTCATCACCAGTCTTAAACACCCCACTGTCGGCGAGATCCCTTAAACACCCGGTGGTCCCTTATATATAAAGGACCGTCCAAGCATTTAAAGGACCATCCAAGTGTTTCTGATGTTTTTCTTTTCTCTTATTCTTATCTTTTTAATTGCTTTTGTAAGTTAGATATAGATAAACATAATTGTTATAAATGTCAATAACCACTATTCATATTTAGAAACGCTTGATTGGAAATTTGATATTAAAGATTTTAGATTTTTAATAGAAACGTATTCAACCCCCCCCCCACCCTTTTACGTTTCTACAAGGTGTTTAATATATAAAATAAGCTAGACTAAGCTATACATTATAAAAAATAAATAAATAATGGTGTGTTTGGTGGGGGGACGGGAACCAAACATTTTTGCCTCCCTTGAATATTTATTATACATGGTGTTATATTAGGATTTTTAGGATTTTAAAGTCTTAGTCAAAAAGAAGTTTATAAGTATGGTTTAATCATTTAAAAAAATATATAGACAACTATTAAAAATAAAGGGCGGCGCATTAAAATAAAAGGGGTAGGAAATGTGTAAAAATTTATAAAATATATTTTTGTGCATGTATTGGGTATTAAAATAGGTATTGTTTAGTTGTTAGTTAATTAAATTAATTATATATAGTTGAGTTTATAAAATAAAAGAAATACAAGAAGTGGAGAGGAAATAATTTTTGAATTTTTGAAGTAACTTATTAAGTGTAAGAATGTGTTAAAAATAATTATTAGGAGTATTGGGTACACAGTGCGTGCCTACTAATTGTGAAAAGTGTTTATTAAAATAATATTCGTACGTAAGTAAAAATGCAAATGTCCTAGAAATTAAATTATGAATTGAAATTGTGGCAATGTATTGTAGTGTTGTAGACTAAAATTAGTCTAAAGTCATAGTGCACAAGAGGGTTATTCCTTGTTTAACATTTATTTAACTAAAAAGTTGTAGGTAAAATGTTCTCATGTAAACTTCAAAATAAATAATTTGAGTTTCATAAATAGTATTGACCTGAAAAATTGCGGTTTATAACTCGGGCAAGTCGGCAGGGAACCTTCTAAGTTGAATCCTTTGATGACATTTAATTAAATTTGGATTTTTTTAATGTTTTCAATGTTTGTTAACTCATTTGGATTCATTTGTTATCTCTTAAATGTAGTTTTATTCTGCCAAACTATTTTCTCTTTTATCCTATTGATAATTATAAGCTTATTAAACCTTTTAAATAGTTATGATCTATGAATCATTGACTACGAGTTGATGATTGAGTAAAATTTTCAAGATAAGTTTATGTAGAAAACTAGAAGGGGGGTTGAATAGTTTTACCAATTAAAAATTCGTTTTATAACTTTTAAATTGACTTATGTCAATCTATTTTGATGTGTAGATATTGATAGTTAGATATGAAGAATACTAGATAAGAGTTAGAGTAAAGAAATATAAAACCGTTAACACAAGTATTTATAGTGGTTCGGCTACAAGGTCACATTTCATGCCCTACTCCACTCTCCGAGTACCCCCAACTCGAGAGTTTGTAAACACTACACCACAATCTCCTTATCTTGGTGGAGAAGCCTTCACAACATTGCTTACACTTTATCCGATACAAAGCTAGATACCGGGTTCTTCCACAAGGTAGAACCAAAACTACGTTGCCTACACTTTATCCAATACAAGGCTAGATAACGGGTTCTTCAACAAGGTAGAACCAAACCTACATTTCATACACTTTATCTGGTACAAGGCTAAATATCAAGTTCCTTTATAATGGAGAAACCACAACCCAACTACACCAACTATTAAACACACCCATGACATACATAAGAAGAATCAACAACAATAAACACTTCTTTGATCTTGCGATGATGATAAAGCCTAGCAACCCATGTCTTAAAGCTTTCAAGTCTTCTATGCAAAACGTCTTGATCTTGCCTTTAGAAGGAACCTAGGGAATCACTAAAAGAGAAACTGCATATATGATCCTTAGATCTGAGGTAAGAGAGGTAAGAATATATAGAGAATATATATCTAAAAAGGGTGAAGAGAAATGAAGAAATGACTCACCATTTATAGGCAAGTAGTGCTTTGATCATCCGGATCCGCGGGATCCCTTTCCATAGGGATCCGATCAGTGTAATATAAGGGATCCAGCACTTGGGTAATTCCAGTCCGGATTTTGGGTTACAAGTCTGGGTTTTGGGTTATGGATCCAGCACTTGGGTAATTCCAGTCCGGATTTTGGGTTACAAGTCTGGGTTTTGGGTTACAAGTCTGGGTTTTGGGTTATGGGTACCCAACATGATGTCATGCATGATGCAAAGCATACTTTGGGTCATGGGTTATGGACTATAGGTCATGAGTCATGGACTTTAGGCCATGGGTTTTACCCAACTTGATGTCATGGATGATGTAATGCACATGGGCCGTGGGTTATCAGACATTGGTTTTCGGTTATGGATAGTCCAATTTACTTACATGTTTATTTTGTTAGATTTTAGCTATGTATTTTTATAAAAGTGTAAGTAACAAATGTTACTAATAAGCATTTTATAAAAATGGGTTTGGATTTATATTAAATATTTAACTAGACATGTTTGATGGTTTATTTGTTTAGTGAAATGAGTTAGAAAACTATTGGCTTGAAAACTTACGTCTTTTATTTATTTCGTTAAAATGATTTTACGATTGTTATCTACAAAACATAACCAGATCGTAAAATATAAATAAATGTTTTTACGGTTTATTTGTATTAGCAATCTCCTCCTTTTGTTGATAAAACATAAAATTATTTTAAGTAAAAACATAATTTGTAAATTTATGAATTAAATTTTTACTTTTTTCTCCCCTTTTTTGTCGAAATAAAAAGAGTGTCTAAAAGAAACTAACTCGAGTGAGATGAAATTAAGATAAAGAAAGCGTGAAATAAAAAATAAAAAAAGGTATTTGCTATTTCACAAAGCTCCCCTTGACGAATGCTCCCCCTTGGTGAGGGCGTCATGTAATTTGGAGAACTTTATAATGGTGTATTGCTAAATAGCAATGCTTTCTTTTGACGAAAGCTCCCTCTTATTGAAATCATCAAGTACTCCAAGTGACTTTTGAAAGTATACAAAACAATGGTTAGAATGCAGGCATATAGTATGAAATTTTGCAGAAAGTAAACTGAAATATGTCTAAGAAATATTTCTGAGTACCCGGATCCCCTGGATCCATTTTAAAATGGATCTGACAAGTACATCATGAGGGATCCGGTTGTCTGCAACTGTTAACAATAGTTTAATGCATGATTATACTAAAATAAACCATAAACGAGAGTAACAAGCACCATAATGTGCTCAAGATAAACATTTATTATAACCATGTAAACCCAAAAAGGAATGGTACAACAATGACCAATCTATAAAAGTAAGAACGTGGTCTATTACTAAAGAAATCCCAATGAAACAACTAAAATAAAAGAAGAGTGGTGATCACTTGTGTTTGCATTTCTTTGCAATAATCCTAAAGGTGATTTAGTTTGTTGATGTTATCTAAACGCTCATGAAGGTTATAAAACATGAAATGTATTTCATCACGTAGGGAATACACCAATGTTTGAGTGTGATCACAATGGTTGCAAGATTGTTCATGACTTTGAGGTCATGGTGATGGATTCTCACTCCGCATAGATTGATCAAGTGGAACGAATGTATTTGGTGGAGGTAGGTTTGACGGAGGAAACTGTGATGTTGATGGAGGTATGTTTGAGGATGAGAGAGGAAAGTTTGATGGTTGTAGATGCACTATAGATGTTGATGAAGGCATGTGTATTGGTGGTGAAGGCACGAATTTCTCAATATCCATGTTGTCGGATTATGATGGTTGATATCTAGTCATTACCCAAAATGGGCCAAAAGAAGGTAGAGTTGGAGGATTGGTTAGTCTTGAGGGTAATTCTTCTAATGAGTTCACAAAAGGATGAGGCAACGTAGGAGGTGTGTCAAAATAAATATGACGAGAAGCAACAAATGTCGGTTGTGTTGAGATAATATTGGGTTCATTAGATGATGAAAGATTAGGAGCTTGTGGAGCAAGAGATGATGATGGTTTACTAGGAGAAAGTGGTGGTATTGGAGCAGAAGTTTTCCTAATTGGTGATGTCTCGGTTGAAGAAATGTTGTATGTGATACGAGTACTTTTCTTAGGCGGACTTCTAGTTAATGAGCATGCACTAGAGGTCTTTCTCATGGTGAAAGATGTTTTAGAAAGTGAGAAAGATGGTGTTAAGGTGTGGGATTGATGTACAAACACAAGTGGTTTAAATAGTGAAGGTTCATGGAGAGGTCTTAAGGTTTCCACAATTAGAATCCTTAGAAATCTAATCATATGCATGCAAAAACTCATTTAATTGAGTTGCAATCTTCTAGGAGGATTATTAAAGGCATTGTTGTTTTGGAGTGGGTAAGTGGATTTTAAATGCATAAGGAAGTTTTTCACAAGCTCTGTTTGCCCGGATCTGCCGAATCCGTCTCAAAAGGGATTCGACTAGCTCCAGCCAAGGGATCCGGCTATCTAAGATAGAGAAATAGGGAGATGGTGTCCATTTAATAGCTCTAGCCTATCTAGGTTGAGGTTATGAGTGTGTAGTAGAGTCCTTAATGGTAGGTAACTTGTGTACTAAATCTATTATTGAACATGGACTAATGATGAGTTTTTAGGAATATAAAAGACTAAATAGAGCTAATAAATGATCAAATACATGTTAAATTGACTTTAATAGTGATCATTAGTGATAAAAATCAAAGAATGATCAAAAATACTAAATGGAAAAATTTCATGAAAATATAAGAAATGAAAAGTTGATTTTAGACCATTTTAAAGGTAGAATGGGCAAGGGAAAATTTAAAATAAATGTAACTAATATGAAAATAAGTAGATCAAGGTGAGAGGAAGAGGGCATAAGCATCGGAGTGGAAAATATCAAGATTATGAGAAATGATAAATCAAAAACATCCTAGAAAGATCCTAAGATTGCACAAGAGGATATAGAATCTAAAAAGACTAAGGATAGCTTAATTATGAACAAAAAGATATAATCAACTAATCTAATAAGATCAAGAGGATGAGAGAGTGGTAAAAAGGTATTAAATGCATGTTTTAGCAATCGGTTCTTCCGGATCCCTTATAAAATGCATGTTTTAGACAATGAGCTTGCCAAAATCTTGCCTACTTTTCGAATTTCAAAACTTATGATTTTATCATCAAATATAAGCAAATTCAAGTTTAGGATAGCAAGGAGAGATAGTAAAATGAGCAAATGGGCAATCAAACAAGATAAAAACCAACTTTTGATATAAGATCAAAAGTGTAAAATTTCCTAATTAGATATTTTACCGCTACACAAGTTCATTGTTTTATCCGTCTTACCATTAGTTAGGGCTACCATACGATTAGACCAATATATTACAGACATAACGTGTTTAAAGAACAAAGTTTCACAATCAACCATCCACAATCATCTCACAACATCCATCGCCTCTTCACTTCTTCTTTTTGCCCATGAGGAAATGAGCAAGGCATTTAAACATTCTCTTGGTTTGTTGGTATTCTTTCGAAGATCTTGTAATGCTAGGAAGTTGATCAATGTACGAGATAGGATCAAGGTGATAGTTTGGATTGGATCGTTTGGATCAACCTCAACTTTATCGAAAGAGTCGGTAGGAGGATGCGGCCTTTTACCTTCAACCATAAATCTCTTTTCACGTCCCTCGGTGAGAGGTATTATGACATGATCAGCAAGAAAGTGGTCATCATTCATGGGAGAAGGTTGCATTCCATGAACGTGTCTTGCAAGGCGAGTGAGTAGCATGGCAAAGGGAAGAACCATTTTGTCGGTTTTGAAGACATTAACTATTCTCTTGGCCATGTAGTAATCTAGGTTGAAAGGTCTTTGTTGAATGACACAATAGATCATGTAGACAAGACAAGCATTGGGGTGATCTTTGTTTTCGGCTAGACAAATGATATTTTCTCTAAGAATTTCTTCCCACTTCTTGTAAAGTGGAAACATCTTAGAACACTCCATTTGGAATGGATCTCGATGAATGAGTTTGGAGTTTCGGGTAACACAAGTTGGTGATATTCTTTCGATATGGATAATGTTTCTTACCACAATGGGGTCATCAAGAGGAGTGTGGTAAACAGGGTTTGGATCGACCATTTGGTCAAGCTTCGGAAGAGACCACCCGCTTGAGTACATACATACACCATGACATAGAATGCGAAGGATTTCAGCAAACACATTGAGGGGTTGGACAATGGTTTAATTATTGATGATAAACGATAGAGAGATTGTTCCATTATCATTACGAATGATTCAAACACTTTTGTAGAATTCTAGAATGAAGACGGGACAAATTTGTTCATTGCTTTCAAGGAGACAACCAAAGTTGATTCTTGAGAAGACTTGGGGAATGTCGGTACCATCAAGGAATGATTCCTCAACAACACGTCCTTCATGAAAAAGTCATTTTTGGAGCATCTTGAAGGCTTTTTGGTCTTCGGGAGAAAGGCCATTTTTACGATGATTCCTAGGAATGTAGTGAACGGTGTCGTGGTGATCCTGTTGAGTTGACTTAGGCATGTTTTAACCTAGAACAAACCATAATGTAACAAGGTAAGGAGTGTGATCATGGATTGCGTGTTTATGTAGTTTTATATAGAAACTTTCTTTATTCAGAAATACTTTCAAACTTCAATTAAATGGGTTTTGAGGATTATCACAATTTGGTTTACATTTTGACTACATTAAGACTTAACATTTTGAATATTAACATGTCCTTTTACTTATATTAACAATGCTAAGCACATTTCTTAACCCTTTATGATTATATTAAAGAAAAATCATTTTGTTGAGGTTTTGAGAAAATCCTTTAGAGAAGAATATAATTCCTAACTAGGATGGTTATTTTAGGTCACTAATATTAATGTGATACCAATTAAGAGTTAATTGTGATAAAATAATTTGGATCAAAATTAAGAATTAAAAGCCTAGAATTAGATAAATTATAATGTAGTGGAATTATTACTTACAAGGATGATTAGTTCACAAGGATAGATGATGATTTGGATCCAATAAGAGTGGGAGTGAGTTTTAGGTCAAATTGAGAGGAGTAGAGTAAAGTATGAAGTGTACAGTGATTACAAAATAGATAAACTGTTTGATGATATGCCGGATCTGCAGGATCCTTTGAATAATGGATTCGTCACCTTATAGCCAAGAGATCCTGCGAAACAATGATCACAGGAGTTAGTTTGTTAGGTTTTTAACGTAACGTTTGATTCTAATTATTACAAGTTTAGTGTTTATTAGTATATATTATGATATAATTTTTTATCCCGAGTTTATGATGTGATTTGAGAGAGACGGGGATTTACGTATATGAATATTCTAGAGTCACGAAAAATGAGAAAGAAAATGCACACGAGATAAAGCAAACGAAACAAAGATCATATTCCATTCATTTCAATGCATAATGCAATATAAAGGATTGGATAAATGATAAAAATATAAATGCCTAGAACAAAGTACAATGCTCCACGCGTTAACTAGATCATTGGGTAGACGAGTGGGACGAGGGAAATGAAAATGATCATAAGGATGGCACTAAACATTTTTGCATAGATTTCTTTCCTTTTTGAGAGAGTTTTTGTAAGATGAGTGTTAATTTGAATTTTGAATTGTGAATGAAGTTTTAATGAGAGGGACTAGATAAAATAATATTTTGAAAAGATGGATTACTGTAGCTAGACATTCAAGTGATGTGGGAGTTTGTGAAGAGGGAGTTTTGAATGTTGTAGTTTGATGCTTACACATATTTCACATTAGGGTTAGATAACAAAGATTTTAGAAACACCGAATCATTTGAAACAAACATGAATCTAGAAAAAAAATGTACTAACAGAAACACATGTAGATAATTATGAAAATTA
The DNA here is from genome assembly GCA_910596185.1 of Chrysanthemum makinoi. NCBI lineage: Eukaryota > Viridiplantae > Streptophyta > Magnoliopsida > Asterales > Asteraceae > Chrysanthemum > Chrysanthemum makinoi. The sequence goes on along the minus strand of OU343222.1, from coordinate 135,172,909 downwards.
GCAAGGCTACTTATAAATAGAGTAACACATTTAAGAAGAGAAAATTATATCTAAGTGCAAGAAAACACATGTTATGAGAAAAGTTATTTAAAGAAGTATATCTTTTCTTTTCTTTGGAAATTTCTTGAGATTGTTTTCGAGAGATACTTCATAGGCTTTTAGACACACCAAAAGGCTTTATGACAAAGGATTTTGATAGATCCTTCTAGTGTGTCAACTTCGATCTTTCCTATGGTTGAAAATAACATTCAACGTTGCATATCATGAAGATACTTAGAATAATGTTTATTGTAAGTGTCTAATAAAAAAGATGAATATTAAAAGAATATTATCCAAACTATCAATATCTTAATGAGGATTTAAGAAATAGGTTTAAAGTTAAAAAAAGTTATTCTTTGTAGTTTTCAAACATTCACTCATCGTTTCAAGTTTTTAAAGTACAATATACTTTAAAAAACTTGGTAACGTAGCTCTGATGCCAATTGTAAAAAAATAGAAGGGGGTTGAATAGTGTTACCAATTAAAACATCATTTAAAACTTTTAGATCGACTTATGTCAATCTATTTTGATGCATAGATATTGATAGTTAGATATGAACATAACTAAATAAGATTTAGAGTAAAGAAAGATAAAACCGTTGACCCAAGTATTTATAGTGGTTCGGCTATAAGGTCACCTTACTTGCCCTAATCCACTCCCCGAGTACCCAACGCGAGTGTTCGTAAACACTACACCACAATCTCCTTATCTTGGTGGAGAAGCCTTCACAACATTGCTTACACTTTATCCGGTACAAAGCTAGATATCGGGTTCTTCCACAAGGTAGAACCAAACCTGCGTCGCCTACACTTTATTCGGTACAAGGCTGGATACCGAGTTCTTCCACAAGGTAGAACCAAACCTACATCATCTAAACTTTATCCGGAACGAGGCTAAATACCGAGTTCTTTTATAATGGAGGAACCACAACCCAACTACACCAACTATCAACAACATACCTGTGACATACTTAAGAATAATCAACAACAAGAAACACTGCTGTGATCTTGTGATGATGACGAAGCATAGCAACCCATGTTTTCGAGCTTGCAAGCCTTCTATGCAAAACGTCAGGATCTCGACTTTAGGAGGAACCTAGAGAATCACTAAATGAGAAACTGCATAGATGATCCTTAGATATGAGGTTAGAGAGGTAAGAATATAGAGAGAATATATATCTAAAAAGGGTGAAGAGAAATGAAGAAATGGTTCACTATTAATAGGCAAATAGTGCTTTGATTGGCCGGATCTGCCGAATCCCTTCCCAGAGGGATCCAGCCAGCCTAATCCAAGGGATCCGGCACCTGAGTAATTCCAGTCCGGATTTTGGATTACAATTCTGGGTTTTGGGTTATGGGTCATGGACTATGAGTTATGGGTACCCAACATGATGTCATGCATGATGCAAAGCATACTTTGGGTCATGGGTTATAGACTTTGGGTCATGGGACATGGGTTTTACCCAACTTTATGTCATGCATTATATAATGCACATGGGCCATAGGCCATGGGTCATGGGTCATGGGTCATGGGTTTTGGGTTATGGATAGTCCAATTTTATTTACTTAGATCTTAGTTATGTATTTTTATAAAAGTGTAAGTAACAAATGTTACTTATAAGTGTTTTATACTTAGATCTTGGTTTATGTTTTTAGTGAAATGAGTTAGAAAACTATTGGCTCGAAAACTTACGTATTTTATTTATTTCGTTAAAATGATTTTACGATCGTTATCAACAAAACATAAGAAGATCGCAAAATATAAATAAATATTTTTACGGTTTATTTGTATTAACATTTTAGAATTATTATATTTAAAATAAATACAACAGTTGTTAAGTGTTGATTGGTCATGAATCCATTGACAAGTTTAATTGTAGAATAAATAAGTTTAATAGAATATAATCATGAGATAATTTTAATTCTATGTAAACATATAGATGAAAATTGCTGCTATTAGATATTAGATTTCATGTGAGAGACATTGAATCCGTGATATGTAACAAATATATGACATTTGTGTGACAATATTAGCCCATAAAAACCATACATTCGATAAATTTTGATTTTTTGAATTATTGATTTAATCGAAAGTAATTATGAGACAATCGTAGAGACTTCACTTATTTGATTATCATATAATGGTAATGCAAATTTAAGTGGGTGAGTCGAAGCTTGATAATTTTTTTTATGTAAGTCATAATTATTTCTCTTCAAGAAAAAGCAAAATCTTAACGTTTCAAAGATGGAAAACGACTCGATAATTGATGGATTGGATGTTATCTAAGGTGTCTAGTTCACAATATGATTCTAGAGAGAATCATTATGTAGACTCCTGATAATATTAAAATCTGATTTTACTGATAAAGTTTTTAAGATGTCCCACGATCTCAAGAACTAAGTAGAAGCAAAGGTAAATGAGATTTATCTTTTGAATAAACGAACATTTCCTATTGCATGGTAGAGACATGTGGAAATATATGTGATATATAAAGACACGTTTATTAAAAGTCTTGTAAGTCTTGTTGAAATTATCTGTAGAGATAATGTAATTAATTTATGAAATTGATTAAATGAATAAATGAGACTACATTATAGGGATAATGGGATAAACTTAAAAATGTCCATAAGATAGATCATTAGCATGGTTCTATGAATTGTTGATGATAAAGATCCATCTTTTACATTAAGTTGAATGGATAAGTAAAATGAAAATCAAATGCTTTCTTAAAATTAAATGCTTGATTTAAAGGAAAAAGAAATTTGATGTAATATGAAACATGACAAGTAAGTCGTGATGATTACTTCATTTATTGTAAAATTAAAGTGAGGACAAATGATATTATATTAAAATACATGGGACCAGGGTGATCCCACCGATCTTGGAGAAAATGAAGAAAGGGTGATGATATTAGTATTGTGGTCATTTAATAGTTTAGTTAGAAGTTTCCATGAAGTGTTCAAAAGTGATTGAAACGATCTTAAAGGAATTAACTTGTTAGAAATCAAAATAGTTGTTGATCTTCAGAGTCAATTAATTTTTATTTTCCATAACATGAATGATTGAGAATCATTGTATGTAAATAATTATGAATTATTAAAGCTATGCGAGTTGTTGGAACAGTATAAAAGTTACAAATATGTGTATATATACGATATACATACACATATAACACGAGAATGAATTATATAGGATATAATGAGAACTTGAAATCTGATCTTTAATAAATCACATGATTGAAATCACGAGTGACATGTTATGAACTATGTGTGTCGAAATTTGATGATCATGTGTGATTAAAGGATAAATTAAGTCTTAGTATAGTACTAAGGAAATTAAGGAATAGAGGGTGATGAGAGTTTTCGTCAAAGTGTTGATTGAAATTCTCAGTTCGTAAAGTTGGCATTTTCGGAAATTCCGTAAATATGGTTAAGTGTGGAAAAGCAATGATATGAATATTGATAAATAGTCTAATCAATAGGTTATTCTAGTTTAAACAACATGTTCATGTAATAAAGTAGCATACGTATTTTTGCTGTGAATGAAAAGCATATATATGGCTTGGAGAAACCGGATTATTATAATAGTAAAATGATACTTAGCTAGGTTTAAGAATAAAATGATGTTGCATTCGTAAAGATTTGCAAATTGATAAAATGTAAGACAATAGGCAAAATCAAGTATAAAGCAACTTATATTGATATTAATGAAAGTTATTGAGTCTATAACATTTTGATCATTAATGTCTAGATATTGGAACGTTGAAAGCATAAACTTTTATGATGAATAATATATGAAGATATGAGTTATCGATTATTAATTTACGTATTCTATATTTGCATGTTTAGAACTTTGAATAAAGTTGGGTTACAACATACTAATAATAAAAGTCTCAACTTTTTTATTCTAGAAGTCTGTAGTCGATTATGTTTATATTGTGGGAAAGATATTAGCAGAGACTATTATTATACTCGGATTTAATTGAAATCTGACCTGCGAGATATGCATGGCGGATGAATATTAGATTAACCTGACTTGAAACGTTAAATCATGGATCATAGTCGAACTGTGAGTTTTTACGTGGTTGGTCTATTATCCTTAGACTTGAGATATATAGCATTATATAAATTTATAATGTGTTTTACCTAGATTTAGTCAAACCATTATCAGTAACTGGATTCATTTGATTTCATTTTGCTTCTCTCTTTTTTCCCATTCAAAAGGAAACCGGAATTTTAAATTTAATCCTAGATATATTCCAATTAACTTCTCCAAAGTTCTCTTATTATTTATGATGTCAGTGCTCATACGTGAGAATCTGTTTAGAGCTCTAGCTAGTTGGTTTTTGTTTGTTTGTTATGTTCTTTAGCTAGAGTAGTTTTAACGTTTATGGCTTGATATAAGCATGGTATTGGTTAGGTGTTTATCAAACTGTTGTGCTAAAGGTTAATGTGGTATTTCAGTCATATTCCATTCTACTTGAATGTTTTGGTGATATTATATTTTAAGGGAGAACCTTTACCCAGTGCCGTAGGTGAGTTTCATGATGCCTAAACATGACAATAAAGATTTATCGTAACCATGTAGCTTTAAATTTTAATGAGTTCTTCGTCACTATCGACCACTTTAAGATGAGTTTAACAAATATTTAAATCATAAATTCATATATTGTTAACATTGTGAAGTTGGAAGTAAATTTGAGGCTCTAAAATATATAAAAATGATATATATTTTGAGGCACTTAAAATTTAAGGCCATGTATGGCACAAGTTGCACACCCTCGAATGTACCCAAAGAATAGTAACTTGTCCCCAAAGGGAAAAAAATATATATATTCTAGCTAATTAAGGTACCCATATGTTTATATCCTAATTTATCTTCACCTTCCATAAAACTTAACCTAAATTCCTAGTTATATTCTAATAAATATACGTGTATTACATTCTGTGTATTCTTATACTAAAACTCTATCCTTTTCTCACACAATCAAAAAGCAATGGCGATTTTCATTCCACATGACGTACTATTGTACCGCATTTTACCAAGGCTTCCAATGAACTGTAGGCAAGCTTCATGTGTGTTTCAAGGACAGTGCTCATTCCTTTACTCAAAATACTCAAAGTTCTAAAAGATGCATCAGTCGCCATAATGACATTTACTCATCAAGACAAGTTTAGTCTTATGGACAAGGACCAGATAGTACAAAACCACCATGTTGAGCACCACATCGACAGAAGCACCTGATAATCTAATCCCTACATCCTTTAGGCTATCCAACGCTTACAAAGTTACGTTTCTAACATCTTTTCATGGAATGGTATGTTTACACATTTTTAAAGAGAGCTGATACTATAGGTATCAAATAATAGATAACCCTCAGACTAATCTTATGGAATCCTATGACAAGTGATTATAAGAAATTAAGTCTTTAAACCCATATCTTACAAGAATCACAACATAAGGACATCAGGATTTGAATGTTTTATAGCTCCTAAGCAGGACTTACTCAAGCTTTTTGAAAGGTAATAAACCACAATGATAAAACACAGATATACCGTTGAAATCAGACTCATGGAGAACGCCACCATGCAATATACTCAGTGACTTGCAAATAGATCAATTGTCGCAAGGTACTACTTTGAAAGAAAAATCTCTATTTTTAAATGACTTAAATATTATTCGGTTGCAAAGTTCGATACAAAGACTCAAATGTTCACAGAGATGAAAGTTACTCCTGCTTTGAATATTATTCAAGATTCATATCGTTCGACTATCATGATTAAAAAAGACTGCATTCATGTTTGTGTTTGTTGAGTTTATGATATATAAAATACAATAAAACATAAAGACATCAAGAGTACACAGCGGAAGACTTAAAGATCATAACAAATAAATTAATTAACTGAAAGTATGCGTAACGTACCTTTGCGAATGTCAAATCCTCGAGCAAAGCAAAAAAACCCTCGAGCAAAGCAAAACAAAGAAGTACTTATTAGTGTAAGAATAATGTCTTACAACCACGTTCTTGTACACACGAATTAACCAACGAATCAAGCGATTGCTAGATCTAACACAAGTCCTCGTTTAAGAAAACGAAACCAAACTCCCTTACTATTGGGGTGTTCGGCCGAATATGACTAGAGAGAGGAGAGGAGAGATCTAGGGTTAATTCAATGCACAAGTGTATGAAACCCTAGAACCTAACCCTCTTATATACTAGTAGGTAAACTTAGGGAACAAGTTTATGAATTAGGCCTTGGAAAGGCCCCTATGGCCGGCCATGTAGACAAGCCCAAATGAAATCCATAACTTTTCCAAGTTTTCCATTTCTAGTCCTTTTCTTTTCATTTAACCATCATTTTCCTAAATACTTAACGATCGTTAACCGACTTAATGTGCAATAATTAATCGTAAACATAAACATTAATTATTAACTTTAATTCTCATTCGCTAATGTATGCAATCCCGTGGTCACGAGTTCGAATCCGGACATTTACATGTTTGTAAATATATACATTTCCAACAGCTCCCACTTGGATATGTTTACAAAACGTGAAATGACATTGGTTAGCGTCTAGCAACATGCCAATGCCCCCGGTACAACTCGTGTATGGTTTTCTGGAGAAAAACCAAGTTTGATGATTCATCATCATATTCATCCTTTTGTTTCTAATACCATGTTAATAAGAATATGGATCTCACTCATTTCTTAATTAACTATTCTGTTTCTCGCTTTATATGATTGATTAAGATTACCAATTCTTCTACATATTCCGAAGACCTTGGGCGCCATACAAACATCTTAACAATCCTACGAGGGCCCAGTAGTATTATACTTCAAAATAAATTTGAAGGAAACAAATCCCATTTTGACTACAAAGGATTCACAAATTTCGCAACACTTTTGAAAACAACCCTTATAACTACCAGTTACGTATAGCGTTAGATTGCTTCACAAAAATGCACTACATCCATGACATATCTCTTGTATCTCAAGTCAGAGGATAAATATTCATGATATACTTAATGACTAAGATCCATAAAGTATCATCATGCGGTGGATAAGTCCTATACTCAATACATTGAATATCATCTGAATTAGTCATGCTACGCATCAATATACTTTCAAGTATATTCTAACTAATACTCAGATTTGTCTTAATTCAATATCATTCCCATGTTATTGATTGACAACGGACTATTTAGAATAACTTAAGTTATTCAAGGATTTAAACATGCAAATATAGAACACAATATTATAAATGAAATTAAACGTATACCGTACTTTAATTCATTATAAATAATAATTGTTTAACATCCTTTATCCAAATACTAAATAGATCAATGCATGATAATTTTTAGTTAATGAATTTTGCCACAAGTCATGCAACTCATACTTGTTGACAAGGCATAATTTCAACTAACTTTGATCTATAGGAATTTTGAGAATACTTATTTCAAAAATTCAATAAGTGAATTTCTTGTATATGTTTACACATATCTTGATATTGTCATATCATTCCATAAGGTGCGTGATAACCTGAACCACCCTTTATGACAATCATCTTCCAAAACCTTAAAGTTTTAAAGTATTCTTTATTCTTTAATGTATAATGCAACTATGCTCTTAGTTGAGCATAACTAGTCAACATGGTCATCATCAAGGATACCATGACTAGAATTGAGTGTCATCTCAATTATACTAGCATCATTGTGTACAAAAATATGCTCTTTAAACATCCGTAAACTTTGAACAGTTATAGTGTAATGTTGGTGCCTACCAAAACTCAAGTTTGTTGGCAATGACAATTATGAAACAATTGTCATATTTTCATCCATAGAATCTAGGAGCATCTCCAGATTGTGGAATGTGATTCTAAATCCAAACATATTCCTTTTAAAATATTTATTACACTAACAACTTTCAATGTTGTCAAATCATCTTGTAATCATAATATCAACAACATGATGTTCATAATGAATCTTCAAGTTAAACTTTAAGATCTCATCTATCTTGTCAAAGATATGTATTCATCATGTTCTATTTGACTCATTTATTTACCGCATATGTTTATAATAATAAACATATATTCCAAAGTTGTATATATTATTTCCAAATCTTACAAACGAAGTTTCATTCCCAACTAAAACTTAATTTAAGTGGAATGTAGTTGCCCATACAACATATAAGATTTAAGAAAAAAATAAATAATACTCCCACTAGCTTTCAGGAATACTTATGAGCAATCTTATTTTAATTATTAAATCAAACATGGATTTAATATTAAACATAAGAAACATCTCCTAGATGCTTGCATATATCCATTCATGGATTCTTGCAGTTTGTACATATCCAAGGATTATTTGAATTCATAAAACTTCTTTGTATTACTCATCGTCCTCGCAAAAGTAATTCCACAACAAAGAGTTTTGACATTCATTGTCAAAATTTCATATCAATGAAACTAAGTATGACAATTATAATCTTTATACTTCTATTTAATGTATCTAGAAAGAATATTCAATCATAGTTAATTGCTTAAGTATGATTAATATTATTATCACTAGACATGCATTAAATATGTGTACAATATTGTCCATATGATTTCTACACAAAGATTTAAACCACTAGGGTTTCCATCCTTTGAAGAAACTCATTTTCATTATTAAGATAAACCAAGTATCTAAAGTTGATTATCTTTATGGACAACATCTCTACATTCATAGTATGATTGATTTTCCACAATTCAACATTTGGTAAATTTATCATTATGATTAACAGGCTTACCATGATCCTGTAACTCATATTCCTCAGCATATTAAATATCTGAGATATCCTTACGGATCTATGAATGACAATTCCATCATATTAAGGTCTATCATTTTCATGTTTAGCCTCATCATGATATTTGCTAGTGCATTTTAGAAGATTATGTATTTTGTAATTTAATCTTTCAAGATCTAAACAAAACTCCCACTTGCCTTTAAAATTTAAAGATTACCTTTAAATAGTTTAGCAAGTAGAGCAACAATACATTGTTCTCTTTTGGGATATTACAAAAACATTGACAGTTCCTAACATTAGTTTGTTACAACTCACTCTATAAGTAGTTTAACAAATTCAGAACTTCATTTATAAGACTTAATGTGATTCATCACATTCCATAAACAAATGGTGTCTTATTAATCTTCTAGGTTGGAGTCTTATTGAGTATATTCAATCTATACTCAATCTACTAACCTTGATAACTTTTGAAAGAAACTATAGTTATCTTGAATCAAATAATGCCAACAGATTTTGATTCTTCTAACAGAACATACCATAAAACTATGGTATTTCCTTAGAATTAATATTGTAAGAAAATCTAACAATATTTTAGATAACCATCTACTTTTGGCTTACGTATTTACCAACAAAGTAAAACTTAATGGTACAATAGAATTACCAAGTCAATTGCATGTATTATAACACAAATATTTTTGACCAAGTCAAAAGACATATTAGTTATAATCCCACTATACGTTATAAGTCATTGATCAACTCATTGACTTCATGCATATGTCTTAAAACATAGCAAGTTAACGTCTTACTTTATATTGTAAGTCTTGTATAAAAGACTTCATGTTTGTGACTTTACAAAATCATAAACATTTATAATTAAAGTAATTATGAACACCACCTCGGTTTCAATTAATATTTCAAGTTAATATTTACTACATATATTTAAGTCATTCAACGAATACTTAAATTCAAGGTAGTATTAGATTACTTCATTTAATTATGTCATTCCATGAAATGTTCCATGTAAGAAACTGCAGAATCATCCATGCTCGCTCACCACACCGGATATTTTACCTTGGTCTACAATCTAGTTCACGTTCTCACGTAACATAAATTGTAACTACAAGTGTTCTTAAATATTGAATGACATAAATATTTAAAATAAAGTAGTCTTTGTTATCATCTTGACACATGTTCTTAATAGGGCAATCATACATATATAAATGTATACTTCCTATTAGAACGTTATTCTCTTACTTTACAGTCAAGAGAATCTTTTAAATCATGTTAATATGTGTTGTACCTTGCACACGATAAGATTTCTCCCACTTGTGCATGGAACAACATCATGTAGCATATAAACAACACGATACACGTTCGTTTATTTGATTAATATGATTTGTGTCATAGATATAACAAGTAGATGTAGAACTATATTGTTTAGTAAGGAAACATACACGACTATCCTTAAAACATAAGTGTCTACAATTTGAAAGTAATTATCTTTGAAGATAATCTGGGTTACTACACAGGAAATAAGGCTTGTAGCTCCCACTGAATTAGAAATCATTAAAACAACTTCTTATTCAGTAATGCAACACAAATGCTCCCACTGATTCTGACAACATTGTAAGTGTTGCATAACCAGTGAAAACAACTTGCTTGCTTTTACTTTCCTACACCTTTGAAGAACCATACGTAATCATTACTAAGGTACTAAAAGGTGTATTCTACTATATGAATGATAGGTTATCCATCAATGTTATTAACTCAAAAATTGGGTATGCAATTTCTTCCTCAACAGGCCTACCATCCCCATACTGGTATGTAGTACCTTTAAAGGCTAAAGCAAAACAACTAGATAAAAATATGCTAGTTTGCCTTTTACCAATTTTTTCGGTAATTAGTCTAGCTTCTAATCTAGTAACTCATATACATGTTTTCCAGTTAACCAACATTCATGTTGTTACAAAGGATTCATTCACCAAATGAGGGTAATGAAATCTTTATGGAAAATAAGATGCGCAATTCATTGCTAAGAGTTACATTAGAATTTAGACAATTCAAATGTTCCTATTATACCTTTCTCATTCATGAAAAGGAATAGGATTGAGTCTCATGCTTCTCTCATGGAAAAGAGACTTCGTTTGTCTTATCAAGAATTATTCTCGATCAACCATTTGTTTGAATGCTAGAATGGATCAATTTACTAATCAAAGACTAAACCACGTTACGGTTAAATGTTGCATTTATACATTCAAAAGAATTACAAAATTCAATTTTAGTATTTTCGATACTTAACCTTTTCAATAAACAATTAAATACCCAAGGTTCATATTCATATAACCAATTAATTATTATTGAAAACTAGGATCCAAATTGTCATAATTTCATCACATCAGTTGATCTGCTAGTAATGAACCTTATACAAAATGGTAGAGCATTTGCTCAATTGCCAATTTCAAATGCAATTCCTAGATTTATGGGATTTACATATAGCCAATATCAATCGCCATGTAAACATGTTTTATCCCATCTTATGCCTTGAGTTCACCACTACAAAACTCAATAAAGTTGTCCAACTTAAGAAACTGCAAAATCGTCCATGCCCGCTCTCACGACACGTGGACATTTTACCCTTTGATTACGATCTAAGTCACGATCTCACGCAAATAAAAAGTAATCTTAGGTGTTTCCGTTTCGTTGGATGGCATATAACTTAAATTAAAGGGTAATAGTTTTGATGTTAAATCAAATATGTACAAAGATGTCATGCATTCATCTTGTAGCATAGTTTTTATTAAAACATTTATATCTTGTTTTAATGTATAAGCTTTTCATCATCAAACTTTAATTGAGGTATTGGGTCCACCAATCAAGGAATTTAGTGTTAATTATCATCCATTATACCGTACTTTTGCATAAGTGTAAACACTTAGTGTTTCGGATAATTACCACCGAAGTGGCGCATGGAATTAAACTAATTCGCCCTTAAGATGAGCTTGCACATTTAATGGCTTACTAAGTAGCTCCACTCGAACTTACAGAGGGCAGAGGACCAGGTACGCGCTAAAGCACAACCTAGACATCCTTTCAGTGTGACTGTGCGCACTTCTTTAAACCCCTTTATTAGTTCATTCTCATGGGTGAGCCGTTCAGACCATTTGTACCAAAGTCATCAATCAATTAAACGATTATGATTACTAGTCTTAAAAATACATGTTTCACCATTGTTTAGGTCAGTTTATTTTTCTTGTAAAATACCCTTGTTACACATAACAAACAAGCAAGTATTTATAAAAATAAACAAATAAACAATGAATGCATAACAAATAAAAGTCATGCATATCAAATAGCCACATGCAAACGGATTGATAAATCCTATTAATAACCAATTCTAGATCTGTCAATATGCATATATTTAATTAAGACTTTCACCCGTTTTCATCTATGTACAAGGTAAACCACATGCATCGATTCATCGATTGCGTAAGTCAAAATTAAATACATACCACATAGCACATAATTGATTAAATAATAATTATTGAGGTCTTCCCCAATTTTAGATCTATCATAATTAGTGTATATCACTTAAACAAGAAACATACAATAAAAGCAAATCCATGATAAAACATGCATGTAATTATCATGGACATAAAATTACACTTAACAATTAATGCAATTAAATCAAAGTTACGCATATACACATAAAGTTGCATGCATCTTAGGTTTCTAATCCAATTAAAACAATAGTTTACAAAACCCTAATTAGGGCACCATAAAAAAAAACGCCCCCCCTAAAAAATTAGGGTTTAGGTTTTGCAAACCCTAGATCTAAGCATACAAATAATAACACATTCATGTTTATTTTAATTATGTGTTTCAGTAATTAATTACTTGTTATACAAGGCTCGTGATGCCACTGTTGAGTTTATGATATATAAAATACAATAAAACATAAAGACATCAAGAGTACACAGCGGAAGACTTAAAGATCATAACAAATAAATTAATTAACTGAAAGTATGCGTAACGTACTCTTTGCGAATGTCAAATCCCTCGAAAGCAAAGCAAAACCCTCGAGCAAAGAAAACCAAAGAAGTACTTATTGGTGTAAGAATAATGTCTTACAACCACGTTCTTGTACACACGAATTAACCAACGAATCAAGCGATTGCTAGATCTAACACAAGTCCTCGTTAAGCAAAACGAAACCAAACTCCCTTACTATTGGGGTGTTCGGCCGAATATAGACTAGAGAGAGGAGAGGAGAGATCTAGGGTTAATTCAATGCACAAGTGTATGAAACCCTAGAACCTAACCCTCTTTATATACTAGTAGGTAAACTTAGGGAACAAGTTTATGAATAGGTTGAAAAGGCCCCTATGGCAGGCCATGTAGACAAGCCCAAATGAAATCCATAACTTTTCCAAGTTTTCCATTTCTAGTCCTTTCTCTTTTCATTTAACGAACGTTAGTCATTTTTCCGTTAAATACTTAACGATCGTTAACCGGACTTAATGTGCAATAATTAATCGTAAACATAAACATTAATTATTAACTTTAATTCTCATTCGCTAATGTGTGCAATCCCGTGGTCACGAGTTCGAATCCGGACATTCACATGTTTGTAAATATATACATTTCCAACAGTGTTATGTATGACACAATGAAGTTTGGTTTTAATATAAAGTTAATCGAATTATGGAAGATTAGTGAAGAAGGAAATTGGAAGATGATGGTAAATTATCAAGTAGATGCGAATCAAATGGGCAGGATGAAGCCACTACATTTGACGAGGAATGGAAATTTGCTGACGTGCGGTAACACATTACTGGCAACTTTGATTATCTTTTGCCGTAACACATGGAAACTTTGATTATCTTTATAACATAGATCTGAAAAGAATAAGCTGAATATGCAGAACCTTGCAAAGGGATAGGAAAAGGCAAAAAATTGTTACCCATCGCCAACACACATATCTTTGGAACAGTGAGATACATAGAGACGTTCGTGTCGCCTAATCAATATATCAAGTAGCTAGCATCGATCACCATACTAATTCTTTCATGATTATCTGTCTTTTCTCTTCCATGGGTAATAATACTGTCATTATATAATCTTCTTTAGACTACATAAACAATCAACATATGAGATAGTATTCAGTTAAGATTTGGATTGGTTCGTTTATTTTATACGCTCGTTCCTTTATTTCTTATTTTTCTTTTCTACCTTCTTGCAGTTTTTGTATATCCAACAGAAATCTCACATACTTCTTAAAAGTTTCATGGAACTTAAGAGCAGTCTATTATTAGTATATCGTACCCGAGAATTGATTTGGAGACCTAAACTCATGACTAATTGTATGCATAAACTTGGTGTTAGTTTGTAATTAGTTAAAAAGGGACGACTTCATCATAAACCAAGTAGCTGAGTTTTAATTTTGCACAAAAGTAGGCACGAGTTTAGGCCTCCCCATCAACGGGTGCATTAGACTTTCAGAAACAAAGCGTAGATGAAGCTTATGTGTGTCCCACTATGTATGTATTGTCTTCACATATATACTTGTAAATTAGGTCCAGTATGTAAAGTATAACTTAATCAATGGTACTAGTTTGATAATGATAACATCGCTAGTATGTGCCGTAGAAGAAATATACCCAACTGAACTGTTGAACTTATCAGCTAAACAAACTGGTCTTTTTTTTAAATATAATTTTAGGAAGAGGGAACTTATTAGATTTTCCTTGTTCTATTCACGATTTGTTGACGAACTGTTAAATATTAATATTGCTTTGCATCTATAATTACTTGCTTACTCCAGCTCACTTGCAATGGTATAGTAAATCTCATAGCATTCTAGTCTTAGCCAGAATAATGAAATATTGACTTTTTGTTTGTGATGAAATAGCAAAAGTAACCATGTGCTATTTTTACTAGCGGTATGCCTACACGTAGCAATGGCGTCAAATAATTTTCGATAAAAGGTTTTTTTCAGCCCGTAATGTTTTCTAGTTGCGGTTTGTGTCTTTAACAGTTATGAAGTGTTGGCTTTTCCTATGTGTGTTTGTGATGAATAGGTGTGAATCCTTTTGAAAGGGAATAAAACATAAATAAAATGGATCATTGGGTGATTGAAAGAGAAGGGAGAAAGTTAAAAACTGTTTGAAAATTTTGTTTCAAAAATAATTTTTGATGAGTTGAAATTGGAAAGGAAAAGAAGGAAAAAAAACTGGGCATCTGAGAATTACACTCGCCCACATTTGCTGAGTTGAAACATACTAAAAGAGTATAGTCTTAACCTCTGAAACTAAAGTAAAAAGATCAACTACTAAATGAGACAGGGATTGGAACACCAGCCACAATTTCCATTCCCAAACATTTTACATCCCCCACAAACAAAGATACAAAACATTTTCTTATTCATCCTCCTTGGTACATAATAAATCAACAAAATGTTAATATTACTAAGCAAATTAATTACATTATCATGTATGCAGTGGCGGAACCAGGAAATGAGGATGCGGGGGGCAAAAAAAAATTTTTTTGAATTTTAAACAATAGAATTAGGAAAAAAAACGAGAGGATCTAATGATAAACCACATTTTACTTTAAAATGATTGATTTATAAAGCTTTAGAGTGTTTAATGTTGGGTTTTAGTATGTGGGTGGGGGGCATTTTGAATTTTGAGTGAGGGGCACTTTCGAAAAAAGGTCAAAATTTTTAAAAAAATTACACTAAAATCGCGAAGTTTTCTCAGTTAGCCATGTAGTAATTTGCCCCCCTTTGTTACCAAGTGGATCCGTCCCTGCATGTACGTCACAAGGAAAAGTAATGGTTGTGAAGTTGAACTTAATATGAAACGGATGCATGAGATATTAGAGGTGAGTTTCTTGTAACATTTCATGTCAGGTTTGTGAATGCAATTCAACCTTTTTGTGTAAGGGGTTGTTTGATGGTTTGCCAAATACTTGTAGGATGCTGATCCATCTCAAAAACAAAGAAAACATGAATATAACAAGGAAATATCTGAAAGCTCATCTTTCTCTAATGCTGATATATGCTGCTGCTACCACTAGTTCAGTGGACGGTTCGCAAGTGTATGAATTAGATTTACTCCCGGAAATTGTTCCCGGATAACAACCACCATTCAGAATACGGTGTAAATTAAAAGCTGCACTTTGTGTCAAGGGAGCCTACTAATCTAAGAAGGCTAGCAAGATTTCTTCCTCCGCATTTTGCTTTAGGTATACCACATCAGCAGATTCCCTTCAAGATTAATTTAATCAAATTCCTGGATTGACAGTTAACTTGATCAAGAGCAAGATGTATGGTGTTGGGGTGAATCATATACAAGTCGAAGCTACGGCCCTTTTTGGATGAGACGTGGAGTCGGTTTCCATTCCCTTTTTTGGGTTTACTGATTGGAGTGTGTATGAGGACGGAAAACACGACCGATTGTTTAAAAGTTGAGTGGAATGTGAGATCGATGTCCTTTGGGGGCCGTTTGACTTTGGTTAAGTTGGTGCTTGGCTGTTTTCCTTTGTCAATGTTTCGTGTAACTTGTGTGTTAAAACACATTGAGAGAAATAGGAAATTTTTTTTTTGGGGTGGGATAGGTGAGGGAAAAAAGATGGCTTTGATTTAATGGGATTTGCTGTTAGCTTCTTATGGAGTGGGGGTTTTAAATATTCGTTCTTTAAGGTACTATATGGCATTGATAGGAAAATGGTGGTGAAAGTTTCTTGTGGAAAAGGATGCGCTGTGGGGTAAAGTAATTAGGATTTAGGAGGATACATGGTCGGGTTGGATGGCTAGGAAGATGAATATGTTCAAAAAAAATTGATGAATACTTGATGGTTGTGCAAGTGTACTTGAAGAGTAAGTAGAAGGTGATCTTGTACCCATCCAAACCCAAAATACTACACTTAGTTGTTTTATATTTGTGATATCAATTCCTGTTCCACCATTTAATCATACCCATGCCCATTGTGATTCCTACATGTATACCAAACGCACCCTAAGTACCATTTTGATAGAAATATCCGTAATATGCCACTTTTCAGCCATTGGTATGTTTCTTACTGTTGCAACGTCTTTACTAGAAAGATAACATTGCTAATACACACACAAGAGATAGTGACATTCAAGTAGAGTCTAGTCTTGACTCCCTACAAGAAACATACACTAAACCATTTCCAAACACAAAGCATATTACACGTTCTCAGTGCAGCCAACATCCTCCTACCGAATAACCTACATATATTAACCACATATACAAATAGATGCATTCCTACATTCAGATTCAAGGTAAAAAAGTGTGAGAATCAGCAGCACTATCATGAACTCAAGAACATTTCTGGGGCAGTGTTTCAAATGCAGATACCGTGTTCTCAAATTTGATGCCGTGAAGTGGGGCTCCACTTTGCTTGATAGCACATGCTTGCTTATCTTCAAGAGGGCACTGAGCTTTTAACATGGAAAAAACATGATTGTTCAAGCGTCTTGCTTTCTTCATAGTTTCTAGTAGCACTTCCCATCCCTGTTGGAGGCACGGAAAAAAAAAGTTTATTTCAGATGTTTTCAGGCTAAGCTACAATATTATTAGTTTTCTATCCTTTTAACGTAAGTAACTAGTAAATATTCGGCATTTGAATATTGCCACTTAATGATCCCTACAACCCAAAATACAGTAGTCGCCCTAGTGCTGTCAAATAGAGCAGGGTGGTCAGGTTGTATAAACGGGTGGTTTAGGTCTAAATGTCAGAACGGGTCAAGTTGGGTTGACCTGCAACCACAATTGTTTATTTTCTAATTCTTCTCATCAAAATGAACATGGTATGATTACAAATACTATACTAATACAATAGAAATATAATTCTTTTACTACATTGATTTAGGAGGTTATGTGTGGTAAAAACACATTCTGGACAACGTTCAACCTGTTCAATTAACTGGACCTGTTTCACTTTTACTAAATTATTTGATTTTCTCCGTTTGACCAGTTAGATACAAAATATAACCCAAATCTAAGAAAGATGTGCAAGGGATTAATGAACATAATATGGAAAAGGAAAAAAAAAAGGATTATAGTTGAGTTAAATGATAAAAGAAAGTGACTGGACCTGAGAAAAGTGAGCACTCTTATTTGACGATCCAGTTGCTGCACTGTCAACTTCTGCGATATTCAGGACTTGATATGAAAAATCAAAGAGCTCAAAATGGAGTTGCTGACCAAGCAAGTAAATTATTGTGCATCCACCCCACGCAATTGAGTAGCCCAGCGTTTCATGATTGTTTGGGGGTACCTGCATAGAATCTTCCAGATATTCCTGCATATAAAACAATTATACAATTATCAAACATACTTTAATGTGATATGGTGGTAACCAACTACTCCATATGATGCATAGTTAAACTGTAA
>OU343222.1:135041526-135154562 GCA_910596185.1 Chrysanthemum makinoi | reverse complement strand
TCCAAATACCAAAGGTGAACGCCTTTACAAAGGTCCAACATCTCCCTCAAGGCAAATGATCGATTCTCGTGGACCAATACCGGAATGACTCCAACATTGGCTCTTGAAACTATTCGGAAGATGGCTGACCACTCTCACAAAATGGCACAATGGGGAAGCAATCAAGTAAGAGTGGAAATATGGAAGGCCTTGCAGCAATAAACAACAAATTAGAAAGTCTCGAAGAGACATGAAAAGCTCAAGGAAAGTGTGCATTCCATAAGTTGAACGAATGGACACAATGGAGCTCTCCCTACTAAGGAATGCTCCTCCAACGAGGAAGTTAAAAGGATTGAAGAATTAAAATATGGAGGTGGAAGTCCCTTCAATGGATACAATGGTAACGGGCCGTGATACCGAAAAAATCCCTGTGGTTCTATACAAGAGTCAACAACAATCCTCCTAGACCAAGACTTGAAGAAATATGGCATAAACATATCGAGGAATCTACAAAGAAAAGCGATAGACTCAAAGAATGGATGGTCAAGGTAAAATAAGACACCAACATGAACTTGCGAAACCAAGATGCTGCAATTAAAAACCTCAAACCCAAATTGGGCAGCTTAGCTAAAACCTTGAGACCGCGAATGACAAAGCCATTGCCTCGCAGCCATATTTGCACAAGATAAATCAAGAAACAACAAGGCACCTCTTTCGCCACCAATGATCTATCCGGATTAACAACCTAAAAGAAGATGATAAATCGAAGACGACGACGCCAAGCCAACTTCCCGAGAAACAACACTATCAGAAAGTTTTTTCTTCCATGCACTATCCGCATTAGTCGATTTGGTCGGGTAAACCTTATTTCTACCACTTTGTTTGATAAAATAAAACTTGCCAATTTAAAAGAAACAACAATGATGATTGAAATGGTTGATTCCACTAAAGCCGCATAGGGAGTGGTTAATAATGTCCTCCTTAAGATTGAAAGTTCCTTTTCCCACCGATTTTGTGGTTATTGATACGGGAAAACGGAGACTTACAACTTAATTGTTGGAAGACCTTTTCCGCCACTTGTCGAGCACAAATTAAGGTCTTTGAAAAACAAATTTATTTGGGAACTGAAAAGGAATGAATAACTTTCAGCATGAAAGAGCAATTAAACCCAAAATTAGAAGTTTCAAATAAGGTTGATATTGTTAATATTTCGTCACTCAACCCACCTATGTGTTATAATCTTAGTACTGACAATCGTGGAGAGAGTGTTGATAGTTTTGAACAGGAACAGGGAGAGATTGTCCAAATTGAGGGTATTAAGGAAGCTCCGGATCCTAACAAACATTACTGCAATCCTATATTAACGTAAGATAATGAATCAATGAAAGCATGGCCCTCGTGGTAACCTTTTCGTGAATTTTGTGATAGAAGGGCGATGAATGGACGCGTCTCACGAGATTGAGAGACACGATATAAAATTCGGAAAATTATCCTTCGAAGATTGGTACAAGGTAAGATTTGGAGACTCGGAAATCAATATGAGATTGGTAAAACAACTAAAATGCAATTACGATAATTATCACCTTATTGATGCAATAACCAATGATGAAAGATCAAACATGAGTACAACAATTGGTCCTATAGCAGAAGGTGACGACTGCGGGAAGTCATGTTTATCATTTAATGAGTGGCTCTCGCAGAAATTTGGAACATGTAGTATCGGGAACACAGCGAGAAAAAAAGGTTTTTATCGACTGGATGAATGATTGCCGCAAATTAGTGGAGGAAGTGGCACAAGTCCAAAGGCCACCATAAAGCCCCGAGGCTCTGAGTCTAACTTAAAGACTCATAAATAAAGAAAAGTGCTCTTTCGAGACAACCCGATTTATCCCTTTCATTTGTTTTATTTCCATTTCGGGTTGGTTTGTTTTAACCATTTTTGCAGAAACAAATAAAATTTGCTACGCAAAGATGTCGATCACAAGTTGGCTTACGAACTCATTCTCATGGTTACGCGGTATCGTGCCCTTTGGCAGCAGAACTGGCATTACCACTACGGGCATCCTATTCTGGTTACGCCAGAGCACTTTTGCACAGATGCAGGTTTTCCTAGTTACGGCAGAATTCCTTCTAGAGTTACGACGTATCATTCCTCTCACAGATACTTCTTTCATTTTAAACACAATAACCTTGTATTAGTCTTTTAAATGAACTTTATGGTATGTTCCCGTAAGCCCTCACCGCCCACTTAGGACACCAAGTGGTTTAAAAGGCTTGTTGCATACGCTAAATGCAAACTGCGTGATTCCTACGAAGTGAGTTAGGGTTTATTTTTCATTTTTCATTTTTTATTTTAGAATTATGCTTGCTCAGTAATGTGATTTCGTGGATTGAAGTTTGCTCGTGGATGCTTATGCGGCCACCACTTTCGTGGGCCTTCTTTCAAGAAATTTAGGAAGTTCTCGCTCTAATTTTACTTTTCTCTTCACATTTATTTAACGCTTAGTACAAAAGGGACTTTGTACAATTCAAGTGGGGGGACGGGAGTAGAATTATCTCTTGAACTTTATTTTGCCCTTGTTTTTCTAGTTATTTTGAAAAATTATGCCATTTTTAAAATTTTGACATGTTTTTCTTAACCTAACTAGAGTAGACCTTGCAGTCGCACATATAACCCTTGATATTATATGGTGAGATTAGCTGTATCCGCTTCCAAATTTTACCCCAAATCCACCAAATTATGAGTGTGCCGTAGCTTGTAAACTTTAGAACTTGGCCTTTGCATCATTTCGAGACCATAGACGAGGTATGTTGAGTTAGCTCGATGTATTTGGACTTTTCTTAAGAAGGCAAAAGATATAGGATTATCACTCAAATAGCCTACCATTGTGTATCTATCGATTAGTCACCTCGACTTCTCGACCCCCATGTGAAACCTCTTTGTTGCACTCCACCTTTAGTAAGATACCCCTAGATACACCATCCGAGCCATTCCTTTCATTTTGTTAACCCAATATATTGTTTCTACACCCATACATACACCTTAGCCTATCCTGTAGTCTTTATTTGTGATTGGGAAGTCATCATTTGCCTAAGTTCAAGGTTCAGGGAAAGGTTAGGAATCACGCCGACACATTCCTTAAAGATCATTGAAAACCCTCCGAATTCCCATTGTTCATCTCAAGTGGGGGGATGTTATGTTTATTTGGATTATTTATGTTGAAAAAATAATATATATATATATATATATATATATATATATATATATATATATATATATATATATATATATATATATATATAGTTATTAGTCCGCAGTCTGCCAATGGGCGGCTAGCTTCAAGAATTATTTAAGATAAAATTAATAATATAGTTTTTAAGATATCGTTAAATTTAATATAATGTTCACAATAAAAATAAGTTTGCCAATCATAATCGTAAAAGAAAAAGGTAATGTATCTATTATAGTAGGGCATAATGAAAATGAAGAAATACTCATAATCTGTGAAGAACCTCTTTATACACGATGTTTGTTGTAGCATTTGTGTAGTTATCATCTTTGTCAAACCTTTGCCAATGTTTGGCCTCGACTTTTGTTTATTGTCTTAGGAAAAGAAACAAAAATTGGAACCGCTTTATTAAGTCAAAAGCATTTTCTTATCGTAATGGTTATTATCATCCAAGGAATAGCTAACATCGCTTCAATTTATCTTCTCGATATAATTTTTGCAATCATGTTACGAAAAAATATTAAACGAACAAAACAAATTGATTTTATGTGTTTGTGGGTTTAGAATCACATGTACCAAAATCACCACATAAACAAAATAGAACCTTTTTCTTAAACACAAAAAGGAGAGAAAAGAAAGCAATGTCAAAGGGAAAATGATGGCTATATACCATCAAATAACCAATGATAACAGATGTTTGGGTAACCATCCCCAACTTCTTATGGGTAATCCACTTCCAAAGACATCTAACACGTATATAATAAGATCAGATAAACATTAATGACCGTAAACAAAATGAGAAGGTTGTGGCCATAGAAATATAAACTTATAGTTGTTACGTGCTCACGCATCTGATGGGACTTTATTTTGGCTTTAATTTCATCTCAATAATAAACTTTATTTTGCACCTTTCCCTGTGAAGACAGTTTGGGACATGGGTTGTTTGTGACAATGGTTTGGGACATCGTTAACCTTAATATAATGTTCACAATAAAAATAAGTTTCTATGAGTCATAATCGTAAAAGGAAAAAAGATACATATCCATTATACTTAGGCAAAATAGAAACAAAGAAAGATACTCATAATCTTTGAAGAATGGTTCTACATGATGGAAAATAACTAACATGTATTGTTAGTTAAGGACTTATGATAAATGTACAACTCCGTCACATTAACCCCTTTTGCAATATACATCATATAACAAATGAGGTCAATATCATAAAGCTTCTTTCCATATAAATATTATACATTGAATAATTTATACAATGAATAATGTTGTGAACCTACTTCTATAAATTGACAAAGAAATTCTTCTTATTTCGAATACTTTTGGGCTAACACATGCCCATGTAATGCAATATCCAGCTTTCTAATTTTGTCATAGCTTGCTCGGCCTCTCATCAACACCATTCTCATATGCCATCCAAGCATCCTAAGAATAGCTAAGAACACAAGAGCAACTAAGATCGATAGTGGCTATTTTTTTACCCTTGCTCTAACAAATGCCGCATCATTCTATCCCATGCTTACTGTTATGAACCTCTACTTTTTATTTTACTGTTATAAGCTATGTTTATAAACTTATATAAGCAATTAGCTCAAGTTGATATGATCATAAGCAAAAAGAACTGAGATTATAAGCTTTTCTAATTTAAGTAAGCACATGAGCCTGAAAGTTAAGATGATCCAAACATTCCGTAAGTTGACCCATTGGCAAGTAAATAGGTCGAGATTGCTATTCAAATAAAAGAACTCTGAAGAAGTAAGTTATGCACTTGCATTCCCATTTTTGTAAATAAATTGCATTGATACAATATCATAAATAGGCTCGTTGACCAAAATTACCTCCTTAGTTGTTTGTGTACAGCAAGAAGCATACAAAGAAGATAGTTAAACATGTATCACAGAAGGGAAATTAAAACTTATTAACCATATTTTATCTATTGAAAGAGATGTATGGTAATTGTCCCTCATAAGCTTTTGGCAATGATATTCTTTTGATGTTTCCACCCATTTTGAACATTATAAATTTTGTTGTGGCTTCCCTGTTAGAAATAAAAATACCCATTTGTTTATATACCACATCTCTTAATTGTTGTTGATGACATGAATTTATGACAAGTTTTGAAAATTATGTCAAAACAATTTTTTGGTCCATACTGAGAAAAAAAGTTTTGACAAGTTAAAATGTGTGGAAACATAATTCATTTTAATTTGTCTATAAAATTATCATAACTTAATCCATAGGACAAATAATATCTAAAAACATTAACAAAAAGGGCTCTATCATTTAAAACCGAGACATAAGCCCGGGTAATCACTTGTCCTACATTCAAACGTTTAAACATATTCACCAATTTGACCCACTTTTTTATACAAAAGTTTTAAAAATAGAACCATTTTAAGGAACAAAGTATAAAATATGCCACCTTAGGTATCTATTAACTTGCAACTTGAGGTCCATGTTGGCTTATTCTATGTAATTCTAATGCACACTAATAACTCATATTTCCTAATATCAAACACTTAATGGGAATCTAAAACATACCTCCATTCCCTTATCCATAATGCAAACAATATAGTTTTTATACTGTGATATAAACACACTAACAAAACTATTCTAGATTCTTATGACGGGTAAAAAAAAACTATCCAATTTTTCTTGTTTCTAGATAAATCACTAAAATTTGTTGCAACTATAATATTAGCAAAACTACCTCAGAATATGAATCCTTTATCAAACAAATTGAGTTCGTTAACATCTAAGTAAATGCATACTAAACAAAAATGCATATAGTTCCATGGAGTTGAAGGTCTAAACATGTTTTAGGAGAGAAAAGTAGAATAAGCTAAACAAAAATCCCTATAGTTAACCAATGGGGCACCCAAATGGTAAGAGCTTAGCCTCTTAGGACCCAAAGTGCCTAGAGGTCTTAGGTTCGAACCTTGGGGTGAAAATTAATCCTTCATTGCCACGGAGGTTCACTTGCTACCGACTGCTATCCAAAGGGTAGTCACCCCGATTAGGCAGCCAAGAATGTCGAAGCCTGAAACCCCAGATACCAAAAAAGAAAAAGGAAAAAATCCCTATAGTTTTTTAGTAAAAGATTATTGTGTGAAATGTAAGTGTCCTTAATATAATATTGTTTTTTTAACAATTAAAAAGAGAAGGTTCTTTAAAGTTATACAATTTGAGCAATTTCTTTTGGGCCGGTTTACTCAAATGATCACTTTAACATGCATATCATATATAACAAAGGACAAAACATAAGTTTCTATATCTTAAAAAAACAAAGCAATCAATATTTTTAAGCAGGTTTTACGTAACATCAGAAAGTGAATGGTGCGCATAGAACTGCCCCTTATTCATGGTTTCAAGTAAATGGTGTGCATAGAATTCCCATTGTTCATCTCAAGTGGTGGGATGTTATGTTTATTTGGATTGTTTATGTTGGAAAAAAAATAATAAAATATATATATATATATATGTATATATATATAGGGAAGGGATCGGGTGCGGATTGGGATTTAAGTAGGGATGGTGCGGATAATATCATAGAGCTTTTTTTAAAAAATCAAGAAAATCTGAAAAATTAAAAAATGAAGAGGATGATAAATTATTAATCAATGAAAAAAATTTTAAAAAATCGTTTATGATTAAATGTATTGTGATATTAAGGTCGATTTGACTTTTTTAAAAGTCAAGATTCCGACAAAGTCAAGATTAGATCTTGACTTTGTAAAAAATCAAGATCCGATCCTAATATCACATTCACTTTTTTTTTAATACAAATTGTTAATATCACAATAACTTTTTTTTTATATCACACAACTTTTTTGTTTTTTTTACTAATATTATTAATATTACCGTTCTTTTTTTAATAAAAAAATGTTAATATCACGGTTTTTTTTTACGATCACAGAAACTTTTTTTCTTTTTTTAATATAATTGTTAATATCACCGTAACTATCATATGCTTTTTTAATAAAATTGTTAATATCATAGTAACTATCATATGTTTCTTAATATCAAGGTTCATTTTTACATATAAAAAACTTAAATATCACAGTTGGTTTTATGATATCATCATTTTATAATATCACAGTTTCATAATATCACACTAATACTCATAATATCGTTAATATCACTCAGAACTCATAATCAAGAAAACAAAAATGCTCAAAAATCAAAAAAATAAAAATGAAAGAAGATAACAATAGTAAGGTTCGCTCAAAAGGAAAAAAATTAAAAAATCGCTATATGATCAATTGCTACCGTGAAGTTAGCAGATCTTGACTTTTTACAAAAGTCAAGATCGACCAAACGTGGTCCAGATCTATCCGTACGTCCGCACTAAAATTAAAAATCCGCACATGATCCTCACTATATATATATATATAGAGTTATGTATTTGTTATTCAGTTGATTGTAAAGTGCAATGTTATAATCACTATGTTATGAGCTTAATATAGATTTAGTACCGAGGAGGCCACCTCGGTCACATTTGAAGATTGGAGTTCGTAATTGCGCCAACGGTTGGAGAAAAAGTAGTGTGCCCATCGTGACGTCCTCTAATGACACATCTACCTGATTATATCATGATCCGGTTTCTTGACTTTGAAGCTTGAACTTTGGGCGGACGGTAAGTGGTGATGACTTGGTTATAGATTTAGACTATTTGCTTGATTTTATTTTTTACACCATTTATATATCCCATGTCTTATCCTACCCTTTAGTCATGAAGCGTGTCTAGGTGATGCAGCGAGCAATCTTTGGTGTCTTGGCCATGGATTTGGTCATGCACCATTGGTTTTGTCCACTTCGCCGTGACATGGTAGTAATGACGAGCCACCCTTAACCTTTGTCGTGTCTACCCATATTGCCTTCGAGAATTGTTTTGTCCTTAACTCTAGTGGTAGAGATTTGTGTAACCGCCAAGCTTATGATAGAATACATGCTATGACTATGCAATTGAGTGATCAAATTGACACTTATAATAGTTGAGAGATTTGAGTGTTTCGTTCCCATTTCGTGAGGTGTTCGGCTTTGTTTTATTCTAGCATAAGGGATTTGTAAACTTATATTTTCCGTGTATGGGAGATATCTTTTAGGATTCTATCTAATAAGGTCTACTTGAGGCAAGTAGATTTCGGGGGATATTTGATAACATCAAATTATCCCAATATTTAGTCAAGTCAATTTCCATAATGCTTGTACTTTATATCATTTATATGGATTTACGCTTGTTTTCCATTATATTTCACTTTCGTGTAAATTGCAGCATTGGAGCTAAAGAGACTCGGATTTGGAGAGTTTATTGAAGATATATCATAGTATGCTCATTTTGAAGAAGCAGTAACTCCTCTCACATTACGCCAACTAAAGCTGGCTCAAAACCAACTTAATGAAGATTACGCGTAACTCTATCCAAGATTACGACGTAACCATATTAGGCCAAATGTGGTTCCGCCCCGCTACTAATTACGCAAACTCATGCAACAACTACCGTAACCAAGATTTATTGAAGATACGGTGTAACCTTCCAAAGGTTACAGAACCATCATTTAATTGCAAAATACGAAGAATTGATTGTTACGGCGTAACTCTTATAATTAGTTACGCAGAACCGGATCCGCCTATAAATACCACGCATTTCCAAAGATTTAAAAGCATCCCATTTCACACACAACAATCAAATGAACGGAGAATAAGTCGAAGGAGATCTAGAGAGCATACAGAGCTATCTCCAAGGGAGAAATCACTCCCTACGATAAGCATTAGCTTCTTTATCTTTATTTACTTTCAATTCATGTATTTCGTAACATTAAACATTGAATTGATTGTTATAGTTAATATTAGCGGCTAAGCACCTCTTGGTGCTGGACTAGTTATGATTCTTTAATTGTTTTGTTTGCATTTACATTGCTTCCGTATAATTATTTCTAAGTGTATGCATGCATAGTTTGTTGGTAGCTACCCTTGTTTTAGTAGTTTTGAATGGCGGTAGAGGCTAGTTGCTTAGGAGATATGACCAACTGACCCTAAGTGAAAGTGACCGGACGAAGGGTAAGATATGACCAACTCCGACGACCCTTTCTACTTGCGATTTGACCAACCGATCACCTACCGCTTGGATGAACTTAAGAAGTAAGGGGTGAGTGTTTAAGTAGCTAGCGCCCGGGCACTCGCTATTATGAATCAAGCATGTAGCGTGACTTAATGACTTAGCTTAGGGACCGTGAACAACTGACTTATGAGGGGACACCACTTCTCTAGTAGTACCCTGATAGGTTAGGACTAACTAACCAAATGTCAGTCCTAGCGACTTTGAACCCACCTGAAGTAATTGGAAGTAATTAGACGTAAACACTACTAATTAGGATGAGTAACTAGGTTAGCACCACTCTCCTCTATTGATCACAACCTTTGCCTTTATCTGCTTGTAACACCCCCAACTTCCGGATACGCAAATGAAATTCAAACCGGTGTTACTTCATGGCACAACAAATATAGCAATAGAAAACGTACTATAATGGAGTCGTTTTAAAAGATTTATCATTCGATTTATATAAATATCAGAGTTTACAAAATGAGGTCCCAAATGGTTCCAAGTTTACAAAATACATTAAATGGGTTTTCGAATGATAATAAAATTTATAGCCTTCAGTATCCGTGCTTTTCTCGTAACCAGCCTCGCACAATATGGACCTGAAATACATGCTTAAAACTGTCAACACAAAGGTTGAGTGAATCCATAGGTTTATTGTTAAAAGTTGAACACATAATGTTTGTGTGGGTTACGTTGTTATACACCCATAATGTTGAAAACAAAACAGTTATTATTTCACTAAGCATCATGCAATCAAGGCGTTAACTTGCTCCAAAATAAATTGGTGAAACCGTTGGTATCGTGCCCTAATAGGTAAAATTGCCGCTTACCTAATGTACTCAATATAGTGCGTTTGTTTGCCGGCCGTCAACACAAACGGATTCATCAATCCCGATAGATCTATCCACAATATTCGCTACTTCACTCTTACTCGTGATTAATGATTCATGATTTAGATTCTTAAGCATATGCGTAACTTAGTGCAAATAAAACAATCGATAAGTATACTGAAAGCAATGTGCTCGGTTTAAAATAAAGCATGTATTTCCCCAAGGGTTTGTAAAACAATTAAGTAATAGAAAGTGGGGCTATGAACTCACAGTAGTGATTAGCAGCGGAGTGTAACGATATAATGTTATCAATGTAGAGTATGACAAGATCACGATCTTTAACGATTACCTAAGAAAGCATAGTATTCGTGTTTTAGTATATTGTACGTTATAAGTGTACAAGTATATGTACTTTGTTGGCTTATGATGTTGTACATGAATCCTTAAGTTAAAGTATTCCTTAAATGTTGTTTGGCTATCAAAATCAAGAGGTCGTGAAGTAGTTTAGCATAACATTTATTATGTATAAATGTTATTCACTCAACGAGTGTTGTGATGAAAATAATTACAGTGTGTCATATTATAATGTCGTGAAATACAAAGGTTTCAAAAATAGTTTTTAAGTTAATATAAGTTCATAGGTTTAAACAAGAGTTAAGACTTGTGAAAATGGTATTTAGATAGTTTATATGTCATATGGTCATTTATCTAGTTTTGTCAAAGTCTAGTAAAGTTCAATTTAATGAACAAGTTTCGGGTTAACAAACCCAAACTAGCCGTGCGGCTAAGTTACGGTTAAGCAACTTGAAACAAAAATTAAGGTCAAACCTAATGGCTATATTTAAGTTAAAATACCTTGAGACATCAGCCTTGGCTTAACCTTGGCTTTGTTTTGGCCTCAAAGAATCAATATATCACTTAAAGTTTCTTACTAAGGTTGTTTTCTAGTCAACAACAGGTCAGTTTAGTTTTTGCCGTTTTTAGGCTTTTTCGTTCACTTTCTTCTTATGTGCTCCCGGGTTTTTGTAGAAAAAGTCATTCTGAGCAACTTTCGTGCTTTACACTTTTGCTGATTCGGAACAAAAAAGGGTCAAAATCGTGATTTAAAATCGTATCAGCAAGCTTTTGTTCCAACACTATATTTTCATCTAGTAAAACTTAACTAGGCATAACTTTTTAACCATAAGTACTTTTTAAGTGATTCAAAAACTCAAGTTCATATTTTTATTATCTTTAACAGATTCTCAAGCTTAATTAAGTCTATGGTCCAAAGTTTATTTATATCAATAGTCTAATTACAAGTATTTACTTATATTTCATTGCAGAAAGTTTGGCTACACATTCAGTCCTGCCAAAACGACCATAAGTTGAGTTCTACAACTTGTTTTGACACGCGGCTTTCGCCAAACTTCAAGTTTAGGTCTTAGCTACATTTCATAAAACTGAGTCAACTTCCAGAAATGATCAGAACCATGGGCTTTTCCCAAATGAAATCTGGTGTGCAGATTTCGACATGTTTTGCCATTTTGGCTCTCATTTACTCATCAGGATGAGTTATGAGGTGCGCCACCCGGCCAAAAGACCGTAATACATAGTTCTAAAATCCTATCCTACTGAATTAACCTCAAGGTTTACTGAGAAGATCAGTTTAATCAATCTTTGGGACTGTTGCAGAATTCATGTTCATAGAACTCACCTAGGACTTGTTTTAGCTTGTTTTTATGGTCACAACCTCATGTACAACATCAATTAAGCCATATTACATATACTACTTATATCAAATTACATTAAATAATTATAGAGATTATTACAATCATATTGAATGACAAGAAAATAAACTCAAATCTTACAAGGATTAGGATGACAAGTTTCTAGTACAACAAGAACAATTCAACCCTTAACCCTTTTAATCTCTAATCCTTGTCTTGAATCTTCAACCCACTTGATTCTAACCCTTGTTAATCACCAAATAATCCCCTTTATCTCAGCCCCTAACACCTTGAATAACTCCAAATCTAACCATGGAATCACTAAAATAACACTTGGACTATGTAGAGCTCACTTAGGCCTTCATATTTTGTGTGTAACTTGTAGCCTAAAATCAAACTATGGATGGAGATTGAGGAGGGGGTTTTATGGCAGCAAGAGAGAGGAGAGGATGAGTACTAGGTGAAATTTGCATGTATGAATGACTAATGGTAGGTCTTATCTTCAAGGGAGTACACATGGAGAGTTATAAGGCTAAGTTGTCCCAACACAAGCCACATGGCTTTGTGGTATGCATGCACACGCCACCTCTCCCATGAGGTGGTAGTGTGTGTTATTTTTATGATAACATTTAGTTTATGAGGTGTAGTTTGGTCCCGGTAATTACTAATGTTAAGCCCTTAAGTTACGAAACTTAAAACTAGGTAACGTAAAAACGTAATACTTATAAAAATATCCAAACTTATTAATATACTCTAACTAGGTATATTAAATGAGTGATAAGTCTCATAAGGTGCGTCTATGTTTTTAAAACCTAATAATGTAGGTTTGAGTACGCGTCTTACGTAAAAAGTAACATATCTATTTAAAAATGATAAGTTGTAAATAGTTTATATAAATTATGATTATTGGTGAAAATAAAGTATTTTGAACATATAGACTTATCGTAGTCTTGTTTTGGTCACAAGGAAAATTACCAGTTACTACTGGTTATCGTATTTGCTTTTACGTTACGGTAAAAGTCAAAGTCAAAAGTCAACTTTAAAAAGTCAAAGGGTAAAATAGTCATTTTACCTTATGAAAAATTACGGGTTGCTACAGTCTCTACCCCTTAATGGAATTCCGTTCCGGAATCCAGTGTGTGTTATCCGATGTTGAAGTTTCTAGGAAAATATGGGTGTATGCGCCGAATTCTAATCTTTGCATTCTCAAGTTTCTGTTCATAATCTAAAGGGTTTTGTTAAAATCTTATAGAGTCCAATATACCTCATGTTTAGCTTTTCCCGATTCTCAAAATGAATCATATCTTATTGTATTTTAGTCTTTCAATAAAACCTTAATTTATAACATGGAGTTTTGATTGAATTTTAACGTCTTACATCTATGTAATTTTTGTTTCTGGCGATAGTGTGCGGCATGCAGTCTAATTTGTATTTGTATGGTTTCATTAGTTGTTTCGTGTGTGATCTCTGAACACCTTAGTCCAGCAAATGGTTGCCTGACACTTTCGTATATATAGTGCCTTAAATGAAATAGTTTTTTTTGTTGTTACGGTAATTGTTGTTAATCGAAGGTGTAATATATTGTTGATGTGAAATGGTTTATAATGATGTGATAATTGTCGTTGTAGGAAGGTCTTGCTAGTGGCAAGTGGTTATCCAAACCATTTCCAAAATTGATCATGTCTTAGGTGGTTTCGAGATGAAGGCTATATCATATAGTGTTTATGTCTACTAGTGTTTGAAAGAAACGTGATACTGTGAAGTTTTACATACTGACTTACAATGGGGTTCAGATAATGATGTGATATGTTGATGATTAGGAGAGTGTAGTGTATGTTTATCATTATTCTTAGGTAGAGATGTCAAGTTTGCTTTAAAATCATAAATGGATTGTAAAGGATTATGGTGGAATGATAGCCTTGAAACCTAATCAGGCTAGTACTTCTAAGAATGACGAGAAGATTTGATGACTATCCCAAGATAGTAGTTAGGATTATTTCATAAATGAAAACTTTCAAGAATGAAATTAAGTGGTATAAATAAGTGTTAAGATCTCGCTGAGTGGTAAGTCACTATCGTGTCTCTAGATCTTTTTAATGAATTATGGTGGTTTATCGAGTTTAAGTAGGAAATTAACCTGAATATAACCCTTGTATAACTATTCTCAGTGTTTGAAAATTTTAAGTGGAACATAGTTAGTCAGACTATGTTCCACTGTCCCTAGGTTAAATATAGGTGACTAGGCTATATTTAGCCGAGGTTCGATAAACTTTTCAAATACCTAAATTAGGTATACTCGTGATATGTCCATAGCTTTTGAGAAAATATCCACAAGGCAAAGGCGATATCAAATCATTCAGTTGCAAGTCTCGGCTATAAAAGACTTGTAACCTATGTTTTCACATTTCATTGCATAGGAGATAGTATGGGTTGATACGTATGGAAAGAAAGTTTTAAGTAATTATAAAATAGTCCATACTTGGATAGCATCATGGACCTTTTAACAATGAAGGTTTCAAAATAGGACTTTGATGAATATAGAGAAAGTTGCTGAACTTCAGCTTTTGTAGATGATGAATTAGTTTGTCCTTTAGAAATTCCATTTCTTGTATTTCCATTAGGGAAATCGTTAGATTGTGATGGGTTTCATGTAAAACAATATCACATAAGGTTTTATAAGATAATTTCTAGAGTCTATTGTATAATTTACAATGTTTGCGAAGTAAATTAGACCATTGTGTAACTCACAATGTCTGAGAAGTAGTTGAGACCATTGTGCAACTCACAATGTCTGAGAAATAGTTGAGACCATTGTGTAACTCACAATGTCTAGGAAAAATAGTTGAGACCATTGTGTAACTCATAATGTCTAGGAAATAATAGAGACCATTGTGCAACTCACAATGTCTGAGAAAGTAGATGAGACCACTGTTTCACTCACAGTGTCTGATGATGAAATAGAGACCACTGTAGGATTTACAGTGTCTGAGAATGTAATAGAGACCATTGTATAAATTACAATGTCCGAAGTAGGAAATACCATTGTAATCAGTTACAATGTCTTGGAGGAAGTTTCGTAATCCTAAAATGCACGAGTAAATACATGATTTGGAAAAATATGATTGTGTCGTAATGCCTTAGAATAGGCATACGCAAATATGCTTAGTACATTGTTTATGATTGAAATTATGTCGAGTGTATATATCAATATACTAGTATGTTTGTGTAGCTTAAAATGCTTAAAAGACACATAATCGTCTCGAGGATGGAAGGCACAGAGAACGGAAGGCTATAAAATGTTTTTGTTTGTAAAAGTAGTTATAGTTTAGGTCACAATTAGACCCGTTTTTCTATAATTAAGGCTCTGATACCAATCTGTAACACCCAGTTTGAATTCCGTTGCGTACCACGAAATGGGGGGGGGGGTGTTACACTGCTTTAGTAGTTAATTAGTTAATTCCATATCGAAATCATATTAAAAATCAGTGACACCTAGACTTAGTATAAATCCACACACGTAGCTCTTGGGACGACCTCGGTTTTACCGAAATACTACACTACACACGACCGGGTACACTGCTCGTTAGTGCATTAGGGTAGACCATAGGTATAACGAGTAATTATAAATATTAAAACCTGATCAGTAAAACCTGCATCACCTAGTTGATCGATCACTAAGACATAGTGATTATAGGCTAGGTTAACGATAACCATTCGGACCTAGTGATATTAGAACCACTAATAAGAGCGAGTATTAGACATTGCACTTAGAAAGTGAATCATTGGATTATTTAAGTAGTAACTATGTTAGCACACTTTCTCCATTGATTAGTACAACCATTTCCATATAGTTAATTGTTTTAGTTATTTTAATTAATTTCTACAATTTAAAAGTGACATTTAAACTGTTTTCTTAGAATAGATTTGGTAGACTCGAATTGATAGACCATCACTTAGCTCTTGGGACGACCTTGGATTTACAATAGATTTACAACATACGAACGGGTATACTCCATGTTAGTATATGTGTAGACGAGCACTATAAATTTAAGACATGATCTCGCGTATCAGGCATGCATGCTTGGTCTGGGAGTTTGCTTCCCAAGCGTAATATGATAACTTGTAGCCATTGTTGGGCTTAGTTAACATTGTTTTATCAGTTGACAATTTTAAAATTGACATTTAAGAGAAAAATTTAAAAAGCATTAAAAGGGTATTAAAGGATGGGAGGTGATACTCATACCACCTTTTTTGATTATTTCACCACAATTTGTGCATTGCAGTTTGTACTGTACAAACTGCAATGCACAAATTGTGGTGCAATAATAAAAAAAGGTTGTGTGAGTATCAATTCCCTTAGAGCATAGGGTACGGTAGCTGATGGCTTGAGCCATTGCCAAAAACGCGAGCCTATGGCACGAGATATCACAACCGCAAATGGCCGGTACCTTGCATTGGTAATAACAAAATTTCACGCCATTTAATTATTTTTTTCCTTTTAATTTTCAAGGGTATTGTGTTGAGTGAGTGGTTTGTGTGTTTGTGTTTGAAAATCATTATGTGTTTGTGTTTGTGTTTTGTTTTTTGTTTTTTTTTTATTGCCCAGGAGGAAGGAGGAAGACTCGGGCAGTGGATATATATATATTTGGCGTGAGAGTCAATGAGTGGATGACAGCTGGTGAAGTTGTGTGGCTTTTGTATGTTTTGTAAATGGTTTTTATCAATTTTAAAATAGCATTGATGAAAATATTGTGATAATTTCATTAGTATATATATTTCCGTTCTCCCAAAACAAGTATAATAGTTAACAAATAAATTGCTAAGTACTGGATTTTAGAAAACTATGTTAAACTTATAAAAAGTTAAAAACCCATTTCATATTAAAAATGTTTTTTTTAGTAATTTTACATGACTGGTTATTAAATAATCTGATTTGACAAATACTAAGAAAACTTATTTAATTATTGCGATGTCTTTTTTTATTCATGTAATGTGTTTTTTATTAATGAAATTAAATTTTAGTTATATATATATTGTTTTATTTAAAAAAAATAAAAAAATAAAAAAAATTTCAACGGCACCACAAAAACTGGTGTTATGCTAAGGAGGTGGTTTTTGGTGCCATAGCGAAATGTGGTGCCATAAAAAGGCGTTGAGTTGAGGTTTCACTTTGCACGCAGACCACCTACGCAGACACTACATACCTAAATCTTAAAGGATAAGTCAGGCAAATGATTTTATTTTGTATTAAGCATTTTTAAATTTAAAAAATAAGCAAATTTAAAAGTAGTATAGATTTAACCCTGACTAAACATGTCTTAAAATTTAATCAAACCAAAAGCTACACCAACTTGTTGGCTCCACGTCGTCATTAAACTTCAATTCCAAGTCGTCTCCATAAAACCAAAACACTTCCATCTTTTACTTCACATATCAATCAAATCACAACTAACTAACTAACTAACCGTCATTTCATTAGTAGGTAGTTACAACCGTCAATTCAACCTTCAACTCTTTTAAGTTTTTTTTATAACTAATTTTGTTGAATTTTAACAGATTTGATCTCAATGGCGGTCCCTGTTGAAGAAGCAATTGCTGCTCTTTCTACATTTTCATTAGAGGTATAGATCTTGTTAGTTTAATTGTATAATGTATCTGTTTATTTGATACAATTTGAAGCTGTAATGATAGTTTGACCTAAAAAGTCAAACCCTAAGTAAGAGATGAATTAGTGCCTTTAAAGGAGTAGTAGTTATTTTAAGCGTTATGATTAGGCTACGCGTAGTGCGATATATGTTTCCGAAGCGACTATTTGATGCAAAAAGGTAATTAAGAGATGAATTAGTGCTTTTAGCGTACTAGTTATTGAATCAAATTGGTCGTTATGTTAAGCGTTATAATTAGGCTATGCGTAGCGCGATATATGTTTCCGAAGCGACTATTTGATGCAAACGGTAATTAAGAAACGATTTATTGCTTTTAGAGTAGTAGTTATTGAATCAAATTAGTCATTATGTTAAGCGTTATAATTAGATTACGAGTAGAGCGATATACGTTTCCGAACTGATGCCACGAGTTGATTTGATGCAGTAACTATAGTTTGTTAAAATGTTTGACCTAAAAAGTCAAACTCTAAGGAACTGATGAAATAGTGCTTTTAGAGTAGTAGTAATTGAATCGAGTTGAACATTATGTTAAGCATTGTAATTAGGCTACAAGTAAAGTGAAATACGTTGCTGAACTGACGCCAGGAGTTGATTTGATGCATTAACCATAATTTGTTAAAATGTTTGACCCAAAGAGTCAACATGTTGGCGAAGCCTAAGTAACTGATGAATTAGTGCTTTTAGAGTAATAGGTATCGTATCAAATTGGTCGTTATTTTAAGCGTTGTAATTAGGTTACAAGTAGAGCGATATACGTTGCCGAAGCGGTGCCAGTAGTTGATTTTAGAAATGGAAGTTTAGTGAACTTGATCGTTATTTTAAGTATTGTAATTAGGTTACTAGTCGAGCGATATAGTTAGTCGTAAACGTGTTTAATTGATGCCAGGAAATGATATCAGAAACGGACGGCGAGGTTTATTCTGTTTGTAGACGTGTCATTGTGTTGGATGATATGTTCAGAGGCAATGGGAAATGATATAGAGTTCACGATATACGTAGTTTTAACGAACCTTAGTTTTTATCAGTTGTTAAGGCCAAACATGACGCTGAGAAAGCAGCATGAAGCAGATATAGAACTCAATGCCTAGCAACCTGACCCTGGTTCATTTAGGACAAAATGAGAGTAGGTATGTAAAATCTTCTATAATAGTTGTTTGTTCGTTATATACTTATATCTGTTATTTATGTTAATTGATGTTAAATGTTGTGTAGATCTTGGTGTTGATTTTGTGGAGATGTATGTTGTAGATCTTGGTGTTATTTTGGTATAACTATAGGTAGTAATGATATTTTGTTGAAAGTTGGATGGTTGACCTAAAAAGTCAAACCGTAAGTAAGAGATGTATGAGAGCAGTTGTTGTCATGTCAGCTTATGTTGAAATCGGATTAATGATTATCTTGAGTTGTTTAAGTATGTTATGATGATAGCTACAGGATGACTGAAGTTTAACAGAAAGGGGGAGTAGTTGGGTGGGTTGGTTTTATTCGCGTATGTGATACGTGACATTGAGCATAGTTTTTCTTCTTAGTATTTGGATTTATATAGGCTGTAAAATTGTTCAGTAATGCCAGGAAATGATGTCAGAGAAATGCTCTCAGAAACGGACATTTTGTTAACTTTAAAGGTCTGTCTGTGAGGTTATATTTTTAAATGTGAATTGTGTCATTGAGCAACACGTTACTTCTTAGCGTTTGGAGGGATATAGGTTGTCTTAAATCTGTTTCAGCAATGTTAGGAAAGGATCCAGAAACAGACTTTAATGAATGTATGAAGGTCCACCTGTGAGGTTTAGTTCTGCAACGGGCAATGATTTGGAGCTCTCCCTTTGTTGAAGGTTTAAAAAGTAGAGGTTCAGTACATTAGTTTTATAGCCAAAATGTACACTATGAAGCATCACGAGTATCTGCTATACTCGTGTATGCTGATATAGAACTTAATAATAGCAACCTAACCCTCTTCCATACATAAATTCAGATTGTACGTCTATTTTGTAGGAAAAAGGAGAAGTTGGACTGTAAATTGTTCTAATACAGCTTTTTGTTTGTTGTAGTTATCTTATAGTGATGGCTGTTGATATTATCGAGATTTAAGACTACTATTACTAATTTGCTATTGCCACTATTCAGTCATTTCGGCTCTGTTTGATGGTGTATATTTAGAAATTTCCATTATTGCACTTGTGTGTTTCTCAAAATATTGGTAAATGTAGGATGATCAACCGGAGGTGCAAGGGCCAGCATTGTGGGTTTCTTCTGAAAGAGGTGCAACAAGTAGTCCAATTGGTATGTACTCTTCTTATGCTAAGTAAACTTATCATTATTTGTTTGTACCAAGCTAATCTTATGTTTGCATTATAAGGAGTATTTCTTTTTTATTATACATTCTTATGAAAAGCAGAGTTATGTCTACACATCTTATTATAACAATATAGCAGTATATGTGGTATTCTCAGTTTTATGCATCTGGAATATTGAGATAGGTTACATTATTATTCTAGGTTCGAGAATACTGTCTACCACTTTCATGTCTCTTAAGGGACACTACGGCTTGACTATATCACAGAAAGATGGTGGGATACATAATCTATGCAAGTCTTGGAACCAAGCATGTCTGTCCACATAGTCAAGCTCTATTTCTAAGTTCTAGTTGATTAAAAGTTTCTAAAGTTGAAACAATGAGTTAAATGACTTAGACAAACAGTTTATAACTTGTAGAGGATGATGGATCATGAACTGAAACGAAATCTACCCTTCAAATGTAAGCTTCAAACGCTAGTGAGCATATATAACAGTATTATATTGGTTGGTATGTCATTCCCATTCGAATTCATTGTGTTCGTCCTCATTTTTGCAGTTCTTTGCCATTTGTTCTAGCTCCCCATGGTTGTAGATTGTAAAAGGACTGTCTAGGTTGCATCATATTATATCTTGGAAATGTAGGATCTATTTGCAAAAATTTGAAAGTATATCCACAGGTTTTCTTGAGAAGATTAAGGACGTTTTTGTACTTGTCAAACTTTGAGAGAGAACCCGTATTTGCTAAAAGATGAGGTTTTTTCTCATCATTTAATAAGTTCGGAGACTGGTTTTGAATAGTATGAAAGTACTGGAATACTGGGTGTGGATTATTCTATGTGGGATACCTTGTTTGTATGTGTGTGTGGAGGAAGGGATACGGGGGATAACAGCTGTTCTTTAAATAACGAGAGTTGACAAAAGCTTGTATAATCTATGAATACGCTCATCACTCTTCTCTTTTGCAGAGTATAGTGATGTTCATGCATATAGACTATCTTTATCAGAGGATACAAAAGCACTAAATCAACTGGTACGTTGCTCTTCTATCCAGTTCATTCTGTATCTTGAAATACTGGAGATATGTCCAAGAGTACTTAAAGCGCCCTGAATAGATTTTCTATTTGGTTATAATCTAATTTAATTCAATACCATTTAAACAGTATCTTGTATATTTTGTAGAATACTTTAATACAAGAAGGCAAGGAAATGGTATCAGTACTCTACGCATACAGGAGTTGTGTCAAAGCACTTCCACAGGTTTCATAAGAAGTTATCTATAATTTTTTATAATGATATGATGTATGGTTGCATATAAAGCTGAATTTATAATTAATGGACAGCTTCCAGATTCTATGAAGCAAAGCCAGGCTGATTTGTATCTAGAAACTTATCAAGTGCTGGATTTGGAGATGAGTCGGCTTCGTGAGATACAAAGATGGCAAGCATCAGCTGCATCTAAAGTATGTTTCTTAACCTAACCAGTTTGCCTTTCAATCCCTAATATGCATCATTTCTTGCAAGTTTTCATGGACCACCTTTTTTTATTATATAGTTAGCAGCGGATATGCAGCGGTTTTCCAGGCCTGAAAGACGCATCAATGGCCCCACTGTAACTCATCTCTGGTCTATGTTGAAATTACTTGATGTTCTGGTTCAACTTGATCATCTGAAAAACGCGAAAGCCAGTATACCCAATGATTTCTCTTGGTATAAAAGGTAATCTTAGGATTTAGGATGAGGATTTACTTATTGCTTATTACACATAATCGCTCTCTTTTATGTTACAATATTATGATGTGCTAAAAAAAAAACTCAATGATAGTGGAACATATGAAAGATAGAGTATGATGACTTCATTATTTCTGCCACCTCTTGTGGAAACCTATAAGCTGAATTGTTTTATTCTTATTTTCAGGACATTTACTCAAGTCAGTATTCAGTGGCAAGACACGGATTCAATGAGGGAGGAGTTAGATGATCTACAGGTGTTTCTCATTACATAATGTCTTCATTTTAGAGTAAAGAAATTTGATTATTAATTAATGTCACTGAATGAAGTAATTGTTGTGTTTCTGTCAGATTTTCTTGAGCACTAGATGGGCAATTCTGTTGAACTTGCATGTTGAGATGTTTCGTACAAACAAGTATCCTGCAAGGCTATATTATTAGTATACGAGGCCGTGTAGTTTTTATGTTCCATGTTTTGTCAAAAAGAACTGGGTTGGGATGGGCTGACCCACTTTAATAAGACTACAATAAGTATATTATATAAATATTAAGGCGGTTTCTTATGGATAAAGCAACTAAGCCGTTGCAAGTATTTTAATACTTCTTAGGCGATTTTTGATCCGTGTAACCTCTCCTACCCAGTTCATTTGTAGCTAATTTTCTATATTTGACTCATCGATAATATAATACGAACCTTTTTCATATAAATGGGTTAAAACTGCCACCTCTAAGAGTCGTAAATAAGATAGATGCTTACAACTATTTCAGTTACATTATTTTAAAACAAACATGTATGAGTAACATACTTTCATTTATATCTAATACGTTTAGGGTTTCTGATACATTTTTGGGTTAGTTAAGTGATATGCATATCAAATCTGGTTTTTTTGAATATTAGCTGATAGCCTCATATATTTGAATACATAGTAATGCTTCTTATAACATAATGAAATTAGAGATGGTTGGTATTCATAGAAATCTGACTTTGGTTTGAGTTCCTTAACCAATGATAGTGTGGAAGATATTCTTCAAGTACTGATTGTGTATGCAGCTGAGTGCCTTGAGTTGGATTTTGCACTTCTTTTCCCCGAAAAACATGTTCTTCTTCGTGTTCTGCCTGTTCTTGTTGTCTTAGCAACATCTTCAGAAAAAGACAGCGAGTCATTATACAAGAGGGTCAAAATGAACAGACTAATTACTATTTTTAAGGTATACAAGAGTCTATTCTTTTACAAACTTTAGTATATTTACTCGAAATCCATAAACGGTACTATATATATAATATAAAAAAGTTATGTCATAAATTATATATTTGTTTACTTAAATTGTTATTTTTAGAAACTAACATCTCTTTGCTACAGAATGATCCAGTGATACCTGCATTCCCAGATCTTCATCTTTCACCAGCAGCAATTATGAAGGAACTCTCAATGTACTTCCCTAAATTCTCAGCACAAAACCGCTTGCTAAGTCTTCCAGCTCCTCACGAGCTTCCACCCCGTGAAGTACAAGAATATCCTTTATATTTAGTCTTTTTTCTTTTTGTATTTTACATGTTCATCATAGCTATGCTGATAGGAGAAAATGAATACGCTGTCTTCCAATAATAATTAATAAATTATACACAATTTCGCAACTCTCAGTAGTCAGTACTTGATGCAATCAACAATATTGGTTTTGAACTGAGATTGTTTCTTAAGCCTGTGTTTAGAACACTTTGAGTTTGGTTGTGTCATCTTTGTTTCAATTGCCTTGACATGATTCACTTATCAACGGCATTATTTGGTCGTTAATCACATTGGAGCAATTCGTGCTGAGCATGATGATTTTACTATCCGTTTTGCTTCTGCTATGAACCAGGTGTTTATTTCCGTCATAACTCACTTGTTTGTTTACTTTTTCTTTACCTTTACCTAAATTTCTTATTTGCAGTATGTTTTTATTTTATTATTATTATTTTTTAAATCTTGATTTCATTAGTCATCAAAGACAGTTTGTTTATTCTTTCTCTATTTTCATAATCGTCAGATGATTACATTGGATATGCCAATTACTATCTTTCTTCTTCCTTTTGGCAGCTAGCATTATTGAAGTCAATAGAAAACGCAGACATTGAATGGTCAAAGGAAGTCAAAGGGTGTATGTATGATATGGTTGTTGAAGGTTTTCAGCTTTTGAGCCGATGGAGTTCTCGCATATGGGAGCAATGTGCATGGAAATTCTCACGCCCCTGCAAGGATTTTGCTCCTTCAGAGTCAGTTGAAGTGACATCATCAGTTTCTGATTATGAAAAGGTTCCCATTATTTTTTTTCTATTTTAAGAAAATTTGAATTGGAAACCGAAAGTCTGTGAGAATGTATCTTCAATTATTAGCTCCTAAACGCAACAGTTTCTGGTTTAGCCCCTGCACTTCTCTGGTTTTCATCTTTTTTTGGGTAACCATGGTTTCCGACCTTTTGGCCGACTAATCCACGGGGTTTTCATATTTTGTTCAGTGCGATTGGTTTCCATCTGCAGCTGCTCTCTATTGTTACAAAACTGATTTTCAAGAAGTAACATATAACTGCATAACTACCCATCCTAACCTAACTCTAAAGACCATTATTCCCATATCACAAATGATCTCTATCAATTATAATGAAAATGTCTTTTTGGCCATTTTAATTATTAATTTCTTAATAATCAGAATTTCCCAGACACTTGAACATCACTTGTCTCATTTTTGCAGCTTCTAACAGCAGAAGCACTCCAACCGCTATTTTCCACAGCCAGTTTTTTTAAAGCTGATAATCTGAGTATACTTGCTTAATATCACATTATCACATTCATATTGCACATCCAAGGACCCCTTAGATAATATGATAAGAAGTTCGTA
This sequence comes from Chrysanthemum makinoi, assembly GCA_910596185.1. Classification (NCBI taxonomy): domain Eukaryota; kingdom Viridiplantae; phylum Streptophyta; class Magnoliopsida; order Asterales; family Asteraceae; genus Chrysanthemum; species Chrysanthemum makinoi. The sequence continues at coordinate 135,130,135 of OU343222.1, read as the reverse complement.
ACTTGATAATGTGTTATGATTGAATCTATCTTATTCTTATGTTACATAAAAGTAAAACCATGTATTTGTTGTAGGTTGTACGATTTAATTACAGTGGCGATGAGAGGAAGGCTTTGGTTGAACTTGTTAGCTACATCAAGAGTATTGGATCAATGATGCAGAGATGCGACACATTAGTAGCAGATGCCTTATGGGAAACTGTCCATGCTGAGGTTCAGGATTTTGTTCAAAACACATTGACAGCGATGCTGCGCACCACATTTCGAAAGAAAAAGGACCTTTGTAGGTTGGTATCAACACCTTCCAAGATCCTAGTTAGGACCTTTTTTCCTGCCTTTCTTTATTTCATGTTTTCGTGATAGCATTGCATGCTTCTTTGATGGCTTTCAGGATACTCTCTGATATGCGGACCCTTTCAGCAGACTGGATGGCTAACACTAGCAAGCCTGAATCTGAGTTGCAAACATCGCAACATGGAGTCGAAGAAAACAAAGGAAACCTCTTTTTTCCAAGAGCAGTTGCCCCTACTGCTGCACAGGTAAAGATTTTAGACCAGTAGTAAGCACATTGTTCGTGTGCTGCTTATAGGTGGAAAATTTTGACCAATTACTTCTGAATAGTTCAGTGTGAGGTAGAGGTGGGAAATTTGACCCATTGGTGAATGGGTCAATCTGAGAGTATATATATTTTTATTTTTTGGGTTAACGTGTAAAAAAAGTAGCTCGAGAGGACATGGGTCGAGATGGTTGAAGGCTGTCAAAAGTATAAAACCTGTAATGTATAAACCTTCTAAATTACTTTGTTAGATGATTACTGATACTATTAACATTCGGAACCATATTTAGAACGCTATGTATAAAAGTTAAAGATAATTGACAACGTTGACCCAAATCCTATCCAATTTAACCTGTTCCAAAAATCATCCGCTTTGACCCATACACATTTTGTTTGGTTACTGAACCAGCCCGACTCGTCCATTCTTCCACCTCTAATTGTTATCTCATTCACTCTCCATTCCCTTCTTTCAGATACATTGCTTGCAGTTTTTGATATATGAGGTGGTATCTGGTGGTAATATGAGGAAGCCAGGTGGTCTCTTTGGGAATAGTAGCTCTGACATTCCAGCAAATGATTTGAAACAACTGGAAACCTTTTTCTACAAGCTTAGTTTTTTCCTACACATACTAGACTATTCAGGTTCGTCTGACACCCTTCATCAGTTTGTTGAGTATATTTTAGTTTATTATATTCTCATGTACGACTTTTGTATGAAAAGGATACCCTTTGTAAAATTATGCTTAAAAAACCACTAACAACCGAGTCTTCAATCATTTAGTTTAGTTATTGTGGTTCTAATAATTGATGACATAGCTAACTTTTTTTCTCTCTTTTAAACATTTCAGTTACCGTCGCAACCTTAACAGATCTTGGTTTCTTATGGTTCAGAGAATTTTATTTGGAATCTTCTCGCGTCATTCAGGTAAGACAGAAGGTTCACTAGTATATCATTAAACTTTTCATAGGGCGGTTGAATTTCATCCATTAAGAATGTGCAAGACACCTTAACACTTATAGGTTTAAATAAGCGTTGATGAAACAATCTTTTTTTATTATTATTCTAGTTTCCTATCGACTGCTCTCTTCCTTGGATGTTGGTGGATCATGTACTAGAGTCACAAAATGGTGGTCTTCTTGAAAGTGTTCTGATGCCATTTGACATATACAATGACTCTGCTCAGCATGCCCTTGTTGTGCTCAAACAAAGGTTTCTCTATGATGAGATCGAAGCTGAGGTAATTACCTCAAAGGGGTTCTAAATTAGTTAGGTGACAACTTTACTTTTACATAGAGATGGAAAAATGTTGGGGTCATTTGATAGGGTAAGGGGTCAAAACAGGTTATTGTAAATGTTGGTCAAAACAAGCCGGGCTGGGTTGACCAGAAAACATTAATCTATTTATTATTTCTCTGATTTATTATGTTATAAATATGATTATGAAAACTATATTTTCCAAATACTAATGTAACTTATATATATATATTTTTATTTTTATTTTTTATTTTATTATTATTATTATTATTATTATTATTATTATTATTATTATTATTATTATTATTATTATTATTATTATTATTATTATTATTATTATTATTTGATATAGCTATTTACGAGATTGTAAGCATTTAAATACACTTTGGGTCATTTTTAACCCGTTTGACCCATTTGACATGTAATAGGTGAAATACACCCCAGTCAACTCATTTTCAGGTAAATGGGTAGAAGTTGCCACATTTACTATTATATTTACAAGTTATATAATGTTACTGGAAAAAAAATACATGTGCATTTTAATAAAGTTTTTCATGCCCCATCAAATTTCTTGAATTTGCCTTTTGTTTTTCTTTTTGAAATATTTACAGAAGGACGATACTTGATTCTTTTGTAGGTGGATAATTGTTTTGATATATTTGTGTCGAGGTTGTGTGAGGCTATATTTACACATTACAAAAGTTGGGCTGCTAGGTAATTCCATCCCTTTACTTTGAATTTTGTCCTGTCAGAGGTAGCTGAGGAAATGTAATTTTTTGGTTACCATATTTTCAGTGAGCTGCTTGATCCGTCGTTCCTTTTCACATTGGACAATGGAGAAAAGTTTTCTGTTCGTCCAATGAGATTCACTGCCCTACTGAACATGAAAAGAGTGAAGGTACGCAAGTCTGTTCAGCTGAGCTGATATCACTTTGCTTTTCCATGGAAATTTAAGCTCTATGAGTCTATTCTTAATATCGTGTTCATTTTTGTTGCTACCTTTTTTTGGTAAAGTGGATGGGTCGTAAGCCCTCTTTACACTAAAAAAAGGTCAGAAGCCTACCTACTTTTTAGGTAACCATGGTTTCGGACCTTTTGGCCGACTAATCCACGGGGTTTGAATCCACCGCTACACATATTCAAACTGGGTAAAGCCCTCCTTTTCAGGAGGTTGGCATTCAGGGTTTCTTGCTAGGGCACATAGCAGGAAACTCTATATTGGCTCTGAACAGCACTAATACATAGAGTTCGACCCGTTTCCTTATATATGGCTTGGTTTATGTTAACTAAATATTTTGTTTGAACAGGAATGGGTCAAAGCACTTGAAAGTCTCCCAAGTCTATTTTTAATGAATAGAAACTTCTTAACTGTTTCATTTTTGTAATTAGTTTGTTGTATTAATCATGTTCTTGTATAAGCTAATAAACTTACTCAGATAAAATAAAATTGGAAAACGGACAAAATGTTTGTGTAAAACCAACCCTACCCAGCTGTTTCAGCACATACTAAAATACCGACCCATTCTAACCCTTTTTTTTCACCTCCTACCTACCCAGCCACCTCTACAAGTTCATATTGAAAAATAGATGTATATATTTAGTTATTTACCTTAAAGCAACTTTGCATTCTGCTATCTTTTTCACACATTCTAATACTCTGCAGTTACTTGGAAGGACAATCAATTTGAGGAGTTTGATTGCTGAGAGGATGAACAAATTATTCAGAGAAAACCTTGAATTTTTGTTTGATCGTTTTGAATCCCAGGACTTGTGTGCTATAGTTGTAAGTAACCATAACTTTGTATATTTTTGTACTTGATTGTTTCCTCTTGATTATGTCTTCTTGTTGTAAGCTGAAAGTAGGAATTTAGTTGTTAGTTAAAAAACAGTTAGTGACATGTGAGGTGCACATGATTAGCCTAGCTGGTCATGTGAGGTACACATGTTTATTACCACTGCTGTTGACTAACAGCTTTTCCCGCCATTACATTTCCCTTTAAATACCAAGTTGTAACTTTCATTTAGATTTTATGAAATAATACAATTCCTCTTTTACTATCTCAATTCTTATCATCTTCTATCTTCTCTCATTTCTATCTCTCAAATCATCTAAATTCTGTTACTAAATTCTGTTACAAACCATAACCACAATTCAGTTACAAATCACAGTTAAATCAATAAAACTTCTCTTATCTCTATAAGTTCTTTGATTATCTGTATTTGGATCATATCAAGTGGTATCAAGAGCCGTTCCTGGCAATTGTATCATTTTTTTCAGCTTGTTTTCCGGTGATAACTGACAATTGTTAAATCAAGAAGATATAACGGTACAACACTTAACCACAATGGTTAATACAAGAGCTGGAGTATTACAAACACCACCACTGACTGCAGAATCATTACCGGCAGCAGTGGAGGCTTTGCAAGCAACTGTGAGAGATTTGCTAACACAAAATCAGAGTTTGAATACTGCTTTGCAATCTTTGATAAATGGTGAAGGATCTAGTCATAACAGGGGAATGCAATATGGAAGAATGGCGAAAATTGAGTTTCCCAGATTCAATGGAGAGGATGTGAAAGGGTGGTTGTTTAGATGTAAGCAATTCTTCAGGATTGAAGGAGTCTTGGATGAAATGAAAGTGGAAATTGCTTCAATGCATCTTTATGACAAGGCTTTGAATTGGTTTGTACAATACATAAGAACACATGGTGATGGTACTTCTTGGGAGTTGTTTGAATCAGAGGTGTTGCAAAGATTTGGGGCAGTGTATGAGGATCCAATGGTGGACATTAAAAATTTGAGACAAGATGGTTCAATACAACAGTATCAAGACTTGTTTGAAGTGCTTTTGAATAGGGTGGAATTGTCTTAAGCATATGCAGTGAGTCTATTCATTGGTGGGTTGAAGAAGGAAATCAGTTTACCATTGAGGATGTTTAAATTGAGCACTTTAACAGAGGTGTTTGCCATGGCTAAGTTGCAAGAAGCCACAAATGCTACTCTCAAACCAAGGTATTCTCCACCTACACCATCTGTTTCAAAATATGTGCCCAATATTAGTCATTATGTCAATAAGAATGCATATGTGCCACAAAGGTCTGCTAATGTCATTGGTAGTAATGCATCAGTAGCAAAAAATGTGGGAAATAGACCTTATAGATTGACTCAGAAAGAAATGGAGGAAAAAAGGGCAAAGAATCAATGTTTTTATTGTGATAGCAAATATGTGCCTGGTCATAAATGTAGTGGGCAGTTGTTTTCCCTAGAAATTGTGGTGGATAGAGATAATGTGGTGAATGAGGAAGAGAATTTTTTACAATGTTCTGAGGACATGTTTGGACATATGGATAATGAGGCTCCAGTTGAGAATGTGGAACAAGATGAGTGTCAAAGGGAGTTTGTGTTGACTACTCAACCCCAAATATCTCTTAATGCTTTATCTGGAATCAACACTTATCATACCATGAGGGTCACTGGGCAATTCAATGGTCAACCTCTTAATATTTTGGTGGATAGTGGAAGTACACACAATTTTTTGGATAGCAATACTGCTAAACAAATGGGATGTAACTTGAAACAAACCTATCCTCTACAAGTGTCCATTCCTGGTAGTAACAGCCTGATTAGTAGACAAGAATGCAAAGGTTTTGTGTGGCAGATGCAGGGTGAGACCTTTGAGACTGATGTTATGTTACTTCCTTTGGGTGGATGTGAGATGGTCTTAGGAGTACAATGGCTATCAACATTGGGAAATGTTTTGTGCAATTTTTTGGAGTTAAGAATGCAGTTTAGGCACAAAGGCAAAAGGGTGGTCATTAATGGAACTTCCCAACCTATGGTCAAATGGATGGAGGGAAAGAAAATGAGCAGAGAAGTAAATGGTGGTCATCTTTGGGTTGTATTCAATGGTCGTATGTGTGTATCAACAAATGGACTCCAAGTCAGCTCGAAGTTCAAATGTTGAAGGTGTGCATCCTAAATTGAAGTTGTTCTTTGGAAAAATATGAGAATGTGTTTGCTATTCCAAAGAGTTTGCCTCCAAACAGAACACATGACCATAAAATACCACTGAAAGATAACACACCACCTATAAATATCGGGCCATATAGACACCCTCACTTTCGGAAGGATGCTATTGAAGAAATGGTTAAGGAATTGCTTGATAGGGGGTCATGAAGTAGTCACAGTCCTTTTTCATCACCCATTGTGATGGTCAAGAAAAAAGATGGATCATGGAGAATGTGTGTTGATTATAGGGGCTGAATAAGCCACTGTGAAAGACAAATTCTATTCTGTTATTGAAGAGCTTATAGATGAGCTGTTTGGGGCAAAAGTGTTTACTAAAATTGGACTTGAGGTCGAGCTATCACCAAATCGAGGATGTGTGAGGAAGACATACACAAACGACTTTTAGAACACACCAAGGACATTATGAATTCCTTGTTATGCCTTTTGGTTTGACAAATGCTCCTTCATCTTTTCAAGCTCTTATGAATGAGGTATTTGCGACTTACCTTAGAAATTTGTGTTGGTATTTTTTGATGATATTTTGGTGTTCAGTAAGACTATGGAAGAACATGTGCATCACTTGGATATGGTCCTACATACAATCTGGACAAATGAGTTGTTTGCTAAGGCTAGCAAGTGTGTGTTTGGAACAACTCAAGTAGAGTATTTAGGACATGTTATCTCTGGCATGGGAGTGTCTACTGAACCTTCTAAGATCCAAGCAGTACAAGACTGGCCTACACACTGAATATTAAGAAGTTGAGAGGTTTCCTTGGTCTCACAGGTTATTATAGAAGATTTGTTCAAAACTATGCTGCAATAAGCAAGCCCCTAACTGAATTACTTAAAAAGAACTCCTTTGGATGGAATGAAGCAGCCCAAAAAGCATTTGATAAGTTGAAAATGGCTATGGTCAGTGCTCCTGTTTTAGCTCTTCCCAACTTTAATGAAGAATTTATAGTGGAAACTGATGCATCAGATGAAGGAATTGGTGCAGTCCTACAACAAAATGGACATCCAATTGCTTTTTTAAGTAGATCTTTAGCACCTAGGCACAAAGGTCTGTCTACTTATGAAAAAGAATTGTGGGCTGTGGTGTATGCATTGGAAAAATGGAGAGGCTATTTGCTTGATAGACACTTTAAGATCAAGACTGATCACTTCAGTCTTAAGTATTTGATGGAGCAAAGGTTAACTACTCCTTTTCAAATCAAGTGGTTGCCAAGGTTATTGGGATATGACTATGAGATAATCTACAAAAAAGGAAGTGATAATGTGGTAGCTGATGCTTTGTCTAGATCACCTATTCCATCATTAAATACTATGATCATTTCTGATATCTCCAATGATTTGTTGCAAAGAGTTCAGACAAGTTGGGTGACTGATCCAAGTATTCAGCAGATCATTAACAAGTTGCAAAATGGCACTGTTGTTAACTCAAAGTTTGTGTGGAAGGATAATCAGTTGAGAAGGAATGGTAAATTGGTGATTGGTTGTGATAAAGTTTTGAGACAGGAGTTGCTTAAGTATTATCATGATGAGCCCATGGGTGGTCACTCAGGGGTAGAAGCCACTTATAAAAGACTCAAATCCATGTTCTACTGGAAGGGAATGAAGAAGTCAGTCAAGGAACATGTGAGAATTTGTTCAATTTGTCAATGTCATAAGCCTGATCTTGCTCCATATCCTGGCTTGCTACAACCTCTCCCAATTCCTACAAAGATTTGGACTGATATCTCCATGGATTTCATTGAAGGTCTTCCTTCCTCCCAAGGCAAAACAGTCATTTTGGTAATTGTGGACAGACTTAGTAAGTATGGGCATTTTATTCCGCTATCACACCGATTCAAAGCTGCACAAATTGCTCAAGTCTTCTTGGATACAATATACAAATTGCATGGGTTACTAAAGACTATTACAAGTGACAGAGATAAGGTCTTTATCAGCAATTTTTTGAAGGAGTTATTCAAGAAGTTAGGAGTTACTTTACAGCTCTCTACAACTTATCATCCACAAACAGATGGACAGACAGAAGTGGTCAATAGATGTTTGGGCTGTTATCTAAGGTGTATGACCAGTGAACAACCAAAAAATTGGGTGAGCTGGCTATCTTTAGCTGAGTTCTGGTATAATCCCAACTACCATACAGCCATAAACACAACTCCTTTTGAGGTAGTATATGGACAAAGCCCTAATACTCATGTGTCTTATATGGCTGGTGATTCGGTTGAGGTTGTGGATAGATCACTCAGGGAAAGGGAATCTGCTATCTCTTTGCTTCAGTTTCATTTGGAAAGGGCTCAACACAGGATGAAAATTTATGCTGATAAAGGAAGGTATGAAAGGGAGTTTTCAGTTGGAGATTGGGTATTACTTAAGCTACAACCACACACACAAGTGACATTGAGGCTACATAAGCAACATAAGCTATCACCAAAGTATTATGGGCCATTTCAAGTGCAAAGAAGATGTGGGACAGTTGCATATGAGCTTTCTTTGCCTGATAATGCAGCTATACACAATGTTTTTCATGTCTCACAACTGAAACCTTTCAAAGGTCAAGTCACAACTACAGTTTCATTACCAGATTGTTCAACAGATGGGTTAATTGCTGCATCACCAGTTAAGGTTCTGGACAGAAAGATTGCTAAGGTGGGGAATAGAGCTGTGGTATACTGGTTAACCCAATGGTCAAATGGGACAAGTGATGATGCAACTTGGGAAGTGGCTACTGAGGTTCAAGCCAAATACCCAAGTTTTGACCCTGATTCTTGAGGACAAGAATGTTTTTAAGGGGAATGGATTGTTGTAAGCTGAAAGTAGGAATTTAGTTGTTAGTTAAAAAACAGTTAGTGACATGTGAGGTGCACATGATTAGCCTAGCTGGTCATGTGAGGTACACATGTTTATTACCACTGCTGTTGACTAACAGCTTTTCCCGCCATTACATTTCCCTTTAAATACCAAGTTGTAACTTTCATTTAGATTTTATGAAATAATACAATTCCTCTTTTACTATCTCAATTCTTATCATCTTCTATCTTCTCTCATTTCTATCTCTCAAATCATCTAAATTCTGTTACTAAATTCTGTTACAAACCATAACCACAATTCAGTTACAAATCACAGTTAAATCAATAAAACTTCTCTTATCTCTATAAGTTCTTTGATTATCTGTATTTGGATCATATCACTTCTCAAATCTTTGTAATGGGTATTTGTTCTATTCTTACAACAGCAACAACAATACATTACCTAATGCTGCCGTAACGGGTGTATTTATTCTATCCTTCTGTGATTTAAAGTTTGTTTTGTTTTTAAATGTATTCAGGAGTTGGAAAAGCTACTGGAAATATTAAAGATGACTCATGAGTTCTTGTCTCGAGATCTCACTATTGATTCATTCGGTATCATGCTGAGTGAGATGATGGAAAATGTCTCTCTTGTTTCGTACTCAAGTCGGCTTGCTTCTCAGGTTTAGTGTTTTTTTTATATGTCGCACTATCTCTGCTCTATCTGTCTAATAGCGGTGCTTGGTTCATTATAAGGAATGGAAAGGGTATAGGAAAAGGAATATGATCAGGCAGTCTTTAATTAAAATACTAATAAAAAATATATATGAAAATTGAAAAAAATAAAAATAACATAGAGATAGAAAATGAATTAGTGATAGCTTGTGAGTGGAACTTGGGGAGAAAAAAAGGAGGATGTGGACTTACTGATCACCTTTTTTTTATACCCGTGAATATGGGGGGAAGTACTTCAATACCCAAAACCAAGTAATTTCCCGTTGCATCATACTTTACCAACCACCTTAAATCAATTTCATCATCTTTCCTTACCCTCTAAACCTGCAACCAAGCACAACCTATGATGCTGTGTGGAAGAAAGTATGAACTCTTTGTTCCGCTTGTGTGAAAATGCCCTAGTTTATGCATACTATTGTGCTATTTTTAGTACATAGTCTGAGTCTCTTTCATTAACCTATTGTAGAGTATTATAATCATCATTGGTCTTTTTGACTTATGTTTGCGAAGTAAGATGATGTCTGGAACAAATTTTGATTGCCATTAAGACTTTTTTCTGATACTACCAGTATGGACCTAATATCTTTGTTGTTCAATAAGCAAGGCAATACCTTGTAGATGCATTGCAGCATTGTCTTTTATGTTTAGCTTGTCTTCTCTAAGTGAATATTATTTACCTTACGTTGATGACATGTATGAATAACTTTAATTTTTCTAATGTTCCATAGCGTGAGTTCAACAATAAGCTTTTCTGCTTCAAAGTGCTGTCATTAATCATGAATTTTGGTAATCTACCATACTAGAAAATATTAATATGATTTAATCTCATTTGCTTTTACTTGTACAACAAATGATTGATATGAATATATATACAAGTCACAACAGTGTTGCACCGAAACGCCTATTAGGCTCGCGTTCCCGTTTGGAAACGTGGTGGGAACGGAAACTCCCCCGAAACGCCCCCGAAACGTTTCCCTGCCGTTTCCCTAGCCGTTTCTAGATTTCCATGCCGTTTCCCTGGCCGTTTCTGGATTTGCAATAAGTTTTCAAGTCGTTTCTGATGGGTTTTAATGGAGGAAGAAGACTTAGGAAGAAGAAGATTAAAATAGAATCAAAATACGAAGATTAAGATGCAGATCTTGTTTTTTTTAATAACGGAGGAAGCTCAGGAAGAAGAAGACATGTAGGAGAGAAGGATTAAAATAGATCTTGTTTTTAAATAAATAAATATCTTATCGTGGCAGTTGACCAATAGAATTATTAGGTCTTTTTAAAATTAGTTTTAATCAAAGCTATTACTGTAAAATACGCCTTTAATTTTCTCAAAAAGTTGAAGTGTCTCCTTGTCCATACGCTAAAAAAGAGTCCAATTATTTGAAAACTACAGTATATACAATTTTTTTGTATTGTTGTTGCGTGAAATATGAATTAAAGATGTTGATTTTGTACTAAGAAAAGAAATCATTTTATTAGTTTATTTCATATTAACATAAAGATGTTAATTTTGTACTCACAAAAGAAATTATATATTTATTTTGGATTTTCTTTAATATATTTTTAATATTTTTATATTTTTTATTGCCGTATTTATGCCGTTCCCGTATCTTGAATTTTTGATTTTTGCCGTTTCCCGTTCCCGTATCGTTCCCGTATCGCTTTGCCGTTCCCGTTTCGGTGCTACACTGAGTCACAATATGAGTTGGGTCATACTCAATGGAATAATATGCCTCCTACTATAGTATATTTCGTTTGTTTTTCTCCTTGTAGCATGGTAAATCATGATCAATCACTCTAATCGTTACTTAGAACTTATTACTATCTGTCAGATTTGTGACTTGAATCCAAATTAGAAGGGTAGTTATGTCTTTTCACTTTCTTGCTTAACATAATAATTTTATTGTAGATTTGGACGGAGATGCAAACTGACTTTCTGCCCAACTTCATCCTATGTAATACAACTCAACGCTTTGTTCGATCATCAAAAGTACCATCTGCCCCTGTTCAGAAACCATCCCTTCCGTATGCCAAGCCAAACTTCTATTGTGGAACTCAAGTAAGAACTTATCTACTTATATACCTTTGCCAGTTCTCTTTTTCATAGTATTTACAAATGTCTTATTACTTTATGGTATTTAGGAGTTAAACTCTGCTCACCAAAGCTTTGCTCGATTACATAGTGGGTTCTTTGGGTTACCTCACATGTTCTCAATCGTACGGCTTCTGGGTTCTAGATCATTGCCATGGCTTATCCGAGCACTACTGGATCATATATCAACCAAGGTACGTACATATTTGTATTTATGCACTGTGGTCTTCTTTGCACAAAGAAGAGAACTGAGAACTTACAATTTCCATCACCTAGAAACAAAGGCTAAAATACAAAACAGAGGATATGACTTCAGAACATAAAAGTGTGACAGAGAAAGTTAATTTTCTATTAGCCTGTATAAATATATATTGGGTAAGTAAAAGTAAAAGTGGCGTTATCATGGTTATAGTGTGTCAGATACCCATACTCTACATGCTATATGCATGATTAATAAATTTACTTCTGTTCTGTAGTAGTTTTGTTTTCCATTTGTATACGTTTCAAGTATCCATATCGTTATCGATGCCCTTTCTACATTGATAAAAACTTGTTAAAGCCAAAACGGGTGTACTGAGATCAGGGTTGACCATTTCAGTAATTAGTTGTTCCCATTCCCTTGCTGCAACACACTCTCTAAGTGATTAAAATTTTGGTCATGGTCTAATGGCTTGCTGCAACTGATTCAGATAACAACCCTGGAACCGATGGTGACAGGATTGCAAGAAGCATTGCCAAAGTCTATTGGTTTACTCCCTTTTGATGGTGGTGTAACAGGTATGTGATCAAGATCACTTCCCATCTTTCACCATTGATGCATGTGTGTTAAAGGATTAAATAGTACATGGTAACTAATTTCACTAGTTCGATTTTATAATAACACATTACCACCTATGCAGTAATAAACTATTATTGCTGTACATCTGTGAACTATGCTTCATATACTTTTTGGGTGGTACCTATCTGAAGTTATATATATGTAGGTAGTATGAGGCTTGTCAAAGAACTTCTTAAGTGGCAATCCAAAACGGAACTGAAAACGGAGATTCTACACGGGATAAAGGAGGTTGGGAGTGCTTTATATTGGATGGGGCTACTTGATATCGTTTTGGTAAGTTCTTATTTTGTTAATGAAAATTTATGGTCACTTTAATGTATTTTAGTACTTCCAGAATCTTGGTACATAGTTCATGGAAGCTTTATCGTTTATTAAATAAACTATGATCTAGTAAATACTTATGATTGTGATATTCAACAGAGAGAAGTTGACACAACACAGTTCATGCAAGTAGCCTCATGGTTAGGCTTAATACCTGGTGCAGATGGTCAAATATTACAATCGCAAGAAGATGGAAATAGCCCTGTTGTCACTCTCTTTAAGTCAGCCACTGCTGCTACTCTATCAACCAACCCCATAAATCCCACACCTTTCTACACGATGTCGAAACAGGCCGAAGCTGCAGGTATATCTTGTACATTTAATTGGTTTGTGTATCAGTCGTATATAAATCCGTTAAAAAATTTGCAACCTTTCATTATGTAAAATCTTTTGGTGGTTGCAGATTTATTGTACAAGGCTAACTTGAATACAGGAAGTGTGCTCGAATATGCCCTTGCTTTCACTAGTGCTGCATTGGATAAATATTGCACCAAATGGAGTGCTGCACCAAAGACTGGCTTTATTGACATTACTACATCAAAGGATTTTTACCGTATATTTAGCGGTCTCCAAATAGTAAGTAGCCGTCTATTTTATATTTTTATAAGATCAGCACTGGGTGAATGAGTGGGTCGGGTAGCGGGTAAAAACAGATAATTCTGAGTACGAGTCAGGTTCAGTTGATCAGCAGCATTTTGTCAAAAATAAATTAAATTGTATATTGATGAAGCGTGTCATATATGATTGCAACAGTTATCTTATTCCCTTTATAATCTAATCTCTTTAATAGAATGCTTTAGAAGGTCGTTATGCATATAGTTAGACTTTTGGCCGTTTGCTCCATTCTATCCATATAGCTCTTTCCTCTATTTGGACGAATTTGACGGGCGAGATTTAACATAACCGGAGATGACACCTTCATAAGTAATAGAGTCTGGATTACTACTGGGTTTCAGTTAACTAGCATCATATGGAGTAGTTGGTTACCACCATATCACGTTGAAATATGTTTGATAATTTTACGAGTCGCCCTTAACCTTGATGCTTACGAGTATAATTGTTTTATATGCAGGAATATCTGGAAGATTCTATGCAGGTACCCCCAAACAACCATGAAACGCTGGGCGACTCAATTGCGTGGGGTGGATGCACAATAATTTACTTGCTTGGTCAGCAACTCCATTTTGAGCTCTTTGATTTTTCATATCAAGTCCTGAATATCGCAGAAGTTGACAGTGCAGCAACTGGATCGTCAAATAAGAGTGCTCACTTTTCTCAGGTCCAGTCACTTTCTTTTATCTTTTAACTCAACTATAATTCTTTTTTTCCCTTTCCATATTATGTTTCATTAATCCATTACACATCTTTCTTAGATTTGGGTTATATTTTGTATCTAACTGGTCAAACGGAGAAAATCAAATAATTTAGTAAAAGTGAAACAGGTCCAGTTAATTGAACGGGTTGAAAGTTGTCCAGAATGTGTTTTTAATCCACATAACCAATCAGTATAGTAAAAAAATTGTATTTCTATTGTATTAGTATAGTATTTGTAATCATACCATGCTCATTTTGATGAGAAGAACTAGAAAAGAAACAAAATTGTGCTTGCAGGTCAACCCAACTTGACCATTTCGACATTTAGACCTAAACCCGTTTATACAACCTGACCACCCTGCTCTATTTGACAGCACTAGGGCGACTACTGTATTTTGGGTTGTAGGGATCATTATGTGACATGATTCAAATGCCGAATGTTTACTAGTTACTTACATTAAAAGGATATAAAACTAACAATATTGTAGCTTAGCCTGAAAACATCTGAAATAAACGTTTTTTTGGGGTGCCTCAACAGGGATGGGAAGTGCTACTAGAAGCTATGAAGAAAGCAAGACGCTTGAACAATCACGTTTTTTCCATGTTAAAAGCTCGGTGCCCTCTTGAAGATAAGCAAGCCTGTGCTATCAAGCAAAGTGGAGCCCCCCCTTCACGGCATCAAATTTGAGAACACGGTATCTGCATTTGAAACACTGCCCCATAAATGTTCTTGAGTTCATGATGATAGTGCTGGTGATTCTTGCACTTCGTTACCTTGAATCTGAATGTAGGAATGCATCTATTTGTATATGTGGTTAATATACGTAGTTATTCGGTAGGAGGATGTTGGCTGCACTGAGAACATGTAATGTGCTTTGTGTTTGGAAATGGTTTACTGTAGGTTTCTTGTAGGGAGTCAAGACTCGACTCTGCTTGAATGTTAGTATCACTTGTGTGTGTATTAGCAATGTTATCTTTTTAGTAAAGACGTTGCAACAGTAAGAAACATACCAATGGCTGAAAAGTGGCATACTACGGATATTTCTATCAAAATGGTACTTAGGGTGCGTTTGCTATACATGTAGGAATCACAATGGGCATGGGTATAATTAAATGGCGGAATAGGAATGGATATCACAAATATAAAACAACTAAGTGGTGTATTTTGTGTTTGGATGGGTACAAGATCACCTTCTACTTGCTCTTCAAGAACACTTGCACAACCGTCAAGTATTCATCAAATTATCTTTCTTTGAACAAATTCATCTTCCTAGCCCCCCATCGACCATGTATACTCCTAATTACTTTACCCCACAGCGCATCCTTTTCCACAAGAAACTTTCACCACCATTTTCCTATCAATGCCGATATATTTTGCCCTTAACCCCCCCCCCCCCCAACACACACACACACACACACACATAAAGAGCTAACACCAAATCCCGTTAAACGTAAGCCATCTTTTTTCCCTCACCCCAAAAGAAATCTTTCCTAATTCTCTCAAGGTGTTATAACACACAAGTTACAAGAAACATTGACAAAGGAAAACTTCCAAGCACCGACTTAAGCAAAGTCAAACAGACATCGATCTCACTTTCCACTTAACTTTTCAACAATCGGTCGTTAAGTGTTTTCCTTCCTCATATAGTAAACCCAAAAAGGGGAATGGAAAATCACCAACTCTACATCTCATCTATCTAGCCATAGCTTTGACTTGTATATGATTCACCCCAAAACCATACATCTTACTATTGAACAAGTTAACTTTCAATCCAGGCATTTGATTAAATTAGAAATCTTGAAGGGAAATCTGTAAAATGCTGATGTGGTGTACCTAAAGCAAGCAAAATGCGGAGGAAGAAATGTTGCTAGCTTTCTTAGGGTGTGTTTGTTTTTTTAAAAAATGTCTTACTAGCCCTCTTACTTCCTCTTACTCTTACCAGTAAGAGGTGGGCAAACGTTTTGCTTGTTTGTTTTTTTCTTTTGAGTAAGACCCAGTTAGATATTTCCTCGTTATATTCATGTTTTCTTTGTTTTTGAGATGGATCAGCATCCTACATGTATTTGGCAAACACAAAAAGTTGAATTGCATTCACAAAGCTGATATGAAATGCTACAAGAAACTCACCTCTAATATCTCATGCATCCGTTTCTTATTAAGCGCAGGGGCGGTACCATACATTTTTTTAAGAGAGAGCAAAAGTTGAGAGTAAATGTCAACTCGGGTCATGTCACTAACTCGACCTTTGTTGATGTAACGACAACGATTTTACTTTGAATGAAAATGAACTTGTTTTGCTAGAACCTAAACTAGTTGTTATTATATGGACAATATTTAGGACATACTTACTTTTCCTGATCGATATTAATACGAATAGAGAAAGCGAAAACAGAAATTTAGATTAAAAAATATAAAATAGCACAAAAATCGAACATTAGATCATCTCTTCTAAAGTAAAGAATGTCCTTAACCGACAGACTAAGATGTAGCTATTGTTTAAAGTTTTACCATTATATTCTCTTATGGGGGCAGAATAAAAATTGTGCATCCTGATCATCCAATGAAAATCGACATTGATAAAAGTCTTAACATCTACTAGGAACTTTGTGAGGGCAACTGCCCACACTGCCCCCATTGTAGTACCGCCCCTGATTAAGCGCACCACTTCCTTCAACTTCACAACCATTACTTTGCTTTGTGACCTACACAATAATGTAAATTTGCTTAGTAACATAACATTTTGTTGATTTATTATGTATTACGGGAGATTAATAAGAGTGTTTTGTATCTTTGTTTTGCGGGGATGTAAAGGGTGCGTTTAGTTGGATAAAAAATTCTTTGAGTTAATTGCATTTTTGGTCCCTGTGGTTTGGCCAAATTGCAGATTTGGTCCCCAAAACTTTGAAAGTGCACTAGAGGTCCCCATTTTCAAGTTTCCGTTGCAAGTTTGGTCCCTGGCCAAAGTTAAATGACTAAAATACCCTTATCTTCTTCCCCTTTAATTTTCTAATTACTTTTTCTTTTTATTTCTTCTTTCCAACTCTCCCCTTTCTTCTTTCTCTTCCTCGATTCTTCCTCCCACCCCAAAAACCTGCAAAATAACTATCCCAAGTCGCCATCACCATCCCACTCTCTGTATAACACTATACCCGATCGAGGTCAAGAAAGGGGAGGTCAAAATTTATTCTTCTTCCTCTGTATAAACTGATAACACACACTCAAATCCCACCCATCTTTCTCCCACTTCCAGCCTCACTCTCACTCCTCCTCTCACTCTCTTTAATTACCGCCGCCACCCTCATCACCATATCAAGCCGCCATCACCATCAAGACACAAGGAGATCGTGGGTTCGTGTAGATCGGGTTTTAAACGAGGGTAACGAGTTGGGTTTTGACCATGGCTTTGGTTGTGTGTCCATCTCCTCATCTTGTCATCTAACTGTTTCACTCTCATTCTTTTGGTATGACAACACCTAAAAACCATTTCGTTTTTTTTATTTTTATTTCTGTTATTAAACCGATTATAAGATCGTTGCCGTGTTTTCGTGGATTAATAACGGGTTTAAAAACAAATTCAAAACGTATTGGTGGTACAGATTCGTGTGGTGATAATGGCGACTTGGGATAGTTCTGTTTCAGGTTTTTGGGGTGGGAGGAAGAATCGAGGAAGAGAAAGAAGAAAGGGGAGAGTTGGAAAGAAGAAATAAAAAGAAAAAGTAATTAGAAAATTGGGTTAATTCCATATATACCCAATTTAAACTCCTAAATGTCATATTTATCCAACTAAAAATCATAATGCCAAATATACCCAATTTTAACACCATAATTGTCATATCTACCCGTTTTATTTACTAAATTAGTTAAAACAAAGTTTACATAAGTAAATACCTATTATACCCTTAATCAAACATAAATATTCTATTAGACACCATTGGGACCAAACAAACCACTGAGCCAAACAGAAACACAAGGAACCATGTCTAACTCGATTATGACTTCTGCAAGTTCTTTTTCGTACTTTTTTTTATGAAGAACGGAAGAAATTATCTATTAAACAACAAGAACCATTGAATAATAGAAGAAATAAATAAGCATCATGCTTTGGCAACAGTCTACAATAAAAATAGCCGAGTATGTAGATTAGAAACCATTTACATACATTCAATCAACTTGGATTATTTGGCGTTATCGGAATAGACTCTGTTTCGACATTTCCCCTCCACGATTATTTGGCGTTATCGGAATAGACTCTGTTTCGACATTTCCCCTCCACGGAAAGACACTCTTGGGGATGAAATCAAAACTTTGTCTTACTATTGGATTAGTCATAGGAAAAAGGATTTTCATCCAAATTGGAACGTTTGGATCCTTGATCCAATAAATGCTTGTAATAGTCTATTGTAACTTTTCTATTTTCTAGCTTCTCGCTAGTATTTATATAATTCCGCTGTTCAAAAAAAAAAAATTTACATACAATTAATGTCAAATGTAGGGCCATGTGTAATAAGTATTCCACTACGTAGATTAGTAACCATTTATATACATGTCTCTTTTCCTCCGAGATGATGAAAAATAAAAAAAAAAAGACCATATGATTTTATGTTATTACTGTAAAACTAACCTAATTAAAGAAAGGCGAGAATACTTGTCCCCAATTAAGAAGGGTAAATTAGTCAAAATATTTTGCATTGATCATTATTAAGATTTTTAAAATGAATAAATTTGTATTGTGGACAAATATGACTAATTTTGCATTTAAATTGAGTATATATGTAATTATGACTTTTGATTGGGTAAATATGACATTAAGAGGTTTAAATTGGGTATATATGGAATTAACCCTAGAAAATTAAAGGGGAAGAAGATAAGGGTATTTTAGTCATTTAACTTTGGCCAGAGACCAAGCGTGCAACGAAAACTTGAAAATGAGGACCTCTGGTGCACTTTCAAAGTTTTGGGGACCAAATCTGCAATTTGGCCAAACCACATGGACCAAAAATGCAATTAACTCAAATTCTTTTGTTTTGTATATCTAGTTTTGTAAAAATTTGGAAAGGAAATTTATCATCACAAAATATTTGAAAGTATAGAAAATGTGTTTAGTTCATGTTTGTATTTTCTATTTTGAAGAAGGGGAGGATGGTTGTGGGTTACAAAGGAAAACAATGAAAACAACTAAAATTTGTTTTGTAATTTTCCTTGTTAAGTCAGGAAATAGGGTTCTTTGTGTTTTGCAAAACAGTTTGTTGGAAAACGCTCATCTCTGTTTTCTTTGTTTTTCACAAAACATTTTGTGGAAAACAAGGGTGTTCTCCCCCAACTAAACGCATCAAAATTGTTTGGGAATGGAAATTGTGGCTGGTGTTCCAATCCCTGTCTCAAGCAGTTAATCATTTTACTTTTGTTTTGATTATGTACGTAAAATTATTTAATGATGGATTACTTATGGTGATTATTATATAGAGCTGCTTTGTGTTTATGAGAATAAATGTTCATGTTCCGATACAGCTGCTTTTTGTTTTTGATAACTAAATGTTTATGTTTGCAGATATGATTGTTGAATAAGATACCCAGTATTAATTATTATTGGTTAAAGACTTTGCTCTAAACTGTATTGAATGATCTTATTTGTTTTTGTTTTGTTGGTTCTAATGACATGTACTGTATATACACTATAAAGGTTACTGTATCATTCTTTGTTAACTCCTTGTTTACACTGCATATATATTGCTGTCTTTTGTATTTTGATTTTAATGACAGCCTTTGGTGTCTCTCTTGTGATTAGCTTGTTTACATATAAGAGACATGATCATTGTCCCAGGAATGATTGGTAGCGTTGTTGGTGTCTACAATGGCAAGAACCTTCAACCAGATTGAAATCAAGCCCGAGATGATTGGACTTACATCGGTGAGTTATCAATCTCATACAAGCTTGGATGTGTTTGGCTCGTTTAAGTATGTTTGTCATGGAAGGCTATTAATTTTGTTCCCTGAATCTGGTAGTATTTTGTCATTTCAGAAGGTTAAGACGATACTCTTTTAGTATGTTTCAACTCAGCAAATGTGGGCGAGCGTAATTCCCGGCCAGATGTACAGCTCCTTTTTTTTCAATTTCAATTCATCAAAAATTACTTTTGAAACAAAATTTTCAAACAATTTTTAACTTTCTCCCTTCTCTTTCAATCAGACCCAATCATCCATTTTATATATGTTTTATTCCCTTTCAAAAGGATTCACACCTATTCATCACAAACACACATAGGAAAAGCCAACACTTCATAATTGTTAAAGACACAAACCGCAACTAGAAAACATTACGGACTGAAAAAAACCTTTTATCGAAAATTATTTGACGCCATTGCTACGTGTAGGCATACCGCTAGTAAAAATAACACATGGTTACTTTTGCTATTTCATCACAAACAAAAAGTCAATATTTCATTATTCTGGCTAAGAATAGAATGTTATTTGAGATGTACTTTTGAGATACCATTGCAAGTGAGCTGGAGTGTGCAAATAATTATAGATGCAAAGCAATATAAACATTCAACAATTCGTCAACAAATCGTGAATAGAACAAGGAAAACCTAATAAGTTCCCTCTTCCTAAAATTATATATATATATAAAAAAAAAAGACCAGTTTGTTTAGCTGATAAGTTCAACAGTTCAGTTGGGTATATTTCTTCTCGGCACATACTAAGCGATGTTATCATTATCCAAACTAATTACCATTGATTAAGTTATGCTACATACTGGACCTACTTTACAAGTATATATGTAAGAAGACAATACATACATAGTGGGACACACACGCTCAAGCTTCATCTACGCTTTGTTTCTGAAAGTCTAATGCACCCGTTGATGGGGAGGCCTAAACTCGTGCCTACTTTTGTGCAAAATTAAAACTCAGCTACTTGGTTTATGATGAAGTGCGTCCCTTTGTTACAACTAATTACAAACTAACACCAAGTTTATGCATACAATTAGTCATGAGTTTAGGTCTCCAAATCAATTCTCGGCTACAATATACTAATAATAGACTGCTCTTAAGTTCCATGAAACTTTTAAGAAGTATGTGAGATTTCTGTTGGATATACAAAAACTGCAAGAAGGTAGAAAAGCAGGGCCGTCCCATGAATTTCGATGGCCCTGGGCGATAACCATAAATAGGCCCTCTTAGTATGCTAATTTTATGTGTAATTTATGTATAAGTGAAAAGGCTCATCATTTTATAAAAACCAGTAATTTGTTGATCACCTACTCATGATCAAGGTTATCCGAATATAAAAGGTCATCTAACTCAACTTTAGACCACCAATGAAAACTCTCAATATACACACCAACTAAGTTCTATAGATGAATGGCTTAGCCTAGGTAGTATAAAATAAACATTTCATGATAAAAATATTTAAAATACTTTGCTACCTTGAAAAAAACTAATGAGATACATCAATTATAAGCAATTAAACACTCACTTAGCAAAGATATAAATCAGCAAACTCAACAAAAATAAATAAAAGAAACAAAGGCTGTAAGCTAGCTCTTAAAACTATGAGATCAGGCTTATATAATTGTTGTTTGCAGTTTGCACATATGAATTACTAAACTCAATTTTGAATCTCAGAGACTCAGACATAATGTTGGGCTTTTGAAAAGGCTTTACATTAACTATACTATACATTGGGCTTTTAATATAATGGTGCCCCCCAAAAATTTGGGGCCCTGTGCTCCGGCCCAGCCCGCCCCTGCTCTAAACTGGGCCTGTAGAAAAGAAAAATAAGAAATAAAGGAACGAGCTTATAAAATAAACGAACCAATCCAAATCTTAACTGAATATTATCTCATATGTTGATTGTTTCTAAAGAAGATTATATAATGACAGTATTATTACCGATGGAAGAGAAAAAGAACCGATAATCATGAAAGAATTAGTATGGTGATCGATGCTAGCTACTTGATATATTGATTAGGCGACACGAACGTCTCTATGTATCTCACTGTTCCAAAGATATGCGTGTCGGCGACGGGTAACAATTTTTTGCCTTTTCCTATCCCTTTGCAAGGTTTCTGCATATTCAGCTTATTCTTTTTCAGATCTATGTTATAAAGATAATCAAAGTTGCCATCTGTCTTACCGCACATCAGCAAATTTCCATTCCTCGTCAAATGTAGTGGCTTCATCCTGCCCATTTGATTTGCATCTACTTGATAATTTACCATCATCTTCCAATTTCCTTCTTCACTAATCTTCCATAATTCGATCAACTTTATATTAAAACCAAACTTCATTGTGTCATACATAATACAAACATGAATGCAGTCTTTTTTAACCATGATAGTCGAACGATATGAATATTGAATAATATTCAAACCAGGAGTAACTTTCATCTCTGCCAACATTTCAGTCTTTGTATCGAACTTTACAACCGAATAATATTTAGAATCATTTAAAAAATAGAGATTTTCTTTCAAAGTAGTACCTTGCGACAATTGATCTATTTGCAAGTAAGATTTATACTGAAAGGCAATCCTTCTCCATGAGTTTGATTTCAACGAGTATATCTGAACATTATTGTGGCTTATTACACTCAAAAGCTTGTAGTCGTCCTCGCAAGAGCTATAAAACATTCCAAATGCTGATGTCCATATGTTGCGACGAACATTGTAAGATTTGGGTTTAGACAATTTCTTATAAACACTTGTCATAGGATTCCATAAAATTAGTAGAGAGATATCCTTTAGATACCCATCTTCAATAATGTGTAGACATACCAGTCCATGAAAAGATGTTAGAAACGTAACTTTATAAGCGTTGAGTAGCCTAAAGGATGTAGGAGTTAGATTATCAGGTGCTTCACAATCGATGGTGCTCAACATGTCTGGTTTTGTACTATACGGATCCTTATTAGATAAGACTAGAAACTTGTTTTGATGGTCGTAATCAGTATGGCGACTGTGCATCTTTTTGAACACATTCGACGATAGGAATGAACGCAATTCCTTGGAAACACACATGAAACGGCCTACAGATTTCATTGGAAGCCTTGGTAAAATGCTGTACAATAGTACGTCATGTGGAATGAAAATCGCCATCGCTTTTTGATTGTGTGAGAAAAGGATAGAGTTTTAGTATAAGAATACACAGAATGTAATACACGTATATTTATTAGAATATAACTAGGAATTTAGGTTAAGTTTTATGGAAGGTGAAGATAAATATGGGATATAAACATATACCTTAATTAGCTAGAATATATCTTTTTTCCTTTGGGGACAAGTTACTATTTTTTGGTTAAAGCCATAAAGGTTCCCCTTAAAATATTATATCACCAAAATGTTCAATTAGATTGAAATATGACTGGAATACCACGTTAACCTCTAGCACAAAGCTTGATAAACACCAACCAATACCATGCTTATGTCAAGCCATAAACATTAAAACTACTCTAGCTAAAGAACATAACGAGCAAACAAAAACCAACTAGCTAGACCTCAAAACAGATTCTCACGTATGAGCAGTGACATCATAAATAATAGGGCAAATCACATAAAAAGGTACTCATCTTATATCCAATTTCAATTAAAGTTACTATTCTTTTTTTTTTCTCAATTTAAGGTACCCGACTTTTTTTTTGAGCCGATTTAGGTTTTTTTTCTAACTTCCGTTAACTATTTCGTTAGTAAATTACATATTTGGTCCTTGAGTTTGTATATGCATTACATGTTTAGTCCTTCAGTCCGTTTTTGTATATTTTCAAAAAATATTTTTCAAAAAAAAAATTTCGAAATATTTTTTTTCCAAATTTTTTTCAAAAACAATTTTTCGAAATATTTTTTTTCCAAATTTTTTCAACAAAACTTTTTCGAAATATTTTTAATCAAAAAAAAAATTTCGAAATATTTTTTTTCCAAATTTTTTTAAACTTTTTCGAAATATTTTTTTTCCAAATTTTTTTCAAAATTTTTTTTTCGATATATTTTTTTTTCCAAATTTTTTTTTCGTGCGAAAACGGACGAAAATATTTTGAATTTTTTTTTTGAAATATTTCGAAAAAGTTTTTTTGAAAAAATTTGGAAAAATATTTGAAAAAATTGTTTTTGAAAAATTTGGAAAAATATTTTGAAATTTTTTGAAAAAATTTTATTTTTGAAAAAGTGCAAAACGGATGAGGACCAAACATGTAATACCTATACAAACTCAAGGACCAAACATGTAATTTACTAACGAAATAGTTAACGGAAGTTAAAAAAACCTAAATGCCCAAAAAAGTCGGCACCTTTAAATTGAAAAAAAGAATAGTACCTTTAATTGAAATTGGACATAAAATGAGTACCTTTTTATGCGATTTGCCCTAAATAATAAGAGAACTTGGGAGAAGTTAATTAGAATATATCTAGGATTAAATTAAAATTCCGTTTTCCTTTCGAATGGAAAAAAAAAAGAGAGAGAAGCTAAATGAATCCAAATATGATTCAAACGAACATATTTGTAAATTAAAATTATAAACTATATACTTTAATTAATTGTTAAAAAATTTATGATCTCGGTAACTTTAGATAGCTCAAGTTCTTAGGAATTTCATATCTCTCCTCCTAAAACATAATACATACCCAAATCATGCTTTAAAAATCATGATACGTAATGCGTTAAATGCTTATATTATCGGTATATATGAAATTAATGATGAAAAGAAGATAATATTTACAAAATTACAAGTTACAATATTTGTTTGATGACCCCTCAATAGGTCCATTTTGTTGATTTATTATGTATCAAGGAGGATGAATAAGAAAGTGTTGTGTATCTTTGTTTTGTGGGGATGTAAAATATTTGGGAATGGAAATTGTGGCTGGTGTTCCAATCTCTGTCTCAATTAGTAGTTGATTTTTTTACTTTAGTTTCAGAAGGTTAAGACTATACTCTTTTAGTATGTTTCAACTCAGCAAATGTGGGTGAGTGTAATTCCCAGATGCCCAGACAATTTTTAACTTTCTCCCTTCTCTTTCAATCAGACCCAATCAGACCCAATCTATTTATGTTTTATTCCCTTTCAAAAGGATTCACACCTATTCATCACAAACACACATAGGAAAAGCCGACACTTCATAACTGTTAAAGACACAAACCGCAAATAGAAAACATTACGGACTGAAAAAAACCTTTTATCGAAAATTATTTGACGCCATTGCTACGTGTAGGCATCCCGCTAGTAAAATAACACATGGCTATTTCTGCTATTTCATCACAAACAAAAAGTCAATATTTCATTATTCTGGCTAAGACTAGAATGTTATTTGAGATTTTACTATGCCATTGCAAGTGAGCTGGAGTAAGCAAGTAATTATAGATGCAAAGCAATATAAACATTTAACAATTCGTCAACAAATCGTGAATAGAACAAGGAAAATCTAATAAGTTCCCTCTTCCTAAAATTATATTTAAAAAAAATACCAGTTTGTTTAGCTGATAAGTTCAACATTTCAGTTGGGTATATTTCTTCTCGGCAGATACTAAGCGATGTTATCATTATCCAAACTAATTACCATTGATTAAGTTATGCTACATACTGGACCTACTTTACAAGTATATATGTAAGAAGACAATACATACATAGTGGGACACACACGCTCAAGCTTCATCTACGCTTTGTTTCTGAAAGTCTAATGCACCCGTTGATGGGGAGGCATAAACTTGTGCCTACTTTTGTGCAAAATTAAAACTCAGCTACTTGGTTTATGATGAAGTGCGTCCCTTTGTTATAACTAATTACAAACTAACACCAAATTTATGCATACAATTAGTCATAAGTTTAGGTCTCCAAATCAATTCACGGCTATGATATACTAATAATAGACTGCTCGTAAGTTCCATGAAACTTTTAAGAAGTATGTGAGATTTCTGTTGGATATACAAAAACTGCAAGAAGGTAGAAAAGAAAAATAAGAAATAAAGGCACGAGCTTATAAAATAAACGAACCAATCCAAATCTTAACTGAATACTATCTCATATGTTGATTGTTTATGTAGTCTAAAGAAGATTATATAATGACAGTATTATTACCCATGGAAGAGAAAAAGAACCGATAATCATGAAAGAATTAGTATGGTGATCGATGCTAGCTACTTGATATATTGATTAGGCGACACGAACTTCTCTATGTATCTCACTGTTCCAAAGATATGCGTGTTGGCGACGGGTAACAATTTTTTGCCTTTTCCTATCCCTTTGCAAGGTTTCTGCATATTCAGCTTATTCTTTTTCAGATCTATGTTATAAAGATAATCAAAGTTTCCATGTGTGTTACGGCAAAGATAATCAAAGTTGCCATGTGTGTTACCGCACGTCAGCAAATTTCCATTCCTCGTCAAATGTAGTGGCTTCATCCTGCCCATTTGATTCGCATCTACTTGATAATTTACCATCATCTTCCAATTTCCTTCTTCACTAATCTTCCATAATTCGATTAACTTTATTTCAAAACCAAACTTCATCGTGTCATACATAATACAAACATGAATGCAGTATTTTTTAACCATGATAGTCGAACGATATGAATCTTGAATAATATTCAAAGCAGGAGTAACTTTCATCTCTGCGAACATTTGAGTCTTTGTATCGAACTTTGCAACCGAATAGTATTTAGAATCATTTAAAAAATAGAGATTTTCTTTCAAAGTAGTACCTTGCGACAATTGATCTATTTGCAAGTCACAATAATTATATTGCAAGGTGAGCGTTCTCCATGAGTCTGATTTCAACGAGTATATCTGAACATCATTGTGGTTTATTACACTCAAAAGCTTGTAGTCGTCCTCGCAAGAGCTATAAAACATTCCAAATCCTGATGTCCATATGTTGCAGCGATTCTTGTAATATATGGGTTTAGACAATTTCTTATAATCACTTGTCATAGGATTCCATAAGATTAGTAGAGAGTTATCTATTATTGGATACCTAAACCTATAGTAATCAGCGCTCTCTTTAAAAATGTGTAAACATACCATTCCATGAAAAGATGTTAGAAACGTAACTTTATAAGCGTTGGGTAGCCTAAAGGATGTAGGAGTTAGATTATCAGGTGCTTCAAAATCAATGGTGCTCAACATGGCTGGTGTTGAACTATACGGACCCTTACTAGATAAGACGAGAAACTTGTCTTGATGGTCGTAATCAGTATGGCGACTGTGTATCTTGTTGAACACATTCGACGATAGGAATGAACGCAATTCCTTGGAAACACACATGAAACGGCCTACATATTTCATTGGAAGCCTTGGTAAAATGCGGTACAATAATACGTCATGTGGAATGAAAATCGCCATTGCTTTTCGATTGTGTGAGAAAAGGATAGAGTTTTAGTATAAGAATACACAGAATGTACACCATATTAATTAGAATATAACTAGGAATTTAGGTTAAGTTTTATGGAAGGTGAAGATAAATCTGGGATATAAACATATACCTTAATTAGCTAGAATATATCTTTTTTCCTTTTGGGACAAGTTACTATTTTTTGGTTAAAGCCGTAAAGGTTCCCCCTTAAAATATTATATCACAAAAACGTTCAATTTGATTGAAATATGGCTGGAATACCACATTAACCTCTAGCACAATAGCTTGATAATCACCTAACCAATACCATGCTCATGTCAAGCCATAAACATTAAAACTACTCTAGCTGACATAACGAGCAAACAAAAACCAACTAGCTAGACCTCAAAACAGATTCTCACGTATGAGTAGTGACATCATAAAATAATAAAAGAACTTGGGAGAAGTTAATTAGAATATATCTAGGATTAAAATTAAAATTCCATTTTCCTTTTGAATGGAAAAAAAAGAGAGAGAAGCTAAATGAATCCAAATGTGATTCAAACGAACATAATTGTAAATTAAAATTATAAACTACACTTTAATTAATTGTTAAAAAATTTATGATCTCGGTAACTTTAGATAGCTCAAGTTCTTAGGAATTTCATCTCTCTCCTCCTAAAACATAAAAATTTCATACATACCCAAATCATGCTTTAAAAATCATTATACAGAATTCATTAAATGCTTATATTATCGGTATATATGAAATTAATGATGAAAAGAAGAGAATATTTACAAAATTACAAGTTACAATATTTGTTTGATGACCCCTCAATAGGTCCATGAACCATGTTAATGGAAGATAAGATTTATGAGACCGTTATGCAAATCCTATTGCACATCTTCTCCTACGGTTCCTTTACTCTTGCATACAATGCAAAAGAAGCTGTCGGTTTATGATTCGGAAAACTCAGTTAGTGAATCTTCTATGTTATTGTTTGCATCTTCTTCATCATTTCCACTATCGTATGTGTCAAGATATACGTGTTCCCCTTCCTCCTCCTGTAGATAATAGATTTTATTATTTAAGAAATAAGTCATTATATATAAATTCCTCATAAACTTGAGATAGTTTGACTTATGTGGTCAAGATGACTAATATTTCAAATTTTGCATTGTCTATTCATAATAGTTAAAAATAATTTAAGCACAAAGATAAAGTAGAGAGATTATGGTTTGAACATATAATCAGTCCATCTTATTTCAAACTTGAAATTTAGGTTTGACCTCAAAAGTCAAAATATATGTTATGTCCATACATAAAGAATACAACAATTATGTATCTTACTATCCTCATCTTGAGTGGAATATGGTGCATCTAATATTCTGTCGTATAGCTCCTCATCACCTTACTCTTGTGTAGTTGAAACATGTTCCTAAAATTATTCATTATCGCAAACAAACTTTATGAAAATGTTAACATTCAAGCTAGTTGAAGATCATACGATTTCATATTGCAGTTTCTTTATTCTGGCAAGCAGAGTCGACATATGTTTCTGTAAAGCCTGTCAAACAAAAAAATAAAAAAAGAATAGGTATACGGAGTAATACATGCATACACTAATTTTACCAAACTAGACAGGTACTCGTGCATAGTAACGAGATTTTATAGCGGCATATACTTACAGAAAACATTACACAATACACTTAAACAAAATATAATTATAACTATATGCCGGCCTAAAATCTCGTTGCTATGCGTGTGTACTCGTCTAGTATTAATAAACCGTGTACTCGTCTATCATTATTAAACTGTGTTTCATTTTCATATATTCTCAAGTTAACTTTTACATTAATATATTATCAAGTCAACTTTTATATTTTTGTGTGTTTTTTTAAATAAATTTTAACTTTTCAAGATTCTTGAATTTTTGGGATACATCCATTATAAGTAGTATAAATATGATTAGTGAAGAAAAAATAGGCTATTAAGAATGGATTTGTGAAAAAGCCAGAATGACAGAGGTTATTGTTACACGACATTTAGGTACCAATTACTTCAATTGTTATTTATTCACTTGTGGAACCCATCATCAGTTACATATCTTATGTAGTCCAACAAATACGAACAGATGGTTACCTCGTACTCGTGCTCAACAAATTAGGGGTGAGCAAGAAAACAGAAAAAACCGAAACCAAATTGAAAACCGAACCAAAATAACCGACCGAAACTAAAAACCGATGGTTCGGTTTTTACTTTTTTCAAAAACCGAAAAATTCGGTTCATTTTGGTTTTTGTCCAAAAACCGAACCGTAACTGAACTGAACCGGCTTTATTATATAATAATATATAATTAATATAATATAAATAAATAACTGAATAAATCAAATTTATAAACTCATATTTATTTTGTAGGTGGATTTATAATATATTTATTATAAAGTTTATATGCGTGTTTGTCGTGTAAGCGTGTTTACTTGACAATATATCAATACATATGTGGCATTTATTATATTATATATGTGTACGTTCACTTGAATGTGTATGTGTCTCATATATATGTGTGTAATTGTAAAAATATGGATAAACATTATTCGACTTAGATTTACAAAAAAGTAAAGAAGAATAACAAATTTTCTATGTAAAAGAAAATTGTTGGTATAAAGTGGCCACACCGAAATATAAACGGTTAAAAATTGAAATAACTGAAAAACCAAACCGAAACCGATAATAAACCAAAAAACAGAATCTCCAAACATCGAACGGTTCGGTTTGTGGTTTTATAAAAACCAAATATTTCTGTTCGGTTTCGGTTTTAGCCAAAAACCGTCCCAAACTGAACCATACTCACCCCTGCCATGAATCTAAGCACAGGAACACACAAATCACAAACTTTTGTTTAAGTATTGAACATACCTGTCATTGTACACACTAACACTCAAACGATAACTAGGCTCTATTCAACAATGTCACACGTATCAAGAGAATGATTAAATCACTACAACACAAACATACACACATACAAAGTGTGTGTTTATGTAGGGCTGGTCGATGAAAGCAAGGAGTAGGAAGAAGGAATTAGGGTTTTGTATTAAGTTATAAATCATTAACTCTAATTATTTATATTTATACTAAAACATAGTCTAAGTTAATAATTATCAATTAAGGAAACAAATATATTTTAAACTTTTTAAAAGATATTTATCTTTTCCTTAAAGATAACTTATTCTCTTAGATAAACCAAAAATAGAAACCATACCCTTAGGTGTATTCGGCCTAACATGCCCTCGGGGAGGGGAGAGTGGATACCACCTTTTGTCCAATCTAATATATTTTGACTGTTTATTTAATTATAGTCTTAATTAAGCTCAATATCTAATTAATCCCAATAAGTAAATAACTCTTTACCGTCTCTTTTAGTTACTTATATATATAGATTTAGATTTAAGATCATTTGAGGACAAAAGATTATTTACATACCAAGGGATCAATCTCCACATTCCATTTTTATTTGATCTAATGGATGAGATTAATCCCAACAATTTAAAAAACCCACTTTCATCATTTTTTTTCAAATATTAATATTTTTCAAACCGTTAATCGCTAAGCGAAAAAAAATATATCATTGCGACGAGCATTCAATTATCTTTCTATAGATAGTCACTTTGATATGTTTTCGACAAAAATTTTTTTTTCGTATTTTTAACGTTTTTTTTTAAGTTTTTTCGTTTTTTTACGTTACTGAATTTTGCATTAAATCATATATGATAAAACACTAATTTGAATATCACATGTGATATTAGTGTAATATCACATGTGATATTAGTGTAATATCACATATGATATTACATATCATATATGATTTAACACTAATATCACATGTGATATTCAATTTAGCGTTTTATCATATATGATTTTCTTAATGCAAATTTCAGTAACGTAAAAAACGAAAAAAATAACGAAAAAACGTGAAAAAAATGTTTTTTTTTTTCTTTTTTCGAAAGTATATCAAAGTGCCCGTCTATAGAGATATTTAAATTATAAAAAATAGGTGAAATAATAAAATGCTTTTAATCTCAGCAATTGATTTCTTTTTAGATGGATGGTGGAGATAAGTTGCTTGGTATGTGAGAAAAGTTTGGTATGTAAAATAACTCTACTCATAGATTTAAGATCATTTGAGTACAAAATATTTTTTACATACCAAGGGATCAATCTCCACAATCCATTTTTATTTGATCTAAGGGATGAGATTAATCACAACAATTTAAAAAACCCACTTTCATCATTTTTTTTTCAAATATTAATATCTTTCAAACCGTTAATCGTTAAGCGAAAAAAAAATATATCATTGCGACGACCATCTAATTATCTTTATATAGATATGCACTTTGATATACTTTCGACAAAAATATTTTTTTCGTATTTTTCACGTTTTTTTTTTAAGTTTTTTCGTTTTTTTATGTTACTGAAATTTGCACTAAAAAATCATATATGATAAAACACTAATTTGAATATCACATGTGATATTAGTGTTAAATCATATATGATATGTAATATCACATGTGATATTAGTGTAATATCACATATGATATTACATATCATATATGATTTAACACTAATATCACATGTGATATTCAACTTAGTGTTTTATCATATATGATTTTTTTTCATGCAAATTTCAGTAACGTAAAAAAAATAAAAAAAATACGAAAAAACGTGAAAAAAACGATTTTTTTTTCCTTTTTTCGAAAGTATATCAAAGTGCCCGTCTATAGAAAGATAATTAAATGCTCGTCGCGACGGTGTAAATATTTTCGCTTAACGATTAACGGTTTAAGATATATTTAAATTATAAAAAATAGGTGAAATAATAAAATGTTTTTAATCTCAGCCATTGATTTCTTTTTAAATGGATGGTGGAGATGAGTCCCTTAGTATGTGAGAAAAGTTTGATATGTAAAATAACTCTCCTCATATATATATATATATATATATATATATATATATATAACGTGAGGTTATGATATTGTGATTCTCTTGAGAGAATAATAACTGAACTTGAGGTTCATTAAAAGAGTTACAATAACTTATGATTGTTGTATTTTTAATTTATTCATTGTAATAAAACTTAAGGTTTTATTATGAATAAATATAATCATAACATGAGGTTATGATATTGATTCATGAAAGAATTATAGTAGAACTTGAGGTTCTAATAATTTTTTTTTCAACTATAACATGATGGCTATGTTGTTTTGATTATGTCTTTGTAATCACGATAAAACATCTATTCTTTTTGTAAATTACATGAGAGTTTGAAAAAATTAATAATAGAATACGACATAATTCTTGTTATGTAATCACAATAAGTCAATGTTTATCTTATATCACATCCAATGTTAAGGTGAAACTTTAAATGACATAATCATCGATGATCACCATGAGACTTCATAAAATTTTTAAAAATCAACTGTTAAGCAATCAAAATTGTAACAAAGTATATCACACAGAATAGTATACGGCATCACTAGCAAGTTAAAGCAGTCATCATCATATTACATATACTCCTCTTCTTTGTTAACTATCATGCATATATGCGATCGACTATGATAATGATTCAATTACTTTATATATGATGTTATCTAACAATTATATATAATATTATTAAATTGATTTACTTAATCAAGTAAATTAATTTATCTTAGATCCATAGCTTAATTCTCATTGTTAATCAACAAAGTATTGCTAAAAAAAATCAACATAGAGAAAACTTATCTTAGTAATGATTGGTTGAACCATCAGGATCTAAAACGGATGGCTAGGTCCTCCATGAACTTTAATAAGGATTGAATCGTCTTTTATTTTCTTGGTGCATATCGATCTCTATTTTTTTTAGAGTCATTCGTGCTGATAACGTGTTATAAAATAATAAACAATAACAAAAGAGGAAGATAGAATTCTTATTAAGTGGTGTATTCATAATGTTACAATAGGAGGTATTTATAGGAAAAACCTAACTTGTTAATCAAGATTATGATGAATATACATAAGCCCATAAGCCCATAATATTTACAATAGTATATATATATATATATGGGAATATATTAGCTACAATTAATTGTAGCTAATTGGCCTAATTTTGTACTAAAAAATGTGGGTCCCTGATTATTTTTGTGGGTCCTGATTCTTTCTGTGGGTCCCTGAATGATTGTTAGTGTATTTTTAATGAAGGATTGTAGCCAATTGGCTACAAAAATTGTAGCCAAGCTATCCCCTATATATATATACATAGAATTATGTTCAAGTGGTATACACTTTAAAATAAGATACAATAGGAACTAATAAAAATGTGACAAGTAGGATAAAGAGGTTCAAATTAAATTGAAATGATAAATTAAATTAAAATAGTATTATGGGTATTTTGTTCATCCTAATTTTTTGCAAAACCCTGAAATAATTCTTCTCCCTCATCCCAAATAAACCAACCGTCCCTTTATTATTCATTTGTATGAAATCGCCATCTGCTACCTCTAAACAATTCTTCTCCCTAACCCAAAATAAAACATCCGTCCCTTTATTCCATTTATTTTGAAACAACCATCTTGCTACATCTTCTTCGCCAACCGACATTTTCTTCGATGTCACAAATCCTTCCGATCCTTCATTTAGCCGCCACTATCATGGGATGTTTGCGTTAGATAATATACGCAGTTCTCGCAACCGACAAAGCTGTAGCAAATTTTTCTTGTTCACGTTAGCTACTAGCCTTGTTTCTTAACGATGACCACTAGCTTTAAGCCTTCGTGGACATGAAACGACCACCACCATGAGGCCTTCGTTTTCTAGCGACGACCATCATAATGTACCGGTTGGGTTTTGAGATCCGATTTTTAATGGTGTATCTGGCAATCCAACATTCTATTTTACCATTGTATCAGTCATATATATTCGTGTATTTAGTTCATAATCATGTATTATGCGCCAATAGCATCCTTATAAAAGGCCATGATGACAACACTTGCAAGTGACTGTTATTAGTTTCAATCAATAGTTGGGTTAAGACTACTATATATAGTTATAAGATGTAGCTCACTGTTTGAATCTACAATACGTATTTTGCATAAAAAAACATCATTGGTGTCTATCATGTCTATTTTTTCGGTTTGAGTGACGAAACTTCGTCACCGCGACTATGTTTTTCAGATTCATGTATATAATCGGTGCGCCATGTGTATCACATTTGCTCATGGCTAACCGACGACTACAACCACTGTTGTCGCTAAAACCGTGTCTATGTATCACATTTATATCTACGTATCGGTGGTCCTAAATTTGTGTATCCGATGACTAGAACCATTAGTGTCGAAAAACATGTAAAAACTTACCTATTAATTAAGCATAGGTAATGATCTTGTAGGATACAGTTGAAGCTTTTTGCATTGGTTTTTTCGGGATCTCTTGCCGTAGTCACGGTACTTCAACCTACTCGAAATATGGGTGTTGAACCTCTTGCATTCGAATTCGGTTTGATATCGGAATCTGGGATTTTTTGTTATCCAAGAGTGTTACTCGTATCACCAGTTGGTGTATCTATATATGATGATGTTTTTTTTTTTTTTTGGGTTTTTCGTTTAACTGGTTGTACTAGTTTTGTTTTTTGTTGTGTATCAAGAAAAGTAATCTCTTGTGTATCGAAATTGTTTATATCAGTCAAAATTTGTGCTTAACTTAGTTTGTTTATTGTGTAAGATTATAGCTGCACACAAATGTCTTCGTGTATATTTGTGCTTAACGGTTTGCCTTTAGTATATTTGTTTAAAGGATTCTTGTTTTGCATTTGTATTAAGATATTCGAGTGATGTGTATTAGATGGAGTGTGATTGTATTTTTACTTTTGAACCAATTGTATCTTTACTTCGTACCATTTTGTATCTTTACCTTCTATACCAATTACTTACAGTATTATTTATCTATCAATGTATTAATTTTGTTAAGTTCATCAGGTAACTTTCTTATTCATGTACTATTACGTAGACACTAAAGATTATATGTATCAAGAAACTATGTCGGTCAAATATTATCGTATGTCAATAAAAATGTGTAAACAAAAAATTAGTGTATCACTACTAATGTATTAAACGATTAAGTGTGTCACTAAATATGTATAAAAAAACTTGATGTATCATTATAAATGCATCACAAAATGAAATGTGTCAAAAAAATATATTGGACCATCAGAAATGTATTATGAAACTACGTGTCACTAAAAATGTGTAAAAAAAATGTGTTAAAAATATTATTGCGTCATCACAAATGTAACCAAAAATTTATTGTGGTTCAAGAAACTTCACTAAAAATGAGCCAAGAAAACGTGTCAAAAATATTAATGTATCATTGCAAATGTAACTACGTGTAATTTTAAGAAAAATGGCTACTCGCTTATTTATATTTAAAAAGTTCCTTGTGTATTATTAGTTGGAAGCAAAACAAAGTGCAAGCAAAAATTTGTAAGAAAATAAAAAAGAGTATAAGAAAGGAGGTAACGAGAATGGAGGCTCGTTTAATGTGGATCAAAACATCCATAATGTGTTAAAATGCCACTAATATTACACTAATTTACAAAACTGCCATTATTAATAACTATTTAATAAAAGTCAAAGTCAAATCTATGATGATGCATCCAACGGTCTATATTAGTACCTATTATTTTCTACTTTAAGGGTGTACACCACAATAACGCCACCCTACATACATATATGTATATACATATATATATATATATATATAGTGTAACTTTATTTCAAGAACTCTGTTAAGTGCGAGAACTATGAGAACTCTTTTTAAACCCTTAGATGAGAAGATCAATGGTTATAAATGAATGTGGCAGTTTTGTAATTATTCTAAAAAGAAAACATATTTAATTAAATGAAAAAGGGTATTATAGGGTTTTCAAAATATGTTGATAATAAGTGACAGTTACACCAAAAACCATTCATCACACTCCCACATCTCTGTATTGTTCCTCACCCCAAACCCTAGCCGCCCTTTATTGTTCATCACAACCACCATAAAACTATTACCTAATTTTATTTTATTCTTATCACCGCCCCATATCCTTTAATATCATTAATTTTTTATTTGTATAGTTGTATCAGTTTTTCATAAAATTGTATCTCATCTTCGATTCCAAACAATCTTGCACTTCCAGATCTCAGTTAGTTGCCAGTATACCAACGATCGCGGTCGACACATTGCCGACGTTCATTAGAAGCTACTTTGCGGATATATGTTTGTGATCATGTTAGCATCTTGTTCATTAGAAGTATAAGTAATGGGATATATCTTTATTTAAATGGTTTTATTTTTCTGTTCTTCTCAGTAAGAGAAGTTGATGGTCAAAAAATTACAATTCAATTTGCCAAATATATGGAACCACCGCAGAAAGGATGTAAGTTTATAGCTTTATATGTTTTCTTTTGTTAATATAGTTGACAATTAAAAGTTTTGAAGGATATCTTCATTTGTTTAATATTGGCATACCAATTTGTAATTACCATTTGCCCAAGTTTTCAATCTGATCATTATCTCTTTGATAAGAAATTCACTGTTAAGGTGGGCTTTGACTTTTTTTCTTGCTTGAATGCTTTTGTTTCTGTTTATTTCAATTAATAGTATGATCATATAGGTTGGTGACTTTCGTCTCTCGTATCAAGTATCAGATGTTTGTTCATGTTTTTGTCTCTCATATCAAGCATCAGACTTTGGTCTCTCGTATCAGTTTTATCCGGCGGTCCGAAGGCATCCTCAGGTCACCATATCTATAGTTATGCTTCTTTGTTCTTCACAAGCACGCCGGAAAGATATGAATTATATTTATTTGACATAGATGTTTTGAAGATGAATAGTGGCTATCAACAAAGCACAAATTTTTTGTTAGAGACCCGAATTTTTTGCTCATTTTTCTTCAAGGTTACGTTTTTTTTTAAAGATCCGCAACTTTTTTTTTATTAGATCTAATGTTTTTTTTGTAGATCTATTTTTTTAAGAAGATCCGTATTTTTTTAGATTCAGCCATAAACATTGTAACAAATTTATTTTGAAAAAGTTGGAAATTTTTTAATATTTTGAAAAAGTTGAAAAAGTAGTCAAAAGTAGTAAAAGTTGGAAATTTTTTAGGTACATATGTGTTTTTTGGCTCGTACATATGTGTTTCTTTGGTAAAATGTAGGTACACAAGTTTGGTTTGTGTTACATTAAATTTGTTCACTACTGCATATATGTTCTTAGTGCATATATGTTCTCTACTATTTTTTGAAGGTGTTCAATGCATATGTGTTTTTTTGGCTCGTATGTTCTTAGTACATATATGTTCTTAGTGCATATGAGTTTTTTTTTTGCTTGTGGTTCTCTACTGCATATATGTTCTTAGTGCATATATGTTCTCTATTGTTTTCTTGAAGGTGTGCAAGTATGTTCTTGGAACATGTGTTTTTTCTCGTACAAAATCAATAAAAACATGCATGTTTTAAAAACATGTATTTTCTAATTGATGAAAACATGTATGTTTTAATTGTTTTTGTTCATGCTTGTTTCAGATTGATGAAAATAACGATATCATTGAAGACCGAGAAGTGGATGAATACAAATATACATGAAGATTTGAAGATATACGATTATTGCATATGTGTTTTTTGTACTTGTAATTAAATGAAATGTGACATTTAAGTATATGAATCTTGTTTTTTCTTTTATAATGGTTTATGTTTTTTAATTTATGCTTCAAACTTCAAAAAAATAATAATAATGCTACCAAAAGAACATACATGTACTTCACTAAAAAAAATCATGCTTAAAAAAAATATACATGTACTTCACTAAAAAAAAAAACATGCTTAAAAAACATGCAAAAAACATACATGCACTTCACTAAAAAAAAATCATGCAAAAAAACATACATGTACTTCACTAAAAAAAATGCATGATAAGATTATGAAACCATGCTTTAAAAAAATCCGAAAATTTAGGAATACTTAAAATCGATTTAATAAAAAAATAAAAATAATATAAAAAAAAATTGTATTTTACTATAATACCCTTTTGGATTAATAATAATTTTTAATATTTAAAAAATCTCATTGGTTTAGAAGGGTTCTCAAAGTTCTCGCACTTAACAGGGTTCTCAAAAGAAAGGTCCCCTATATATATATATATATATATATATATATATATATATATATATATATATATATAAGGAGAGTTATTTTACATATCAAATATATATATAGGGTAGGGTTAAAATGAAAAGTTTCTTATAATGAAAAGAATGAGAAGGTATGTGGGGGTGACATGTGTCACCTTTGCCACATCATCATGTGACATGTGTCACCCCCCCCCCCGAAAACTTTTTTTCCGGCAAAAAAAAAATTTTTTTTGGGCAAAAAAAAAAAAAATCCCGCCAAAAATTTTCCGCCAAAATCTATTAGTGCATCACAGTTATAAAATTTACTGCATCACAATCATAATTGTAATGCAGTAAT
Source organism: Chrysanthemum makinoi (assembly GCA_910596185.1). Classification (NCBI taxonomy): domain Eukaryota; kingdom Viridiplantae; phylum Streptophyta; class Magnoliopsida; order Asterales; family Asteraceae; genus Chrysanthemum; species Chrysanthemum makinoi. The sequence goes on along the minus strand of OU343222.1, from coordinate 135,091,371 downwards.
TTATAACCTTAATGCACTAAAATCATGATTATGATGCAGTAAATTTATAACCGTGATGCAGTAACTTATAACCTTAATGCACTAATAAGTTTTGGTGCATCTTTATTATAAGTTACTGCATCATAGTTAATAGTTAAGTGCATCAACTATGATGCACTAAAATCAAGGTTATAACCTTAATGCACTAAAATCATGATTGTGATGCAGTAACTTTATAACTGTGATGCAGTAATTTATAACCTTAATGCATTAAAATCATAATTGTGATCCAGTAACTTATAACCTTAATGCACTAATAAGTTTGGTGCATCTTTATTATAAGTTACTGCATCATAGTTAATAGTTAAGTGCATCAACTATGATGCACTAAAATCAAGGTTATAACCTTAATGCACTAAAATCATGATTGTGATGCAGTAACTTTATAACTGTGATGCAGTAATTTATAACCTTAATGCATTAAAATCATAATTGTGATCCAGTAACTTATAACCTTAATGCACTAATAAGTTTTGGTGCATCTTTGTATAAGTTACTGCATCATAGTTAATAGTTAAGTGCATCAACTATGATGCACTAAAATCAAGGTTATAACCTTAATGCACTAAAATCATGATTGTGATGCAGTAACTTTATAACTGTGATGCAGTAATTTATAACCTTAATGCACTAAAATCATGTTGTGATGCAGTAAAAAAAAATTTGGCGGGAAAAAAATTTTTTTCAGGGGGTTGGGGTGGGGGTATGGTGATGTGGCAAAGCGACACATGTCACCTCCATATGCCTTCTCATTCTTTTCATTATAAGAAACTTTTCATAATAACCCAAACATATATATATATATATATATATATATATATATATATATATATATATATATATATATATATATATATATATATAGAATTCGGATCGATTGAGAAGGTTTTTATTTTGAGAAGATTGAGAAGGTTTTCAAAAACGATAGATTTGTAACTTTGATTCATGTTTTTCAAGCGTAAAACTCATTTTAATATGATTAAAATTCAAAATGTGTAAAAAAAATTTGAATCAATGTTAAAAATCTCTCGATTTTGCGATAAATGTAGAATACTGAATCATCTGTACAAATTTAATGAATCATTATCATAACTCTATTTTAACAATGATTTGTGAATCAAAGTTGTGATTTATTGATTTGATTCAACATAAAATGATGTTTACTTGTGAATCAAATCAAAAACATGAATCAATTTGTTCAAACGAAGATTTCTCAATCTTCTCAAAATAAAAACCTTCTCAATGGAACCGGAGCCTATATATATATATAGAGGGGCTTTATTTTCAGAACCCACTTTAAGTGCGAGAACTGCGAGAACCATCTTTTTACAACTAATAATACACAATGTACATCATTTAATGCTCCATAGCATTTTGTTATTTTTATTTAATTCAAAAGGGTATAATAGTAAAAGACATTTTCATATTACTTTTGTTTTTTTTATAATTCCCGTTTTTTTATAAATCTGAAAATTCGGATTTTTTTTTAACGATAATATGTTTTCAGTGCATACATGTTTTTTAGTTATGGAGCATACATGTTTTTTTTTTCCAAATAGTCAAGGTGCATACATGTTTTCACTTAGTCAAAATGCATACATGTTTTTTTTAGCTAACATTTTTTTTATCAACCAACCAATATTTTTACATGATCATTATTTTTTTTGAAAGTTTTAAACACAAATTAAAGAACATAAATCATTATAAAAAGAAAAACAATATTGATATACTTAAATGTTACATTTCACTTGATTACAATTACAAAAATACATGCAATAATTATATATCTTCAAAAGTCGCAAATTATCTTCATGTATAATCGTGTTCATCCACTTCCCCGTCTGAAATGATATCATCTTCATTAATCAATCTGAAACAAGCATGCACAGAAACAATTAAACCACAAATAAATAAGAAACAAAAATTAATCACAACAACTAGCATAACGCATATGCACAATCTTGGGTATATTAAACTAATTAATGATGTAAACATGTTTTTTAATCATAAACACAAAACATATATGTTTTATAATCCATAATCCAAAACACAAAACATATATGTTTTAGACATAAACATATATGTATCTTTCCAAAACATATATGTTTTATAATCCAAACAGAAAACATATATGTTTTTTTAACCAAACCCACAACTACTGGTATAGATTAAAACATATACGCACACTAGAAAACCAAAACATAAGGGCTATAGAACTCGACCAAAATCTCAACATAAGGGCTATATAACTCGACCTTGAAATACAAGAAATAAACATAAGAATATAGCATACCTTTTTCATATGAATGTTCACATGCCTTAAGCCTCTTTTCTTGTGACCTACTGATGGACCCCATCATACTGCAAGAGACTCAATCTGCATGACAGTTACTACATGGTTAGTGTGACATATTGTTCTTAGATTAATCATATCTCAACTTAGAATTCTAAAAAAATGACACTAACTGTTGTCAACAACACAATAAAAAACACAGACAAAACTTGAACTTTCGAATCAATGAAACTTGAGCATTAAATCGTAATGTACACCGCACCATCAACAACAAAAGTCATCGATAACAAATGATAGATACAAAGTTATACAAATATGTAGAAACACCCACTGTAATTAACAAAACAAATTTGTATTTTGACCAAAAATCTACCTTTAGAGACATATAACTGTGTGACAAAAAGTATGTTGCAAATATTGAAGGAAGATAACACAAGCTTAATTTATTATAATACTTAATTAATGTACACATAGAACCTTAATGTTCAACAACAGAAACAACTATGCACACATAGAACGTTAATGCTCAACATCAGAAGTGTTATAATTTTTTATTTTTGTAGAATAGTTCCTCTTTCGTTTAGTTTATTATAATGCTCAATAATGTACAGCTACTAAGTATCCATATACACATCATATATTAACATATTGTCCATATTAAATCCTAAGCACTAAGACATAAGCACCTCAAGGGGACTACGAGACCATTAAAAGAACCATTTAGATCTGAATGATTAAAAACATTTACCTAATGTTTGAAGGACCCTGAAACCATTTCCATAAACCGGTGACATGTCAGATTTAAATCTGATGTTTGAAGAACTCTGCAACCTTCTTGTCAAATGGAGATCCTTTCCCTTGCCTTGATTCGTCAAAAACATGATTTAGAAACCAAAAAAAAAAAAAAAAATGGCCGTGAAATACAAACAATCGAATTGAACTATAAAACTCACCTTAGATCATCATGACGAACCAGGCGAGTGTACCTCCATCTTTGTCAACAAATCAATTGCAGGTAACCAAGAAGAAACCCTTCTCACAGATCGGGTGTCTTACAAATACATATATCCAAGAAGAAACACTTATCACAGATCGGATGTTTGAGGGTGTCGATATCACAAACCAAATTAATGAACAACCCTACTGCCGTCGGTGAATTAGGGTTGTAGGGGGCGGGAGGCGGTTTTCTGAAGACGTATTTTTTTTTAACTGATGATGAGATTTAATATGTTATTAATAATTTAAAAAGAGAGAATTTGTAATTCTTAAAATACCCTTTGAACATTTTCAAAATTAACCTAATGTTTCACTTTATTACATTTATGGCACAAGTTATTGTGACCATTGATCACTTAATTCAATGGCTAAAAAGTGGTTCTCGCAGTTCTCGCATTTAAAGTGGGTTCTGAAAATAAAGTTTCACTATATATATATATATATATATATATATATATATATATATATATATATATATATATATATATATATATATATATATATATATATATATATATATATATATATATATATATATATAAGTAACTAAAAGAGACTATATATGGGGAAATCATACCTACATTACAATGTAGGCAATTTTCTACATTTCTTTTGAAAAAAGTTTTAAAAATGTACAGTTCAGTCCCTGCGGTAAGTCCATGATACATGTTTTCCCCTGTCCCTACCCTTTTTCTCAAAGGAAATGTAAGGAATTGCCTACATTATAATGTAGGTATGATTTCCCATATATATATATATATATATAATCTAGATCAAATAAGATCATACTTAAAGTTGTTAAAATGAGATCAAAATAAAATTTGACAAGCGACACTCTCCTTACAACAAAAATAAATTTTTTATCAACTACAACTAAAATTGATAAAGTTTCGATAGATTTCTTTTTAAAATTTACGAAACCTAGATGATACACTTTGATTAGAAGTGTAATGTGTATCAGGTTTTGGTATGTGTATCAGATTTTGGAATGTTTATTAGTGTAATGTGTATCAGGTGTATCACTAATCCAAACTCATGTATCATTTGGTTATTAGTTTCTAAAATGTTAATTTGTATTAAAATATTATTTTTATGTGTATTATTGCTAAAATTGTTATTTAGAAATGTTTTAGTGGTTTTTTAGACTTGATCTTATTTTTACAACTTTAAGTTTGATCTCGCGTTAACCCTCCCCATATATATATATATATATATATATATATATATATATATATATATATATATATATATATATATATATATATATATATATATATATATATATATAAACACACACACACACTAGCTTTCGAAGCTCGCCTCAGGGCGGACATGACTTGCGAGTATTCTTTGAATGGATTAGTTTATGAGTAGCACAATATATATTTACGAATTAGTAATTTTGTGTTATCAATTGCATATAATTGTCCGTTTACTTTTTAAAACATACTGATTGTACAATTATTTACATTTTCAGATAATATAAGGTTTTTATTTTTGTCGTACATTATTCATGTTTATTAAAACTTTATAAACAATATAAAATGAAAATGATAAAAGGTAACCCAAGGTGATGGATCGTATCACTTTCTGCTGTTTTCAGTAGCTAATCTGAACAAAGTAAGGTAATATACAAAAATAAGCTTACAATTGAGTGGCCAAAAAGTTGTGAATCCTGCTCAAGGGTTTCTCCATTAGTTGCAAGCATGTTAGGTACCCTTTGCTGAATATCTTTCTGCTGTTTTTCGTAGCTATCTTGTAACACCCACAAAATTATCGCAGCGAAAGATTGTGTCACTGGGGTATTACCTATTAGCACACAGTACAGTTTATAGAAAATGACTTTAAATGAGATGTTTTGAATTAAATTATCATTCGATTAATATGAAATATCAGAGTTTACAAAGAGGTCCCAATAAGTTTTGAGTACATAAAGAGTTCAACATGAACGTTTAAAAGCTTTATCAAATGATAATAATGCATTGTCTTCAAAATATCAGTGCGCCTTCACATGCCAACTAATTCCTTAAGATCCTGAGATAAAATATGCTTAAAATAGTCAACACAAAGGTTGAGTGAAATCCAAAGGTTTATAATTAATCAGTTGAACACAAGATTTCAGTGTGGGTTACGTTATTATACACCCATAGATTGAAACAAAACAGTTATTATCATTGCACTAAGCTCATGACGACCAAAGCGTTAATGGATGTCAATAAAAATTTATATAATAACAGTAACAATGGCCCTATTAGGTAATTTGCCATTATACCTAGTGTTCTGTTCTCAAACATAGCGCGTTTGTTTGCCTAAATGGCCAATACAAACGGGATTGGTCAATTCCAATAAGCCTATTCACAATATTCGCACTTACTATAACTAGTAACTAATGGTTTCATGATATAGGGACTTACGCATGACGTTAGTGGTACTTAGTGCCAATAAAACATTCAGATAAGCATACAGTTCAAAGAATTTATGTGCGAGTAAAAATAGCATGCATCTCCCCCAAAGGTTCGTAAGATAGTTAAACGATAGAAAATGGGGCTATGAACTCACCGTAGTGATCAGCAGTAGTATATGATGATGTATAATGTATCGAGAAGTCCAGAGATCTAACGATAACCTAGAAACATAGTACGCGTCTTAGGTCTAAAATAACATTAGTATTTATACTAGCATGCTTCATATAGTTATTAAATTAATTGTGCTTGGTTATATATCGTTTGTAAGTAAACCAAGTGTTTAGATTTAGTTTCGACACTTTAAAACTAGTCACGGTTTCTAATTTACAAGTTATTCGGTAAATAAGTTTTATGTTATTTTTATAAATAATATCGTACCATTGTTCGGGCTATTGATGCGGATTCTTGCAAACCTCACAACGAGTTTTACAATCCTCTTAGGCGGTGTACCTAACTGTTGTAGTGTAGTATAGGTAAGACACGGGGGATTGATCGTTCTCTAGGGGAATAGTGTTGGGAAAGTCGAGATGTATGACAAATAGGTCTAAGGTGAGGGATGGTTCTTTTTTATCTTTTTATATATTAAAATCTCGGTATTGGATTGGGGGTTTTGATTATCAACTTACTTAAACTACTATTTGAACTAATTAAAACTAATAATTAAACTACATAACAAGTAAATTAAATGAGAGATTCAAATGATAGGTAAAAACGTGTTTACTTAGATTTCACTACTCCCTAGTTATCTCCTATTGATTAGTCGAATTGTCAAATCCTTGTTTAATTGGCGCGTTGTATTCCTAAGGTCGTAGGGAGGTGCCAAATTCCCTATTTCTATGAATGTATTGATCAACAATCACAATTCACGCAATAAACACAAATAAAAGTCTAGTGCACTCTAGGACATGAATACGTTGTTTAGGTCGTTCAAGCTCGCAACACTAAAGGAAGAAGAAAGTTTTCCTAACTTAACGTGTAACAACCACTTAAACAAGAGACGACAATCAATAGTCAACAACTAGGTTTTATTAGATCTAAGTAAAGACTATATTAAATTAGCTAGACATGAAAAAGATAATGAAACGAGTAAACACAATTGAACTTGAATTAAACATAATGATAGAAGTAATCAAGAGACTTATCTCTTGTTGAATGAGGGTGTTAAAAACCTAAGTTTACTGTAAAAAAAACCTATAAAATTCGTACACCAACTTTTCTCTCCAAGTGTGCACACTAAATGCTAAAAATTCTAAAACTATATATAGGGCTGATTACACATGCGAGGGCGTCACTTTATAATTGTGACGCCGTCAAGTCGCCGCCACTAGGGTTTCGTCTCATCCAAGTTAGCCTTGTGACGGGGTAGCTTTGTGCCTTCAGACGCCGTCCTGGATACTCTGACACCGTCGCTTTATGATTTTTCCAAGCCGTCACCTTATAATTTTCACAGAGCATTTCAGCTCCTTTAACAAGTGCCGGCGTCACTTGTTATTTCATCATTTTTCCCCAGAGTCGTCTCTAGTAAAATCTGGGCTGTTTTGATACTTTTATTTGCAAGTGACGGCGTTACCTAGTACATTGTGACGCCGTCTAGTGCCCTTTTCTAGACTTTTCATGACTTAGTCATTTTCTTCAAATTTTCATCCCTTTTCGTCCAAATATGCATGATTTCCAGCTTTTGCTTTCAAAGTACCCTAAAAAGTGAAAAGGAATGATTTTAGGCAATATTTGATCATAAACATATTAGTTTAGGGCTTAAATGACCCCCTAAAAACGTATATTTTAAATTCTTATCAAATATCCCTACACTTGTGATTTGCTTGTCCTCAAGCAAATGTGTTTTCATCTAATCAATTTACAAGTTAGGGGTCATTTAACATTTGTTTAAACTAGTTTACAACAAATTATGGATGAGCACAATACCGGTCCCGTACCGAATTAGTGGTACCGATTTTTTCCCGAGCATAAATTAGTGGTACCGGTACCGTACCGAACGGGATTCGGATACCGGTACCGGGAAATCGGGTTTTCCCGGCTTTTTTCGGGAATTTCCCGATTTGGTACCGGTCCGCATCAATTAGTGGTCCCGATTTTTTTTCACCTTATTTCGTAGTCCCGCTACCGTACCGTATTTCAAAAATCGGTACCGTTTCGGTACGGTACCAGTACGGTTCCGGGATTCGGTTCGAAATGCTCATCCCTACAACAAATAGAAGCTCTACAATAGTCATAACAAACACATAAATTATACATTAGCACCTCACATATAGTGTTTGGATTCTCTCATCTCTCGGGTGTATAATGAATATAACATGTATGGAAATGGAAAATAACACACTCTACCTGTCATATCACATAGATTACCATAGGCTTGCGACTAGATCAAACATTCATCGCTTTGGCGTAAGCACCTAAGATAAACTATCAAAGACAGCTTTTAAAGGGTTGTAATGTTGGGTGTAAGGGTATGGAAAAACACAGATTTGTTGGATATGGGGAATTTACTGGTGGCAAGTCAAAAATCTAAGCTAATTACATGTAAAATGAGGCGTTGCTAAGCCAAGACTCGACATACTAAACTAACGATTTTTGTATTTTTCTTGACACTTTCTTGACTTAAACAAAAATAGATGATAAAAGATAAAAGATAGAAGCGAGATGGTAGCCCGTATGCTTTTCTCTCTCTTATTTTATTTATTTATTATTTAGTTTTTTCCTTTTCATTTTTTCGATTTTTTCATACACTCTTACTCTACCATCCGCAAAACATAACTTCAAAGAAAAGGGATTTATAGCAACCTCCCTACACTTGAGTTTTTTTAAAACTAAACTAATGACCCGAATTGAGAGGATAAAAACACTTGGAGTAATTAATTACGTAGATAAGGGAAATTAAATTTGACATTACTTCCCGTTACTCCATAAAATACTAGTTAACCCATGAGTCCTAATCGTCTCAAAACTGTATTTACACAAGATATGACTCGGCTTAGCAACCATGTAATCAACTAGATAATTGAACTAAGCGTTTAACATAATATATTAATGCACTAAAGGTGAGTGCATACAAGTAAGGCTAAGGCGATTTGGGTGTAACATTTGGGATAGATTGTAAACAATGTTCTTCATTGATATTCCGGAAACCAGAACATCACGAGAACCGTGAAAAGATAGGGCCTGAGGGGTTAACTAGGGGTATCGTGTACTAGAAATGAGTACATCGCAAGGGTGTGGGGTAAATTACTCAACCGATGTGGCCAATGTAAATTTTTTAACCAGGTTTAAAACAAGGGTTCTCCTAATGCCTCTTAGCATTTAGTAAATCCTAACTATATGAATGTAGTCTCACTAGAGATCTAGGAATGCATCACAAAATCAAGTTCTAGAATCTATATACTACCGGTACACTCATAAGCGTTAAAAGTGAATGCCTTTTATCATAAAGATCTAGGGACGAACCTTACATTTTTGGGGTGGAATTTGAATGGTAAGGATTTTTGTGCTAGTCATATAACTCCTATCCATGAGACGCTTTATTAAGACTAAAGTTTTGCTCATAAATATTATAAAAAATTTAAAATTTGGTGCTAAAATTGCCCTAACAAGTATTTCTTTTAGTTTATTACACTATTACTAAGGACAAGACAAACATCAAGCGAGCAAATAGTTTCTAAGGTATTCCGTTTTCCCTCCCTACACTTAAACTGAATATTGTCCCCAATGTTCTCCGAAAGTATCAAAGTTATGATAATAGGAAGTAAATAAAGGAGAAAGAAACTAGTACTCCCCTGATTAGCTCGATATGATTGGTGGAGAATCAATGTTAAATCCACCTCCAAGAAGAATAAATAAATAAAAAATGTTGCTTCCACTGTGTACTTGCATATTCTTGTCCAATATAACTTGTAAATTATGGGAAAATGAACACGAAACCTCGCGTTAAATTGGTGGTAAAACTGTATATAAAACAAATCCAAACTAGAAAGAAAATAAGATATAATGCTTGTAAAATAGATTTTTGTAGGTTCCTGGAAAATTAAAAATTCTGAAATTTTTTAGAAATCCAGTTTTAACAGAAAAACGAAAATCTGGAAAACTGTTTGCTACAATGCCTGACGTCGTCAGGTTGTAGATCCTGACGCCGTCGAGATTGACCTGGCAGAATTTTAAACTTTGTTTTCTGGAAAAATTTACTCCTTAAGAACCTGGAAATTACTGCAAAACAACCATTGTGAATCAATACAAGCATTTGACTCAAACAAACACAAATATATATGCTCATCATGTATTGTTAATCTCATGTTCAATTTTATTTTAATAAGCAAATGTGATCTTCCTTACACTTATCTTTCTGAAAAATACCTTTATATGTAATTAAGACGAGGTTAAAAACAAAATAAAACATTTTTACAATAGTATTTGGAACATGAACATTAAACAATAATGAGGAGGCAAATATGACACACAAACAAATTAAAACAAACAATCAAATAATTAAACATGAGTTGCCTCTCAAGTAGCGCTTTTCTTTATTTATGAGTCTTGTAGCTAGACTTAAAGTCATAACGCACTATCCTATGTGAGTAAGCTCCTCATCGAGGATATCTTTTGGATTATATTTTTCTTTTTAAGTATTCTATTAGTACGTTTGGTTCGGTATGACTTTTCAAACTTCTCTTCATCGGGATCATATAATGTCATCTTTATGTGCCATGATCCATCTTCTTCTTTGGGTGGCTTGTTTCGATTTCATTTATTCTTTGAACTCTACTTTTCCACCAATTCATACCTAATTTAATTGGCAAGGCTCCTAGGAATTCAGTCATCTTCCTAAATACTAAGGGATCCTCAAACGGATCAATCTCGGTATCCCTAGCCAATTGTTGTTCAATAGTGTGAGTTTTATTTACAAATTCTTCATCTAGATAAAATGGGCGTTGAGGTCCTATAAAATCTATATTAATCCAAGGTCCATATCTCGATGATTTTCTATCCAAAGCTATCCCATGAGGTGTTCATTCCTCATCAATGTTATAAGCATGCTTCTTGACATCATAGATTGACCTAGTGTATCTTTCTCCCACCGTTATTTTGGATATCTTACAATCAATTATAGCACTAGAGGTAGCTAAGAATCCTCTTCCAACTAACAATGGGCATGTAGGGTCACTAGCCATATCAAGGACATGGAAATCCCCCAAAATAGTCAATTTTCCAGTATGCACTATCATGTCCTTTATTATCCCTACCGGATATGCTAGATTCCCATCCGCTAAACTAATTATTGCTTTCGTTTCTTCTAACTTCCCTATGTTGAGACTTTTATGAAGGGGAAACGGAAGTAAGTTAATGCTTGATCCTTAGTCGGCTAACGTGTCAAAAGCTTTGGAATCTCCAATGCTACAAGGTAGAACGAAGAAGCCCAAATCATTTAATTTCTTAGGTAGTTTATTTTGGACAAACGCGGACCCATTTTTACCCAACTTTAATCTTTCCTCATATTTATCCATTAAAGCATAATAATAAGGTGCATGAGTTAAGACATCAAAAACCATTTTATCTTTGTAAAGTTCTTTAAATTCATCTTCTATGGTTATTTCAGGTTTTTGATTAGTTGGTGTTTCAAGATTTTTATTAACCGGCACTTGATTTTTATTGTGTTCTTGGTTTTTTTTTGGCACATTTTGAGTTTTCTTGAAACATGTTTTAATAGTGTTGATCTAGTGAAATTGGGGATGTGATGAAGGGCATGGATATGCTCCTTCCTTTGATGGAAAAGAACCTTGAGTTGATGAAATCGCGTTAACCTTTGGTTTCTTGATGGCATCACTTAGGAGTGCTCCCATTATTCAGTCAATGAAAACCTTTAAAATGGTGTTGGTCATCTCACTTTGTTGTCATTTGAAATCGGCTTCAAATTTTGACAATCGAGCTTCTTGAGTTGACATAAAGTTAGACACCAATCCTTCAAGGTTGTTGGAGTTATTGGGAACGGAATTATTGTTGTTAAAGGTACGGTTCGAGGATAAATTGTTTGGTCGAAAACGATTAGGTGGAGTTGAATAATTGTTTGGAGATGGGTTTGGGTTTTGTTTCCACCTAAGGTTTGGTGATTTTTCCAATAGGGGTTGTATGAATCACCTAAGTTATTTGGCTCAGGTTTGAAAGTGTACCACTTCTCTCCCACTCCATTGGTACGCGAGGATGCGTAGTCTACAAAAGCTTGTCCGGGGACTTTCTCGCAATCACGAGTGTCGTGAAGACCACTACATAACTTACACGAGGAAGTGATGTTGTTCACTTGGTGTGAAGCTCTAGGAGCTTCTTAGGAACCCATTAGAAATTTGACTTGATCTTCAAGTTCAAGAATCCTATGATTGGAAGTATGTGAGTCATTTGAAGGCAAGAACATTGCCTTGACGGTTTTGCTCAACTCACGGGGGTCGTTCCAACATTCGTTTACATAGAGGGCAAGGTCCTCTATTATTCCCCATGATTCTTCCGCGGTTAGATCATGAAGCTTACCACCAGTCGCTTGGTCAATGGTTAGCTTGTGGAGGGTGTTAATACAAATAAGCCGTAAAAACTTTTATTTATATTTTACGATCTTCTAATATTTTGTCGATAACAAATGTAAAATCATTTTTACGAAACAAATAAAATACGTAAATGGTTTGAGCCAATAGTTTACTAACAAACTTACATTTTCATATAAAACAAAGTAATAGTGTTTTCATGCTATAGTAATGCATATGTGTAACAACTAGTGTTTACATATAGGGTAGATATATACATACTTAATATGTATTATAATGGGTAATAGAATTGGTAGAAGTCTAAGTATTTGACCCATTGACTAAATACATTAAATGTAGTTGGGTAAAACCCAAAGTCCGTGACCCATACCCATGGAGCATGATCCATAACCCATGACCCATTGCATGACATCATGCATAAGTCATAATGGGTATTATCAATGACCCATGGAGCTAACCCATGACCCATTGACTAGATGCATTGCATCTTCTAGATACATTGTATCTATTTGGATACCCATGATCCAAAGTACACAATCCATGATCCATGATCCATGACCCACAACCCATTTAGGGGGAGTGTCCTACGGATCCCTAGGAATACACTAGACGGATCCCTCAAGCAAGGGATCCGTGGGATCCGTGGAACAGTAGCATGTTTTTGTCTATAAATAGTGAGCCATTTCTTCATTGCAAGTTGCCACTTCTACACATACTTTCTCCTAGTATTGTAAATTCTCTAACCTTAGATCCAAAGGATCTTTCTATGTAGTTTATGTTTGTTTTTGTGTGATTCTCTAGGTTCCTCTTAAAGGCGAGATCACCACCTCTTGAAGTCGAGCAAGCTCAAGTCCATGAGTTGCCTAGCTTCGTCATCATTAAGACTACTGAAGTTATCTTGTTGATAGTTCTTTCTTCCTCTCTAGAAGTGTTGTGTTGAAGGCATTAGTGAAGGATGCCAAAAGGGTCAAGTCGAAGGCATTAGTGAAAGGTGCCGAACGTCCGTGTCTAAGGCATTAGTGAAGGATGCCAAAAGGGTCAAGTCGAAGGCATTAGTGAAAGATGCCGAACGTCCGTGTCTAAGGCATTAGTGAAGGATGCCAAAAGGGTTAAGTCGAAGGCATTAGTGAAAGGTGCCAAAAGATCGTGTCAAGGGCATTAGTGAAAGATGCCAAAGGTGTACAATCGATATGGTGCATCGATGTACAAATATAGATAGGTTATGTCCAAGGATATTGATGATGTACCCTCAGAACAGCTCGAAGGACACTCCTCCGAGATGTGTCAAAGCCCTTCTATTCGAAGGCCCAAGTTAGGATTCTAGAATATCCATAGGCGTCAAAACATTCGTAAGCACGAAGGTTACCTACGGGGAATTCGCCATTCGAAGCCCTAAGCCCTTCGGGGTATGGCTAACGAAGGAGTAACGGATAGGAGCACCTCCTGACTTGGTCAAACCCACGATCTCCCTCTCTTTCCTGGCTTCCCCGCCAAGCTTGAGAAAGTGAGTCACTAAGCCCTAGCGGTTACCCACAATCATGGGATGCCCCCATGATCTCCGACATTCCCGCAGAAGTGCCCCTAACCCTATTTCTTCCACTATAAATAGGCTGGACGGGCAATGGATTATGGTATGCTCATTTCACACTCATCTCTTTACTTACACACACTTATACAACCATAACTCATACTTACTCTCACGCCGGAGGTGGTTCGCAGGGTCCTACCCCTGCGTAATCACTTAACGTAGTGTTTCGTATTTCTTATTCTCAGGTGAAAGACAAGTCTTGGATGGAACATACACCCCTCATACCTTTGATCATCATCGAAGCCTGGTAGTGCAATCTATTGTACAATCAGTGGCGTTATCCGTGGGACCACTACTATTAGTCCCGTAATCACCCAGTCTTAAAACCCTAACCGATTACGCTACCTTTCCGGAATGGAACCAGGAAGGGAAGATACACCTCCACCAGGTTTTTCTACCCTGTTCCCTCTCAACACAACTAACACTGATAATCTCGCCCCCATAACGGCCTCAACCTTCACAACACGATCTCGTTTGGAAATCACTCCCGTACATCACGCATCAACATCCGCTAACCCTATTCCAGATATTAGCCCCGCCTTCGTTGAGGCAAACTTTGAAGCCTTAGAGTCTTTACTAAGGGCTCATAAGAGGCAGGTTCGCAACACTGAAATGTGAAGAGAGTTGGAATACTCCAGTGAGGAGTATGACGAAGAAATTGAAATAGAGGAGAGGCCTCGACCGGTTAGCAGGGGGTGCTCGGCCCTACGAAATGGTTCTCCTTCCATCAAAAGGCCAAGTGGAAGGACTGTGGGTTTTGAAGAAGGTCCCAGAAGAGATCCGGGAAGAAGGGAAAGAGTACAAGGTGAAAGAAGGAGCGAGAACTCTAACGGAGGAAGCAACCCGGTAGGGAACGAAGGGGTCAACCTACCCCCTCTCCTAGCTGCCCACTTAGGAAGAGAAAGGATGGGAGCTCCGATACCCCCCTCGTATGTTTCGAGTGTCAGAGGCCCTCCTCCATACTCAGGTATGAATCAGTTACCCCCTCCGGGAATGAACCCCTACCTACCTACTCAAACCTATAACACCTACCCTCCGAATAGTTCTCTCCCCAACCAGAGTTACCCGCAAATGCCCTATGGACACGTTCCTACGCAGTCGATGGGTGTAAACCCTTCGTACCAATCTTCTACGGTTTACCCTGCCTACATACAGCCATTTCCTAACCCATATAACCCTACACCTGTTTATCCACCTCCATACAACCCATACTACACCGAAGCCTCTGGAGCTTGTACACCTTTCGTGAAGTGGATCGAAGACTACCCTCTACCTGACGGTGTAAAGATGCCTACACACATAGGCACCTACGATGGAAAAGGCGACCCTGATAACTTCCTAAACTTGTTTGAAGGCGCTATCAAGATGCAAAAATGGGTCATGCCCGTAGCATGCCACATGTTCACTTACACGCTCCGAGACTCCGCAAGAATATGGTGGAATGGACAGAAGTTGGGAAGCATTGTAAGTCTAGACGACCTTAAGGCTAAGTTCCGATCACACTTTAGCCAACAGAAAAAGTACACCAAGACCCATCTAGCCGTGCACACCATCAAGCAAAGGGACAACGAAAGCACAAGGGCCTTCGTTACGAGGTACACCGATGAAACTTTGCAAATTCTGGGTTTGCACGAAGATCAGAGGATCTCAGGTTTTGTACATGGCCTTCGGACGCGAATCTTGGTGGAATTCCTGTCCACCGATCTTCCCACCACTTACAAGGCACTGATGGAGAAGACTTACACTTGGATTGAGTCTAAAGAAGTAGCAGCAAACGGGGCTCCGATAGAGCAAAAGGAAGCTTCTGACAAGTTCTCCCGAGGGTCCTCCTGGGAAGGATCCAAGAATAAGAAGAAGAACAGAGACCGCTTCACTCCATACAACAAAGGTTCGAACCATGGACTCTTGGCAAACTTGGTCAAATCTCCCAGGGAGATTCTGGCTACCGAGAAAGCCGCAAAGTCCTTCGATCCACCACCTCGGATGTCAGCACGAAGCAAAGCCAGGGACATGTCTAAGTACTGCCATTTCCATGAAGACCATGGACACGACACAAACAACTGCAGAGAGCTAAAGAAGCAGATCGAAGAGGCGGTATAATCCAAAAAATTAGCACACCTGGTTAAGGGCATCAAGAAGGGAAAAGACAAGTTCTCTGATACCCAACTGGGTGAATGGAAGGGGAACAAGAAGGAGGCTACCCCTACAGAAGCTCCGATACTAATGGTGCACAGACATGATCCAACCTTGAAACGGAAGGAAGCAGATGGGGAGCTGGGAAGCGTAGGAGAAATAACCTTCCCTTCTATCCTAGGACAGACACCTTCGACTGACCCCATGGTCATCAAGGTACGAGTCTCAAATAGGGAGGTAAATAGAGCGTATATGGATTGTGGAAGCTCCTGTGAGATCATTTATGAGCATTGTTTCCTAAAGCTCAAGTCATCCATACGCTCACGAAGGGTGGACTCGAAAACACCACTGGTAGGGTTCTCCGGTGAACACTCATGGCCCCTGAGAGAAGTACCGTTGGAAATCACCATAGGCGAAGGCCCCTTATCCCGCACGGAGACACTCACCTTTGTCATAGTCAGGTCAAATTCTCCTTATAATTTGTTAATAGGGAGAACAGCTATGCAAAAGATGGGCATTGTTGTTTCCACCATACATGCTGCTATTAAGTTCCAAACCCCCTTCGGAGTAGGAACTGTTTATTCTAATTATGGGACAGATAAGGGTGTATATGGTGTCAAAAGGATCAAAGAAGAATCGGAGGAGCCTCCGATAGCAATTCTAAGCTGCACAGATGCGGAAGAGCGAGTTGTAGTTAACCCTAGCTACCCTGAACAAACGGTGGTAATAGGAAAACAACTCCTGGCGAATTTCAAGGCGAAGCTCACAGAACTGTTGCGGACTAACCTTGATATTTTTGCTTGGAAATATTCTGACATGACAGGGGTACCAAGAACATTGCTGATAGACGGACAGTCCTTCGGAACGGAGCATAAACTCAATGAGTACAAACACATTGAGCCAATAAAACAGAAAAGGAGGAGCCTAGCCCCCGAAAGAAACGTTTGTTGGAATCACTCCTAAACAGTATTTCAAGTATTTATATTTCATATGTAATAGGTAGCTTTATTATGGCCTTTATGTTTGTTTAAGGTCAAGCTTATGTAGAAGGCCCATAAGCTTGACCCAAGCCCAATAAGGATAGGAAGGGAACTAGGAGTGTTGCCCTAGCTTCCCTCCTATAAATACCATGTAATAACCTTCATTTGAAGGTTGGTTGTTCAAGTTTTCTTTCTTTCACATATGCCTACGCATAACCGGTCCTATTATTGTTTGTATATGTGTTAGATCTTGTTCAATCGCCTCATCTCCTTTCTATATAACTTGTGTTTGTAAAACTAGTGACCTAACAGTGGTATCAATCGCCAAATAGTTGGGTGTACTCGCTTGTTTTTGAAGTTTTGGTTTTTGGGTCTTACGCGTAAAGATAACGCAACCTTTGGTTATCTTAAAAACTCGTTTTTTACACTTTTTAATCCAAGATTCTTGTACTTTCAATGTTTTGAGGTGTTAAAATACTTGTTTTTGGAAAAAAGTTTCAAACTTTACGCGTGGATTTACGTTTTTAAGCTTGTTTTTGTTCGTGGGTGTCGTTCTACGCGTAACCCGTTTAGCAGTTTTGGTACATCAAAATTCACACTTTTGTGTTCTTTTGGTACTATTGAAGCTATTCCATAACAAAAATCTGGTTTAGAAACACATTTGGGCAAAATCAAAGTTACGAGTAATCCTACGCGTATCAAAACCCTAAAATTACGCGTAAGATTTTCCTTGGTTTGATCTTCATTTTTCAGGTTTATTCCGTGTTTTCTTACTTGGATAAGTCTGAAAATACGTCGACTTTGGATATCTTTTGCACGGTGAAGTGTAAAAGATCATTTGGGCAAAAACCTTAAAATTACGCATAAGCATAAGCTTACGCGTAGAAATCCTACGCATAAGATTCACTTTACGCGTAAACTTAGGTCTACGCATAAGGTAATCCTACGCCTAACTTTCTACGCCTAACTTTTGTCTACGCATAACTTTAGTGCTTTTATCCTACTTACGCGTAAGCTAAAACCTACGCGTAACTCCTCATTGTTACGCGTAACTCCTCATTGTTACGCGTAACTTTTGGTGTTTTTATGCATAAGTGCTACTTGGTTCTTGTCTTTTCTACGCCTAAGGACACTTCATCAACAAAGGTTCATTCGACTACAAAGATCCATTTTTACCACACAAGTTTTTCAACATGTCACAACCACCATACTCTAACTATTTCCCTTACACTTATCCTCAACGACAACAACAACTAAGTCCACAACATCAGCAATGGAATCAACAACAAGCAATTTATCAACAACAATTTAATCAACAACATACTCCACAACTTGCTGCAAATCCACAACCTCAAATGGTTCAACCACCACCAAGTCCTCAAGTTCAACCGTACACAAATGAATTCAATCAACATCCATCAAGGAACACTATGAAGGAACCCACTTGGTTTGCAAAGATGTGTGAAGCTTTAAGAAGCCAACAATCAATTCATGAGGCTGGATCACTTGATAGACCTCCAATGCTCACTCCAGGAAACTACGATCAATGGGTGATAAGGTTCTTTAGGTTTTGTGATCTGAAGAAGCCACATGGAAAGTTCTTAAAGAAGGTTATCTTAGAAGGTCCATTTGAGATGCCTACTATCATTGTACCCGGAGATCCAAATGCCATTCCACCAAGAGATGAACAAACCAACATTGCTACTGTTGCAGATTTAAATCCCAAAGAACTTCTACACTATGAAGCTGATGAACTTGCAATGGAATACATCCTCTTAGGATTACCAAACCCAATTCTTCGTAGTGTTGATGCTCAAAAGACGCACAAAAATGTGGGATCAAATTCGTCTTCTTATGGAAGGATCTGTACTCAATCAGGAGGATTTGGAATCCAAAATTTACTTGGCTTATGAACACTTCATGATTGAACCTGGAGAGACACTAGAGTCCTATCATCATAGATTTTCAGACATCATCAATGATTTGGATAAACACAACATCATCATGCCAAGAATTGCAGTGAATACTAAGTTCCTGAGTAGTCTTGGTCTGGAATGGGAGAAGTATGTCATTTTTCTCCGTCAAGCGAAGAACATGCATCATTCTACCTACGGATTGTTGTACGATTACTTGAAACCTCATGAAAAGGAAGTTGATCGAGAAAGGATTCTCCGTGCTCAAATTGCTCCACCAACACATCCGGAAAATCAACAACAACTTGCCTTATATGCTCAAAACCGTTATTCTCCTCAACCAGGAACTCAACCAAATGCTTCAAACACACCTTCACAACAACAACCTCAACAAAATCAATTGGTTCCATACAACAACAATGCTCAAGCATATGTCGAGTTGAAGCGACCGAGGAATCCGATCCGTTTAAAGCATTGCAACAAGGATTTGCTATGATTGCTAATGCCTTTAGCCGTTATACCAACAAATCCAACAATCGTATTCGTTCCTCATCTAACACACGGACTCAAGCTGTTGTGAACAATGGACGTGTTGAAGTTCAGAATCATGATTATGGTCGTCAGATGGGCGGTGGTCAAGGGTTTAATGTTGTGGGTAGGAATAACAACAGAGCTCAAGTGGTGGAACAGGGAAATGCTCAGCATGGGTTGAATGGTCTTCGATGCTACAACTGCAATGAGAAGGGACACTGGCTAATGCATGCCCAAAGCCAAGGACTAAGGGCAGTGCTTATTTCAAAGAGGCTCTTCTTTTGGCTCTTAAGGATGAAGCTGGTGGAACTCTCACAGACAAAGAACAGAGCTTTATGGCAAATGCCGACTCATATGATGATATGGAGGACTTGCAGGCCAATGCACTGTTATGTTGATGGCTAATATGCAGGAGTTACACATGAGTGACACAGGCCAGTGTATGACACTGATGGCTTGTCTCAGTTACCCGAACAAACCATATTTATCTCTGATCTCATATCTCCGCCAACATCGGCATCCGGCAAGGCTCAGAATGTTCAAAATGAGTCATCCACATCTCATTCCGACGATTTTCAACTAGACCCGTAGTTATATTTGACGATCAAGATGACCAACCGGTTTCCCTTGATAATCAAATTGACTCCGTGGTCATACTTGAGGATCTAAATAATGATCATGTTGTGACTCACGTTGAACAAGATGAACCTTTGCCCCATCCAGATCTTGTTCTGTTACTTCAAGACCAACAATCCCAAATTGTTGCATGTGTTGCATTAAATCAGGACTTGAAAAGTAAAAATGCACTGTTAACAAAGGATTTTGAATGTTTACAAAAGCAACTCAACTTTTTCAAAACTCAAGAAAAACGTGAAAACGGTTTTGAAGCGACCTTTGCCAAATCTTAACAAAACGAAAAATATTTAGAACGACAGATGCGTGATCTAGCCGCTTCGAAGAATGCTTTGTTGTCCGAAATAGAACAACTGAAACATGAACATAAAAAGCAAATTAACGCTCTCACCTTGGAAAATCAAAAAGCTAAGGCTGAGTTGTTAACTTGTCAAAAAGCAGTTCTCTGCATACAAAAAGCATTCAACGAAACGAATAGATGATCATCTTGAAGAAATCATCGGCTTGCAAAACAAACTTAAAGAGTTTAAAACTGTTGTTTACAAACATGGCGAGTCGGTCACAACCATTGAAAAGTTTACTTTAAAACCAAATCCAAATGGATATGGACCGAATCTTGCTGATTACAAACCTAAGCTTTCAACCAAAACATTCAAACCAAATCCGAAGTTTCCAGGCAGAATATAAAATTGATAATTATATTATGAATGTTGTTGAATATCATCGTCAAGAGGAATTAGATGCAGAAGACGAGAGTCGATCAAAATTAAAAACTGTTGTTTACAACAAACCTTTTAATTATTCTAAACCGGTCACTTTCGTCACACCAACGGATTCTTCCAACACACCAAGAGTTATCATCAGAACACCGGAGTCTTCTATTGTTAATCCCAAAACAGACTTTGCACAAACTTATGGTCCTTTACCTTCCATTAGTGAAGTAAACTCACAACCTGAAAATCGAAAAATTCTTCGATATTTTGACATTTTCATGGTTGACCTCAAAATTTTACAACATGAGATAGAATATCGATCTGAAATCAAAGTTGAACATTTTCAATCGCCTCTGACGCGAGAACAAAGAGACATTTTTCAGAAAAATCTTTTACCTAATGTTAAAAACTTGAAAAGTTGTGCAATTGCTTGGGAAAAGGATTTTCATAAGGAACTTGGGGTCATGAAAAACGTTTTCGAGAAAACAGAAACATCTATTTCAAACACTAAACGTAAAAAGAAAATGTTAAGAAAAGATGTTGATCGACTCTTGGAAGATGTTATCTGTGCGGATGTTCAAAATGTTGTGTTATTGAATTCGTTGTCATATGCATTTGATAATATCTCTGCTGATATTGCGTCGTGGTAAATGTTGAGAACACCGATAATGTGCTTGGTCGAGTCCTTAACTGTTGAAAACAAGCGATTGTCAAACGAACTTTCAAATGCAATACGTCGTCTTAATTGGTGTCAAAAAGATATTCACGATCAACAAATTGTTTTTCAAAACAAAATCAACCAGTTGCGTGCAATACCTTCTGATTCTAAAATTGAGCAACTGGATGATCAAAACGTGTCTTTCAAGTGTCAAATCTCAAAATATGAACAAGAACTTGTAAAAGTTAAAAGGAATATGGTGTCATATTTGATTTACTTAAAAAGACTCGTGATGAAGCATCAAATGAACTTGATCATTATCTTGCACACACTAAAGAAGTTATGCATTTTGCTGGAAATGTTCGGTCAGAAAATCAAGATCTGATTCACACTATCATCAAGTTAAGAGAAATGTTAGGAAAGTATGAACAACTTCCGCCAACAATCATTAAGAGATTAGCCCCGTAACACTTAGTACTCATGCACCTAGAATCTCTACTGCCAAATCACAAGTAGCTAACGTGCTTCCTTCTCCTGAAACAGGAATAGTTGAGCCTTTTCCAAACGTCCGCACTTCACAGCCTAAGAGCACTCAATCGAAGAATAGGAAGTTGCGACCTAAGAAAAGATCAATCAAGAATGCTAAAGTAGAAGAACACCCTAGGACTCTGAATAAGACACACGTTGCCTCCACTATAGATATTGCGTCTAGCAAATGTAATAGAAATAGTGATGTAACGAATGCTAAACCGTTAAGTACTTTTGATATTCATCCGATGCACCTTGTGTTTTTTGTGGTAAAAGTATGAATTCTGATTGCCATGATAAATGTGTTGCTAAAGCTATAATCTCTCGTTTAAGGAATCCTAAGAACCGGAATACCTATAGGCCAACTAATCTTTCTAAGTCTGTGCTTGGTAGACCGCCATCTTTAGATTCTAAGAAACGCATTGCTGTCCCTGTAGCTCAGTTTCACCTCCTCGAAATGTAGTACCACCTAGTGAATTCACTAAGACTAAAGCAAAGAGTAGTTATAGATGGCGGAAATGGATATATAACACACTAGGATTTAAGTGGATACCTAAAGCTATTGATGTGTGTATATCTACTATAATGGAACCCTCTAACATTTCGGGTTCCACATCTACTTCTATTCCATCTGTGTCGCGTGTGTAATGCGGTGTCTGAGATCATTCTCGGATTGTTGATAGCAGATGCTCCCGACACATGACAGGCAATCTTAAACTGTTATCAAACTTTATTGCAAAGTTCATTGGCACTGTCGGGTTCGGGAATGATCACTTCGCAGCTATCATGGGCTACAGAGATTATGTCAATGGGAACATCGAAATTAGCAGGGTTTACTATGTGGAAGGCCTCGGTCACAATCTGTTTTCAGTAGGTCAATTTTGTGATGGAGATTTGGAGGTTGCTTTAGGGAGAAAACTTGTTTCATTCGTGATCTACAAGGAAATGACCTTATGTCCGGCTCGCGTAATTCTAGTCTCTACACTATCTCTATGCAAGACATGGTTGCTTCCTCTCCCATTTGCTTACTTTCTAAGGCAACATCAACAAAATCCTGGCTATGGCACCGTCGTCTCTCACATCTAAACTTTCAAACCATCACCAACCTTGCTCGACACAAACTAGTTGAAGGACTCCCACGATTCCGGTATTCAAAAGATCACCTTTGCTCAGCTTGTGAACAAGGGAAAAGCACTCGTGCTCATTTTCCTTCAAAGGTGGAACACAGCTCTCAATGTGCTTCATCTTTTTCACATGGATTTGTGTGGCCCGATGCGCGTGCAAACGATTAATGGCAAACGCTACATCTTAGTAATTGTTGATGACTACTCTCGATGGACTTGGGTCTACTTTCTTCGTAGCAAAGACCAAGCTCCACAAATGATCATCACCTTTCTCACAAAAATACAGGTTCAACTCCGCACCCGTCAGAATCATCATAACAGACAAAGGAACTGAATTTGTTAACAAAACCCTTCGTGAATTCTATGAGAAAGTGGGAATTCAACATCAAACATCTATTGCACGTACACCTGAACAAAACGGAGTTGTTGAAAGCCGAAACCGAACGTTAGTGGAAGCTGCAAGAACAATGTTAATAAATGCTAAACTTCCAGATTACTTATGGGCGAAGCTGTATCTTCATCGCATGCTATACTCAAAACCGTTCTATGATCAACAAACGCCACAACAAAACACCTTTCGAGCTTGTCCATAACAGAAAACCGAATCTAAAACACTTTCATGTATTTGGATCTCTTTGCTATCCGAATAATGATCGTGATGATTTTGGAAAGCTCAAAGCCAAAGTTGACATTGGAGTCTTTATCGGATACTGTGATAATTCCAAAGGTTTCCGAATCTGGAATCGTCGTACAAACAGGTGATGGAAACGATTCATGCTCATTTCGATGAACTCACGGAAATGGCTTCGGAGTATAACAGCTTAGAACCCGGTCACAACCGCTTAAACTTCCCTCAAACCCCATCATCAGTGAAGAAAGCCCTCGCTTACTCGTCAACAAATGGAAAGGTTATTTGCTCCTCCGCTTTGTTGTGGCGATATTGATGAACGTGCTCCAGGTGTATCCGCTGTTTCCGCTGCACAACCCGATAATATTCCTATACCTGATACACCTGCTACAACAACTACTGTTGAAGAAGCACCTACACCAGTTGACTCCAACACAACAGTTGAACACACCGCTTCCAACAATGATGAACCGGCTGATGATATTCTGAATGAAATACCCCCACCTGCAGATTTTGATCCAAATGCGTTCTTCAACCCGTTTGCTAATGAGACTGCTGCACGAGATGTCGCGGAATCTTCAACAAACCATTTGAATCCTCAGAATCTGCACAATGTATACCAACATCAACCCTCCACACATAGATGGACGAAAGACCATCCTCCGGAAAACATTATTGGCAACCCGAATCAACCAGTCGTTACGAGACAACGTCTTCACACAGACGGTGAACATTGCATTTATGCACTCACTGTCTGCCAATCTGAACCTAAAAACATCAAAGACGCAATGACAAAAGACAACTGGATTGAATCCATGCAAGAAGAACTCAACCAATTCAAACGTCTTGAAGTATGGGAACTGGTTGAAAGACCAACAGGAGTCTACGTCATTGGTCTAAAATGGATTTGGAAAAACAAATTGGATGCTTTGAAGGAACGCCATCCGAAACAAGTCACGTCACGGTGGCTAAGGGTTATCGTCAGGAAGAGGGATTAGACTTTGAAGAATCTTTTGCTCCGGTTGCTCGTCTTGAGGTTGTTCGGATATTTCTAGCGTTCGCAGCTCATATGAATATAACGGTCTATCGGATGGATGTCAAAACTGCGTTTCTCAATGGACAACTTAAAGAAACGGTTTATGTCACCAACCGGATGGATTCGTTGATCCTGATTTTTCGAATCACGTCTACAAACTGAACAAAGCTCTGTATGGTCTCAAACAAGCTCCTCGGGCATGGTACGATAAGCTATCATCTTTCCTCATTGCTAATAATTTCACCAAAGGTTTGGTTGACCCAACTCTTTTTATACAATATCACGGGGAACATATCTTAATTGTTCAAATTTACGTGGATGACATCATTTTTGGGTCTACACATAAAAAGTTTTCAATCGCTTTTGCAAAACTAATGAAGAAAAATTTTGAAATGTCCATGATGGGTGAACTTACATTCTTTCTCGGACTGCAAGTTCATCAATCACCCCGTGGTATTTTCTTGAGTCAGTCCAAATATGCCCTTGAATTGTTAAACAAATTTGGAATGAAAACCTGAGACACCTATGCCACACCAATGGCTCATACCAAGAAGTTAGACGCTGATTTACATGGGAAATTGGTGGACCCTACAAAATACCGTAGTATTATTGGGTCTCTCATGTATCTAACAGCTAGCGGACCTGATATTGTCTTTGCCGTTTATCTATGCTCCCGTTATCAGTCGCGACCAACCGAAACCCACCTCTCTGAGGCTAAAAGAATCCTCCGATACATAAAGGGAACCATTAACTTGGGGATCCGGTATCCAGAAGGATTACGGTTTTGAACTAATCGCTTTTTCAGACGCCGACCACGCAGGATGCTTAGACTCACGGAAAAGCACTTCAGGAGCTTTACAATTTCTTGGTGATAAACCGGTGTCTTGGCAATCGAAGAAGCGAGGATTGTACATCGTGTCATCAACCGAAGCTGAATATGTAGCCATGTCCGCATGTTGTGCTCAAGTCATATGGATGAGAACACAACTCAAAGACTATGGTTACGTATTTGACAGAATCCCGATGTATTGCGACAATCGGAGTGCAATTGCAATCTCGTGCAACTTCGGCCATTCAGCACTCGAAATCAAAGCACATCGATCTTGATATCATTTCATCAAGGATCACGTGGAAGTGGTACTGTTGAATTATATTTTGTGGGTAGAGAATACCAATTGGCAGATCTTCTCACCAAAGCCTTGCCTCCCGCTAGGTTTAATGAGTTGGTCCACGGGATTGGTATGAGGTGTTTGACTCAAGAGGAATTGGATGATCTCCTAAAACAGTCTTAAAAACACATCAAACACCAAATTCTTTTTTGTAAATAATTTTTCAAAAACAAAATACAAAATTATAAAACCTGATAAAACAACAAAAATATTCTTCTAATCTACTTTTCTTTCAACATTGCAAGTACATTTCTTCCGTCAACACTTTAATCTTTCAAAATTCAGTATTTTTCCGATCAAGTGTTGAGGGGAGAAAATAAACTTACACTGTTTCAAATCACCTGTGTACTTGCATGTTATCATATCTCGGTTGATTCTTTTACAAATGGTGGTACATTTCCTGGTTCAAAGACACTCCTCGGACTTTAATTAATAACCTTTCATTATTTTCTCAAGTCGAGGGGGAGTGTCGTCATGTTTCTTTCCCATAAAATCTTCGTTTGGTAACCAAAATGGAAGTTAAAAGGCTTTGTGTGAAAAAGGAAAAGGTGGAGGGACTATAACTGTCAAAACCTTAAAGTTATTTTTAATAAAACTCTCCACCTAACTCTTATCTTTCATTTATTACACCAAACCTAACAAGATCCTACGCCTATAATTCGTTCATCAAATCCGTGTTTCAGATCATCATTTTGTAAGTGATTAATGTTTCTAACATGTTTTCAAACATTGGTTTTGAATTTAAATGAATCAACGGTCAAATCTATGGACATGAGTGATTTTGTGTTCTTCGCTATGCGTATGAACACATGATCATGTGTTTTGTGTTTGTGGTTAAATGTTAATGTCAAAATGTTTTAAAACATCAATGATAGTTTCTATCATCTAAACAAACCAAGAAACACGATTGATGAATTTTGAAAATTAGGGTTTATGAGTCGAATTGGGTATTTTTGAATGTGAAGTGTTTTGGTCAAAAAGATTATTAGGTTATACTCTTGTGTTGTTGAATTGATGATTTCCAAAGTTTCTAACCACCCAGAAACACGAATTGGTTGACAATTCGAAACTAGGGTTTAAAGTTCATAAATTTTGGGTATTTTTGATTCTCAACAAATTAAGTGTTATAACTTGGCTTATAGACTCTCAACATGTCCTAGAACTACCAGAATTAGTATGGTGAATATTCCATGGCTAGAATTCATACGCGTAGATTTAGGGTTTAGACTACGCGTAAGTGTTCTACGCGTAACGTTAAATGAGCTAGTATGTTGAAATCTGTGATAAAATGATGTTTTGTGTTAACTTTGATGATTTGATAAACTTATTTCAGGCTTGTTACTCGTAAAAATCAGAATCAAGGTCATTTGCACTCTACGCATAAGGATTACCCTACGCGTAGTCATGTTACGCGTAAGAATAATCCTACGCATAACAGCTACGCGTAAGGTTCTACAATGGACTACGCGTATCCTGAGAAGGATATGCGTAAACAGTGACCTCTACGCATAAGGTCAACTCTTACGAGTAGCCTTACGCGTAAGGTTAATATATGCCTACGCATAAGCTCTACGCATAAGGTCTCTTTTCCTACGCGTAACACTTCTTACGCGTAAGTTAAGACCCTACGCGTAAGTTTACTCCTACGCATATATCATTCCTGTCTACGCATAACTTTACCAATCCTACGCATAAGCCGAGATCATACCTTCGTTATGAATTGTTACGTGTACAAACTTGTAAATAAACTAATCATATCATCACGAATCCTAAAATGTCACTAATAAACTGAAATCGTTTGATATGTTGTGAACAATAAGTGATAAAATAAACTTTAAAACTTAAAGTTAACTAACTCACGAAACATTTCACGACGTCATTGGACTATTGAATATACAAGTGACTTAGGACTCGTAACAATCATTGACACTTTACATTCAATAACTAGACAATAAGACCTTCTGTTGACTAACATTATGTCTTTCGATATGTTGGTTCTTTTGGCTAATGTTATTTCAGATCACGACATGGTTGAACAAATGAATATGGATGCACCTGAAGTTCTCTCCATTGCTGATATCTATCCTCATGGCTATCCAATGAAGATAGGAAAGAATAATCTCCGTGTTGACTTTGACAACCTCACTTGCTCTGAATCTTCGTGTTTAATTGCTATTGACATTCGAGGACTCATCCGTATGAGAACATGCTTTCACACTCTGCAACTGTTCCTGAGATCTACATCCAACAGTTCCGGAACACTATGGAAAGGGTCAAAGGACAAACTGCCGTGACGGTGACTCTGAATCACAAACAAGTCACCATTACACCTGCAGACTTAAGGGCTCGTTCTCCTAATTCCTTATGTCGATCCAACCAAACTATATGCCACACCTGCTGAAGAGCTCACTCTCCAATTCTTAATCAATATCGGTTATGACGAGGCTACGGGAGTAATCACCAAGCATTCTCACGTAGAGCTTAAGAGTATTCCTCAACCCGGAGAACCTCTACATGATCATAACCAAGTCTGTTTCTGGTCGTGACAGCGGCTATGAGCACCCTAAGCTCATGGAACTGCAAATATTCTCGGCATTGGTCAACAAGAAACACATCGCTATCGAAGCTCTGATTTGGGATGACATGATGTCATTTCTCAACAAACTTGGCTCAAAGATTCCCTACATCGGATATACAAAATTGTTGATCCAGAGAGCACTTGGACTTCATCCCGACATTCCCAAGAGGCTCAATGACCCCAACAATCACGACATGTTGACGGAACCCATTCTATCTGTTAGAATCAAGGAAACGTCTACAAAGAAACAAGGTCTTTGTGCTACCGATTTCCTTCTAGCGAAGATGTCAGAAAGCTCGAAACGTACAAAAGGTATCCGGAAGCAGTCAGACAAGGCAAAGTTGGTCATCTCGACGAAAAATCTTCAGGAACACCTGTAAGGAGAACCAAAAGAGGAAGTGCAGGAAGTACGGCAAGTACTATGAGTCAAAGGAAGTTCCCCAAGAGGAACCCTCCTTCAAAGAGGATTGTTCCATCTAAGGAAGCTGCTCCCATCCCAATTCCCAAACCGGAACCGCAAAGAAAGCTTGTGGACGAAAGCTCGATGAATACTGACACAGATGAAGAGATTACCTTCTCGAATGCTGCAACCGTATCCCTTCCTCCAGCAGCTAAATCTACAAGTCCAATAGCCGAACATGGAAAAGGAAAGACTCTGGTACTTGAGTCTTATGATGAAAGCTCTGAAGAAGAAGAAGAGCAACTGGATCAATCATACAGGAAGAAGTTTAAATTAGTTAGACAAATTCAAAAAGTTGAAGAATTTGCAAAAGATCAAATGGGTGGCCCCGGAGGATCAAGTGGTGCTGTCCACTCTTCACGAGGTCCTGATGCGGTTAATCAACCCGATAAGGGATCTGGTGCCACCACTCTTGTGCAACAACAAACGCTTGTGAAGGAGTCTACTGATCTTAACATTGAGGAACCGAAAAGAATATGAGAGAAAGAGAAACTGATGAAGAAGCTAAGGAACAGACGGAAGAAAAGGCTAAACCTGGACATGATGACGAAGAAGATTATGATGACTTTCTTCTCAGCAGTCCAACTCGTTCCAAGGAGGATACTTGTGCACCTCCAAAGGACCCGAATCTCCTCATGTCCCTCCTCATCATCGATTCTTCATCTCACTCATCACCACCACCATCAAAAGATCAACAAAATCATCATCCAAATCTGTGAAGAAACCACCTCGATCTTGGATTTCTCAAGCTCATAAACGAATTCACAAAGTGTCAAACAAGTCGAGAAAGAAAAGCGTGCTCAACAAAAAGCTAAATTTCTTTGCTGATCACATACAGCATATGTATGACGAGCATGACAAGATGGAGAAAGAAAGGGAATTTGTTCGGAAGTTCATGAAGAGTCATCGTAAAGAGGAACTGAACGAAATGATCGAAGGTTACACTAACAAGTACCTTCAGGATATCGTTCCTAAAGTCCTAAAGGAACTGGAAAAGACAGCAAGAGATCATACTCACAAGTTTCTTCGACATGTCCCCGGTGTGACTAGAGAAATATTTTCCAGACAACTCACCCTAACATCGTAGCATTGGTTAAAAATACAATGGCCAAAGAAGCTGATCTCTCTCAATCTGAGTTAATCGCTAAACTTGTGATACAAATGTCAAAGCGATCTGGAACGTTTACTTCGGATGAAGCTAAATTTTTCGAAAATCTACTTGATTTTCAACTCAGATCATCATGCAAGGAGTCAGCCGATCAACCCAAACGACCAAGAGATGACGATGATAAGGATAAGGATTCTGCACCTAAACGCGTCAGAAGCAGGGTAAATCTACCTCTATGCCACCTCCTCCACCACGAACTTCTTCTCAACAAAGTCTCCTCCACCTCGGTCTTCTACTGATAAACCTCGGGACGATTCCGAGTTACCACCCTGACTCATAAAACAGGTGATTACTTTGAGTATACGGGTGGTGACGATGAAGAGGTCCTTGAGCCCCGACAACAACCCACCTCACCCAAACAAGTGCGAAACCAGATCATCATCAAGGCCTTCCAAAAAGAAGAAGAAGACGACTCGGCCTGGAGTTGTCTCATGGCTAGATGACGATAAAACCGAAGAGTTTGAATGGTTCTCCACACTTGTCAATCAAACTCCCTACCCGGATGAAGGTCAAGAATTGGTAGACGGTTCTACATTGGAGCACGCAAAACTTTTGCAAGAAAAGTTCCATGTGAAGAAAATGACGAAATCTGAATTGAAGCGAATCAAGAATGAAGCATTCCAACTTCTTAAAGACAGCTCTGAAAGCGCCGTCGAGGTCGAATATCATCTTGAGAACATCGCTCGAGCTATGTCTAACGACATGGATTGGCTCAATCCGGAAGCAAACATTGACTTCACACAAAGGGACAACC
Source organism: Chrysanthemum makinoi (assembly GCA_910596185.1). NCBI lineage: Eukaryota > Viridiplantae > Streptophyta > Magnoliopsida > Asterales > Asteraceae > Chrysanthemum > Chrysanthemum makinoi. The sequence goes on along the minus strand of OU343222.1, from coordinate 135,060,448 downwards.
CTCCATACTACACCGATTGGACCAAACCCCTACCGACCATTGGCCAAACAGACGAACCACGGATTCCCTTCCGATACTTCTTTAACAGAGACCGGGATTTTCTCTTACACGGTAGCGATGGTTCGCGAAAATACGCTACATCATTGACTCTTCCATTCCCGGCGGCTATTTACTCAAACTGCATAGCTATCGAGGAACGTGCAAATCACTTGTTTTCGGACAACGTGCAAGCATACGACCAAGATGCATTGTATGGGATTCATCATTGGCCTGACCGCCGAAGAATCTACTACGAAGCCGCTCGTTCAGAAGTCTCAAAATGCAGTGTATAGTTCTAAGGACATCGTGGCCATCAAACACATTGATCTCAAGTCTAAGTGGGACTATTCATTCTTAAAGAATATCATAGTCAAACGACAAGATGAACAGGACTATGGATTCTCCGAGGTTGACTTTGAGAACTTGTCCCTCAACGACATCGAAGACATGTACCTTGCCAAGGTACGGGGTCGTATGAGACAATTCTCGACTGAAGTTCAACGTGAATTTATCAAGTCATTTCTCATCTTCATTAGACGCATTGTGATCAAAGAACGTGTTGAAGATATCCAGATGGCTGTTGAATCTTATCGGACGCGTGTCAACCTCACTCCTCCAATGCTTACTCTTCCCGATCTCAATCAGCTACCTCAATATACGCTCATCGCAAACCTTTCGAGTTGTTTACCGCAGTGAACTTCAAAGAAACTGCTTAATGGCGTGTAGTGATCTTCAGAAATTTGGGGATCATACTTTGAAGCTGGTTAGGGACGGATTAGCATACTGAGTTGAAGGATATACGCCTGAAAGTGGGATCTCGTAAATGCTGGAATTCTCAGGAAAGGAGGGATGTGAGAAGGATCATCACCATGATTGATGAACGGTTGTTGAAGGGATCAGTTCAGACGATTGGAGAGCTATGTTGGTGGTCGACCCAGGATAAACATCACCGGCTTTCAACGTCCTGCGCGCACTCACAGGGAACATCACTACACGTCCTGGTACCCCTTGAATTGTTTCCTTCATAATTTTGGATGTATGATTATATATGTCAATGGCTTGTGCACACATAACAGTGTACAACCCGTAATTGTCAAGAAAGGACCTTGTGGTACGCTTCAGTGCCACAATCCTTATAAAAGGAGCGAAAGCTTCTTACTTTTGAGTAAAACCTATCAAACCTTTCATTTTCAAGGTTTTGCTCAAAAGAACAAGTACTTCCCCTTAAGATTTTCAAAACCTCAACCGTTTATATCACTTGTTGAGGGGAGTATTTGAAACTTTGTTCACAAATTGTTCACAGTGGTCATTCTTCCCAACACTTCGAAATGGTCATATTTATTCTCAAACGTTTCAAAAAATAACACTTTAATATGCCATTTTGAGGGGGAGAAAATTGTGTGATAAGAAATATGTTGTACAAAATGCAAATGAATCTGTGTACCTCGGACTTAACCAACGAATTGACGATACTTAACTGTTAGTAACTCGAAAAGACTTGTCCGGGACGGGTAATAATTTCAAGCTAGTTCGCTAGTGATGTAAACGTGTCTCGAAAAGGACTTGTCTGAGTAGAATGTACCATTCGAGAAACTTTTGATAGACATGAACTCGGACGGGTTTGACAACCTTCCAAGGTTTGTCTACACCTTCAAGGTAGTTATTAGAGCTAGTTGTCACCTAAAAGCTGACAATGTAACTCTTTAACTATGCAACGTAACCGTGTCTCGCTGGGGGATTGTCTATCTTGATGGATCAATTCAAAAAAAAAGTGCGCGCTCTTTCCTCACTGTGCATTTAACCATTAAAACTATTAAGCACATGTGGAGGGGAGTATTTATGCAAAACATCATCTCTCACAATGGTTCAAACATGTTTTTCATTAACAAACCCTTTGAGAGACATTTTTTCATACGGTGGTTTTAATGGCAAACATAGGTTAGTCATGGAGTTATAAGGTGACTAAGGTTAGGAATAACCGTCCTATGATCCGCCAGAGCCGGAGGGATCTACCCAAGGACACTACAAATAGTTAGTATTTAGAAGTCCTTAGGTATGATTGTAAAAAGGAGAAAATGAGAATCGGAGAAAGAAGGAGTTGAAGAATTAAAAAGAAATGCAAAGAAAAGGGTGAAAAGAAATAGCCCTCCAGATTATTCAACTTAGGGCAGACACCGGGTTCAATTCATATGCTACTGGTTGTCACTTAGTGACGCCGGTATTGAAGATTAAAAGTCGTCATGGACCCAGTGACGCATGCACTAAACCTTCTTATCCACTCAAGTTTCTCTCAACAGAAGCTTGTTTCATTCTCACAGGGAACCCTACGTAAACTATCGGCTTTCTCCTAGAGATTGCTGGTATTGAAGAAGGAGACCCTCTCCCTAGTCTCCGTTCAGGAAAACCAAAACGCACTATTGAGTCTAGAGCCACGAGATTCATCAAAAGATCTCTTAGGAACACTTGACATTTAATCACTTGATGATCAACTAATAAGATCATCGGTGGTTCATATCGAGTCCTTCACAGATCTTAGCAATCTGTCGAGAACATTTATGAGAGGTTCACATCTGTGATCCTCGGTGATTGAATGGAAACTCCTGCCAGGGTCAACATCAAACAGCCTGTCAGCAGGTCAGCCGGTAACTCCCGTGGATTACGCGGAGTGTGTCTCAAACGGTCTGACAGTGAGGTGATGCTTCGATGTACCTCGTGACTCATCTGAATGTAGATGTACTTCGGTACATCGCGTTATCTCACTTGTGGGACTTCGGTTCAGGAACGGCCTTTGTAAGAATTAGAGTTGTGTCCTCACACTATGCTGTTGACACTCTCGAAGTTCAAACTTGTAAGTGCCGGAAACCGCTTATTACTAACCGTTTGAAATGTTTTCTTCTTATGGAAGCTCCGGAGCGGGATGATCGTGCTGATTCTTCTCATGCTCACGCCAACATCATCACTAATGGAAGTTCTATTCAAAAGCAACACAACCGTCAGAATGATTCTTCGTCAAACCAAAGAATCTACAAAGTTAAAGACTTAAAGAACTTCATCAGATATTGAATTCCAACGTCAAAGAGCGTGTGAGCATGTTGAAGAATGACGTGGAGACAACTGGAGCAACGAAGCACCTGGGCGGACCGATGCACGACAACAACATACTATCACTCTCACCACAAAGAACAATGATCAAAGAACAAAGTTAAAGATGGCGTCAAAGCATAACTGTTCAAAGATAACTATCTCTCTACACTGGGGAGATTGTTCGAATCAAGGCAATTCTTCTCACAAGAAAGAAGAATGTCAGAAGACGTCAAGGCTACTATTACATCAACGCCTTCACCGTTTTTCATTCATATATACTTGAGGGGGAGATTGTTGGAATCACTCCTAAACAGTATTTCAAGTATTTATATTTCATATGTAATAGGTAGCTTTATTATGGCCTTTATGTTTGTTTAAGGTCAAGCTTATGTAGAAGGCCCATAAGCTTGACCCAAGCCCAATAAGGATAGGAAGGGAACTAGGAGTGTTGCCCTAGCTTCCCTCCTATAAATACCATGTAATAACCTTCATTTGAAGGTTGGTTGTTCAAGTTTTCTTTCTTTCACATATGCCTACGCATAACCGGTCCTATTATTGTTTGTGTGTGTGTTAGATCTTGTTCAATCGCCTCATCTCCTTTCTATATTACTTGTGTTTGTAAAACTAGTGACCTAACAACGTTGCAGCCTACAAAGAAGTTGATGAACTCACACAAGCAGGCATCCTAAGGGAAGTTAAATACCAAACTTGGGTAGCTTGACCCATAATGGTAAAAAAAGAACGAAAGCGGAGGGTGGCGCGTATGCGTGAAACTTCACGACATCAACAAAAGCATGCAGAAGGTTGTTACCCAATACCAGAAATTGGGAAGGTAGAAATCCTTGGCATACTTACGACTAAAATGCTTCTTAGATGCCTACAAAGGGTATCACCCAGATCCAGATGGCAAAGGAGGGCGAAGAAAAAGCAGCATTCTACACAAGCAAAGGTGTCTACTGTTACAAAAAGATGCCGCCGGATTGAAGAACCAGGGGGCAACATACCAATGTCTCGTAGAATAAAGCCTTCAACAAACGGATAGGCAAAAATCTCGAAGCATACGTTGCGACATTGTTATCAAAAGCAAGATGGAGGAAACCTACTCTCGATGTACAAAAACCTTTGACCAGCTTCGGGCGATTAACATGAAGCTCAACCCTAAGAAATGCTCGCCCGGTGTCGAAGAGGGAAAATTCCTAGGGCATTTGATCACTAAGCAGGGGATAAAGGCTAATCCCTCCAAAGTCAAGGCAATTCTGAGATCTCCAAGCTCCTAAGTGTCTAAAAAGATGTGCAAAGTCTGAATGGGAAGCTGGCTCTAAGTCATTTTTGTCGAAGGGGCTAATAGGTCCCTACCATTCTTCAAAACACTCAAAGGATGGATCGTTGATAAGAATACTTTTCGTGGAGTCAGGGATGCGAAGTGCCTTCGAAGATGAAGGAGTTCATAGAAATCCTTCAACACTTACAGCCCTAATCAAAGGCGAGGTGTTGTTCATGTACTTAGCATCCTCAATGGAGAGTATTAGCGGAGTCCTTATGGCGAACGAGACAAGCGGCAGATCCCATTTACTTTGTCGGCAGGGTCTTGCAGTAAAGCCGAGATCAACTATCAACATTGGAGAAGTTAATACTAGCCTAATCTACGCGACAAGGAGGCTCGGCTATTTCCAGGCCCGTCCGATTATAGTCTTAACCGACAAGCCACTCAAACAGATCTCGTCGAAGCCGGAAAAGTCGGGGAGAGTGGCTAAATGGGCTATTGAACTTGGAGAGCACGAAATAGAATTCAAGGGTGAAACTCTATTAAGGGCAAATTCTCGCAGACTTCTTGGCGAGACACCTTCAGCCAGACGCAGAAAAGGAAGACCAAAGCTAAACTCACTCAAGTACAGGATATTTGGAAACTTTATACAGACGGAGCATCCAGCTCCGAATGGTTACTGGAGGCGGGTGTCTAATCTGAAAAGTCAGACCCTAACGGGAAGGAGCATACGTATGCTTTTCATTTTGAGTTGAAGCCACAAACAATGAAGCGAGTCTGAAAGCCTGCTATGAGCCTCCAATTAGCTAAAGATATGGAAGTCAAAGATCTCGCTATTTTCGTAGACTCCCAATTGGTAGCGAACTAAAATGCTAAGGATCCTATGAAGCAAGGCAGACTCGTCATCAAAGCATGCTTGGAAAAAACAAGAGGAGATCTTTGGAGAGCTTGAATCCTACACCATCCAACATGTTCATAGGTATCAGAACAAGAAGGCCGATGCACTGAGCAAGCTAGCCTCTATGGCCTTCGCTCATCTCACCAAAGAAGTACTTGTCGAAGTCTTACCTGAAAGGTCCATCATTCGCAAGGAAGTTGCAGACGTGGTTCACGAAGAAGGAGAGACATGGATGACTCCCATCAGGGAATAGTTGATAAGCGGTCTTCTCCCTGAAGATCCCAAGCTAGCAAGGAAAATTCAGGTTAAGTCCCCACACTTACTAATAGGGGAAACCCTATTTAGAAGGTCATTTTTATCACCTTGGTTAAGATGTGTGGGACCCAAGCAGGACTGAGCATTATCGCTGAAGTCTACGAAGGATCCTGCGGCCTCCATGCAGGACCTGCTTAGTTGTCTCGAAAATAATGAAGTTGGGCTATTATTGGCCTTCGATGCCAGGGAGGATGCGGCAATCATTCTCAAATGTGACTTGTCGGATACACTCAACGTTCCTAAGATCTTGAAGCGGGACATGACAAGTGTGACATCGCATGGCCCCTTCTCTCTCAATGGGGTATTGACATCGTAGGACCTATTCCTATGGCTCTGGAGGAGTCAAATTTTCTTGGTGGCAATTGATTACTTTACTAAGTGGGTAGAAGCTAAAACTTTAGCCTCCATTACGGGGAGACAAATAGAGAAGTTTATGTGGGAGCACATTGTGTGCAGATTCGGAGTGCCCCACATAATCATATCGACAATGGAAGCGGTTATTCGCTGAAGGAGTCTTCTGCGACTTCTGTCAAGGGCTCAACATAAAGCAGTCTTGGACATCCGTCTATCATCCACAAGGTAGCGAGACGGTGGAGGTTACAAACAGGACATCGTCAAAGGGATCGAAAAAGGTTGGAACGAACTCACCATGGATGGGTAGATGAACTCCCTCAAGTACTATGGGCCCATCGAACACACCCTAAGTCAAGCAATGGTGAAACCCCCTTCAGCCTAACATACGGAATAGAAGCGGTCATCCCTTGAACTAAGTGTACCAGGAGGCGTGTGGCAACGTATGATGCCTCCCAAATGTTGAAATGATCGGGAGAACACGGATCTACTAGAAGAAAGAAGATATAGCCTCCATCCGAGAAGCCATACACAAGCATAAGATCGAAGGCTACTATAACAAAAGGGCCAGGCCTTCCACCTTCAAGCCTGGGGAATATGTGTTATGCCTCAACAGTGCAAGCAAAGCAAAATACCAGGGAAAGCTGGGACCTACTTGGGAAGGACCTTACATGGTAGCTGAGGCCTACTGACAGCGGAGCCTACAAGCCACTCTTCTTGGAGAACCCATCGGCAGGGACATGGAATGGTAGTGCAGAACCTTCGAAAGTTCTATGTTTAAGAAGTACTTTACTTTTTCATTCTTGTAATTAGAAGCTTCTTAGAGGAAAGCAAACATTATTGGTAGTTGTCTTAGTTTTCATTTCAAGAATGATGTAATCCTCTCTACCAATTCAATGATAAATAAGACATTTCACACAAATATCTTGCTTTGTTTCTTAAACACAAAGATTTGTTCAACCAAGTCGATTATGAGTTTCAATGTCGAATAAAAGGGCATAAGGTGTAATAAACGCCTCATAATTTAAGCCTACAAAAACATTCACATTAACTCTCCTTGTAGTTTATGGCACTTGTGAAAATATATAAAAAGTCATACTACCTAAAGGTTTTGAGATAGAGTGGTTCGCGACCCTCTGTCAATGATCAAATTTGGTCATTATACTCTTGGTGCTGACATTTACACACAATGAGGTTGTTTAACCTTAGGATGTAAAAGTTAGGTGTCGGAAAAATAGCGTAAGAGAAGTTCACAAGACAAACACAAATAATAAATAAGTGTGTAGAGGTACTCCCCCACACTAAACCATTCAAAATAAGGGCTAGTGCCCTTGTACCTGCATAAGGAGCCTAAGCCCCAATTACGTTGTCTTTGGCCCAAGGCCATACATCACAAATATTCAAATTGTTTAGAGAACCAGACAAGCATTGTCAAATAACAAAAATTGTCTTAAAGGGTACATGCCACCCTTGAAACCAAATTACTGTCGACATGGCAGCCTTCATTCCTGCTTCTTGGGGGAGGGAGTTGGAGATGGTTGAACTGAGGTAGGCTTGGTAGATACTGTCTTCTTGGTAGGAGTCGTAGGCTTAAGCTTGCGAGGCTTCCTGGAAAGGAGGTCTTCTAAAGGTGCCATAGGATCTTTGGTAGCTTCAGCTAGGAAGGAGTACTCTGCAGTTGCAAATGCATTTTCTGCCTCATCGTATTTAGCTTTAGATGTGGGACGTTAGCATTCAATCTTGGAGAGGTCCACGGGCTTACCTGTTTTGGCAGCCTCCTCCAATGCCAAGCACCGTCCATGAAAAATAGCTAATTTGATGACCTTCCACATTTGTGCTCCCAATTCATCACTGTGGTAGAGTTCTATGGCTATATATGGCACCACCTTAGACACAACCTCTGCGCGATCCTTTTGCAGCATCTTGTATCTCATCTGCAAGCCATCAATCTCCTCCCTTAGCTTCACTTCCACCTCTCCTAGCCTAGATCTTTCACTCTCCAAACCAGCACACTTCGCTTCATGCACAACATTTTGACCAATGAGAGTCACTACCCTACCCTCCTCTACCTTGAGTTTGAAAATTTTAGTTGTCAACTCTGCAACCTTTTGACGGAGTTCTTGAACGAGAGGATTCTTCTCAAGGTCCTTCTCAATCTCATCACACTTAGCCTCTAACTTTGCATACTCCTTATCCCTATGTTTCTCCCTTTCCAACATGACGTCCATCTCCTATCTTGCCTTGGTAACAGCCCTAAGCAACTCTCTGGTTCTGCCATTTAGATGATTTTCTAGTATTTCCTGCCTCGCTACACCATTGTCATGCATATCACAAACCTTTTCAATGGACATATTGTCCAGCAAACCTTTCCATTGAGGGGGGTGACATGGTCCACAATCCGGTGGCAAGCCAAAGCATTGGGAAGCTCCTTCATTTCTGGAAGGCCTGCGACCAATACAATGTATAAGGACTGAGTTAATTATGACAATTATCACTTCACATGTTTCACAAGGAAAAACTACTTACCATGCACTTCCACAGATTCATCTGGCAACTCAAAGGCAGACTTCACAATCTTCTTGCCTTAAGAACTCTTTTGCCTCATAGCCCTAGATCCGGAGGCGGGGAGGGGATTCCTCCTCTTGTTGGTTGACTTCACTGCCTTGCCAGCTGTTCCCTTTTGGCTTTTCAACCTATCCGCTATCCCAGTGGAACCTGTAACCTGGAAATCCTCTCTCGCTAGGGGTCGTCAAGTCGAAAACATTCTCAACAAGTTGAAAGGACCCTCAGCGCAAGTTCTTGTTGCGATGCAATAGGCTCCGACTTTGGAGTATCCACCTCATTGTTGTTGACGGATGTGGAAGGAGAGCCAACACCGTAAGACTCTTTGGCCTTTTCAGCGGGCATGAAGCTCAAGTCTTCATCCAAATATTGGTACATAAAGTTCCTGAATGACATCTCTGCAAAAAAGAAACAGGAAAAAATAAATCGATTGCTACATTGGTCCTACTTAAATAGAAGTAGAAAAACATACTCTGTCCATGGTATATGATAACAGGCTTCTTGGGAGACCCCTCCCAGCTCTGGGCAATCCCAACCATGTACAAGATTGGCTCGGGGAACACTTGCACATCAACAGGGTATCTAGCCAAACGCTGATAGCATGGATCCCTTCGCACCTCATATGGCAAGGGGTCATTGTATCGTTTTGCATCAAACATATACTCCTTACTCAACAACTCTGGATAGTTGGGTGGGATAAAAGTGTTTTGTACATAGAAAAAACTACCCTTCTAAGCTGTTATGTTAGTGTACACTCTCCCAAACAGATTTGGCACATCCCCCTCAGGCCTCTTAGCCAAGGTTAACCAGTTTCCCCCCGGATACAAATTCAAAAAACCCCTTAACACCTTTAGAGTTGGTTCATAGCCATATGCTTTACACATTACAACGAATGTGGTCAGTTTGGCTAAACCAAATGGGTTGAACCTAGAAATATGCACCTTGTAGTACTGCATAAACTCTAATATAAGTGGGTGTAATGGAATCCTAAGGTTGGAATGGCTAAATGCATGTGTATACAGCCCTACGAAACCTTGTGGGGCATCAAAGATACCCTGATTCGACTTGGGTAACATAATTTTATACTCCGGAGGGATTGGATAATCAGCTAGGTGATTGTGTAAATCTTGTGCATTTAATGTACATTTTTGTTGTTTAATGATAAATTTGGAATCCATACTTCTATTTTAAACTACAAGTAAAGAGGAATAGTTACCTTTGTTTTCGAAGATGGTGTGCGCTCAAAAGGTTTACTGCGTGAAAAAGAAGACGGAGAGAGTAAAAGTATTTAGGGTTCCAACAACCTCTCCTTAAATACTCTTTTTTACCGTCTTTTAAGCCGCACACGTGTCCTCAATAGTTACTCTTATCCGATTCAAATAATTTTTAAATTTCAAATAAAAGTCTTTTGGTCTGCGGGCAAAATGGGAAATCGTGATTCCTGTAGCGGGCAGCCGAAAATATTAGTTAGCATTAAATGCGCTAGTTAGGCGCATAGTTATCTTCTATATGGTAAGCTTAGCAGCGAAAGGGTATTTTTTCGAAGCATGAAGTCGAAAGCAATGCCTCTTCGCTCATATGCATCACTTTCGACTGGGGGCTTGATGATGTACCCTCCGAACAGCTCGAAGGACACTCCTCCAAGACGTGTCGAAGCCCTTCTATTCGAAGGCACAAGTTAGGATTCTAGAATATCCATAGGCGTCAAACCATTAGTTAAGCGAAGGTTACCTACGGGGAATTCGCCATTCGAAGCCCTAAGTCCTTCGGGGTATGGCTGATGAAGGAGTAACGGATAGGAGCACCTCGACTTGGGTGAACCACGATCTCCCCTCTTTCCTGGCTTCCCAGCCAAGCTTGAGAACGTGGGTCACTAAGCCCTAGCGGTTACCCACAATCATGGGAAGCCCCATGATCTCGACATTCAGCCAGAAGTGCCCAACCTATTTCTTCCACTATAAATAGGTTGGGCGGGCAATGGATTATGGTATGCTCATTTCACTCATCTCTTACACACACACTTATACAACCATAACTCATACTTACTCTCACGTCGGAGGTGGTTCGCAGGGTCCTACCCCTGCATAATCACTTAACGTAGTGTTTCGTATTTCTTATTCTCAGGTGAAAGACAAGTCTTGGATGGAACATACACCCCTCATACCTTTGATCATCATCGAAGCCTGGTAGTGCAATCTATTGTACAATCAGATATTGATATCCTTGATGATGTTGTAATAAGGAGTAGGTCTCCTTTAGGATAGGTGATGTGTAGTGTTGGGTAGTAGTTCCTCCTTTGTATTGGAACCCGGTATCTAGCCTTGTACCGGATAAAGTCTAGGCGACATTGTGATAGGTTTGGTTCTACCTCGTGGAAGAACCCGGTGTCTAGCCTTATGTAGGAAAAAGCGACGTTGTGAAGGCTTCTCCGCCGTAAGGATTTTGTGTCGTGTAGTGCTTACGAACTCTCGAGTAGGTGACTCGGGGAGTGGAGTAGGGCAAGGAAGGTGTCCCTTGTAGCGAACCACTATAAACACTCGTGTCGTGGTTTTGTGTTTCTTACTCTTTACCTTTCGTTACATATTTATATACCTATCTATCAACATCCGACATACACATTTAAATAGATTGATATAAGTCGGTATAAATATTTTAAAACAAAGTTTTTATAGGTAAAACTATTCAACCCCCATCAGTTTTCCACAATTGGTACCGAGCTTGTTACCAAGTTTTCTAAGAGTATATTGTACTTTTAAAACTTGATACGATCCATGTATGATTGAAAACTACAAGGAAGGAAATTTCTTAAAAACAAAAGGTCACGTTTTAAAAACGTCATATTTTATAATGTTGGATAATGATAGATCTTTCTAACATTTTCCTTGTTGAGAATTCTCTATACGTGGATTTAGGCATCCTAAGAAGATCATGAAGAATTTTTCTAAATATTTCTTTTCTCAAAAAGTATATATATACCAAAAGTATGATCTTTAATAAATTACTTACGAATAATTATTTTAGGTATATTTTCGATGAATTAATAATGTCATTTTGTATAAACATGATTAAGTTTAGTAGTCTCTTTACGCTTTCTTAAAAATCACTAAAGTTGTTTTCTATATTGAACTCATCATCAAGAATAGTATTCTTCGTTGATCTCTATAGACAAAACTACAAACTAGTGATAATGATATCTCGGCTATTCGAGAGCCTTAGTTATCACTCCTCACATAAGGTTATTGACATTTTAACTATGTCAATAAGTATCCATGTGAAACTCCTCATATTATGATAAAATATGATTTATCATAATCTTTAAAACTTCCCAAAGAATTATGATTTATTCATAAAAAGGGAACCTCGTCAAATAGGACTAGTAAAACACGTCAAAACCCCAAACCATAAGTTATGGATCATAAACATCAACCCTAACCAATAATTAGAACTCCCAAATCAAAATTATCAAAGATTACTTAAAATGATAATTGCTGATATGCCGGATCCCTAAGTTTACACTAGCCGGATCCCTTATTCAAGGGATTCGTGGGAACCGGCACATCAGAAGACAATTTAAGTAAAAATGATCACTGTGGAGTTCTGGTCATCACTTTACTCTTTTAAACTCACGAACATAAAACCCAATTTACTGTTCACAGGAGTTAACTCATCATCTTCTCTAAGGAAACAATCACTTGTGTAAGTATAATCTTCACTACATTGTTATTTCCATTCTTCAATTCCTAGGAGTACAATTTTCATCTTTAGAAATTGAGCTCAAATGGGGTTGTCACAATTTTTTACCACATTTTTTTCTAAGATAAACTAAATCAAAGAATCAACATTGTTAATATAAATTAAACTCATTTTTTGAATTCAATGAAGATGTATTGAGCAAAATTGTGATGAATCCCATTAGGTTACTATTTACACAATTAACACCACATTGTGGTTTTGATGTTTAGGACCAATCATGCCTAGCAATAGACAACAAGATTACCAAGACACCGCACATTACATTCCCATGTATCATCAAAAGGATGGGTTGAGCCCGGATGATCGAAAAATCTTCAAGATGTTGGAAAAGAGATTTTTCCACGAAGGACGAGTAGTTGAACCCTCATTCACCAACAACACCGACATTCCCCAAGTCTTTGCGGCAATCAACTTTCATTGTCTCTTGAGCATAAATGAACAAATTTGTCCGGTGTTTGTTTTAGAGTTTTATAAAAGCATGAGGATCATTCGAAATGATGATGGAACCATTTCGATAGCTTTTACCATCAATGAGCACAAGTTCACCTTCACTCTTGTAGAGTTTTCTAGGATACTTCGTGTCCCATGTCAAGGAGTATGTATGTACTCAAATTAATGGTCATTGGCGGAGCTTCATGACATGGTGGATCATCACAAAGTATACTTCACAGCTATCCCAGAAGCAACTATGGTAAGGGATACCGTATTTATAGAAAGAGCCTCTCCATCAAGAGTCACTAGAAACTCAAAGGTGATCTATACAGATCCATTTCAAATGGAGCTTTTGGAAATGTTCCCATTATACAGGAAATGGGAACTAGTGCTAAGGGAGAACGTCCTTTGCTTGTGAGGAAAGAAGGATCATCCCAATGCTTGCCTAAGCTTCATGATCTATTGCCTTGTAACCGACACTCATTTCAACCTCGCCTATTACATGGTAAAACGGATGGAAAGTGTGAAAAGGACGGACAAGATGGTACTCCCCTATGCCATGCTCTTGACTCGCCTAGCAAACTTCGTCTTTGCTTTAGATCCTTCTCCTTATTCCTTTGACCACACATTTTGCAACAAGGTTATGGTGCCTCTATTCGATGGAAAGACTACAAGGATTATGGTGGATGGCAAGGACCTCACCCACAACGGACTCATCGGATGAAAGAAAGGAGAAGGAGAAGGTAGCAACCCCATTGGCAACGTCCAACTCGACCCCCTAGCACACATTAACCAACTGCCAGAAGTCTCGAGCCCTTCACAAGAGTTCCAAAAAATCAAGGGCATGTTCAAGTATTTTGCTAACTTCCTCATGAAGAAGAAGAAGTAGGGGTGAAGGGGTAAAGAGTGAAGAGTAGAGGCGATGGAGATGGGGATGAAGATGGAGATGGAGTATGAGGTTGAATGGAAGGAAGGTAAGGTCTTAGACCTTAATTTGTGAACAATTTATGAACAATGGTATGTAAACAATCTAAACAATATTTATGTAGTTTAGGACGTAGCTCGTAGAAGATGTCATAACTTAGACTAAAACATTCTAACTTAGGAACCGGGAAAATGAGAATTTTACGACAACTTGATTTCAATCAAGTAGTCGGTCCCACTCATTTTGCTTACATTCTAGTCGTCCTTACTTACTATATGCTATATTTGTTGCTTGAATATGTTTATCGAATGTAGAAATGATCAAGATGAGTATTTTCTAAAGAGTGCAAAACTGCACATTTGCTGAGAAGCTAGTGGTCAGCAGTAGCCGGATCCAAAAGCTTTAACTAGCTGGATCCCTCAGAAGAAGGAACAGTGGGATCCGGGCAAACAGACAAGGATTTCTTACACTTTCACTTCAATCCAATCCTCCAGACCCTATCACACTAGCTAAACATGATACTTTAGGACCACTTAAGTCTTCCTCAAACTCAGAAAGTCTCACACTCACTCATAGCTAACTTAGGATCACATTAAAAGAACTTTTGATTTATCAAATCCACCAAAACTCACCATATTTCTGCTCCAAAGCTCACACATTGTTCCTCACATCTCAAAACACTTAGCTTGATATTTCTCTCTATTTTAGAAAATTGATTCTAGTCATCCCTACCTCAAAATAGACTTAAAACTAGTTCTTCATTTCTTTTTATTTTTTAGGAATTTTTTAAATTTCTCTTAAGCCACCATCTGATCTCTAGGATCAATTATCCTCATTTTTCGTTCTCAAATCAATAAGTATCATCCTTAAACACTTAGTTGCACTCTCAAAAAATCCATTTTCCTACCAAAAAACCATCATTAAGTATCCTCACTCCTTATGGTTGGACATTTAAGTCACATACCATTTAAGACATCCAAGGAAAGTCAAACCCTTAAGATTTATAGGTTCTTAAAAGAGTATAATCACTTCACCACTTTGTTGTTTTTTAGACGGATCCCTGGTTTATAACTAGATGGATCCCTAGTGAGAGGGAACCGTGGGATCCGTATCTACAGAACAGCTTGTGATAAGCTTTTCTTCCAAATTCAAACTCTCTTTGGTAATCAAAACACTTTTGCTTACCATTTAATGACTCCCTAGAGTAGAATAACACCATAGTTGACCTTGGTGCATGCCAAATTTCTTAGTGGTCAAGAATTTAATTCATTAAACTCAACTTCATCCTTTATAAACCAAGCACTCTTAGGAGCTTAAGCCACTATTCATACCACAATCCAAAAAAAATCAGTAGTTAAAGACTTCTACTACACCCTCTTCTTCATTATGACTAAAGCGTCTAGCAAGAACTCTTCAACCAAAGGCTCATCCAAAAATAATGCTCATATGGTCCATGAGATATCATCCACCGAGTCATCACCCGTAAGAAGTCCAAATGCTAGAATCCCCAGTCAACAAACTCAATCAACAATAGCTAAAAGAACCGCTAGAATTAGCATTCGACCTTTTGAGTTGGAAAAGGCTTCATCAAGCACTAAACCAAACATTACGTTTAGTAAAACACCCAAGCCTTCATTTCTAGAACCTAGACTACATTCCTTTACTGAACCTCTTTCTCATCCAAATCTCTACTCATTAGAGTCTCACCACCAAGGAATTCCCATTCACCAACCTTCTCGCTAAATAGGGAACCACCTTCATCACCAAATGGTCCATCTTTGGATACAAGGAATCACCAAAGATCTAACCATATAGAGGACTTTCCATTACCACCACCAACTCATGCATCATCCTTAGTGGAACCACATCCTACGTTGCTCAACATACCTCCACCATCCTTTGTGGAGCCTCCTCAAAACATCCAACCTCCTCCGGTTCCTAGTCATGACAATAATTGCTCTAATTGTCAAATCACCCAAGGACTTGTTCAAGAAGTACGAAATGAGTTGCATTCCATGTTTAATCATCTCCTTGAACGATTGGACCAAATCAACAAGTCTACTCATCCTTAGATTTCAAGCACATTAATGCTTTTTAGGTTTTCGTCACTTCTTAGAATTAGTAGAAAATGTATTACATGTTTGAGTCATTCTCTTAGTTTTAGAGATATATAGATCATTTCTCGTATTTTTATTGAATGAAATTACATGCTATATGTCATATTGTCTTGAGAATATGTTTGGTGCCTTAATACATATCTCATTTTGATGTCAACATCACATTTTACATCACCATTGCTGTCTTAAGCTTACAGGCAGACAGATCCCTCATTTTAGCCTAGACGGATCCCTCCAAGGGAAGAACCGTGGGATCTGTGCAACAGAAGACATTTTTATTACTAAATTGAGTCTCATTTGCAGGAAATTATGCACCATATACTTGTTTCTCTAACCTTTGTTTTGTAGATTTTCAATATACACATAAAGACTTTGACACTCTTAGCTAGGGGGATTTTCTTGTCAAAGCAAAAACATTGCAAAATCATTTGAAATACTTTCACATAGGATTACAATAACTACATGACGTCCTCTTTGCAAAGGATCACTCGTCAAGGGGGAGCATGTTCGTCAAAAAGACGAAACCATTTGCAAACATACTTGCAATACACTCGCTTAGTCTTTCTAATTACTTGACGCCCTCACAAAGGGATGGACCGGTCAAGGGGGAGCTAAGACGAGAATCCTTATCTTCCCTTACTCTCTATTTTTCGTATTTTTACTTTTCACATGTTTTTCTTAGAACAATGTGTTAGTTTCTTTTCGACACTCTTTTTGTTTCGACAAAAAGGGGGAGAAGAGAGTAAAAACTCCAATTCAAACTTTTACGGATTTTAGTTTTTCCTTAACATAATTTTATGTTTTGTCATCAGCAAAAAGGGGGAGATTGTTAATACAAATAAGCCGTAAAAAGTTTATTTATATTTTACGATCTTCTAATGTTTTGTCGATAACAAACGTAAAATCAGTTTTGAAAACAAATAAAATACGTAAATGGTTTGAGCCAATAGTTTACTAACACACTCATATTTTCATATAAAACACTAAACAAGTAATAGTGTTTTCATGTTATAGTAATGCATATGTATAACAACTAGTGTTTACATAATGGGTAGATATATACATACTTAGTATGTATTATAATGGGTAATAGAATGGGTAGAAGTCTAAGTATTTGACCCATTGACTAAATACGTTGAATGTAGTTGGGTAAAACCCAAAGTCCATGACCCATACCTATGGAGCATTATCCATAACCCATGACCCATTGCATGACATCATGCATAAGTCATAATGGGTATTATCCATGACCCATGGAGCTAACCCATTGACTAGATGCATTACATCTTCTAGATACATTGTATCTATTTGGATACCCATGATCCAAAGTCCACAACCCATGATCCATGATCCATGACCCACAACCCATTTAGGGGGAGTGTCCTACGGATCCCTAGGAACACACTAGACGGATCCCTCAAGCAAGGGATCCGTGGGATCCGTGGAACAGTAGCATATTTTTTTCTATAAATAGTGAGCCATTTCTTCATTGCAAGTTGCCACTTCTACACATACTTTCTCCTAGTATTGTAAACTCTCTAACCTCAGATCCAAAGGATCTTTCTATGTTGTTTGTGTTTGTTTTTGTGTGATTCTCTAGGTTCCTCTTAAAGGCGAGATCACCACCTCTTGAAGTCGAGCAAGCTCAAGTCCATGAGTTGCCTAGCTTCGTCATCATCAAGACTACTGAAGTTATCTTGTTGATAGTTCTTTCTTCCTATCTAGAAGTGTTGTGTTGAAGGCATTAGTGAAGGATGCCAAAAGGGTTAAGTCGAAGGCATTAGTGAAAGGTGTCGAATGTTCGTGTCTATGGCAATAGTGAAGGATGCCAAAAGGGTCAAGTTGAAGGCATAAGTGAAAGATGTTAACGTCCGTGTTAAGGCATTATGAAGGATGCCAGGTGAGTCGAAGGCATTAGTGAAAGGTGCAGAAGATCGTGTCAAGGGAATTAGTGAAAGATGCCAAGGGTGTACAATCGATATGGTGCATCGATGTACAAATATAGATATATTGGGTCAAAGGATATTGATATCCTTGATGATGTTAATAATAAGGTGTGTCTCTTTTGGGATAGGTGTTGTGTAGTGTTGGGTAGTAGTTCCTC
This sequence comes from Chrysanthemum makinoi, assembly GCA_910596185.1. Classification (NCBI taxonomy): domain Eukaryota; kingdom Viridiplantae; phylum Streptophyta; class Magnoliopsida; order Asterales; family Asteraceae; genus Chrysanthemum; species Chrysanthemum makinoi. The sequence goes on along the minus strand of OU343222.1, from coordinate 135,042,604 downwards.
CTTTGTAATGAAACCCGGTATCTAGTACCCGGATAAAGTGTAGGTGACGTTGTGATAGGTTTGGTTCTACCTCGTGGAAGAACCAGGTGTCTAGCCTTGTACCGGAAAAAGAGTAGGCGACGTTGTGAAGGCTTCTCTGCCATAAGGAGTTTGTGTTGTGTAGTGCTTACGAACTCTCGAGTAGGTGACTCGGGGAGTAGAGTAGGGTAAGGAAGGTGTCCTTGTAGCCGAACCACTATAAACACTCATGTCGTAGTTTGGTGTTTCTTACTCTTTATCTTTGCATTACATATTTACATACCTATCTATCTACATCCAACATACACATTTAAATAGATTGACATAAGTCGATCTAAATATTTTAAAACAAAGTTTTAATCGGTAAAACTATTCAACCCCCCCCCTTCTAGTTTTCCACAGAGGGATTGACATGATTATAAAAATTTGGATTTGAAGCCATAGATCAATGCCATGGTGAGGGACTTTATGGAGTAAGTCCTTGAATCGAGTCCTCGCTTTATAGAGAGTTTCACCTTGATGTTGTTGGAACATCAAAATGTCATTCCTAAGCTTAGTAGTCCTTCCCAATATAGAAAGGATGGAGTGAGGAAATGGGTAGTAAGATCAACCCAACAAGAGATAGATCCCGCAGGTAGACGCTCAAGTCAATTTCTAGCTTGATCACGCAGAGAGAATTGGAAGAGTCACAGTCGCATTGTCTCCCGAGTAACAACATCAAGGTCAATTGAATCGACAATTTTTAGGAAGTCCTTGAGATGTTGATTTGGATCTCTCAGGAAGAATCACATGAATGCACATATGTTTTGTACCAACCGGATGGTGTCAGATCGCAGGGCCGTAGTTTGAGCTTGATGTGGGAGCTCAATGGTGTTCCTATAGCCTTGATGGATCGGTCTAGAATATTCACCAAGAGTAAGAGCTCTTGGCGGGTCTTGTTGGTTGAGGGGAGCAGGTAGAACTTTGGTGGTTAGCCGTGTTGTGGTGGTAGGCTATGTTGTAGTGGTTGGGGAAAAGGCATCTCATTCACCATGGTGGTAAATGAGGAAGTTCTTACTAA